>OZ012713.1:23700876-24900876 GCA_963942605.1 Poecilus cupreus | reverse complement strand
ATCGTCCCAATTATTAATTCTCCCCTTAATCTCGACTCCAGAATGAAAGTAAAAATAAATATCAGTATGCAATGCTATCAATAAATCGAGCACAACCCCTTTCATTAGATGGCATTATAGCTAAATTTTAGTTCTTTTTCACAAAATACATCGATACATCAAACATCGATACATCAATACATCGATACATCGATATATCAATACATCGATATATCAATACATCGATATATTGATACATCGATATATTGATACATCGATATATCGATATTTTTCTACTGAATATCGTTATTCGATATAACGATATATCGATATAATAATAATAATAATAATAATGCTTTATTATTCAACAGGACAAGCCCAATTACAGAATAATATATAAGTGAAGTAGAGTAGTTACATATATATATATATATATATATATATATATATATATATATATATATATATATATATATATATATACATATATTTAATGCTAAATTAATAAATTTAATTTATTTTTGAAGTCATTAAGACTATCAGCAAAATCTAGCTCAGTACAAACTGTATTATACAAACGACACATACTATTTACAGGAGAGTTATAATGGTAAGCAGTACGAGAAAAATTACACACAAAAGTTTTATCGCATCTAGTGTTACATAAATTCACATAAAAATTAAGTTTTTCTAGTAAATGGAAATCATCAATATAATTATTTACAATTTTGTATAAAAATAAGATTTGATTTTTAGAACGACGATCACATAAAGGTTCAAGATTAAATTCAGATAACAACATTTCATAACTGCAGCTTGGCCAGCATTGATATAATCTGTAATACACAGATTTACAAAATTTTTTTTGAACATTTTCTAAAGCTTTTATTAAAAATTGCTGAGAAGGGTTCCAAATTTCAGAGCCATAATTAATTTTACTTAAAATTAAAGATTGAAAAAGTGATCTGAGGCACATGATATTCCTGAAATCGGGAGTACAGCGCAAAATGAAGCCTAGGATTTTGTAGCATGAATTTATCAACCCTTCAATATGAAATGTCAAAAGCAATTTTGAATCAAGTAAAAGACCTAAATCCTTTATGTTATCAACGCGCTCCAACGTAACATTGTTCATTGTATAATTGTAGGTCACAGGAGAATTTATTCTGCAAAAGCTTATAATGTTACATTTATTTATATTAAATTGAAGGCGATTAACAACTGACCAATTATAAATGGAATTCAAATCATGTTGTAATAAGTTGCAATCGTGAACATCATGAATAATGCGAAATAACTTAAAATCGTCGGCATACATGAGACAATTTGAAAATTGTATGACATTTGTTATGTCATTTACAAATAATAGGAATAACAAAGGTCCAAGAATTGAACCTTGTGGCACACCAGAGTGAGCCACAAATTCAGCAGAAGAATAACCATTACAATAAACATATTGAACTCTATCACAAAGGTATGATTCACACAATTTGCAAAGCATATCAGAGAAGCCAATTTCTTTCAACTTAAATAGTAAAATTTGATGGTTGACAGAGTCGAAGGCTTTGGAAAAATCTGTATAAATTACGTCAACCATCGTTTTTTGTTCGAAAGCCTCGTAAATAAATTGAGTGAAGTTGGTTAAGTTCGTAATAGTAGACCTACGATTCACAAAACCATGTTGAACAGGATTTATATACAATTTAGTTTGATTTTGTAATTGAGTGAATAACATTGATTCAAAAATTTTAGCCACGGAGTTCAAGCATGATATAGGCCTATAATTTTTAATTTGTGATCTATTTCCTGATTTGAACAATGGAAAAATTTTAGCATATTTCCACTTATCTGGAAACATTGCAGAATTTAAGCTTAAATTACAAATCATTTGTATGGGGTAACAAAGTAAATTGTAACATCCTTTGTAAATGTAAATTGGTATGTTATCTGGTCCGCAAGATTTAGTATTTTTCTGAGTTTTTATAGCCTCAATGACATCGTTTATTGAAAATGTAAGTATATCGACAATATTACAAGGCTGAGAGTTAATACTAATTTCAGACAAGTCATTAATGTTATCATGCTGACGATATACACTTTTGAAAAAATTTGAAAAACCTTCGGCTATCTCTGGACCAGACTCTAGACAGTTATCATTCTGATACATAGTAGATGGAATCTTATTGCTTTGTTTTTTCTTATTTATATAATCCCAAAAGCATTTTGGGTCATTTACAATATCGTCTTGTATATTATTAATATAATTATTATAAGCATTATTTATTAATAGTTTTACATGTGTTCTTAGAGTTTTATACATATTTCGGTGATAATTAGTATTGTATATTTTCAACATTTTTCTATGGTATTCTTTCTTTTTCAAATTAGATTTAATTTCAGGAGTAAACCAAAATGGAAATTTGCTAGAGCGTTTAATTTTTTTTGGTATACATAAATCGAAAGCACTGTATAATAACGAGTAAAATTTATCTACTGCAACATTTACATCACTACAGGATTCTAACCATTGCCAATCAATTTCACTAATTAAACTGTATAATAGTACAAAATCACCTCGACTGAAATCATAAAAAGATTGAGGTTTAATATGGAGGTTTGACTGAGAACTGTTTGACAAAACACATTCAATATTTAAAACAGGATGATGTTGATCTTCAGGTAGTATGTTGCTGGTGGTCCTTTCAACGGAACAGTTCAAATTTGAAAGTACAATGTCTAAAATATTATTATTGAAATTTGATATGTAATTGTATTGTGTCATATTTAAGAGATTAGCAAAATTTATATAACGATTAACATATATATCCGAAACATTGTCAGTGTAATAGCGATTCAAATTTGTGAGATTAAAGTCACCAAGAATTATAATGTTCGAATGAAAAATAAATTGTAGAGAACTTATACTATCATAAAATGCGCAATATTCCAGAAAACTTGTATTTGGTGGTATGTAGACAGCCATAACGTATAAAGAATTAGTTAGATTAGAGTTTAACTTCACACAAACACAGTCAATGTTAATGAAATCACAGCTGAGTTCAATGAGTTGTGGATTTAGAAGGTCGTTTACCGCAATCAGCACTCCTCCACCCCGACTTTTTCCAGTACTGACGCGGTTTCGGTCATCCCGAAAGACACTGTAGCGCATATCGATAAGTTCGTTATCAGAGATATTCTCCGTGAGCCAGGTCTCACTAAACACAAGGACTTCGAAGTCTGTGGCTAACACATTCAGATAAAGTTCTGTCAACTTTGTATTAAGCCCGCGCACATTTTGATAGTATAAACTGATGTTACTTGAACAGTGATTAATTACTTTTTTGACACTATAATGCGAGGTACGCCGTTGACATATGTAACGTTCCAATTTCGTCCTTTGATCCTATTTTCCAAATCCTAGAATATTATCCTTTCCTTCAATCTTTTCATTCTAACCTAAAAATATAGTTTAACTTAGTAAAATAAAATCAGTAGTATTTCACAATTAAAATAACACCTACCTTAGTTTTGTTTCCTCTTTCACCGTAACGTCATTTCATTTTGTAATTTTTATAATTTAGCTTCACTTACTTAATTCTTTGTTGGTAATTAATTTTGTTGTTGACATTTGTTAATTTAATTTGGTTCCTTGTTTTACCGTTGCTGTTTGAGCGCGCCACGTACTGTAGCGATATTTATTTAAAATAACATTTGGTCAAAGATATTAGTTTTACATTTTAAATAGTTGCATTTATCCATTACCCTATCCTATTTCCCTGAAGTTGTGAATATTACAATCATCGATTGTTGTGTTTGTATTTATTTTCTGAATTCGTTTTCTTCGTTTATTCCGCCCAAATTGAAGCAACCCTTCCTACCGGGATGCATTTCATTCTTCGTGATTGGGTTATAATGTAAAAAAGCCCTTGGTTCGACGCAGCAATTTGATGCCAACCTATTAAATTTAATTAGTAAATGCATGACCAAACTAGATTTTCTTTTCAAGTAATTATGTTTTAACTGTTTTTATCAGCCATTGTTTTGAGTACTTTCAACCTCGAAAGTAGTGCTATTTTTTTGAGAATTCAATTTTGTGATTTGCAATCAGTTTGCGTACATTTTGAAAACCATTGTTGGGATTCGAAGTAGCACCATCATTTGGAATTAGTTTGAGTATTTTGAATAATTCTACGGATTTATCCGGATTAAATTTCGAGCAAGATAAGTCTCTACGCTTTAAAACCGCCCAAGATCTCAGGTAAATTAACTTAAAAACCCGTTTTGCTGCGAAGACCCGCCTTTTTACATTGACCTAATTACAAATTTATTTTCAGGTTTTTTTTTTCTACGTTTTTTTTCTACGCTTTTTTTCTTACGTTAACGTTTTTAATTTACGTTTACGTTTACTTTTGTGTTTGGTTACACTTTGAGTTTCCGTTGAAACTCATATGGTTCATCTATTCTTCATCGTGAATTCGTATTCCAATTAACCATTACGAGTACGAATCATTCCATTGTCCATCTTGCGAATGACGTCACCTCGATTCGAGCATCGCTCCATCGCTACGAGCCTTGCGCCATCTTGGAAATCATTCGTCAGCGGATTGCCACTTCGGGAAGCTTCGAGCTCATCCGCCAACCGGCCTTCAGCCTCGTCGACCGTAGCGCTGTTCACTGTCATCGTCTGGATCTCAGCTCAGCTAAGCGAACCATTTTATTTTCTCATTTATTTTGAACTGTTTATTATTATTTATGTTTGACGCTCAGCGTCCATTGACAGTTTATTACGTTAATTATTTTATGTTAATTTACTCACTGACTGTTAGGTCTAGTCAAGTGTTTCATATTGATTCGCTAGATCAAATTTGTTGTGCGTTGATGCACGGTTAGTGTGTTGTTCGTGCGTCGTGTTAGTGATTAGGGCTGCGTCTGCTCTAATTTCGCGCTCGCGTCGCGTTCGCTGGTACCACCGAGCCGCCGTGATTTTATTATTAGCGCCTTTTGTTCATCTAGGCAACTACGCCAACTTAGCCGTCCTAGACACTACTGAAACACAACGACCCACTGTTTCAGTTTACTTTCTTTTGTTTTGTTCTACATTTATTTTCCTCTTGACTAGATTTGTTACTGAGGCGTTTAATAGTTTGTTTAATATTCTGTATACTTACCTTGCCTTTCTTTAAATTAATATAGCTGTCAAGTTTACTCGTGAATGCGTAATATTATTTTGATTGCCATTTTCTCACCCCTTCCTAATCCGAGCTCGATTTATTCGTCGGTCAACGAAATTAGGTTGGACCGCTTGAGGCTCTGGCCGACTGGCGCCCTCAACAATAACATTCCCCGACTCACCCCATCTTCACTGAGTTTAGCCGAGGTTCAACCCTTAAGATCCCGGGTTCGATATAGCAACATTGGCACGCCGAGTGCAAACACGTAGCACATATTTGATTATTAAATTATCTTCCCCGTCATTTTTGCGTCTTTCAAGTTCTCTTTTTAGTTCGATAAAATATGTTCTTTGTTGCACCGTTTTATCACTGGACAGCTTGACTTCTTTAAATTTACTTTGTTTCAGTTTCCCAGAATTTTTTAATATATTTTTAACATCGATTGAGCTTTTAAGTATAACTTTTACAGGTCTTGGAGATTGATTGTCAGAAGTTCTTTTTCCTAAGCGAAGAGTTTTCAAATCCGAAGGAGATATAGTTCTTGGAACGATACAATTGAATAACTCATTGATAACAGAGGAGTCATCGGTTGAATGTATCTCTGGCAGATTGTAAACGATTAAATTATTTTGTCTCACATTACGATCTTGGATTTCGGCAATTATATTCTCCGTAGCGACAAGTTCATCAAATTTAGATTTCTTGGACTCGTTGCGCAGTTCTTTAATTTCTGATTGTAATTTTAAAATCAAAGCTTTCAATTCTGAAAATTCAGTGTTTCTTATATCAGTGGAGATCGTGCAGGAATTGCAAAACCATTTTACATTTTTTTTACTACGAAGAATACGTGAATCGGATTGAGAGATTTGAGCGCATTCCGAGTGAAATGTACCAGCGCAACCACCGCAGGAAATAGAGAGATTAGCGTCGAATTGTTTAGTACATGTAGTGCAGATCGAAGACATGCTCTCTCACTGGTTGTAACGGTAGAACAACAATTTACACGAACACGCACAAAATATCGATATATCGATATATCGATGTAAACGCACAGCCCTACCTGCTAGTAATGAATAAAAATAAGTACACTTCTTTAAGTGGGTAAATGGCAAGAGGGTATATTTATTTTATTTATCTTTTACAACTGATCAATCTATAATACACAATTCCCGTTAAAAGTAAATATAATATAATGTACCGATTCCAACTTTACGTTTTTCTTACGGATGGTCTTACTTAAACGTAAGAAATACATAACGGCATTGTAAACACGGCCATTAAACACCATTAGCTCAACTTGATGTTTATGTAGTTCTTATGCTTATGCTCATTTTGAATTGGGACTGATTTTAATAACCTATTTCACTGGTAAAAACGCTCTGAAGAAGTGAAGTATCTAGATGTGCATTACTTGCTGAAACTTCGGTAGAATTATCACAGGAATATTCTGAAAAAAAATTGAAATATGAGCATAAGATTTAGAAAAATATTTACAATTAAATGAATCAATGTGAAGCCTTGGGCCAGGTAACGGTTCTTCATTCTCCGAATTGGTGGTACCTGAAACGAAATAATTCTAAGAAAACTTAAGGGTAAATTTGAGTAACGTAAAGGCAAATTTTACTATGAAAAAATGCAAAGGAAATTTGCAAAATAATTTTTACTGAAAAAACCGAAAGGAAAATTAGTAATTCACTTGCTGGTTAACGATATTTTGCAGCGAAAACTATTGCAAAACAATTTTTACTAAGAAAACTGCAAAGGACATTTAAAAAACCTTGCAAATTTATGGTATTTTCAAACGAAAACCATTTTTACTAAGAAAAATGCTATATAAAGCATGCAACAAATAACAAAAGTGAGGCTGAAGTAATACAAATAAAAACTTACTTCCAAGATTCAAAGAAGGTACAGCATTCTTATGTAAATACGGATTTCCCAGACTTTTGTGCTTTGATTCAAAATGCGAGAAACACAGAGGCTTTCGTTGATAACAGCGGGTTCCATATCACGCAATTCTTCCATTGCCAGAACGTCAATCCACAAATTATATATAAATATCCAAGTGAGTTCTTGGATTCGGAAATCTGCGCATTGTCATATCCGAAAATGAAAACAAATATAGTATAATTGTTTTTAATGAATAGAATAGTGACAGTACTCTTTTACTTTCATAACAATCATAAATCAAAATTTTATTTTTCAAGAGAATAATTATGTTAAGATATAATGTTTATTCTTAAAAGTCGGTTGTAAATTCTTAGTTTAGAGAAAATTTAACTCAAATTAGTAAAAAATATATTAAAATCTATAGACTTTAAGTATACAACCTGTTTTTATGAATAATTCTTTAAAATATACAAATACAACACATTCATGAATATAAAGTTTTTCTTATGATAAATAATACTTTGATAATAATGATAATGTAAGTAAAATAAGTACTTACCGACAGCAACACAATTTCTAACACAACCTTTACTATTAAAAGACATTTTCGAATAGAAAAATAAATTGGAAAATAACTTCAAAGAGCACAAGAGAACACTAAACAAATTATCAACAGCAAACGCTAAATTGAAAGTGGCCGTTTGGTTTTGAACAGACCTTTCGAATTTTGAATTTGGTGATTTCTACGATACCACCTGTTTTCCACGTTTTGTAACTAGAAGCGCCATCTAAGAGGTGACCTACAAACTATTAACGATGGCTCCATCTGGGTACATTCAAGTTTCTGCTGCCTGGACACCAGGGATCTGAACCACTGTGGTTCAGATCATTGCTGTACACAGTCACAGTGCCGGTAACATCGCTGTTATATTACCGACTGAAATTCACACAAACCTTAAACTTTTTACCTTGATTTTGAGATTCAATATTATTGATTCTATGGCGATTTTAGATAAAGGAATTGTTTTATCATAAAATTTCATCTTTGTTTTATCTAATAAAACAGAAATTAGCAGAGGCCTCATTTTTCGTGGGCCTCGAATGTTAGTTGGTACACATATATATATATATATATATATATATATATATATATATATATATATATATATATTAATCTCCTATGTACACCTTTAAGATAGACACACGCTATATATATATATATATATATATATATATATATATATATATATATATACATAACTAACGTTATTAATAATTTCTAGTGTTGCATACAAACCTTTTTTTTTTGTAAAATATTTTCCCATTACTTCAGGTAATATACATTTCCTGAAAAACATTGAGGCTTTTTCTTTCTCTGCGTTCCAAAATTGGGCGTCTGGTTTTATTTTTTCAATAAAAATATTCTTTGCATTCCACACTACAAAATCGCAGAACTTTTTCTTGGTAACAAACAACTGCATTTGTACTTGGTAATAGTATGCATGTTGTCGATCCAAATATAATTTTTCTTCTGATTTCTTCAGACAACTATTACTTTTCTCTGCTAAATCCGAAAGTGGTGAAGACTTTATGCAAAATGGACATTTGACTTCTACACATCCCTCACCACATTCGGGGCATTCAACAAAGCTATCCGGTGAAGCACCAAATTCTGGAAAACTGGGATGGATTACCAAACCAATGGTTTTCAATTGCACATTTCCATGTTCGTTTTGGTGTTTTTGTAGATATGACTGCAAAAAATTAATCATTATTAGAACAGTGGTATTATTTTAGAATAAACAATTTACCTTAAGAGCATCTTTTTCATGTTTACATCCATACTCCAATGGCTTAACTAAACGTTTATAAATCTGAGGATAGCAAATAGATCGAAGTAATGATAAAGAAGGCTTCTCTATTTTGGTACGGCACACAGCTTTAAATTTTGATGCAGTTATTCTCGCTGCCCGATACATAAACCATTCCTTTGATTTTGCTTGCAACCTCGTGATTTTTTCAATTGAAACGCATTCAGATTCACTTATTTCAATGTTTATAGAGGCAGCTACTCCTTGTAAATCTATTAAAGTGTAATCTTCATAATTTTTTGAATATAAATCAATTATTTTTGAGGGAGAGCTAGTGTTATCAGAAGAAAATTCTTTTAAGATGTCGTGGAGAACACATGATTGCCCAGCTTCTTTGTAATCTTTAAAAAATTGAACTACATCTTCTCTAGACTTTACAGGAATATTAAGTAATTCACTTTTTTCTACTTTTGATGCACACTCGGATTGTGATATTCCTTCTCCATGTGGTACAGTCCAGTCAATTGCTTGTATGGTACAATGCATATTTGGTTTACTCACAGGTTTCTTCCAGTAAGCAAATATATCAGTCACTGACTCCGCATTATCGTGGTATTGTTCTACGGCAAATAAAACTGCAGCGACGTGTGTGCATACTTCGCCCAGTCCAGCAATGCAGTCACAGTGTCCACAAAGTACTTCTCCAGTCTCAGACATAATAATCCACGGCTTCAGAGAAGGCTGGCTGATTCTTTGTGAATGCATTACCTAAAATAAAATGAAGAAAATAATTGTATTCAAGTATTTTCTATGATTAAAAAGCACTTACCAAGCCAGATAATAAATATACATCCCCGCATTTTTAAAGTAAATTTTCTGGACCCATTTGCAAGCAACATGCATAAAAGCTTCTGTGCTTTTGTATGCTCTCATTTCAAGTTGAGTTTCCCACGACGCCTTAAATATCAAATAATCTAAGATTGACTTCCTGCTAATTTTGGGTATTAATTTATTATCCTTATCGAAATCGGCAGGTGTCAAAGTATATGGATCAATATTGATGAGAGATATTTTTTCCAAATATCGCTCCTTAGATTCTCCCGTTAAAGCTTTCGCATATTCGCTTAATTCATTCATCTGAAAATGAAATATAAATTAATATATTTTAAAAATTAAAGCTAAAGAAAACAGTTATATTATATCAAAGAAATAAAATAATAGTACTTGTCTTACATTGCTACTGTTGTTAGAATTCTGATGTAACTCGTCGAAACTGATTGAAAACTGCTTAATAACTGAAGAACTTAACTAAAATTCTTTTTTATATCTTCTTTTCAGTTGCTGTGGGGGTTAAAATGGGTTGGAGTTTCGAAAATTATTTGAATTTCATTGGTTCATTTTAGGAATAACCAATTATAACATAAGACTGCATAGGTCCCCAAATTTTACTTGGAACAAACAATTTTCCATTTCATTAGTGGAAACAAAATGTACTTCATAACTTTTTAAAAACTGAGGTTAATCCTAATCCTATTAAGTTTCTGACATTTAGACTTGGATTTTCAGTAATTGTTGTATTAATATGCTTATAACATTTCTTAATCTGTAAGAAAATACACAAAATATAACGGGAATATAACAGTTTCATAAATTGTGTTTATTATAATGACAACTTTTACAATACCACACTTTCAACGTACGATATTTTAAAATTGCTTTACATTTAAGAAAATTTTATTTAAGCAGTATAATATATGAACTTACCTTAATCAACTCCATAAGTTTTCTTTTTTAATACACCGTAGAATGCGTATAACAGATGTTGGGACCACTTGCTCCATCTAGCGTCAGACGTTAGTATTCGCAGCAAATTTATTTTTGCACTGCCTCTGTGCCACGCGACGTCATGTCCGGTTACTCGCCTGTCAAGTGTCCGGCTACCGAGCACATGTTTTTTACTCGCACTCGCTTGGATCTTGTATACGATCGCACGTTTTTTACCACTATATTTTGCTTACGCTAACACAATAATTCTTTAGTTATTGTTGTATTTTCGCTTAATTCATTATTATTATTATCGCTACAGTGTTTTACAGTGATTATTGTAAATTTACGCTTTGTTTTGACTTATTTAATAGTGAACTTCGCACGTGATCTAGTTATCACTTTAACCTATACAAGTATATCTTGTGTGTATCCTTTTATCATTATTTTCCAGCTTTATTTTGGTTTGTATATGCATCTACAGCACACTGAATACTGGATACAACAACTTGTTTATGGTAATCTGCTTTTGGAGGTATATCTTGATTCCAATACAATACTGTTCACTGAAATCGCACCAGGTATTTTTGCTATACAATTTGATACATCCTACACGCAGTAAGTACGTTTTATTTATTCCAAATTACAGTTTACAGATGTAAAATCATTTACATTTGTTCACTTTTCAATAGTTAATTAGTTTACAATATTTCTTTATTATTGTTCAATATATTTATTAATAGTGCTCCAGTTTACGTATCTGTTTCATTGTGAGTTGCATTTCACTGTATATTGACTAATTTGACACGCAATTTACTTGTTTTATGTTTGGGTTATTATTTCTTGCAAACGCTTACAATATTTGTTATATTTATAAATAAATATCGCATCCTTTTTGATATACAATTAGTTTCACACGCTTTGTCAATTTATTCGCAGTTTTGTACATGTTTAGTTTGATCTAGTTATCTACATTTACAGATCACATTTACTATTCAATACGCTCTAGTTATAATTATTTACTTACGCATATGGGTTATTTCTCGTAGTAATTATAATTTATTTATTTGTTTGTTGGTTAATATCTAGTTATTATCACACACTTCTTTTGTATATATTCACTTACATTCGCACAAAATTACTGCATTGTTGAGTTTTCAGTTTTGGAATATTATTTGTCTAATTATTATATTTTATGTATGTATTAATTTTAAGTATACTTATCCATATATATCTTGATTCCGCTACGCTTATTTTCTTGTTGATTTATCTCTTCTATTTCTTTGCTGTTATTAGGAATAAGATTGGTTTAATTTAGCTTTGTTCTCCTAACATACATTTGTGGGCCTTTGTGGTTTATCCTGTCCTTCCAAAGAGCGACTGTATTGTGTAAGTCCTGCTTATTGCTCGGGCAGGTGAAAAGTGTCCACCCTTATTCCTTTCCTATTTGCATATATTTCTTTTTGTTTGGATACTCTATCGCGCCAACATCATATTGTTTATACGCTATTATGTGCATACTTTATTCCACGCTTTATCAGATTTCCTGTCATTCCTTTTGGAATTCTGCATCCATCACGCACCGCCGCATCACCATTGTTCCAAATTAACCGACACGTCTTGCAACCAGCGCATCTGCCACTGCTCCATTTTCTGGTTTTACATCTACGCCAGGCGTATCACAGGTCAACATTACCATCTTTGGGGATTTGGACCCTCCACGCAACGCTGGTCCTTCGAGTCTTTTCTGAGGGTCAAACATCATTAAGCTCCATTTTACGTTGACTTTAGTTCTTCATTTCCGGTCTTACAAACCGGAACTACCAGCCGACGCCTCAACATTGGTCCTTCGTGCCGGATGGGGAGTTGTTCCCTGTCGTGTCGTTAATTGGTACAATTGTTATCAGTTTTCTTCTGCTAATTTTTCGTTTTCTCACCGCTATCATGACCGAATTACTAACACTCAAACTTCGGCGCGATTTCGCAATACGATTTTTGGAAACGCTGGAAAATCTCATAAAACAATCCAAGACGAATCCAGATAAAATAGTCGAAGCTCGCATACAAGTCGAAGAGTTATCTGACCGCGTTCGAGATTTTGAAACAAACCATATTTCTCTTATGAGTCACCCAAGTAACACAGCAGCGCAAGACGATCTCTTTGTAGAATATGATGACTTCGTTACTATGGTACGGAAAATTAAAGCTGAGTTTACAAAGCCTCCATTCCTTGAGTCACCATCAAACGATGCACCATTAAATACTGCATTTATTTCCCAAACATCCTCGCAACTAAATCAGTCTCACACATTCGCTAGGCTTCCTAAATTACCGCATTTTTCTGGTGACATCGCAAACTGGAATTCATTTTTTGATCTTTTCAGTAGTTCTGTTGATGAAAATGAGAGTTTAAAACCAGTCCAAAAATTCCAGTACCTCAAATCTATTATTAAGGGAGAACCTTTATCACTAATAAAAAACTTAAGCCTTACAGACGATAATTATCCTATCGCTATTAAACTATTGCAGGATCGCTATGCTCAGAGGAGACTGATTTCATCTCATCATCTTCAAACTTTGATTGATTTACCTAAACCTAACCCTATGACTTTCAACAACGCTACCAAATTTGTTTCCTCCATCACTGAGCACATTGAAGCTCTTAAAGCTAACCACGAACCTGTTGATAATTGGAGCTCTCTGATCGCTTTCATTTTAGTAACCAAACTTGATACTCAGACTAGAAATAAATTTGAACGCACCCTATCTAAGGATAATTTACCAAGCCTTACTGAGTTAATGGATTTTCTTAATCGATTTATACAGTCGCAGCAATGGCAAAGTGTGCAAAAATCTCGCGCATCATCAGACAACTACCACGCAGGTCAATCTACTCGAAAACAGTTTAACACCTCTACTTTTGTTTCTACAACGAATCCGCTTACATGTGTCGCTTGTTCAAAACCTCACGCGTTATTTAAATGCTTTATTTTTCAAAAAATGAAACCTTCTGAACGATTGAACCTCGTACGTACTAATAACTGCTGTCGGAATTGTTTGTCATCTTTCCATACCACACTCAACTGTCAATCAAAGGTTAATTGTCGCACATGCAATAAACGACATCACACTTTCTTACATTATGACTACCAGTCACCAGAAACACCACACAGTGAAACGCAACGTCCAAACAGCACAGCTGACTTAGCCAACATGCCTTCCACGTCGAATACTGAGAATAAATCCACATCTCTTCTATCTCATATCGCTTCTTCTTCAATGGTTATCTTAGGGACCGCCATTGTTCTCATCAAAGATTCCTCCAATGCTTGGCAACCGGTTCATGCTCTTTTAGACAGTGGAAGTGAGTCCTCATACATCACCGAAGAGTGCTCACGTCGTTTAAAGTTAGCCAATCGACCTGCTGATATTCTCATATCAGGTTTTGGGAATACTACTGCTCAAAATATTGTAAGAGGCACCACGACTCTTTACATGCGTTCTTCTTATTCTGAGACACCTATCTACACTATATCCGCAATAATCGTTTCTCAAATTATACAGAACTTACCTAAATCACAATTATCCTCGAACTTACTACAGGAAGTACAGCACCTTCAATTAGCTGATCCCGAGTTTATCACTCCCGCATCTATCGATCTCTTAATTGGCGCTGATCTCTACTTTGATTTGATAACTGGTAATCAAAGTCGAGTTTCCAATGGTCCATTCGCCGTTGAAACTACTTTGGGTTGAATTGTCACTGGACCAACCTCCTTACTCCCTACTCTGCCTGTTACTACGCTAACAGCAGTTCAAAATCAAATCGCCACATCTCTATCGAAATTTTGGGAACTTGAAGATGTCCCAAAAAAGTCTGTTTTATCTGAGGAAGATCGATTGGCTGAAGATATTTTTGTCACGCAACATAAACGATTGGAGTCTGGACGCTATACTGTCCCTCTATTATTCAAACAATATCCTCTTGAATTAGGCAATTCTTATAATACCGCTCTTAGATGCTACAATGTTCTCCAACGCCGCTTGTCGTCTGATGACACATTAAATATGGAATATCACAAATTCATGTCTGACTATTTAGAACAAAATCATATGTCTCTTCTACCGTCACATCTTAATCTGTCAAATGAAGGATTTTATTTACCACATCACGGCGTCTTACGTGAATCTAACTCTACAACCAAACTGAGAGTTGTTTTTAATGGTTCAAAGAAAACTCCGCTCAACAAATCCCTGAACGACTACCTACTAACTGGTCCAGCTCTTCAGACAGATCTTACATCCATCATTCACAGATCACGCTTTCATAAAGTAATATTCACCGCTGATATCAGGCAAATGTACCGTCAAATACTCATTTGTGAAGAACATCGCATGTACCAAAAAATACTATGGAGCTTTTCTGCATCTACTTCGCCGCAATCGTATGCTCTTAACACTGTGACTTATGGCACAACGTGTGCTCCGTTCCTAGCAATCAGAACGTTGCATCAATTAGCTGTCGATGAAATGTCAAATTTTCCACGCGCAGCAGAAGTTCTTAAGTCTGATACCTATGTTGACGACATAATCAGTGGAGCAAGTTCTCTATCTGAAGCTCTCGACTTACAACAAGAACTGATCAAACTACTTGGTACCGCTGGTCTTGAATTACGGAAATGGACAAGTAACCATCCGGATTTATTACACAACATACCCGAAGATCATAGAGAATTCTCATTTCTTAACGAAGCTCAACATAATGAATCGGTTAAAATTCTTGGTCTCTCGTGGAGTCCTATCTCCGATCAGTTTTCATACAAAATAAATTTGCCAATACACGCCGTCACTAAACGCTCTATTCTCTCAGATATAGCCAAGATTTTTGATCCCATTGGGTGGTTGTCGCCTATAGTTATGAGCGCAAAATGCCTCATGCAAGATCTCTGGGTAGCTGGTACTGACTGGGACACTCCAGTACCTGATCATCTGCTATTAAAATGGAACTGCTTTAAATCTCAGTTATCTATTTTAACCACGTTAAAGATACCACGTCATATCAACATTTCTGAAGGCATACTAAGTCTAATCGGCTTTTGTGATGCATCTGAATTAGGTTATGCTGCTGCTGTTTATATACACGTCGAATCCCGAACCGTACAGTCAAGTACTTCATACCTTATCGCGTCGAAAACTAGAGTTGCTCCACTTAAACGCATATCTTTACCCCGACTTGAGCTCTGTGCAGCATTGCTATTATCTCGTCTGATGTCACACTTATTAGAGACATTAAAACTGCCCTTTTCTCAGATCCTCGCCTGGTCAGACTCTACTATCACCCTTTCCTGGATCCGAGCTCCGCCGTACAAGTGGAAGACTTTTGTAAGCAATAGGGTTACTGAAATTCAGCAAAACATTTCCCCTTCTCACTGGCATCATATTAGCTCGCAGGATAACCCTGCTGATTGCGCTTCTCGTGGTATATCTGTGCAAGAACTATTATCACACTCTTTGTGGTGGGAAGGCCGAACCTGGCTTAAAAACCCTCATCAGTCATGGCCCTTATCTATAAACCATGATGAATCAATTCTAGATCCACAAGTGCTGCATGAAGCCAAAATATCATTACCTGTTACTATTGAGCCTAACAATGTAATCCTACAACGGTACTCTGATTTAAATCGCTTGGTAAGAATTACAGCATTATGCATTCGTTTTTTCAAACGCATAAAATTTAAGGAACCTCCTACTGAATTTCCACTTTCAGCCGCAGACCTCAATGACGCTTTACTACGATGGGTGAAAATTGTACAATATGACACTTTCGCAGACGATATAAATAAACTCAACAACAAGAAGCCATGCTCCAAACTGATTCAAAATCTTACTCCCTTCTTGGACGAAAAAGGTTTCTTACGAGTTGGAGGAAGAATTCGTCATTCGAATTTGAGGTATGCGCACAAACATCCTCTACTTTTACCTTCAAAACATCATCTCACCAGTCTCATAATAGATTATTACCACCAACATTATCTCCATCCCTCGCCTAGAACTTTACAAGCAATTTTAAACAAACGATTCTGGATTATCGGTGCTCGTCGTCTCATTCGCAGCTATAGCTTAAAATGCCTCAAATGTTTTCGCTGTCGCCCCATTGCTCATAATCCCTTTATGGGGAATTTACCCGCATACAGAGTTCAACAATTAAAACCCTTCGATGTTGTGGGAATCGATTACGGGGGTCCTTTTCATGTCACTCCGTACAAAAGACGAGGAGTCCAAGCAATAAAATCCTATTTGTGTCTGTTTATCTGTTTCGCAACAAAGGCAGTACATTTGGAATTATCCTCTGATCTCAGCACCGAAGCATTTAAACTTGCCCTACGCCGCTTTTTAGCTAGACGTGGTAAATGCTCCCACATTTATAGCGACTCAGGTACTAACTTTGTTGGCACCAAAAGCTACTTCACGGAATTACAAAAGTTTGTAACTTCACCGCAGTATAATACAGATCTAAGCACTCAACTTGCATTTGACGGCATACAATGGCACTTCAATCCGCCTTCAGCTCCCCATTTTGGCGGACTCTGGGAGGCAGGTATAAAATCTGTGAAATTCCACATTTCCCGCGTAGTAGGTTCACAAATTCTGACCATTGAAGAGTTCTCCACGCTTCTCTGTCAAATCGAATCTGTTTTAAATTCAAGACCCCTGTGTCCACTCTCTTCAGACCCGAATGATCTGCTCGCTTTAACTCCCAATCATTTCCTTACGCAAGAAGCAGCAGTTTGTTTACCAGATCGTAACTATCTCGATCAATCCCCAAGCCTCCTTCATAGATGGCAATTAGTTCAAAGAATGCTACAAGACTTTTGGAAAAGATGGCATGTGGAATACCTCAACACGCTGCAACAACGCTCTAAATGGACGAAAACTGCACCAAATTTGAAACCAGATCAACTGGTACTCATCAAAAGTGACACGCTGCCACCACTTCAATGGAAGTTAGGGCGAATCTTACAAGTGCATCCAGGAGATGACCATATAGTCCGAGTAGCGCAGGTCAAAACTGACACTGGCATTTTCACCAGACCTGTCGTTAAACTCTGTCCTTTACCTGAGTAGTTTGCGTTCCCTGAAAAACTCCGTTTTTGGCCGGGCGGCATGTTGGGACCACTTGCTCCATCTAGCGTCAGACGTTAGTATTCGCAGCAAATTTATTTTTGCACTGCCTCTGTGCCACGCGACGTCATGTCCGGTTACTCGCCTGTCAAGTGTCCGGCTACCGAGCACATGTTTTTTATTCGCACTCGCTTGGATCTTGTATACGATCGCACGTTTTTTACCACTATATTTTGCTTACGCTAACACAATAATTCTTTAGTTATTGTTGTATTTTCGCTTAATTCATTATTATTATTATCGCTACAGTGTTTTACAGTGATTATTGTAAATTAACGCTTTGTTTTGACTTATTTAATAGTGAACTTCGCACGTGATCTAGTTATCACTTTAACCTATACAAGTATATCTTGTGTGTATC
Organism: Poecilus cupreus; assembly: GCA_963942605.1. Taxonomy (NCBI): domain Eukaryota; kingdom Metazoa; phylum Arthropoda; class Insecta; order Coleoptera; family Carabidae; genus Poecilus; species Poecilus cupreus. The sequence continues at coordinate 24,882,718 of OZ012713.1, read as the reverse complement.
CTTTTATCATTATTTTCCAGCTTTATTTTGGTTTGTATATGCATCTACAGCACACTGAATACTGGATACAACAACTTGTTTATGGTAATCTGCTTTTGGAGGTATATCTTGATTCCAATACAATACTGTTCACTGAAATCGCACCAGGTATTTTTGCTATACAATTTGATACATCCTACACGCAGTAAGTACGTTTTATTTATTCCAAATTACAGTTTACAGATGTAAAATCATTTACATTTGTTCACTTTTCAATAGTTAATTAGTTTACAATATTTCTTTATTATTGTTCAATATATTTATTAATAGTGCTCCAGTTTACGTATCTGTTTCATTGTGAGTTGCATTTCACTGTATATTGACTAATTTGACACGCAATTTACTTGTTTTATGTTTGGGTTATTATTTCTTGCAAACGCTTACAATATTTGTTATATTTATAAATAAATATCGCATCCTTTTTGATATACAATTAGTTTCACACGCTTTGTCAATTTATTCGCAGTTTTGTACATGTTTAGTTTGATCTAGTTATCTACATTTACAGATCACATTTACTATTCAATACGCTCTAGTTATAATTATTTACTTACGCATATGGGTTATTTCTCGTAGTAATTATAATTTATTTATTTGTTTGTTGGTTAATATCTAGTTATTATCACACACTTATTTTGTATATATTCACTTACATTCGCACAAAATTACTGCATTGTTGAGTTTCCAGTTTTGGAATATTATTTGTCTAATTATTATATTTTATGTATGTATTAATTTTAAGTATACTTATCCATATATATCTTGATTCCGCTACGCTTATTTTCTTGTTGATTTATCTCTTCTATTTCTTTGCTGTTATTAGGAATAAGATTGGTTTAATTTAGCTTTGTTCTCCTAACATACATTTGTGGGCCTTTGTGGTTTATCCTGTCCTTCCAAAGAGCGACTGTATTGTGTAAGTCCTGCTTATTGCTCGGGCAGGTGAAAAGTGTCCACCCTTATTCCTTTCCTATTTGCATATATTTCTTTTTGTTTGGATACTCTATCGCGCCAACATCATATTGTTTATACGCTATTATGTGCATACTTTATTCCACGCTTTATCAGATTTCCTGTCATTCCTTTTGGAATTCTGCATCCATCACGCACCGCCGCATCACCATTGTTCCAAATTAACCGACACGTCTTGCAACCAGCGCATCTGCCACTGCTCCATTTTCTGGTTTTACATCTACGCCAGGCGTATCACAGGTCAACATTACCATCTTTGGGGATTTGGACCCTCCACGCAACGCTGGTCCTTCGAGTCTTTTCTGAGGGTCAAACATCATTAAGCTCCATTTTACGTTGACTTTAGTTCTTCATTTCCGGTCTTACAAACCGGAACTACCAGCCGACGCCTCAACAGTAAACATGAAAACTCCATAAGTCGCCATGTTAAAATTTTGTCTGGTTGCCCAGGAACAGGTTCGCGCGCTAAGTTTGTGACCTTGATGCAAGTACTCTATTATACTGAATGGCACCTAAGAATTCAGTAAGGCTTTAGAGTTCATCAACTTTAGGGGAATCCGATTTAGATGTAAACCCAGGGACATTAAAATCACCACAAATTAAAAAGTTGTTATTTTGTAAAAAAGGTATTCAAAAAAATCACATACTGAAACATAAGAACTGAGCTGTTGAGCAGGTGATATATACAGTACAAAAATAAATAATGTTTTATTGTTCATATTTATCTTGCTGCAGACTATGTCAATATTTGCAAGTAAAATGTTATTGTATGTGCTAAGATCAACATTTGTTGACAAAAGATTATTTTTTATTAGTAAAAGTACTCCTCCTCCCTTTGTAAGATTACACGACGCGAAATAACGGTCACACCTGTAAACATTAAACATGTCTGAACTAAGTTCAGAGTTTAAAACACTCCAAGTGAGCCAAGTGTTTGTGACAGCGATGATGTCGTAGTCAGCTGATGCGTGGGTGGATTGGAAGTGTCTAAATTTAGAGTTTAGTCCCTGAATGTTTTGGTAGAAGCATGATAGACTGGACCGAACGTCTGCAGCAGGAGAGTACGAAGCGCAATGTATTTGCTATTGTGGGCCTACGATATTAGTTCTGAAACGCTTCAGAATTTCAAGGTACGAAGGACAGTTTTTACTTCAAATATCATGTGAAACATCAAATGTGGTTTTGTGTAGGTCATTGTACTACTTAGAACAATTAATGCACTTAAAAGTTTTTGGCTATCTGGTTCAAACCACATTTACCACAAGTTTGGTCGGACTGGGAGTATTGTTTAGATGTTTGATGGAAGCCACAATAATTAAAACTCCAACGTAACTCCATGGCATCATACACAGTACACATATCAAATCCTACAAATACTCTCTCGGTCTTAAGTAAGTTGTTATATGTAGTCACGTCAGTTTGAATAAGTGCTTGGAAAATTCTGTTATTACTTTTTGTAGGATATATGTCGAGTACCTCGCAGTTAGACCCAGAAGTGAAGTGGGACTTGTTCTGATGAATTAAATGTTCAACGAAGGTCTCTTTAGTAAAAGACTCAGACATACCAGCTATAAGTTGTTTGACTTCATATTTGTTCTTTAAATTATCGCTAATTAAGTCTTTTAATTTCTCAGACTGATCAGACCCAATAATGAGAGCACCTTTACTTGTATGACGCACTGAGTTTATGGTTATGTTAGTAGCCACTGGATTAGCTGATTTAAATATATCAGCTTTTGTAATATTAGAGGATTAAGAGCCATCCTTAGGTTTGAGCAGAACAGGTGGTTTCGGAATGGATTTAGCGACATTTGCAGCAAATGAAGTCCCAGTATTTGATGAGGTTATTGATGCATTAGTAGCAATGCGAGAAGAGCAGAGAAATGATGTCGGTCTTAATGTCAGAAACAGTAGTAGATTTAGTGGCGTTGATTTCATCTTTCAGTGTGGATAATAATTTATTAACAATCAAAGTTTCAAAATTAGCCAGTGAATTAGAAATTTCATTAAGATGATTCTTGACATAAGTCTCTTCACAGCGGTCAATAACATTGCAATTAATTCTGCAGGAAGTGCACCAAAAGAGTACTGTATTGGATTTATTCAAAATACGACCATCTTCTATTAAGATTCACACAGAGGGGATGGAACCATGGACCACATATGCCCTCATAACCTATGAGATTGTCTGACTTGCGTTTACACTTGGCGCACTTATTCATATATCATAATCAGACCAGAACACAACAAAACAAAGGTCAGTGACATTAAACAACATTAAATAGACAGAGTAGTAGGTACGTCTAAGTTTAAAAATCACTTAGTTCAAGGCAGATAAAAATCAGAACAATAACATTTAAAACTGGGTCACAACAATGGTTGATGATCACACAAACAAGATTACTGTATCACCCGCGCCGAAACACAGATTGATATCAAATTTGTCGAAAAAGTAAAAGAAAGACTATTAACCCTCTATCGCATAAATTATTATTTTTTAAATAAGTGCACAAAAATTATTTTTTACAAAGGAAATATTCATATATTGAAAAGAGTGTGTTATATAAATTTTTTTCTTAAAATAAAAAAAAAATTAAAAGTTTTGTTCACTATTGGAAACATTATGAACAAATTCAACTTGCAATAGAATTATGGTCTATTGGGCCGTGTTTACGTACTATAGAAAATTATTTGATGAACAACCTCTTGTAGGAGTACATCAGATAAAAAAAAATTTTGGAAATTTGGTAAGGTGTATTTAGCTGTAATATATCAGCAGGTAATAAGCTGCTTCCTTCATATTTTACATTTTCTAACTCAGTTTCTGTAATTATCCTTTTCCACTTCATTTTTTTTTTTTTTATGTTGGACAAATTAGGAGGAATGACCTAATTGGCAATTGACAAAGTTTATATAATGTTCCCAAATGGTTACAACATGATTGCCATGAATGTATGCTGCATAAGAAAAGAAAATACGAAATTTAAATTTTATGTTCCTGATCGGGAACAGTATGCAATAGAGGGTTAAAAAATGATAAAAGCGTCGGAGAATAAAAAAAATCACGACTGTTTACTCGTATGTACATATATGTAATTATATAAAGTCAATGTGGCTGATTTTTCAGAACTTGGGAATTGGCATCAATTTGGATTGGAATTTCATGGAATGGACGTGTCTGGTACTGCTCTGGTAGTTCTCTTGTAGATTGATCTTCGATTTGAGATTTGGTGTGAATAGATTCAAGTTCAATAACAAGTAGTTCGTTTTCACCTATCGCCAAAATTTCTGAATAAATTTTTAAAATAAATATAGGGTAAAATAATTATGTAAATATTCCGCTGCATTAACAGATTGCTTTTTCAAAATAATTTTCCATAATTAATAATTAATTAACCCTAGTACATGAATTTTGTTGACTGATTTACATGCAGAATTTTAAGCTCTACAACATTTATTTGAAGCATTTTTGTCTTAAATAATTTAGGAAGCAATGCCCACGAAACGCCTATGGCCCGCTTTTCGTGTTACACCTGTATATGACATGTCCTTAATAGGTCATTTATTTGAGAAAATGAGTGCATCCACATTCCGATGGTTTATTATAGTGTAATGTTCGTGGGTTTTAAAAAGTTTTTTTTTATACAAAAAAAATATTATTATTAACAAATAATCAATAATTATTATTTTAAAAAGTAAATATTAATTAACACTAGGTACATAACACTAAAATAACGAATACAAAACCTTATACACTACCACTTATCACTACTATAAACAAAAACTATTATTTATATAAACTAGCCGAGCGATATGTATTTAAGACGATATATTTATGTTTAGACAGGGCGAGTCAACTGACTGACTGAGTCAACTCAACTAACTGACTCACTGACGGCTCCCGGTAATTCGCTCTTTTATATTTCGCATTCCTTGGTTCGAGAAAGTTCGGGAATATTCTCTCTTTTGGCGCAAGCGGATGATACTGTTTTATCTGTAAAAAGTTTCGTACAAATATTCTCGTTTACCACACACGCTCCAGCATTGCTATGTCACTGGTATCGGTCGACCTTGTCGTTCTAGACCCTAACGCCACAGGCTTTGACTTTTTAGATACGAGAGAAGATTCGCTCTCTGGTGCCGAACGTTGACCTGACAGGTTGTGAGATCTTCACAGTTTTTTCGTCTCTCGTTTATCGATTATCATCTGGTTGATGATCATGAGCTTGAATACATTTTTACTTTCTTAGTGGTTTACGGATGTCATCTGCGCAAAATTCTGTATTTTTTTATTTGGAGTAATCAAATTTTTAACTTTTTATGAATTTCATATTTAGAACATAAACTAAATTATATTTTGTCGTTAGAATCAGTATTAGTCATTAAATTTATTATAAACAGATTAAAATCATTGCATCACCACGTTGCAGAATTTTGTTTTAGTTGACATAAGTTCCACGGGACTGTCAATTGTTCGCTCGTCTCTCACGCTGTTTGCGGGTCAGACCGGGTTGAGTGTTCCTAGATTAGTCTCAGTTATTTATTATTTTAAATTGTTTTCCTTCCATGTTACCGGCCTTCAGCCATTGTTTTTTTTAAATCATTTTAGATTATTTAAACCGTTTGCTGCCTTAAAATTTTCTAACGTTCCCTTTTGCTAAGGAATCTGCTTGAAATATTTTTATGAGCTGCGCAGACCAGTTTCTGATAAATTTTTGTTTCCTCAGCCTTCAGCTTCACTTTTTTTTTTAATGATTTGAGTACACCGCTATCCGATAATAAATCTTGAATGAGTTGATGAACGACGCGCGAGTGGTTTAAGCGCTAGGTGATTTTGTGTTCTGTCGCGATTGTCCCCGCTTTGGGATTTTTGAAAATGTCGTATACTAGGTTGTAGTTTTCAGTTGACCTATTTAAGTTTAAGTTTGGCTCAGTTCCCGAACATTTTGAGTTGTTTTAGTTTGGTTCGGAACTGCATAATCACAGGTATCAACATTGTATTGCGCCGTTGATTTACTTAGCTCTTCTTTTTTTTTGTGTCATCACCGCATGCGTCATCAGAGTATTGTACTGTTAGCGTCTTTATGTTTCTCCTGCTCCTATGCTTTGCGTCAATTTTTTTGTAAATTTATTTTCATTAGTTGTGAGCTCAATAGTTGTAAAATTATTGTATTATTTTTTACTTGCGATACTTTCTTTCGGAGTTTGGTACTGCCTTGTTTTTGTACTGTTTTAGATTATACCAGGGCTAGGGCCTTAAGCCTCGTACAGACTTGCGAACCGATCGGCGAACGGTTTAGCGAGCACTGGCAGATGATGGTGGAGGAATGTTCGTCTCTTTTCCATTTTTGTTGCAGATGCATGTATGTAGTTTTGCTTTAAAATGGACATTGAAGCCGTGACATATAGATGTTAAACCTGCTTAATTTTTTTTGTTCTCATTGTAACTTATGATTTTATTTTAAACTTTATAACTAATAATATAAATATTGCTTTTATAATATTTCAAACGACACATATTTTTGACACTTCACAATTATTTGACATATAGATGATGAAAATGTTTTAGTTGTAATTAAGTAACATATTATTAAATATATAATTGAGATTTTCTCAAAATTAGAAGCATGCACAACAAAGTACAAATAATAAAAATAAGTAATAAAAAAAGGAGTCGTAGACTTTGGTGGAAATGTCATATGATCTTTATTTTGCGGATTCCAAATAAATCGTGATTTATATAGAGTTTGATAAATTTTAAAGTATTTATTTTTAATAAATATAGTATTAATGAAGAGCAAAATTTAACATATTTTAAATTAAAGAATAAAGTGAAATAAAATCATTTGTTGCAAGTATCCGTTCGCCGTCGCGTCCACACTAGCTGCAACGTGCTCGCGCAACATCCTTTGATCGTTTGTCGAAATACCGACAACCGATGGATCGCGCAAACGTTGCACGTGTTGCAGAACTTCGTTCGGTTCGCCGTTTTGTTGCGCCGGTGTGGACGTGGTTCACCGAGCGGTTCGCTGAACGGTTCGGCGAACCGTTCGCAGGTCTGTTCGAGGCTTTAGGCAATCGGTGGCTGTGAGTGAGTAGTGAATCCTGTTTACTCCAGAATTGAGCTCAAACACGGGTTCCGCACTCCAATCTCGCCGCTACAGCTGTAAGAAGTAGCCAACAGGACTGTTAGCTAAAACTTTACTGATTTGACCAGTCAAGCTAACGATCACAGCCCCCCAGTATCAGAAACGGAGAAGCTCTACCGCCAGATTATTCAGTCGAATCCTGCTCACAAGCGCCCCGAATTACAAGAAGAACTAGCTAGCTGTTACAGCAGTTGCTGCTTTGCTTGTAAAACCCTGGCTTGCAGATTTCTGGTTCTTGATCGACGACCCACAGCAGTGCCGCTCCAAATTAAAGTTTTTAATAAACGTATTAACTTCAATAGCTTGTAATATTTATTTGCTTCCACATTATTTAATCAATTGCTATTACGTTCAAAATTTAAGTTATTATTTATTTTATGCTTGGGTAGCGCCTATCCTAATTAATAAAGAATCCTGCTCGGTCCCGAACCCCAAACTTTGCTCCCAATTACGAGCCGAGATCTTTTTCTGCAATTGTTCTCATCTCATCTTACACCCCGGTTCTACAATCAAAAGGCAGGTGAGAAGAATAATTGTAAGACAGTGAAAATTTAATTTAAAGATTTATTATATAATATTATTGCTTTTATTTATATTACAATTGTCATATTTCAAATTATTATAGAATGGTATTTGACGTATTAGGCAGCGGTCTCACTGATCGAGTTGTATCGTGTTATTTAGCGTCGATTCGTGTCGTGTCGTTTAAAAATCGATGGTCCGGTTGCACTGATCGCGTCGTCGTCAGTCGATCGCTACCATTTAAAGTTAAATATAACCTCTACTGTACAACTTTCTAGACTTTTTAAGGTAATATTAATGTTGTAATCATATTAGTATTTATATTTTTACAATCTTGTATCTTTACGTAATTATTGTATTTATGGAATGTCAGATAGCGACTAGGCAGAGATTCTATATTTTATATGGAAAAGTAAAATAAAGAAAAAGAAAAGAAGTATGTGGGTTCGAGATATATTTTTAGACAGGGAAACACTTGGAGAATTCCATCACCTTAAACCTCAACTTGATAATGATGATTTATTGTTTTATAGTTATTATAGGATGAATAAAACGTTATATGATTTGTTGGTATCCAAAGTAAAACCACTATGTACAATCAAACATACTCACTGTCGAACAAGTATTTCGTTTGAAGAAAGGCTAGCAGTTACTGTACGGTATATATAGCACAATAAACTTAAATTAAGTTATTGACGTAATTATCTTATGATATTGTAGTTACCTCGCAAATGGAGAAAATTTTCATTCCGCGTCATTTAGATTTAGAATAAGTCACAACCACATAGGTATGATTGTATCTCAAATGTTGCCAATCATATATTTTGCATTGGTAGAAGAATATTTATCTTTTCCGAAAAAGGAAGACTTCGTCAAAATAGCAGAAGGCTATATGAATAAAAAACATTTTCCAAATTGTCTAGGCGCAATTGATGAAATGCATGTGCGAATTCATAAACCAACACATGCAGGATCATTGTTTTACAATTATAAACAGTACCATTCAATTGTATTATTAGGAATTGTTGATGCGAATTATGTATTTACCACGATTAATGTAGGAAGTTACGGAAAGAATAGTGATGGAGTATTTAATTTTTCTAAATTTGGTCAAATATTCAATAATGTTCAGCTAGAATATCCAGATAACAAACCCATTGATGATACAAACGTATCAATGTCATTTGTTTTCATTGGTGATGAAGCATTTCGTTTGTCAGAGCATCTTCTTAAACCCTATCCTAGAAGGGAGTTAAATGCAACATCACGAAGATATAATTACAGATTTTCCCATGCCAGACAGGTTGTAGAATGTACATTTGGAATCCTAATTTCAAAATATAGAATCTTTGAAAGTTCAATCGCAATTTATCCTGATAAAGTAGACAATTTAATTAAAGCTGCTTGTGTTTTACACAATTTTATTAGAATAAAAAAGAGGACCAATGAAGAATTTGGAAGAGCAAATCCTGGAGCCTTCACAAATTTAATTGTTTTACCTCAATTTACAGGCAGGAGCTTAAATTAATCTAGAAGAGAAGCAAGAATAGTATGGGATAAATTTGCAGAATATTTTTCAGGACAAGGATCTGTTGAGTGGCAGGATGATAGAATATTAATCAGAGATGAAATTCAACAAATGGAAGATAATTAATTATTGTATATTAAAAAAAAAATAAATAAATGAGCGAACAGACAATTTTGGTTTTTTATTTAACAAATACTCCATAAATTTTTGATCTACGTTTGGCGTTGATCCTCTTTTTCTAGATGACTCAGAACATCGCGATACAGGCCTTGATTCCGATTATCTTTTTTCTGAACATTGTGATTCAGGCTTTGACTCCGATGACTGTCTTTTTTCTGAACATTGTGAATCTTCTTCCACTTCCAACAGTTCTGATTCGGGCGATAAAGGTGTATAATTTTCAACCATATGATTTGGGTTTGCAGGTAGTCTATCAACTATGCTGCAATAAAATGTAAATGATAAGTATGTTTTATTTATAGTTAAATGTAATAAATACCTACATATTTGACGACGCACTCCTTTCTGCCATATGCAGTGGCGTGCAGTGAGTTTTGGGGGAAAGGAAGCTGAAGATATATTAAAAAAAAAAATAATTGAAAGAATATAGCTAGTAATAAATAATAATATTTTACACTTACCAATGGCAATATGTTATTCCAAATAAAAAAGAATAAATATAACCCCTAACATTTGATAAAGAAAATAAGAAAAATTTATATACGTATTTCGATAACTAAATTATTATTTTCAGTAGAAGCAAAAGGGATAGAATCGACATTACTCTACTTGTAAACCAAACCAGTGGTCAATATTGAATCCAAAATTAAAAAAAAAAAATACATAATTTATAGTAAACCGAAGCAATAAAACATATCAAACTAACCAATAACAAGCAAGAATATAACTAAAAACGGTTGAGTTCACCTCTTATAACTAATTCCCTAGGAAATCAAACAATTTACTACTCACAAATTATTTAGCCTGCGTTATTATGTAGGTTTTTTATTTTTATTTTTAATAGATTCATCACTTATATAATTGATTGATTTTCTATGGTCATTACTAATTATTTCATTTTAAGTCGCATATTGTAACCAGTATTAATCTATTTTCACTGATATAATACATAAATTGTACTTTGCATCTTTATTTAATACTTAAAACGCAAGCAATGCATTGCAGAAGCGTTTTTCAAAACGCATCCACAAGCAGCTAGGCGCGAACGATCCTAGCATAGAACGCGCATGCGCCAACTACACTACAGCGATGAGGCTGGCAATGGAACAGTGGAAGCGATTTCAAAGCAGCTTCCACGGTCCGGCATAGGTCTTCGTGGTTGAACTCGGACGGATACGGCAGCTAATATTTGATAGCAGAGGCGCAAATTTTTCAACAAAGTATTTGTTTTTCATAATTTTGTAATATTGAATACAATTGTTTTAGTAAATTTATATAATAGAAATATAAGTATTAAGTATTGCAAAATTTCTAAGGGATGCGCCGCATCCAACGCATCCATGGACTGGCCATATATTTATTTAAAAACGACATCTAGTAAAAATATGTCCATTTTTAAATTTTCTTGGCTGAAGAACCAAATGCGGAAATGTTTTCGAGTCGTTTTGTTCGGTATGTGCCTCTTAATATTTGCCATTTACTTTTACATAATTTGGCTAAAATTAATTAGGGGTTTACCACAATTTTGTATTATAATTATTAAAATATTATAATAAATGTTATTTACCATCTTTTGTTGGAAAGCATTCCGCAATGTTACCCCAACATTTGTCTATTGTATTTATATTCGAATAGCCAGGTTTGGATTGATCATACAGTTCTGGATTATTTCTAACAAGATTGATTAATAAATCAATTTCACTTGTATTCCATTCGTTCACAATCGTTTCCATCTTGACAACAATATCAAACGTCGTGCAACGGTCACTGTCTTATGAGGTTATCTGTTATTACGCATGCCTGAAGGCATCGAGCAGCATCGTGCGTCGAGTAAAAATTCAAACCAACTTGAAAATCAAACGACACGATTGCGCCCGAAGAAAAACGATGGTCCAGTGTGACACACTCTACTGCGATGTACGTGTTTTAAATTTACTCGACAGCAAACGATTTATGCAACTGCCGCCTTAATCTACTCTATGGCCACGTCACTTTCGTAAGGTTGGCAGTACTGTTTCGCATGACAAAGAGCATTGGGGGAGTCCCCGATACGTTGAATACGTTACGTAGCGTAGTTGTAGTAAAAACTATAAACAAAAGTTTCGAAACTTGTTCTGTAATTGTGATTTGTGAATTTTGAGTTTTAACTGTTGCTCTGTGTTTTAAAACTTACGAATTTGGATAAGAGTGCTAGATTTTTTTTTATAAAGACTGCTAGTGCTTTGGGAAAATCGGTGAGACGAGTGAGTGCAATACTAAAATTTAAGTTACCAGGTAAGTTTGAGTACGATATTTTATTTTACATACTTATTTTATCTAATGTTATAAAATTCTGCGAGTCTTTCGCGTCGTTTTTCGTTCACACGATTACTTAACTTTTCTTTTAGGAACAAAATGTCGGAGGAATTCGTAAATAAAAAACACCTAAGTAGTTCGGAAAATCGAAAAAAGCGACAAGAGCAACAAAACAAGCGTGATGAACAATTAAAGAAGACAAAAAACCTTTTTCAACTCGGATTTAGTCCCCAATCAACGGAAAATCAACCTTCTTCAAGTACGTCTGCTAGCTACAATATGGCGACGAATGCAAACCAGGATCAAGAAACAGCTACTTTAGCGGGTGCAGAGGAAAGTGAGGCCGAGACTAAAGTACACCAAAACGTAGTACATCTAAGAGTAGAATACCAGAATGGGATTGGTTTATGGCAAAATATTACCAACGAAATACAAGATTTTTGGTGTACTAGAGTATTGCTGACTCAAGACACCACAAGCGATTCACGAGGTCAGATGTCTACTAAAAAAAAAAAAAAATAAATATATCATCACGCCTTTTACCCATTATGGGTGTGGCACTCTGCTTACGCAGATCTCGGTAATTGATATATTTTAACGTATGAAGTGCGGTTACCAGCCGTCAAATCATAGCCCCCAAAGATGTTAGTGGAGGGGGAACCACAGGGGTAAATTTAAATTTGTAACTGTCTACTACATGACTTAAAAAAAGAACATGCCGTAATGGCAATATTCTGGGCTCCCATACTAGATCGAATCAATGGGGTCAGTATATCTTTACAAAAACCAGCTATTGAACTTCGAACGGCAGTCGATCTTTTAAAATCGCTTTTAGATTTTTTGCTTACACAGCGAGAATTATTTGACGATTAAGAGATGAAGGCAAATAAGAAAACTGATACCCAATATTGTGATGAAAATCAGCGTGTGCGAACAAAGAAAAGGCATCACGATGACGGATCTGCAGAAGTCGTTGTGCTCAGAGGAAAAGAGAAGTTAAAAATTGAAACTTATTTACCTGTAATAAACATGCTCTATACAGAATTGTCGCGGCGACTAGAAGCTTATCGGGAAATTAATTCTTTGTTTGGATTTCTAACAGATTTCTTGACAAAGTCCAACGATGAAATTAAAGAGGTTTGTTCAAAGTTTAGTGAACATTATTCCGAAGACATTGAGCCTGAGTTTATAGACGAGATGGTGCAGTTTACGTATTTTATCTTACAATTAGTAAATGCGAGGAAAGATAAAATTGTACCTGTCGAGGAATCCTATAAATTGATTTTTGATAACATGGCACAATCAACTTTCCCGAATGTAATGATAGCATTGCAAATATATAGAAGTCTAATGATATCAAACGCCACGGGTGAACGTAATTTTTCAAAATAAAAAATAATAAAAAACTGTCTTCGTTCATCATTGTCTTAGAACCGTTTAAATTCATTGGTGATAATGGCGATTGAAAATGATACATCAAAAAAATCAACTTTCAAGATCTTGTAAAGGATTTTGTACCTAAAAAAGTTAGAAGAGTTGTATTTTTGTACTTTGTATTTAATTTAAAAAAATACGCATAATTTCCTTTCATTTATTTTATTGTTTAGGGTGATGGCACACCTTCGTAATGTACTAAAAAAATGCGTAAATGAATATAATTGTATTGTGGTGGAAAAAATGTATTTTGGGAAGTTAGAAAAGCGTAAAGGGACCCCAGAATTTCATTGCCCCGATATGATTCATTCGGGCTTGCCACCGGAAGGATCACATGGATTGGAAACAGTATTAGATTCATGCAATTTAAAACGCTCAAACACTTTGCGAATATAAGCATTCTGACCAATCCATATCGAACCATTCTCTCTTCTCTCAATCTGAATCCCAAGAAAAATATTTAAAAATCCTATAGTTTGTTTACTTCTTGAAAATAAGATCCAGGTACTAGTTCATCGTCTACGTAAAATACTACTATCAGTTGTTACGTGTCAATTTCGTCCTGTGTCATTGTTGTCATTTCGTTACTTTCGTGCTTTCGTGATCGTCGTTCATTCGTGCCGTAGTCATTCATTTATCTGTGCTATCACTGCAATTTAGTTAATATTTATAAACATGTTATATATTTGCAACGTTGCGTACCTGTTTACAGATTAGTTAACCTAATTAGTTCAATTTAACCTCTGAATCGTATCAGCAACTTGTTGTTAGTTACGCCCTCAATTATCTGTAACACCTTTTGGTACAATATAGAGTACGTACATACTTTAAGTTTGAACTATTGTTGTTGTTGCCTCCTCCCCCTTATCCGCATTCACGTTCCTGAGGGCTGGTCTCTCAGCCGTTTGGCTCTCTGTATGAGTGACTGGCGCCCTACTTACTACCCTTATTTCAGCCAAGACGAACCACCCCGTCTCCACTGTTTAGTTGGCCGAAGCCCAAACCTCGTTCGGGAACACACCCCTGGGTCCAAGTTTGGTTTGTTTTGTTATACATATACCCCCAGTGGTCAGAACGGGCTCGGGCCACGTTTATGTCATAACACAGTTTTGTACCTTTATAGTTGCGATAAAATAAGCAAGGATGAGATTTTCTGCATACCATACCCTGGAAGTAAATAAAATTTGAAAATCTTGAATTCCAGCATCTAAGTGCTTGCTTCAATTCATATAGTGATCTGTTCAGTTTGTAAACTCTCCCAGATGCATCTGTGTTACCTTCTTACTAATTCATGTACACTTCCTCTTGCCGTTTACCATAAAAGAAAGCAGTTTTTTACGAAGGCGTCTAAAGGACATGAACGAAAATAAATTTATAATTGCAAGTTCAAACTTGCAATTGGCCATAATAGCCAGTTGAAACTTGCAATTAGCTATAATTGTCAGTTTAAACTAGCAATTAGCTATAATTGCAAGTTTAAACTTGCAAACTTGCAAGTTTAAACTGTCAATTAGCCATAACTGCAAGTTTAAACTTGCAATTAGCTCGAACAGAATACTACTGATGGGGTAAGTTTATATGCATTTTTTTCTTTCGTCTTTTCAGTAGATATTCGCAATTAGTGTTTCATAAAGACAAGAAAGCTTGTCTTAATGACCATTTCTTGTCTTGAGCTTGATTTTCAAAATAAGAAATTAAACGTTTCTTGTCTTGCTTATTTCTTGGCAACTTATTTTTTGTTTTGTTTCAAGAATTCTTAATATTTCTTCATTCTTGATATGTTAGGGGAATCCCCTTTCTCTATCGCTTTATCCAATCCGGGCGCTCAAAAACGTAGTGTTGGCGTTTGCCCATGCCCCTCGCTTTTATTTAAATGTTTCTTAAATGTTGATGGCGTCGCGTTGTACTTCGATATTCTAGGTTTTTTATTTAATAAAATGATTATAAATATGAATCAGATTTACCCGGATAGTGATGAAACCGATCTAACAGAATCTAACTAAACTTAACTTGATCCACCTTTTTCCACTATTACCCCATAATAATATTCCTCCCTCTCAATCTAATAACAAAATAACAGGTTTTTTTTAAACAAATAACACCTATTGTTCAATTTAGAAATAAGACTTAAAGATTATGTGTTATGTACCACTTTCATGTATACTTCATATAATCCATCTTTTAATGGGATCAATTCTACCATCTTTTCAAATTTGTTGGTTATCCTTTGTCGAAAATCATTCACATCAACCACAGCAGGTGTATACTTGGTTTTCAGTTTAGAAAATAGCATAGAGCAAGATCGGGTAATGATATCCTTGAATCTAATTGGTCGAGACGAAATTTTGAATATACATTCACGAACATTGGCGAAACCCACATTTTCGAAACTAAAACCATGTGTGCTTCTTTTTTGTTCAGCTTTAGGTGAGTTTAGAATACTTTATGATAGAAATATGTTATGTTTTTGTGTTAATAGAATGTGTGAGTGTACCATCTACTTTTTTTAAAAACTGAAACCAAGTAAAGTATAGTGAAAATTGAAATTTAAATGTTTTGCCACAAAAAAAGTAACAAGTGATCGGTGTCATATCATAGCGTTTTTAGAGCTCTGTGAAAACCATAACGTGTAAATGTTACAATAAATAATCAATAAGATTCAATATTATTTTGAAATAAATTTTTTGTCATAATGGGGGTTTAGAGTGACCGTTTGGCGCCACTACTGAGAACCCTAAACTACGGCGGGAATACTTGAATTGATGTCAGCGCATATCATACACATACACTATTATACTTCGCATGGAATTTGTTAATATTGTCGTATACTATATTAAATGTAACAAAAGGTTTATTTTCTTATTTTTTATTTAACTCTGGTATTAAATGATAAATAAGAGCCGTTTTAAATATAAATTTTATTATTTGTTGTTTTTACCTGTTTTTAATAGTTAGTTTTAAATGTTAAAACTTCTATTATTTGCAAACACATAAGTTTATGGTCTTATTTTGTATATTTGGTCAATAAGTCGATGATGCACGTCACCTCCGATTTTGATTAAACTTGCTGAAAAGTTTCGTTTTAGCATCCTAAATATGGGAAAAATAATAACAATTGGCGGTCAAACTTGGTTGACCTTGAAATCAATGCCATTAAAGCACGCGCATACACACAAACTATCTCTGTCACTGCTTGTTTCGTATGCTATATTTGTGCTCATTTGTGCCATTTATACCAAAAGCCAAAGTATATTATTTAAAAATTAATGATATTATTAAAAACTTCTTAACTATAGTACATTGTGCGTCAAGAAGTTTTTATTAGGGCCGGTATTTTCAACCTCTGATAAACTAGAGAATTTTATCAGTGAAATAAACAAAAAAATATTGCATCAAGTTCATAGCTTAAATGATGATTTTTTTTCTAGATGTCATCTTTCGATGCGATATATTTGTTTATTCCACTGACAAATTTATACTTTAGTTTATCTAAGGTTGTAAATACCGGCTCTTAGTCATATAAATAAATTTCATTTTTATTTCATTGATTTTTAAATAATATACTAGGTGTGTTCCAAGTGGACATTTCTAACAAGTTTGTTACATGTTTGTGACAATTTCACTGCGCCTGCGAAAAATGTAAACAAGGTAACTTTGAAACATAAGTTTAATTTTTTTTTTGTGGCGAAAAATGTATGAATTTCTTTATTAATATTTATATTTAAGGTTAGCTGTCAAAACAAAAAATGAGCATGCACATGCGCTTCATTCGCCGTTCCAGTCTATGTTTCAAACTTAACTTATTTACATTTTTCGTAAGCGCAATGAAATTGTCACAAACTTGTCAGAAATGACCACTTTAAACAAACCTAATGTATCATAAATGGCACTCTTGTTACAAATATACCATACGAGACTTCAGTGACATCTATCGACGAAGTGGGCAAGGTGTATCTCTATATCTAGTTGTCTCATTCTCGGCAGCCGAGAACAAAACATACATTTTGGAAACTTCGTGCAAGTTTCGTTCACTGTGTTTATGTTCTTGGCGCAAGCGTAGCTCAATCGTCAATCTTCTAGTGTATATAATGCATTGTGTACTCCACGAACGAGGTACTCAGTAGTAGCGCGAATATTTCACCAAACGACCATAGCAAAACCTCATAGACGATGATAAAAAATTCACCGATTATGGTAAGCTCAGACATGCCCATTATCATTAGGCAATTTCGACTGGCACCGGTGAGTAATTGGTCACAGGAATGGTTAGTAAATAGAGTAACCAATTGATTTCGACTGACACATATGACGTGATATGTAAACGGTGACAATTTTGGTATGTCAAATCAGTAACATGCTCGAGAGCTCGGTTCGTCCAACTGTTAGTATTCTGATTGGCTGAATTTCACTTGCTATGATTTCAAACTAGTATGCTGTCATATTTAATATCTAATTTTATTAATGTCAAAATCTATCGCTCGCTTTCAATAACCGTTCAGTTAGAATGACGTCATTGTTTGAAACCAACCAAATTGTAACCGGTAAGTAACCAGTGCCAGTCGAAATCGCCTATTGTTTTTCATGGTAAAATTTGATGCCATTTTTTTAAAAATCACTGGATATATTTATATTTATTTACATTTAAATTTGACTCAGAGTAGTACAACATTAAAACTTCCTTTAAAGTTATGTTTTCTAGTGATTACATTCATATAGATAATTTTACAATCAGCATAATTTATATATTTTTTTTAGGCAAATATGGAATTAGAAGATTTTTTACACCAGCGTGGAATTTCTGGAAGTACAATACAGTATTTTCAGAAAGAAGGTGTAAGTATTTTATTTTTACATATCATTACATGCTAGTGTCTAATTTGATGACCAACAAAAAAATCTGGTGTGGACACCACACTTTCTTATACAAATAAAAGCAATTGAACATGTATGATGTATGATTTATTCCTTGCGAACAACTATTGTGACAATTATTTGACATATAGATATTATACATGTTTAATTTTGTGTTCTCAGCTAAGATTTTAATTTAAAATATTAATTAAATTAAAATTTTGTAACTAATAATACAAATATTGCTTTTATAATATTTAAAACGACACATATTTTTGACGCTTCACAATTATTTGAAACGTTTGACACATAGATGTTAAAAATATTTTAGTTTTTGTTCCCAATGTAACTAATATTATCTACTGAAATATATTATTAAATATATAATTAAGTTTTTCTCAAAATTAGAGCATGTACAAGAAAAGTGCAAATAACATTTTATATTCCAAATATTCTTGCTAACATCTTTCATTTGAAACTTTTTTTCACAGCTGATTCCATTTTTGAAAAAATGGAATTAATTGTTTTGTGTGTTCAGTAAACTTCCTCTTCCGGTTTTTCTATTTTATTCAAAATCAACAGCTCTTCATATTTTCATGAAACTTATAAATTAAAAGTTACGTTTACATATCTTGTCTCGTTTATGAGATATTGTGCACACGGACATCCATCCATCCATCCATCCTCACACACAGACATCATTGAGAAATTGGTCTTAACGGATTCAGTAGACGTCAAAATATTTATTTCTGCAAAAATCTCGTCAACGATCTTTTTCGTGATTCCAATACTTTCTTATACTTTGTATAAGAAAGTAAAAAAGGTACTGATTGGGTATTAAAAATTACAGCATGAGCTTCAAATTTAATACTGCCGTTCTGTCGTTTGTCACGACATAACATACCCCGCAACATATTATGAGGAGCATCGACTTCTGTAGAGAGGTACTTAGTTATTTTACTCTAGTGATTTTATGTAGAAGCTTGCTGCCTGGATACTCAGGATAGAACGACCAGCTCGAAAATTCATATTACAGTTTAATATTATCTGGTATATCCTCCTGTAACTTTTAAAAATCGTAGACCAGAGCGGTACTTTACTTTAGTGATTGCTTGCTGACTGGTTACTTAGAGCCCTACCAGCTAGAAATTACTTATTCTAGTTTACTATGACTTAGTATTAGTGCATTTTACTTAAAAATCATTAGAGTAAAGTGCCTCCTTGGAGAAGTCTATAAAGTTTAGTGTTAAATGAACCACAATTAACTAGAATTTTAAATTTCAAGTTGATCGCTCTAATGTGAGTACCCAATTGGTAGTCAGCAAGCTTTTAATACAAATCACTAGATTAAAGTGCCTCTCAGTAGAAGTGTACGAGGTTGAAACATAATTGTAAGATGCATCGCTCTGGAGAAGTCTACGATGTTTAAACGTTACAGTGGGGTGTACCGGGTCGTATAAAATTGGAATATTAATTTTAAAGCTGGTCGTTCTATCCTGAGTACCCAGTCACTAGAGTAAAGTACCTCTCTGAAAAAGTCTACCTTCCTCATAATATATTGCTTCGTGTACTAGGTAATGACAAATTACAGTGTTAAGTTTTAAGCTCGTACCGTTATTTCTAAAGCCCAATCAGAAGCTTTTTATGCTGGTCAGTAAAATAGATTTACCCTCATTACAACAACTCATAATAATATCATTTGCAGATTGACGCATCTGTAATTAAGGTAATGGATGAAGAAACACTTAAAAAGTGGATACCTCGTCATGGAGATAGAATGGCGTTAAAAAATTATTGTAAAAAGAAAACTACATCAGAAAAATTGAGTTTAATTGAGAAATTGCAATTAAAATTTGTAAATAAAAATTCCAACGAACCTGAAGAAAAAAATTGTGCAAAATCAAAAGTGATAAGAAAACCTACTAGAATAATTGAAGTAGGTTGGCTTTGTTCAAAGGGATCTGATAAATTGAAACAAGTAAGAATAAATCAAGGTGGAGGAACAAGAAAATTGAATGTATTTCGAAATACAACTTGCGGAGAAATACTAAGCCAAGCCAAGAATTTATTTTTTGTAAATGGATCTTCTTCTAAGGGACCTCTAAAAAACTTCAAAATCAGGCTTCTTGATTTCAAATATTATCCACTAGACGAATCTATGACCGTTGAACAAATTTTTGAAACAACAAAAATTACAAGATTAAAATTTTATTTATCAACTAGTCTAAAAGATCATTTTGATGATGAAGAAGTTCTATTTAACTTCGGTGCAAACTCCATTATTGACGTACCTTCTACATCAAATGGTTTGCGTAGGAGTTCCAGACTACAGTCTCCGAATGAAGAAGATAGTAACATCGTTGAAAATTCTATTGACGACATGAGTTTACCTTCTACATCAAATGGTTTGCGTCGAAGTTCCAGACTACCGACTCCGAATGAAGAAGTTCGTAACATCGTTGAAAATGATATTATTGTCGACATAAGCTTACCTTCAACATCACAGACTCTGCAGATTCCGGATGAACAAGTTGTTCGTAACAGGGGTCAAAATTCTATTATTGACGACATAAGTTTACCTTCTACATCACATGGATTGCATCGCAGTTCCAGACTAAGGACTCCATTAGACAGATATTTTGAAAATTTTGCGGTTAGTCTATGATCAAATTTATATTTATTCTAAATTTGTGAACGGCCGTGGCACAACTGATCTGCACGATGATAAAATTAAATGATCGACTCGTGAAAAAATAATTACCATTTTACACTCGTCGATAAAATAAAATTAAATAATCGTGTACAAAATATTATGTAGTGAATACTTTTAAAAAATATAAGTTCATTCTGTATTTTTACGGATTTTTTATTTTTAGGATTTCGATCAAATAGAAGAAAATGATTCAAATTACAAAGAAAATTCAAGAACTGTAAATGATTTGGTCATTTATAGGGGAAAAGTTTTTGAAGAATTTATAGAAGCCTTTAGCAAAAATGTAAACATGGAAGATATTATAAAACTTGAGATGATCTTGCCTAATGGAGAAACTGAATTGGCGGATGATTTGGGGGGAGTATTCCGCGATGCAATATCGGAATTTTGGCATACAATGTACGAGACGTGTAGTGTAGGGACAAATTTCAAAGTTCCACATTTAAGACACGATTTTGGGGATATTCAGTGGAAATCTATTGGAAAAATATTAGTTAAGGGCTACATAGATGAAGAATACTTTCCCATTAAATTGGCGCCAGTATTTGTTAAGACAGTACTTGGTATCTTTTTTACAGAAGATGAAATAGTAGAAAATTGTTTTCATTTCATTACGGAATCAGAAACTCTACTTTTAAAAGATGCTTTAGAGAATTTCGATTCTACTGATTTAGATGAATTAATAGAATTTTTTCAAAATTACGAATCTAAATGGTTAACAACAAAGGAAAACATAAAACAGTTGATAACAGATATTGCACACAAGGAATTGATACAAAAACCAGCCTACATAACCAAATGTTTGTCGACAATTTGTCAAAAATATTTAAGTGAAATAAATGTAGACAATATATATGAATGTGTAAAACCAACCCCAAAAAATGTTATTTCAAAATTAAATATATCAAGTGACGTAGATATGCATCAACAGAAAACTGTTATTTTCGGTTACTTAAAAAAATTCATTAGAGAAACCGAAGAAAATACAAGAGCTGCCTTTTTACGGTTTGCTACAGGTTCTGATTTAGCAAACCACAGAATTAAAATAGAGTTTATTGATCAGGATGGTATTCAAAGAATGCCTATCGCGCATACTTGCACTGGCCTGTTACAGATTCCACATAATTATGAAAACTATATTCAGTTTAGAAGCGAATTCAACAATTTATTACGCTCAAATATTTGGATAATGGATATTATCTAAGAGTTATATTACTATTTCTAATTTACAATTATAATTATTTTGTTGTCTTTAATTTTAAGTTTGTTATATTTTTATAGTTTTTCCGAGTTAGCAGTACAATTTGGAACTAACTTGTTTTAATACAGATCGTTATACAAATTTGTCGTAAACGCGAAAATTTAAATTACTTATAAAAAATTTGACTAAAACAATTTTATAAAGAATGGTACAACGAAAATGGTAACAGGGATATTTAAAAAAAATATTTTTTAAAGTCAAACTGAAATCATAAAAACTTAAATTTACACTGACCGTTCCCTAATTTTGTGCTGTGTGAGTTCAGTTCACTATTTATGCTCTTGGCTCGTTTTGCGAGATAGTTCCAAATTGTATCACAAACTCGGATAGACTATTATAATAAATAAAATAAAATAAATAAATAAATATATCATCACGCCTTTTACCCATTACGGGTGTGGCACTCTGCTTACGCAGATCTCGGTAAGTGATATATTTTTTCGTATGAAGTGCGGTTACCAGCCGTCAAATCATAGCCCCCAAGGATGTTAGTGGAGGAGGAACCACAGGGGTAAATTTAAATTTGTAACTGTCGGCAGTGGGATTCGAACTGAGGATCTCACGATCCACAGTCCGACACGTTACCTCGGAGCTATTTACCCCATAAAATATAAATATATCATCACGCCTTTTACCCATTAAGGGTGTGGCACTCTGCTTACGCAGATCTCGGTAGGTGATATATTTTTGCGTATGAAGTGCGGTTACCAGCCGTCAAGTCATAGCCCCCAAAGTTGTTAGTGGAGGGGGAACCACAGGGGTAAATTTAAATTTGTAACTGTCGGCAGTGGGATTCGAACTGAGGATCTCACGATCCACAGTCCGACACGTTACCACGGAGCTATTTACCCCATTATAGTACGTTTATTTTATATTGGATATTTATTTTTAAAATATTATTACTTCTGATTTATAGTAATTATAATTATTTGGTACGCTATAATAATTTTAAGTTGATTTCGTTTTTTAATAAATTTTGTAAACATACTTTTGAATTTGCAAGCAAAATACATACTATAGACGATAATATTACTTTTTTTCTAAAAAAAATTTTATAATAAATGTAGATTATTCAGGATACGAATTTGAAAGATTTAATAAATATGGTTTTTAAAATAAATTCACGCAAATGAAGGAATTTATTTGCAATCATAATGTAGCTACTTCGTATCACTGGATCAATTTTTTTGCTGAAAGTATTTTTTTTGTTCATTATTCGTTTTTAGTTGATGGTTATAGATATCAGTAATAATCAGGTAAGTATTACAAAAGAATAGATTATCCAAACCTAATGATTTTTCAATCAGGAAGCCGGTATGAAAAATTTCAGATCATTTAGATTTTGGATCTCAACTATCATGGTAACGATAACCATGATAAAATTCAAATGCTGTAGTCCAACGTTATAAAGAAAGCAAAGTTCCGCTAGATGTGAATAATGCATCCAGCCATTCCACGATTTCTCATCACTGAATATAATTACAAATAATATTCTTTCAACATCAAGAAAGTATACTCTAATGTGCAAAGTGTGTAACAAATAATAAATTACACTAACAAGAATGACTTAAGAAACATTTGAAAATCTAATCTGTTAACTGTCAATCAACAAAATATAATGTTGCAGTACAAAATATTCATTTGCACCTCACATAAAACATTTGACAGTCACTGTAATTTTTAGTTAGTTTTGATTCCGCGCTACACTGGAATTATGCTGTAGTGCGCAATAATTGACCTAATTCTTCTTGTTGTTCCATCAATTCGCCGGGACATACGTGTTTTTGTAGCTTTTTCCTTTAGTATCCACGTGTGACAAATTTGTCTTTCATACATTTATTTTTATGATCAATTTGAATTCTGTCTATGTGGTTTTAATGGGAACGCGTACACTTCTCAAAAAACTGTAACAATCCGGAAAGAGGTCGAGATATTTTTTTTGAATATTTTATATTTTAGTGAAATGTATGATGAGTTAAAAGAAAAATACGTAATATTTACTTAAAGAAGCGATGACACACGGTCATTGCACGTGTTCGCATGACGTCAGGTCTTGACGTTGGACAACAAAGGTATGTGTGTGATCTCTTTTGATTTATGAGTGTGTTTGTGCTGCCGAATTAAAACCTAGGAGCAGCAAGTCCCGGACACGCCACGTGTCGTAGACTCCACGTGTAGTACTGCGTATTTTCAAGAAGGGACAGACCACGGCGGACTCTATACAGGCGGGAGTGTGGTAGTGGGGGAACGTGACGTCACGAGGCCGACTTTTAGCTGTAGTGCAATAGACTTTTCTGTGTTTTTATACAGTTTCACAGTTAATTTATTATTTGTTGATATTATAAGTGATTATATTAATACAAAATGCCTCAGAAATGTTGTGTACCAGCTTGTATAAGCAATTTTCTTACTATTTTAGAAAATATACCAACATTTCAATTGCCAAGAAACAAGGATTATTTTGATAAATGGATAAAATGCATTCTACGGAAAAACTACCACTACCACACTCCCGCCTGTATAGAGTCCGCCGTGGACAGACCCATTGGAGAAACAAGGATAACAACAGTCTTTGTGTAGGGAATATTTGGTATTTAAGACAAACGGAAGACAGTAACGGAAGAGAAATACGTTGACCATCGTGACGTGAAGTTAATTTGAACTTTGACGCGAGAAGTTGATCTTTTCGTTTCAACCTTTTACATGGCACAGGCTATTACTTCGGTAACTGGCTAGTCCGTAAACAGATACATAGACACCGTCTTCACAGACAGGCTGTTACTTTGTAACAGGACAGTCTGAACGTCTACGTTTAAACCCACGAGTTGGGAATATATTTGTTTACAAATGTTTAAGTTCTGGCCATGGCCCGACAAGTACTGTCATAGAGCCCATCAACGATCATCTCTAAGGAATTTCAAAATATTACAATCATCGTTTTACAGGTGTGTCTAGGTAACCAAGCCCAACCATATTCGAAATTTAACATTCCACATTTATTTGTATTTATTCCAAAGTCTGAGTATTGAGTACTACCATTTACTGTTAGAGGTTGCACCGCTCTACTCTCCAGGCGAGTGGCGCTGCTGAAGACCCTCTTGGCGAACGTCCATAATTCTGACATATTTTTTATTATTGTCAAAAAGCGGGAAATTTTAAATTACTTATTAAAAATTTGACTTCTTGAAACAACTTTAGATATATTTTCTGTGAACGGTATTTTATTTTAAAAAGTATAAATAAAATGATACAAGTATATATAAAAAGTGTTCTAATTTTATTTGAAAGCTAATAAAAAATTAGAGGAAACATATCTACAGATAAAATACATAATTTCAAAGCTTCACGTACAATTTGTTATAATACAAATATATAATGTACCCTCGAGTGCATAACAAGGAGCTGAAAACAGAATGAACTGATCGCTGAAGAATTTTGTACTGTGTAAGTCCTATTCGTTAATTATCCCCTCCCAACCAATAGGATTATTTGGCGCGATTTGAAAGTTAGTTCTAAGTTGTACCTCAATTTGGAATAGACTATAGAAAACAGTGCTATATCTGTGGCTTTGAGGAAAAACCAGTTAAGTCACTATTTCATGATTTCGAGCTATTTGCGTTTAAAGTTTCACAAGACACCTTCATAAATACCCTAAAATGGTTTCGAATATTTATCAGATATCATTTGAATTTTAAATATTTTTGCTAACATCTTTCATTTGAAACTTTTTTCACAGCTGATTCTATTTTAGAAAAAAAATTAAATTTATTGTTTTGTGCGTCCATAGTAAACTTCCTCTTCCAGTTTTTCAATTTCATTCAAAATCAACTCAGCTCTTTGAATTTTCATGAAACTTCCAGGTTTCATTTACATATATATGTTGTTCGTGAGATATTGCGCACACGGACATCCAGCCATCCATCCTGACATACAGACAACATTGAGAAAATTGGTCTTAAGACTGGGGGATCGGTGGACTAATTTGTTTCTGAGTCAAGAGATGGCTCTGCGATCAGTGCCAAATAGGGGGTGGCTTTGTATGATTTACGATCTTTCCTCAAGCCAATAGCAATACAGATCTAAGCTCGTGCTTCCCCCATACCCTTCCAAGTTTAACCAATTCGATTTCTTATTTATTCATTGTAAGTAAATTACTTACCTAGTAATTACTTTCGGCTGTGCAGTTTGATAGTGTGGTTATAATTTGGAATTATTTGCACCTACCTTTCGTGAGTGTTATTTTTAAAATGGCCAATAAACAAAATATGTATAGACATAAACGTACGAAGAGAGCAGAGAGACTTAGAAGAACAGTTCGAAAGAGGTAAATATTATTGAAATTTATATTACTTAGAATGTCGAATAACATAATAAAATATTTTTCTTTCTAGTTTCACAAAGTTATCTTTATCACGTTATATTTATCACAGTCATCCCCGTCGCAACAGATAGCTGACGTTTTACGAATACATAATGCTATTTATATATCTTTTTAAATAATAATTTAACGGTTACGGAAAAACTATATATATATATATATATATATATATATATATATATATATATATATATATATATATATATATATATAGGTATGAAGTGATATCGACCGAAAAAATTAATAAAAGGTAAAAATCGTGGGAAATTCGGTCTATTAAAAGGTTAAATAAAATTAAAAAGACATTTTTATTTCAAAAACCAATATATTTCGAACCTCATTTCGGTCCTTCATCAGGGTTCTAAAAATATAAAAACATATGGTAAATACAAAAATGAAACACAACTTATATAAACGTTACTACTTACAGAAAAATAATGTCTAAGAATATAAAATATAATACAAATGTATGGCGGAATAATAGATATATATCAAACTTGATTTCAACGAACCTGTCAAAACATGTAAAGACAAAATATTTTGAAAAAACAGTAGTGTTACTATGATTATAATTTAAATCTTTTAATTAAAGAATTGTAGGTGCTGCTGAGATTTTTAATATCTGTTTTACTGTTCAACAGGTTATCAGAATTTGATATATGCATCATTTCCAGAAGTTTTCTTTTATGTTTATTTAATTCATTGTCTATAATTGTCACATCTTTAAAATTGAAATTATGTTTTAGTTGCCTACAATGTTCAGCCATTGCACAACATTTACTCGGGATTTTAATGTCACTTTTATGTTGTGTTAGCCTGGATTTTAATGTTTGACAAGTTTCTCCAATATATTGTTTATTACAATTCGCACACTGAATTTTGTAAATCACATTGCTTCTCTGTAGTGGTTGTATTTTTTCTTTAGTTCTGGTGAAGAAAGGCCTGAGTGTATTATCAAATTTAGTTGCTATTTTAATATTTTCGGCTTGAAAAACATGTTGAATTCTATTCGATAGCCCTTTCTTATACGTAATAGAACTATATTTTGCCTGTGTTGATGTTTGTTCTTCGGCTACAGTTTGTTGATTCGGTGGCCTGTTTTCAGTGCTGAAGAGTAATTTATTTATTAAAGCAGATGGATATGAATTTTGGAGTAGCGTGTTTTTTAGATCCCTGAAGTTCTTTTCATGGTAAGTAGGATGTGAAATTTTTTGTATTCTTCGTTTTAGGCTGGTGATGAAATTTGTCTTTATACGAAGTGGTTGTTCACTGTGAAAGTTCATTAATCTACCTGAATTAGTTGGTTTTTTGTAATAATCTAATGTAATTTTGTTATTTGTTGATCTAATTAACAAAGTGTCTAGAAATGGTACACTGTTGTTGGTTTCTTTCTCTACTGTGAATTGAATATGATTATTAAAGCTGTTAAATATTTCAAGCGTGTATTCTATCTTATTTTCAGGTACTGCCAGAATTATGTCATCCACAAATCGCTTTAGGAAAGGTAGTTCAAAATCCAATTTCTGTATACAAGCTTTCACAACTTTGTCCATCACCCTGTTGGCTAGTATTGGGCTCAGAGATGAACCCATACTGAGTCCAAATACTTGTTTGTAAAATTTACCATTGAAGACACAGTAATTACATTTGAAAATAAGTTGCACAGATTCTACAAAACTTGTTTTGTTAATTGTGCAATGTTGTTCTATGTTTTCCCAGTCATCGTTTATGTCTTCAATAACCAGTTCTAGAGGTACATTGGTAAACAGTGATACCACATCCAGGCTGATTAGTACATAGCCTTCCGGTAATTGAAAATTGTTCATAAATTCTGCGAATTGAAAAGAATCTTTAACAATAAATTCATTTTCAGGATCCATTGAAGTTGTGAGGATTGTAGTTAAAAATTTTGACAATTTTTCCACTGGTGATCCAATTCCACAGACGATCGGGCGTATAGGTTTGTCTGGCTTGTGTGTTTTCAATACTCCGTAAAATGCAGGTGGTGTTGCATTGTATATCATCAAACTTTTTGCTGTTTGTTCATCAATTTGTTTCTGAGTTTTTAATTTTTTAATTAACGCATTATTCTTCAATTGAAACGATTGTGTTGGATCTTGTTTCATTTGTTGGAATGCCTGTGGATCTTCTAGGATATTTAAGCATTTCTGTATGTAGTCCTCTTTTTTTATGAATACTGTGCAATTACTTTTGTCAGCTTGTATTATGTAGATATCTGGATTCTGTTTAATAAATTCCTTACATTGTTTAACTTGTGTATTTTGTGTAGTTTTAGTACACTGATTTTTTATTATATTTTATTATATTATATTTTTTATATATTGGTTTTTGAAATAAAAATGTCTTTTTAATTTTATTTAACCTTTTAATAGACCGAATTTCCCACGATTTTTACCTTTTATATATATATATATATATATATATATATATATATATATATATATATATATATATATAAGTTATATCGTCGTTACTCGGCACTTCCCGCTGAGATAGCGAATCTCACGGTGTCATAGGACACCTTAGTAATAAGAATGTTGTAGCGATAGAGTCATGTTTTGTTAGTTTGTAAGTTTAGTCTTAATCTGTAGCTTGAACGTAAAACATCTGAATTATAAGGTTTTAGTCAAATAAAATCTTTTTAAAAACACATCGACGATTTGTAACAAATTAATTGGCGCAGTCGGTAGGATTGCAGATACGATATTAGCGAATATAATATCGGTTCGTAAAACGATTTAATCGCAATCGAACAAAAGTTATCGTCGCGTGTGTTAATAAGTCGTGACTTGGTGCCGCATCAGCTGAGCGCATATCAGCAAGCTCGAGAGCATATCGAGCACTAGCAGCCCAAAAATCCACGCAACACGAGGAACCAGCACCGCCAACCGTTGAGCGCACATCAACGAGTTCGAGCAGAGCAACTCCAGAAATCGACATCTACTCCAGAGCCGACCAATGCATTGGATCATCTTACTGTGAGTACACTTCATGTCATTCAGAGGTTCCCAATCAAGCGATTCAGATAGTTCAGGTGCAGATTCTGACTCACAATTTGAAGAAACAATTTCAAAATTAATAGAACAAATTACACTCAATTCAAGTAATATTGAAAACCCTATTATCAATTTAAATTCAACTACAATGGCTGTACCAGTGTTGAAAAAAGAGTATCTTGACATGGTACCAGAATTCCATGGTGAGAGAGAACTTCTCTCAAGATTCATTGAAATAAGTGAAAAATTAGTAGTTAAATTTTATAATAGAATAGATGTGAATGATTTTCAAAATGAATTTTTAATGTCTAGCATTCTCGCCAAAATTAAAGGAGAAGCCGCTATTAATATTGCGTCCTGCACATTAAAAACCTGGGACGATTTAAAAAACGCGTTATTAAATTCATATCAAGATAAACGCGATATGTACACACTTAACATAGAATTGACAGAACTTAGACAAAATTATAATGAAACAGTTTTCGAATTTTACCACAGAATACAACATATACTAAATTTGTTAATATCCTATATTAAAACACACAAACAACAAGAAGAGAGCGAAACATTGTGTTCATATTTCTGTGAATATGCTCTTAGGATTTTATTACGTGGTTTAAAAGAGCCAATAGGACAACTCATGCGCGCAAAGAACCCCCATTCATTGAATGAAGCTTTAAATATGTTAGCAAACGATTTCCAATTCGAAACATATAAAAATGTTAAATTTAGTCAAAATAACTCAAAAGTTGTTCCCAAAACAACAAATGCCACAAACATAAGCGCAAATAAACCAGTAAACCCGCCTAGAATAATTCATAACCCACAGTTCGTACAAAATAGATATCCTTTTAAAAATTATCAACAACAACCACAAGCTTCCTTTGGAAATAGATCCATAACTACGAACACCCGTCCAGGACCGTCTCAAAACTTTCCTAGACAATCAAATCAAAACTATCAACCGACACCTATGAGTATTTCTACCCGAAATACATATCAACCCCGTCCAGGACCGTCTCAAAACTTTTTAAGACAACCAAATCAAAATTTTATAGCTGAGGAACTATTTAATATTGAAGATATCCCTCAAAATGAATCACTCGAAAATTTTAATATACAAAACAATTATAACGACAATTCAGAACCGATTGTTGAGTATCCAACAGAAAATAACAATTTATACTTTTCCCAACATCAAGGTGAAAACCATTTTTTATGCGTAACAGCCTCGGAAGTAAATCTTACCCCTCCATACATTTAATGAATTTTACAAACACTAAAAGCGATCTTCCCTATATTATTTTCCCTGAAAACAATTTAAAAGTATTAATAGACACGGGAAGTACTAAATCATTTGTTAAGCCTACAATAGCAAATAAATATTTTCAAAATTCCATCTTTAAAAATCCTTTTCAAATAATAACTGCACACGGCAGCTCATTTCAAAATTTTAGTACACTCATACCAGTGTCATCAATTTTTAAACTATCAAATAAATCACAAAATTTGAAATATCATATCTTTGACTTCCATCCAAATTTTGACATTTTAATTGGAATGGATAATTTAAAAAATCTAAACGCTATCATAGATTTATGTAAAGATGAAATAATAACACCCGAAGCAAAAATCCCCATTAAATACTATTCAGTTGAAAAACAAAGTTCTCTTAATAATTCCACAAGTTCGAAAATTTTCATCGAACCAAATTCAGAAAAAATTATAAAAGTTAAAGTAAACCTAGAATCCGGACCTGTACTCATTCCTGAGATTCGTACCGAACACCTTATCATCCCGGAATGTCTTACATCAGCAAATAATTATTACGCTCTGTGTACAGTAGTAAATAATTGTGAACAAAAAATGGCTTTAAACTTGAATGGACCATTACCTGCAGAATCCTTAAATAATTATGAATTTAATAATATTCCAAAAAATAATTCAATTAACACTCAAAATATTAAATTAGAAAATTTTAAAAACGAAACTTTTCAAAATTTTGAATTAAATGTAAATGAAACTAATAATACCAATGGTGACGCATTCTTTAAATACATGGAAGATTTTAACGAACAATTCCTAAAGGATAACAAACCCACTGACAACGAGTCACTCGTCGTAGAGTTAGGTGACAAAATTGATAACACTGACGCACCACAACAAGACGATAACGATAGCGATATAACTGTGCATTCAAACCAAGAAAACCCAATAGTCGGAATTCCAATTATAGAATGCCCCGTGAATTTCGGTAAAAATCAAATTATTTTATCATCCGTTAAACACAGCTCATGTAGCCCAAAAATTATAAAATTATTCGATAATAAACAGAGAATACTCGTACAATTCTCTGAATCAAATTTAGAATCAGAAATAATAAATTTTATTAAAGAATTTATAGTCCCAAAAGTTAAATATAATTTATACTTCGAAAATGATTTTTATGAAAAATTTAGTACAGTCCTTCAGACTTATTTTAAAAACTCTAGCTTGAATTTGATCAAATGCACAGAAAAATTAGTAGACATATTTGATGAAGATGATATTATTCAGACAATTAAAAACTATCATGAAAGCAAAACCAACCACAGAGGACTAGATGAAACATTAGCACAAATTAAACGAAAATATTATTGGCCAAGACAACGTAAGTCAATACAAACTTATATAAACAACTGCGAAATATGCCAATTAACAAAGTATGACCGACAACCACTTAAATTAAAATTTAATCATACGCCCACTGCAACAAAACCATTTGAAATACTACATGTCGATAGTATCACATTAGAGCATGCTAAATTTTTTACCATCGTTGACTCCTTTTCGAAATATGCTCAAGCATACAAAATAAACTCTTCTCAAGGTATTGAAATAGTAAACAATTTAATTAAATTCTTCACACATCATGGTATTCCCGAAAAAATTATCTCAGATAACGGTCTCGAATTCAAAAACTCTCTTGTCAAAGAATTACTTGAATTACATAAAATTAAAATTCATTTTATAAGTTCGCAACATCCAGAATCGAATGGAATCATCGAAAGGTTTCATTCTACGTTAATTGAACACATTAGGCTATTAAATAATCAAAAAGAGTACAATAATGAAGCAATAGAAACAAAAGTTAATTATGCGTTATTAGCGTATAATAATAGTATTCACTCAGTGACTAAACTAAAACCGTTTGAAATAATTTCTGGCCATTTAGATACAAAATGTCCATTTAATATAGAAATAGAAAATCAGCTTGTAAACAATTATATTGCTAATCATAAAAATAAAGTTAAATTATTGTATCAAAAGGTAAACGAAAAATTATTAGAAAACAAAGAGAAAACCATAAATAAACAAAATGAGAACCGCGAAGAATTGCCTGAAATCCCAAAACGCGTCTTTGTAAAAAATAGGCAGAAACAACAAAAAACGCGAGATAAATATAAAGCAGAAAAAATTACTAAATTGCATTCAAAATTAAAGACAGCACAAATCGAACCCAGACATGGCAATACTACTGCCAATATCCACCTTTCTAATATTAAAAGACCCAGAAAGAATACTTATGAATTTCAAAATATTGCAGGTTGTTCTGGATCTGCAAAGGATCAGAAATAAGAAACATTACGGAAAACAAAGGAATATTGCCCATTAACTTAGGAGCGGCAAAACTTGAACGAACAAAACACACATTTATTCACTATTACGATTTGGACTCTGTAGTCAACGAGTACGAAACCCTAAACAACCAGTATAAACGCCTTAAATCAGGAATAATTAATAATAATTATACAAAATTTGTAAAAGAATTTGAGAATAATGATAAAATTTTAGAATATGTTCGCACAAATATACAAGAAAAATTAGATCACATAAAGTTATATTCAAAAATAAGAACGAAGCGAGGTTTAATTGATGGTTTGGGATCAATATTTAAACAAATTACCGGAAACTTGGATGCCGAAGATGGAAAAAGATATAATGAAATCCTAAGACATTTGGAACAGAACCAGTATAACATACAAATTCAGTTAAAATTATTATATTCTGTCAGCCACTGAATAATCATAAATTTTAATAATACCGTTCAGAATATCTTAATAAACAAATAAATTAAAATTTGGGCATAAATGAAATTTTTATTATAAATGACATATACACAGATAACTATCCTTTCGGAAGTTGTTTTGAATATTTTGCAAGACATAGAAACTTTTATTACATTTGGTAAAATGGGAATCATGCATCCTTCTATTATGAAACTAAACCAGCTCTTACAAGAACTATATAGAATATCAGTACCTATCAATTTTGAAAAGAATTTTGAGCTTTACCGATTACAATCGATCCCAATTAAATATCAGTCAGAGTCAGAATATGTAACCATTATACCTGATGTTCAGTACCTTTTAAAAAAATCTGAAGATATTGAAATTATACCTCTGAGTGGCAAGTGTACTAAAAGTGCCAACCACCAATGCCCAAATGAATATCATCGCCATCACAACCCATCATGTGAAGTGCGCGAACAGTGTTAGTGTTAAAAATTTGTTAGGCGTTTATCTAATAAAAGAAAATAATTGTGTTATTCAATTTCAACAAAAGACATTGACTTATCTTGATAAAACAGAAGGGACACCATTCATATTACCCAAAAATAACTTTTAAACTTTTAGATCATAAAGTTTTAAATGTAACAATAGATTTACGAAACTTAAAATTTCAAGATATCCCTTTGAACCCATTAATTATTACAAAACCTGATAAGGAACTCTATTTTAATTATAAACCTAGTGTTTGGACTATTATTTTATATTGTGGATTAACCATTGTAATTATCTATTTTTTTATTGTATTTTATAAAATTAAAATGGTTAAGCCAAAGACATTTTACCCAAGGACAAGGACCTCAAGATGCTAACCTTCCAGGGGAAGCTTCTCTCTAAGGAGGGAGGAGTTATATCGTCGTTACTCGGCACTTCCCGCTGAGATAGCGAATCTCACGGTGTCATAGGACACCTTAGTAATAAGAATGTTGTAGCGATAGAGTCATGTTTTGTTAGTTTGTAAGTTTAGTCTTAATCTGTAGCTTGAACGTAAAACATCTGAATTATAAGGTTTTAGTCAAATAAAATCTTTTTAAAAACACATCGACGATTTGTAACAAATTAATTTATATATATATATATATATATATATATATATATATATATATGGTTTATTCCCCTCGGCTATCGCCTATTGGCTATTTTCTGTTTGTTTTAAAATTATAATATGTTTGTTCAATAATTACAATTTCATAAATGAAATATAAAATTGAGCTGCGCATTGCTGTTGATCTTGATTTATTTATTTAATAGAATTTTATCGCAATTACTAAATTAACAATTTGATTGTATTTTCGTTAACTTGTACTTTATTGTTAATATTAGTAAATACAAAAATAAATATAAAAATAATTGTGAAACTAAAAAGGAAATAATTTATCAATAATAATGCCAGTGATGTATAGTAGAAAGATTCATTTCGTATAGTTAAATGTGGCTAATATGAATATCTATGCTATTTTTCTTATATTGCTGCATACTTTTACATAATCAATTTATATTAAAAGTGTAAATACAAAAGTTGTTCAGAATTAAAATGAGTAAGCAACAAGGCCAATTTTATTACCTAAATATTAAGATTTCGTGATACTACAATCAAATTGATATTTATTAGACATCTGTAATAAGGCAATTGAAAATTAAGCAGAAACAAAAAAATTTTTACATTTCAGAAAACAGATATTTATTACAGTGTATTATTTTCTGTAGAAATTTCGTAGTAGATTGTAATGTTGAATTTGAGAGATTATTCCTTTCCATTTACTTTTGTTAAATAAATAAATAAATCTAAAACTTTTCGTTAGATGTCAAATATTTTACGTGTTGCAATTTTAATAAATATTAATTTTAATTTGGTAGATATATCGTGAAATAATAATATTTGGATAATCAAATGGACCATATTGAATGTATTTTTAAAGTGGATAAATTGTGAATTTACACTTTTGCTATAAAGCGAATAGGTAGATTTCTATCTACCAGCAATATTAAAAGAATAGCAGTGAAATCCTTATACGCCACATTTCTAACAAAACTTTAAATGAAATAGATTCCCGATATTTGCATAGCGCTACCTATATTTGAATAAATTATATATACTTATATGCAATAATTGTTTCACAGAGCGTCACAAAATGCTACTGATGCAAGTTCTACAGTAGAAAATAATAATTTGACATCATCGGGTCAAACCATTATTACAGATAATACGTAAGTACAAATATGTACACATAATGCTTGAAGAGCTCTAGCGGGTTACAAAATAATTGAAATTTTACCTCTAATTGTGGTTTTTAAACGGATTACAAGGGTAACAGAATGTAGTTGTATACAAATATAAAGTTCTTCATCCTATTGTCGCCATAATTTTTCTCTTACTCGCTAATTACTCGTACAAGTATTTATATTAATTACAGGAAAATTTAGGAATGTACCGCAACATATTTCTTATACATTCTGGTAATCTTTTCTCGACTCCTAGGTAGACAAAACCGCTATTTTGTTTAGGTTTAACCGCTCATTATGCAGACAGGTAAAATTTCAATTGTCTTATAACACGCTATACCTCTCAGATTATAGTTCAAATTTATCGAACTTTGAAAATATCACAATTTTTAAAATTATTTCTTATATACTATTTTTTCATATTATTTTAGAATTGCTACGACGTCGAAGTCAAATGTTGATTTTCAATTTATAAATGACGACGAGTTAAATGCTACAGCAAATATAGAAGCGAGCGAGAAGCCCTTTGAAAATCGAACCATCGTTGAAGGAAATAGAGTTGTAGAATTGGGCTATGTTCTGAACTGGGCACTCTCTTTGCAAGATTTTCACAGGAGAGAATGTGTGCTTGGAAATTTAATTCTTTTCAAGGAAGTAAGAAAAGGGCTTGTTTGCACATTGTTTTTCAAGTGTAGTATGTGCAATAGAATAATAAGTAGATCTACTGAAGATCCCAATAAACTAAAATCACCTACCAATGTTGGTGTTGTTTGGGGAACTGACACATCTGGTAGTACATTTACACATACAAAACACTTAATGAATGTTATGAATGTCCCTATGATGTCCCATACTACTTTTGTAAGACAAGAAAGATTATTGGGTGATGTATGGGAGAAACAAAAAATTGAAAGTATTATTCTCGCAGGTAATGTTAATATTTATTCATTCTCGATTATTCACTTATATAATTTATTGTTTTTATTGCAGGCAAACGCGAGTTTGAAATTGCCGAAACAAAAAACGCAGTAGAAAATGGTATTGGGAAAATTTGTGTACTTGTAGACGGGGGCTGGAGCAAAAGATCATACGGTCATAATTATAATGCTTCTTCAGGCGTCGTAAGTAAATAAATATATTTTTGTGTAATAAATATTAAAATAATGTTTTTCCAAGGCTTGCATTATCGGGAAGGAAACAAAAGAACTACTTTATATTGGAGTTCGTAACAAATACTGCAGTATTTGCAGGTAGCAAAATATAAAGATGTATCTCCAAAAAAACATGTGTGCTACAAAAATTGGAGTGGTTCTTCTACGTCAATGGAAGCTGACATCATAGTTGAAGGTTTAAACACCAGTGAAGAAACGCATAAACTTCATTATGTAACTTTTATTGGTGATGGTGATTCCAGCGTTTTTGCACGTATACGTGAGAAAGTTACTTATGGCAAATCAGTCACAAAAATTGAATGTCTGAACCATTTGATTAAAAATTATACGTCCGCTCTCTATAAGATACCTATTATTATTTTTTTGCTTAAAACCACTCTAAAATTATATAATTTATTTATTTACAGATTATTTCAAACACAAAATTCCCATTAAAATGTCGTAGTGAATTAAAATCAAATATGTCCAGATTGACAATGGCAGTTAGAGCTGCTGTAAGATATAATAAAGGGAAACCAGTAAACGATTTACGACAAGATCTTAAAAATGGACCGTACCATGTTTTTGGTTTACATGCACATTGTCGGGAGTATTTCTGCAAGAATGAAAAAACAAATTCAAATATAGATTCCGCAATAGTGAACAGTGGTGTCATTGATTTAATTGTAGCGGCCCTACAAAATATCATAAGAAAAGCAGATCGATTAAATGACGGTGAGGAAACTAGCAACTTGGCTGAGTTGTTTATGAGTTATGTTGCAAAATATAATGCCGGATTCAGTGGACGTCAAAATATGTATTTCTGCAAAAATCTCGTCAGCGATTTTCTTCATGATATAAAATACATTTAATAATTTTTTTTAAAAAAACAAAAATCATGTGGGACGTCGAAAGTTGTGCAGCATGTCAAGGATCGATCGAGCAAAAAAAAAGAAAGAAAATAATGATGTAAACCTCAACAAAAATTTTCCTATAAATTTCCCATTCAAAATTATAAATCAGAGGCATGTATCTGTTACAAAACTAGTGATATATTTTTATATTAAAATTTGAAATCAATTACGGAAAAATTTTAAATTTTCAGAATTTAAATTTATTTGTAATTTAAAGCACAAAGTTTGATAAGTATATAAGCTGTGTTAAAATTAACAATTTAAAATTTAAAAAAATGTATTTGGAGCTTTAAAATTATAATAAAATACAAAATGTTTTACGAGAAAACCGACGAAGTTTTACCATGTATTGTAGGGGTCAATTTTAACCAAAAATTAAAATAAATTTTAGTATAATTAATTTATGAAAATAATAATATTACCAAAATTGCATGCATAAATGATTTCACATTCTCAGAATTAGTCGATATGTATTTCATAAATTTTCTTACTGCCTACGTTTACACGAGTATATAAAACAAAAAATACTGGGTGCTATTCACACCTCTGTACCAAGGGCTACTAACTAGCGCTTTTTAAGATTAAACACTGTTGCTATGAAAAAATTATTGATCTCCAATGTTATCAACAACTTTTGCAAAGTAACAGTGACAAATTTTAAAATGCCGCTAGTTAGTAGCCCTTAGTATAGACCTGTGAATTGCACCCAATGTCTGTAATTATGTATGTTTCGAAACACTGATCTTAATTTATACGAGGGGCACTGCTAAAGTTCGCGGAATCAAGTACTCTTTGCATTTCCAGCGTTCTGCGATTGTCATATTCGTAAAATTTGACGTTTTTAACCTATAATTCAGTTGACAGTTCGATTTCAAACTGCTCGGTTTCGTTTCAAAAAAATTTAACGGGAGTAATAATTGTGTGAAATATGGAAATTTCGAATCGTGACTTCCGAGTGATGATTTTTTATGATTTTCGATACGGTTTAACACCGCAGCAATGTGTGGAAAAACTTAATTCGTTATTTGGGGATGAAGCACCATCCAAAACTATGGTTTACAAATGGTTCGCAGAATTCAAGCGTGGAAGACCAACGTTTGATGACGATCTTCGCGAAGGTCGTCCATGCACCTCTGTTGTCGCGAAAAATATTGATGCTGTGCGTGAAATAATTTTGTCAGATCGGCATGTGACCTATAGTGAGATAGAGGCATCCTTAGGCATTGCAGCGAAACAAATACATAAGATTTTGCACGATCATTTGCATGTCAGGAAGCTTTGCAGTCGTTGGATCCCACACAATTTGAAAGAAGAACAAAAACAGGCACGTGTCAAGTGGTGCAAGGAAATGCCAAAGAAATTCGAAGGGGGTCGTTCAAATTCGGTATATTACATCGTAACAGGCGACGAATCTTGGATTTATTCATATGAGCCTGAAACTAAACAGCAATCGACTGTATGGGTGTTCCAAAATGAACCTAAACCCACAAAAGTGGTGCGTTCACGAAGCGTTTCGAAAAGAATGATTGCTTGTTTCTTCGGAAAAACCGGTCATGTTGCAACTGTTGCATTAGAGGATCGAAGGACAGTTAATGCTAGTAGTATGGTGAGCAACTTCGCGCGACGTCCGTCTATTGTGCCTTTCACTTTTTAGTAATTAAATTAGATCAAGGTCATATTTTTTGGGATGTCTTTGCCTGGGGCATAATTAATTATGTAGTAATTATGTTTTGGAATTTTTTTGGTGTAAACTATTAATTAGAATATAATTAGTTGAGTTTGAATATTTTTACAAAATTATTTATAAATAATATATAAGTTTACGCTTACTATTGTGAAATGCCTGAGGTGTGTGACGTAGGACTGTGGAAATTTTTGAGGATAAACAATTAGGATATAATTTGTTTTTAACGACTTGGAATATTTTTACTAAATTATTTATTAATAAGAATAATAATATACAACACAAACCATTATAAGAATAAGTGATTACAACTAAAACAAGTACATATGCAGCAACAAATAATAACTCAATGCAAAATAAACAACAAAATCTTTACAATAAAACATGTAAAACTCGACATATTCAACAACAAATGATAACACAATGCAAAATAAATAACAAAACCTTTCCAATGTAAAACTCTACCACCGTTTCGTTATTGACAGTTTTACTAGATTAAATAATGTAACATGGATTTCAATTCATTATTAATTATATGTATATAATACAAATCAATATAATAATATGCGATTACAAGTAAACAAGTACGTATGCAACAACAAATAATAACACATCACAGAAATGTACAGCAAAAACTTCAAAGATTGTCGCACGTAAAACACACACACACACACACCACCACACGTTTCAGCAGACAGAAAGTGACTGAATACTGAATCGAAACCCATCCCCCCTCTTCTACAGCCTGGGTGCCGTGCGTCTGCGCATCATCGGCTTGATTTTAAAATTTTCCATTATTAACTTGAAATTAGAAAGTATTTTCCAATTCTTTTGTTTTTAGTGTGTTATGAAAAGCTAATTTTACTTATCAGATTATACTTCGTAGATCAATAGATAAATCTATTTTTAATAAAACTTAACAATTTATTTTCAAACTTGAAAAGTGAAATGCGAGTAAGTCGTATATAAATGGATGGTTTTTGTTAAAATTTAAACAGTTTAAACACTCGAAAAGTAAGGTCAGGTTCAACAGTAAGAAAAAGGTAATACTATTTTGCATATCCTACATTAACCACTATATTAATTATATGTTTGTTTTAGAAATGGATTTTTATAAGCTGAATGAGAAAGGGCAGTTAACTAACATCAAACCTCGACGAAAATTAACGGAATTAGAAATAAACAAGACTTATAAACTAATAGATATCAAAGCAGTCAAAACCGGATTTGGAAGAAAAATCATTGCCGAATGTGAAGAATTTGCTACATATCTTCCAGGAAGATTCGATACCTTAACAGATGTAGAATTAAGTGATTTGAGAAAATCTGTTTCTAGTTTGGGTTTAAAATATACTGCGTTGAAAAATTACGGTGTTATGGGTAAAAAAGCCCGGCTAATAGAATTTGTTTAAATGTAATATATTTATTATTAATATGTATGTATTTGATTGTAACTAGATATATATAAATATTATTTAAATAAATTTTATAAAATTGTAATATATATTCTAATTTAAATACCTGTTGATAATTCCAATAATAAATTTTAAAAATATTAGTATTATAAATCTTTGGTTATTCTTTTGTTCCAGCAGTATATTATTAACCATTATATAGAAAACATGTGCACGAGATATAAACATCCTTTTTCTGCCATAATTGCAGGCCCCTCAGGCAGTGGGAAATCCTACTTTGTCAATAATTTTATATCTAATATGAGCGATATGAGTGATACAGTGTTTTCAAAAATTTATTGGCATTACGACACTTGGCAAAATTTATATAGTACGATTCAAAACGTAGAATTTATTGAAGGACTACCTGATGTGGAAAATATAGATGGAAAAAATCCTCAGTTAATTATAATAGATGATTTAATGAGAGAAGCGGACGATCGAGTTGTAGACATATTTACAAAATGGTCGCATCATAAAAATTTATCCGTGTTTTTTCTTACTCAAAATTTATTTCATCAGGGAAAAGGTCAAAGGGATATATCTCTTAATGCAAATTATATAATTTATTTCAAAAATCCTCGTGATAAAGCCCAAATTATGCATCTGTCAAGACAAGTATTTCCAGAAAATATTAAATTTGTGCAGGAAGCTTAGTGTGATGCAACATCTGAACCTCATGGATATTTAATTTTTGACCTTAAACAAAATACGCCCGACTGGTTACGCTTTCGTACGTCACGTGACGGATTGACATATGTTTATCTACCGCGAAAAAAGTATAAATACAGTAGCACAAATATACCCGACATTATTTCATAAAAATGAGTAAAACTGTGATAGACAACGCAGAATTACTTCGAGCTCTTCATAAACTAAAACAGAAAAATAGACTAGCATTACTTAAAAACACGGACTGCAATTCAGTTAAATGTATCTGCGAATGTGTTTATAATATTTTACATGGTAAAATTTGTCTCAGTAGAAAACAACAGGCTGATCTTAAACGACATAAAGATATTTTAAGAAAACTTACGAAACGTGGAGAAAATTGAAAAAAAAAGAAACGTGTATTAGTTCAGTCCGGTGGAGCATTCTTACCTTTCCTATTAG
Source organism: Poecilus cupreus (assembly GCA_963942605.1). Classification (NCBI taxonomy): domain Eukaryota; kingdom Metazoa; phylum Arthropoda; class Insecta; order Coleoptera; family Carabidae; genus Poecilus; species Poecilus cupreus. The sequence continues at coordinate 24,840,731 of OZ012713.1, read as the reverse complement.
CACCGCTTATAACAGGATTTCTAAGTAGTTTAATTAAAAAATAATAATGGAGCATGCTAAAAAGATGGTTTTAATAACACCAGAAAACTTAAGCCGTTTACGGAACAATAATCAAAATGATATATCTAGTCAACTTGATAAGGACATGAAAAATGTTTTAAATTCAAATTTGCCCGAATATGAAAAATGGACTTTATATCAAGAAATTTTACAAAGATATTTACACTTTCAAAAACAATCCAGAGAGCCTATAAAAATACCTGTTGAAAACGATATTAGTGCAGAACCAAAATTACATCTAGAGAAACCGGATGACACAGAAAATATAATAAATATTATTCCTAAATCACGCCAAAATAAAGCCCGTTTATTAGTACAAAAACTTAAGTTAAATAAAGATATAATTAATTGGGATGAGAAAGGTGTTGTTACGATAAATAATATACAAATACCATATACAAATATATCAGATTTAGTTGGTGATATTGTAAGACATAGAAAGTATAGCAACCCTATTGGATGGGAAGCTTTTGCAGGTATATTAAAAACTCTTAACATTCCTCTAGAATTAACTAATAATCCACAAAGAAGGAAACTATTTCAAGCCAAATCTATTCTAAATAAAAGTGATACAAGTAAAAGAAAATTAACAAACACTAACGACGATCCGTACGAGGCCGACTCGGAAGCTACAAAAGCTAAACGAATTGAGTGGAAGCGATTTAGATTCTAAAATGAATAAGACGTTAGCTAAGATATATTTTGATCCGTCACATCCCGCTGGTTTTTCAGGTGCCCGTAATCTATTTAACTATGTAAAAGGGAAATATGATGTTAATAAAATACAAAAATGGATTAGCTCACAAGATACATATACACTGCATAAACCCGTTCGGAAACATTTTCCGCGGAATAAATATAAAGTGTCAAATATAAATGACCTCTGGCAGGCAGATCTTAATGATATGAGAAAGTTGAGTCGTTTTAACGATAATTACAAATACATTTTAACAGTAATTGATGTATTCAGTCCATATTCATGGGCAATTCCTTTGAAAAACAAGACACCAGCTTCTGTTATTGCAGCATTTAAACACATATTTAGATAACGAAAACCTCTTTATTTACAGACAGATAAAGGTTCAGAATTTATTGCAAAGTCAGTAAAATCATTTTTAAAAGAAAATAATATACGATTTTATGTAACTCACAATCCAGATGTAAAAGCATGTTTTGTAGAAAGATTTAACAGAACATTGAAAACTAAAATGTACCGTTACTTTACTTATAAAAACACATATAAATATATAGATGTATTACAAAATCTTGTCTCAGCATATAACAAATCAAAACACCGTTCAATTCAAATAGCACCATGCGAGGTAAATGAGCATAATTTATTAGACGTATGGAGAAATCAGTATGAAAAAATACAAAATGGGAAAAAACAAAGTCAAAAATTTAAAATAGGGGATATGGTTAGAATTTCTAAATATAAACATATATTTGAAAAAGGCTACGAGACTAACTGGATTGAAGAATTATTTAAAATTTGTGGAGTTAAGAAAAGAAATCCGATAGTTTACAAATTAAAAGATTTAAATAATGAGCTAATAGAGGGCACTTTTTATGAATCTGAATTACAACATGTTTATGTAACATCCGATACAACTTATAAAATAGATAAAATGTTGGAAACAAAAGGAACCGGCAGTAGAAAGAAAGTACTCGTCAAGTGGAAAGGTTATAGTAATAAATTTAATTCGTGGATACCTGCAAACCGTATTTATTTGTTGAATAATGAATGATAAAGAATTTTTTATTACACTCCCTAGTAATAGTTCAATGAAATATTTTCCCAGTAATACAACTGCACGATTCATAACCCAATTACCACACAATATCAAGTTAGAAGGGGCTTGGGAGGTAGCGTTATCAGAAATTATTTATCCATGCACTATTTATAATGTCAATGAACGTGAAAATAAAGTTAGAATTTTGATAAAAAAAGAAAATAAGAAAGAAAAAAGTATAAAAGTATCTATTGAACAAGGAAAAATATCATCAAAAAATTATGAAAGCGTTGATGCTGTATTACATGAAATGAATTCGAACGAAGACGTTAATAAATATGTAGCATTTCACCATAATAAAGATGAAAAACGTGTGGAATTAAAAGTTAAACATTCAGATGTATCCTCATTAAAACTGTCACCAAGATTAGCACTTCAACTGGGGTATTCACCATTTGCTGACATATATCAGCAAAAAACATCTATTAATTTACCTAATGTGATGTTGGGTATTCCACCACAACTATATATATACTGCGATATCATTGAACCTCAGTTCGTAGGAGATGTAGTAACACAGCTTTTAAGAATTGTGCATGTTAACACTGAAAAATATGTATTTGGATGAAATAAAATGATCAGCTATGCGCAACCACATTTCGTCCCCGTTTTAAGAAGGGAATTTTCAAACATTGAAATTGATATAAGATGCAATGATGGTCAAATAACACCATTTCAATTCGGAACGTTATGCGTTAAACTTCATTTTCGACGGTCTGCACAATGAAAACTTGTCCGTATCAAGAATATTACAATTTACAAGCCGGAAGCGGCATAGGTACAGTGTTTAAAGGGAATCAATTTCAGAGAGGACATGGCCTAGGAAGTTTCTTTAGTGGATTGTTTAGAAGCATTATGCCATTAATTTGAAAAGGTGTTGGAGCAGTTGGTAAACAAGCTCTAAATACAGGAATAGAATTTTTGGGGGACTTAAGTGAAAATCGTCCAGTGAAAGACTCATTCAAACAACGTATTTCAGAAGCGGGGATTAATTTAAAACGTAAAGCAGAAGATAAAATTGAAAAAATAATTAGTGGGTCTGGATATAAAAAGAAACGATTAAATAAGAAACACATTCATTCTAAAACTACACCTGTTAGAGTAAAGAACAAGAAACAAGCTAGAGCCATAGACATATTTGATTAAAATGGCATTTTTACACGCCCAATCCTGTGAATGTGTTAAAACGGAATTAGATTTATTTGCGCTTCCGCCTACTCAGACAAGCATTGAAAGTGGCCAGTGGGTAAATTATAAACCTCTATCATCGATTACTGAAGATGGACCCCTAGAATTTGTAATACCAGGACATGGAGAAGAATATTTAGATTTATCACAAACTATGCTGTATTTAAATGTAAAAATTACTAAATCTGATAACACGCCGTTACTTGAAACTGATAATGTGGGGCCTACCAACAACTGGCTTCATTCAATTTTTAGTCAAGTTGATGTGTATTTAAATCAGAAACTCGTATCTCCACCAAATAATACTTATGCATATAGAGCATACATAGAGACCCTCTTGAATTATGGTAAAGATGCAAAAAATTCCCATCTTACTTCATCTTTATGGTATACCGACACAGCTGGGAAAATGAATAATACTGATATTGGAGGCAATTCTGGATTCAACAAACGTCAGAAATTTATCGAAAAAAGTAAAAGTGTTGACTTAATCGGACATCTACATGCAGATATATTTAATCAGGAAAAATTTTTAATTAATGGTGTCGAAATGCGTGTGAGGTTAGTCCGCTCGCGTGATAATTTTCAATTAATTTCTACCGGCACAGATTATAAAGTACAAATAAATGAAGCCACATTACTTGTCCGTCGAGTCAAATTAAATCCGAGTATTTTACTTGCTCACAACAAAGCATTGGAGATAAACACTGCTAAGTACCCGATTACGAGGGCCGAAGTGAAAGCAATTACCATCCCATCCGGAATTCAAGGAAAATCACTAGACAATATTTTCTTGGGTCAGCTTCCGAAAAGATGTATAATCGGTTTTGTATCTAACAAAGCTTTTAACGGTGATATTAAAAGTAATCCGTTCAATTTTGAAAATTTTAATATAAATTATTTATCGTTGTGCGTAAACGGTCAACAATTACCGGCAAAACCACTACAGCCTTCGTTTGAAGATAAAACTGCGTACATTCAAATGTATAATACAATATTTTCGGGCACAGGTATACATTTTTCAAACAGTGGAAACGAAATTGATAGAGAAAGCTACCCTAAAGGATATTGTTTAACAGCATTTGACCTTACGCCTGACTTGTCGGCTAATTCGATGTTACACTGGAATTTAACGCGTCATGGGTCCTTGAGGATAGAAGTTGGTTTTGCTGGTGCACTTTCACAAACAATCAATTGTGTTATATATGCTGAATTTGACAATATTATTGAAATTGATAAAAATAGAAATGTTATTGCAGATTATGGTAGTTAATTATTAAAATAAATATTATTGTTTGTATTATTCTAAAAATTACGTATTTTGTTACTATTTTGTGTATAAATTTGTAGTTGTAATATTATAATAGAAAATAAAGTTGTGATTAGTACATAAATATATGTATTTTATTTCAAAAATACCCATAAAACAAAATATTAAGATTATTTCAGTCATTTAGAGAGAAGTCTTCGTTGTGTAAAAACAAATTTTAAAAATGAATGCTTCATGCATTGAACAAATATTTCGTAATTACTTTAAAAGCGTAAAACATCATGGAGTATACGCGGCAAATAGGCTACCTCTTCATGTGAATTTTCCATGTGCTCTTATTGTCAACACAGACCCTGATTCGTTGCCCGGTACTCATTGGATAGCAGTTTTTATTGACCGAAATGGGAAAGGAATGTATTTTGATAGTTACGGTCGAGAGCCGTTCATACGGGAACATATAAATTTTTTAAGAAGAAATACAAAATCATGGACATATAATACATCACCATTACAGGAATACAGCTCAACAGTTTGTGGATATTATTGTTTAGTATATCTACTATTCAGAATTAATAATTACACACATAACGATTTTATGAAATTGTTTTACGGAAATAACAAATATGAGAATGACAGGTTTATAAGATATTTGTATCATTATTATTTTAATAAAAGATTTTAATTATAAAACATTTTTTTTATTTCATATTCCTAAATTAACACAATAATTATAAAAATTGATTTTTATGAGGAACTATCAAACATAAAACCAATTAAAAGTACAAATTATATATTACATATATCTCATTTTCTTACCATAAGGAACACTATTTACATTATTTACTAACCTACGTTTCATAAACTTAATACTAAATGTTTTCTTTTCTTTTTTTGTTATAACACTATGATTAACATTACATCTAATATTATTGGAATATAAAACAACATTATTAATATTTTCATTAAAAACTAATGATTTTAGACAGTCAAAGTTAATTATTTTAGAATTTGTATAATTTAGAGTGAAACCTTTCACTTTGCAAACTCCATTTGTCACATTGGTTTCGGGCGATAAAACTTTGTACGCATAATTTTTGGGACCCCCGCACACAAATTCTGTTATATAACTGCCTGTACCATAACAAGTCAATTCATCAGTGAGATCACCTAGGAAATTACCTGTTGGTGGTTCATATTCTCCAGGAGTATGGCAATAGATAATAGAATCTGTGTCGTAATACAATACCTTACGATCCAGGGGTACCAAAAATTCGTACAACCGTAAACGAGCTTGGGCTGTTGTGTATGCTGCGATAACGACATTCACTGTTTTCAGTTGTTCTATAGCCTCTTCTTCACGTACCCAGTTTACGTACACCATCTCATCCCCCGCTGGAATAATCCGGTTTACAGTCACAGCTGGGTTAGCTAGAATTTCGTATAAACCTTCTGCGGAAGAAATTACTGACGTAGCGGTATTGTTCTCTGCCTGAGCAAATTTACCTGTTGAGGAGAAAATAATCATTAGTATTGTGAAAAGATTTTGAAATATATTTACTTACCCCAAAAAGAATTCAACATTAGTTTTGCAATTGATCTTTTGCCTGCATTTTTTTCAATCTGAGTCGGATCGAGTTGAATTCCTTCATTAATATAATAATCTTTAATATACTCCGCTTTTGTTTTGTCGTCAATACACTCAGCAGGATATCCGGAGGCTTCTTGTTTCATTTTAACAAAGGTGTTTATGAAATCCACAAATAAACCACCTGTTTTAGTCTCTCTATCATAAACAGTTACTTCGTACTGCCACACCTCGTGCACTTGAATAATTTTGTACCCGACGGAGACGGCGCAGCGCACTTCGTCAGCTACCCAAGTACCAATAAATTGTCTTTCTGATTCAGTATGCGAGCAATCATTTTGGTTTAATTCATCACAACATAACCGACATAATACAAACATTAGTTTTCCGTGTGCCTTTCGTGGTAATACAGGGTGAAAAATATCACTAGGTGGTAAAACAGTACATTTAATTAATCCTTCTACTTTATCAATATTATTATTTGGACACAAATTATTACACTCTTCACCTATGAAAATTTTAGGATGCCCAATTGGAAATTTTCCGTATTTGCAAATGTATGGATACAGAGAACATACATCTACATATTTAATTTTTTCATTGTTCTCAATTTTTTTGTACAACATGGTATTGCCCGTCCGTCCACCGAAAAATGCATCACGCGCTTGCAAAGGTAAATTATTTAAAGTGTCATGGTTACTAAGCAACATATTTAAATTTTTATCGTCTTTTAATTTTTTTCTAAATTCACATTCCCAAATGTTTATAACAGTGTACCCTAAATTTTGAATTTTGTCTAATTTTTCTATGGTTCTCTGATATCTAAGTTCTAAAGTTTCTTTGCTACTGTTAAAAAGTTCTTTGTCTCTATTGGTTCTATAACATAAAACACAACCGTGCCAAAAACAACCCAAAAATTCGAAAACTAATTTAGTTGGTGCGTAGTAACCGCCAACTTTAAATTTATTTTCAATAAAAGCTTCTGTACTATTTCCTGCATGTTGAATTTGAATTCCCCGTATGCTTTCCTGATGTATCAGCCACATTAAAGCAATTTTAGACTGATTATCTTTTAATCTATACCCTTTTTGTGGTATAATACCGATTGTGTTTGATTTCAAAAAGATACGACGAAAAACACGGTTACATGCAGAGGCAATAGTTACTGCTTCAGAGAAAGGACACACTTTGCAATCTTGAATAAAAGTTGCGCGAAACTTTTCACAGGCGCGACGTAAAATATCGACATCAGACTTGCAATACTCTATAATCTCTTTCTCCATATTGAATACGGCATTTCCTTCAACCTGTTTATTGTACCAATCCAAAAAAAATTTTCTTGCAGAAATAGACATAGTATCTACACCATAATATTTAGCAGGAGGTAACGGTCCGATATAATTTAAATTTTGTTCTTTATTAAAAAAAATGGGGAAAATATCCCTTTTTTAAGGAAGCCGGTAAATCTAATGCTTTTGGTAAAGCAGCTAAAGACATTGGAAGGTAATTAATAGAATCTATAAATTTTATGTTGTTAATTTTCATCATCATTATTTTTGAACCATTCAAAATTAAATTTGGTTTAACGTTTTGTTCCTCTACTAAATATTTCAAAATAAATTGACAGTCGAAGATCTGGCGTTATGAGCTATGCATATAACTGAAGAAAAAGAAGTACGAGGAAGTAATACATAACTTAAAAATTTTTCAATAGGCTTGTTAGTAAAAATATGTTCACGAATACCACACTTGTTACATAGTTGTTTTATGTCGGCTATGTTGGAGCAATCAGAACACGATTGCTGCACTACACATAGATTAACTTCATGTTCGTATTCATGTTCACCTACACTTTTTTCCTGTCGAGTTTCGAAGTCATAATAAATAAATAAATTATTTTCTTTTAATTGAGTTCTGTCTTTTAAAATGTAGCACAAATGTCCAGGGTTTTTATAATTTTCACACATTTTACAATAGATTTCACCACAAATATGTTGTCTGTTTTTCTTAACTTGATATATTTTAAGGCACTGGGAACATTTTTTAAGTTTCTCACACACTGTCTTCTTATGATTATTGTAGCAATTTTGTCCTCTGAATTTTCTCTGGCAACTGTCACAATTTGTCATTTTTCGAATGGGTAAGCACGCGGGAGAATTTTTGCAATAAGAACAGATATTTTCACAGGTGTGAGCGGTCTTTACATAATAACGAACATGACAGCGCTCACAAAAATAATGGCATGAAAATGTTGCTGTTAAACTTTTAATTACAGTGTAATGGTTTTCATGATACAAAAGTTTCAGTCTTGTAAGATTTTTTCCTTTTGCACCTTCAAATATTACACTTCCTTTACCATTGAACTCATATACACATATGTTATATTGAGTAAAATAGCGTTGGAATTCTGTAAGTTCAAGAATACCAGCACCATTACTATTTATTTTCACACCAGCATTTAACATTAATTCATGCGTTCTTAAAGTTTGTATCCCGTGTTTGTCACTCACCACATCCTTAAAACACGTTTCTTTTTTTACTAACGATTCTGCAACGACAAGTGCACGAGGCAAACAAAAAATATCTTTATTAATTATGTCTATTACACCTCTTTTCTTACTACAAAATTCGGCGTAGGAAAGACCATGCCCCTTTAGTTTTCCACATCCTGAAGGAGTGGATACTTTGGTCATTTCGACAACAAATTGTCCATCAGAAAAAATTTCTTTATTGCTTTGAAGTATTTTTTCCAAAGCTTCCCAAACAACATCAATATGCAGCTGATCTACACGTCTGAAACTTAACCAGCCTGGCTCATTTTCTAGACTCGGCGTGCGGAAAACAAATCCAACATAATCAGACGGATAAGCATTTTCAACTGCATATTCCACAACACTTTTAACACCTTCGTAGAACCAGGTTACTGAGTTTTCTTCTTCTGTCGGATCATTTATCATAAATGAAATTCTTCGCCCAGTCAAATTGAAATGTTTTACATGTTTCTCTATATCGGAAATAATATTGAAACGTGTATTTACTGAAACTTCACCACGGCAGGTTTGTAAACTATTATCACTTGCACAAGTTTGTAAAGATGAATTATAATCTTCTTCTCCCTGATTATAACTCGATGATAAAGAACTGTCGATTATTTCTTCACAGACGCGAAAAAAATTATCAAAATTTTCTTGCTCTGTATTATCTTCTACTCGTTGAGTAACACTCGTTGATAGAGAAGAGTCAATAATTTCTTCGCAGATACGAAAGAAGTTTTCAAAATTTTCTTGATCCATAGTTATTAACACAACTGGAGATGTAAGAATACTAACAATATTTTATATTTGTATCTATATATAGTACTCTTTACTAATAGCTAATTAGTATATATTGTAAACAACTTTCGTTTGGAATTTTAGCAAATTTAGGAAATACACGGATATTAAAACATAATGACTTTTAAATAATGTATTTTTGGTTTTCCATTATAAATTTCTGTACACATTGTACATCTTTCATCGTCTTATTTTTATAGTAAATGTATAAGTCATTTAAAATATTTTTAAAACTTACATTATTGATGTATATACATTCATACAAACTATCTTCTATACTTAAGCTATATCTTAAACTATTAATTACTACGTCTTGTACAAATTTTTTGTATTCGATATTGAAATCAGCATATTTTGCACTATAATCAACTACATATCGCTTAACTATATGTTCTAATCTAATTATATTAAAAATGATTTCTTTATTCAAAACTAAAAACTGTCTCACATATTTACATTTTAATTGTTCACCAGGTATTAAACTTAAATCTAATTCTCCTATTCTAAACACTCGATTCATTTCCCGCAAACTGCAATCTTTCTTTAATTCCATGTTTTTTAAATAATTTAGAAATATTTCAAAGTCGCATATGTCCACATATTTTTTTTTAACAACATCACCCACGATTCTCTCTACAACTCGCATAATAGGGTTGGGATCAACACCTACAGCTATAAAAACTCTATTTTTTGTATTCAAGGGCATCGTGAACACATCAAGAAGGCGATCGTTATTGTCACGAATACATTTATTACGAGGAAATGCGTAAGTAGTAACCTCCGCTAAACCTAGCAGGAGGTTCAAGTAGCTATTGTCAAATATCTCATCTTCACCATTATCAGGCACTAGGTCTTTACCCATTTCTTCGAAATCTTCATCGGATAGTACGAATGGTTGCCCGTACGGTTCACTTAATTCATTGTCTGGTGTAGAAATGCGTCTCACACATCATTTCTTTGGACACGATGCTTCTTCATCATCCTCAGAATTGTCTGAAGTGACTTGGGGAACTATACATGCTGGTGTCTTTATGCCAGATAAGGTATCTAAATCTTCCAACAGGTTTTGAAAATCTGAGTCCGGTGTTTGTTGAGTATCATCTTCAGTAAGGTTCAAGCTATTAATACAACACAGCGTACCAGATGTTGAAGCTATGGACTCCACCTCGTCCTCTTTCGTTATCACGACGTTTTCCAGTACTCTGAATTTCGGTTTTAAAAGTTTTATTGTAACATCTTCATGAGGCTGGATTTGGAAATCTACATCAGGTGTAGAAGAATCCATGGCGGAGTTGAAAATATACAGAAAAATAAACTGTTTAAATTTTAACAAAATCCATCCATTTATATACAACTTACTCGCATTTCAGTTTTCAAGTTTAAAAATAAATTGTTCAGATTAATTTAAAAATAAGTTTATCTATGATCTACGAAGTATAATCTGGTAAGTGAAATCAGCTTTTCATAGCACACACCTATTAAAATATCATTTATACATTTACCAAAACAAATTTCAAGACAATAACGGAAAATTTTTAAAATCATGGCGATGTAGCGCATGCGCTTGGCGCTCGAACGAAAGTGGAAGGGATGGGACGCGATTTTGGCGAATCAGTCGTTCTTTGTCTGTAGAAGCATGTACATACGTTATCGAGATGTGAGTTTTACATGTGATGATCTTAAAGTTTTTGTGCTGTATTTCTGTGCTGTTTGTTGGTGTATATATACTTCTTTACTTGTAATCACATATTTTTATACTGATTTGAGTTGTATATAATTAATAATTAATTCGAATCCATTTTACATTATTTAATTTTGTGTAAATATTCTCAATAACGAAACAGTGGTAGAGTTTTTACATGTGTTTTTGTTAAGATTTCTTTGTTGTTTATTTTGCACTGTTTTATCATTATTTGTTGCATATGTACTTGTTTAGTTCTAATCACTTATTCTTATAATAATTTGTGTTGTATATTATTATTAGGTAAATAATTTTGTAAAAATATTCTAAGTCAATAAAAACAAATTGTATCCTATTTCATAGTTTATTACAAAAAAAAATTCCAGAATCCTACGTCACACACCTCAGATATTTCACAAAAGTGAACATGCAAAACAAATAATAAACTTGTATTTTATTATTATTAATAAAAGATTTTTGTGAAAATGTTCCAAGTCAATAAAAACAAATTATATCCTAATTAATAGTTTAACCCCAAAAATTTCCACAGTCCTACGTCACACACCTCAGACATTTCACAAAAGTAAACGTACAAAAATAAATTATAAACCTAATTACTACATTGCCCCTAAAACAAATTATAACCTAATTAGATATATTCCCCAGAAAATTTTTGTCCCAAAAACAAAATTCCACAAGTCTACGTCACACACACAAAAGTACAAAAACAAATTATAGTCTAATTACATACGCCCCCCCAAAACACAACCTAATTACCAAATAAATCTAATTATATCCCCCAAAAATTTCAAAAACTAATCAATTACGCCTCAAGGACACCCACGCCAATTTCCTGGAAGTGAAAGGCTGACCTTCGAGGTCTGAGATAGGTTCAGCACATACTACTCAGACGGGGTTAGAGTTTGAATTGGCTGCAAACTATTATCTATTAATTTTCATCCCCTTTCTTCTGGCTCCAAAACCTAGCCATATTTGAATTTGATAGTAGACACGATACAAATATTGATAAGCAGCAGCAGATGTTGAATGAAAACAGGATAATTGTTCTCTTTTATTGTTCCGTGTATTTTTTACAAAACATAAATATCTATACTTATCTATACAATCAAGTTTTTTTGGAGCTCTGTATATAGCAAGAAGAAAGCGAATTCCATTTGTGAGGATGACGTCTGGAGAAGAGTCAATCTTTGTAAATACTTCTTTTGAAAAATGTTGATGTAGTACCAGTTAGTGCATGCAAAAATGAAATATGAGTTTGACATTTTGGAAATGATGTTAAACTTTGATGTGAATATATTTTTGATTGTGTTTGAGCTTTGCCGGGTTTTATAAAATAAATAACCTTATCAATTGAAGTTCGTGTAGTCAGTAGTATTAGCAAATCTTTACTTAATCATAATAGATTGTGGATTATGGAATCTCGACTAATGAAAGTAGTCAGGTGGACAGTGTTCAGTGAACCAGGTAGCTATCAAACATCAATTCGTCCTCAACTTCAGAAAGGTTATAAAAAACAAGTCCGTTAGTATCGAGAGTGATCAACAATCTGTCGACTAATTTCACATTGTGTTATCAAACATTCGTAAGATATAAATAAAATATAAACGAATGAACAAATTGATACACGAACCGCTTAGCGGCGAGTTTGTAGTTTCACGTGGCCACTAGGGCGTAATTATTGCTTTACATATCGAATTATGTACTATACTTTTTCCACGACCACTCACTAGTGTTCCTAAATTAAAAATCTGTTGTGGGCACCACAATACCTCCCGCCATAGATTTCTTATCGAACAATTCAGGAACATGGACCACCACTAAAAGAAACTCTCATTCCTTAAAAAAAACTATGACCGTCAAAAAATGACATTTTTCAACCGTTGTTTTTTTTTTTTTTTAACATAGGTTAGCAGATTTAAACGAAAATATCAAAATATATTTTTTCTTGAACATGTTGTAATTCGTAAATGGTGATAGTACAGGAAAATGTTTCAAACAATAATTGTAGATAATAATATTTGATTATTTGAAACATTATTATAATAACAATATTTTGATTGAACCATAATTTAAGATATTTTTAAATAACTTGATAGAGCTTCAAGTAAACTACCACTTCCCGTTATTGGATCATCTCCAAAAACTAATCAGCTCTTCCAAAGGGTATACAATTGATATATACAAAATATCAAAATTTTCAGATTACTAATTTTTGAGAAACTGAAACTCCAGAGATCCACACAGACTGACAGATAATTCAAAATTTTGATTGACTGATATATTTTCTATTTATAGAACAACTATTATAATACTGACAGATAGACAGACACACACACACACACACACACATACACACAAACATCATCGCGAAACTATTAAAATCGTATTTTAGGGAACCTAAAACGTGCTCATCCACTGAAAACTCACTACCCAATTTTTAGCATGATTCCTATACCTCCTTACAGGATGTGGCGGGAGGTAAAAACGAATTTCATATAGTTATAAATTTATTATGTATTTTTTAATCTCCAACAGAGATGTGCAGTAATTAATTACAAGTAATAAAATTACGTAATTAATTACATTTTTCAAAAATGTAACTGGTAATTTTAATTTTCAATTTCTTTGGCTTTGTAATGGAAAGATTAGTATTTAATTATATTATTTATCCATGTAATTAGTAATTCTAGCACATTTTCATTGTAATTATATTTACATTGACAATTACTTTGTTTTTTTTTTTTTTTGAATAAATGACAACTTTTTTTTATAAATAAGATGAAATCGAAAATTTTCATTCTCAAAAGATCGAAATTTGTTGATTCTTAGTAATTTTCCAAATATCAATCGGATATTTTTGAAGTATAACGATATTTTGCCTTCCTCAGCTACTATTCAAAGATTATTTTCATTCACAGGCCTTATTTTAAATCCAAGGCGCTCTAGATTATCAGATTCTTTCTTTGAGGAATTACTAATTTTAAAACACCAGTATGAAAAACCATAATCCACAATATTAGGCAGAACGTTTAGTTTTTGTTTTAGAATTCTCTTCTTTAATTTTTTTTAATATATATTTTAATAATTGTACCTATGTTCCTACATTTCGCCTTTGATTTATATTTTACTTTTCTTGTAGTATAAAATAAATATACAAAGTGTAACATGAATAGGTACATTAAATTTAACCAGTTATAGAACTCGTCGAGAGGATCAATATTTCTTAATAACTTTTTTTTTCTTAAACATGTAGTTTTCGAGTTAATATTCTTTATTATTAGAATTTAGATGTCCTGCCAATGGAGAACATATGGCTGCATAGATGGCGTTAGTGTAGACACTACGATACTGCGCATTACATCTGTTTTTGCGTCGGGAAAGCTAACCTAAATTTTGTATTTTTGTAATAAAAATGTATTCAAACGATATTCAAGCTGAACAAATTGCAATGAGAATACCACTTGAAATTACGCAAGTAGTACCATAATTACTGTTAATTTATTATCAACTAAATCAGTATCCATTCGCAAAAATTGACGTCTGTGCAAGGTAAATCTTCTGGTATCAAACACTGGACTTTAGTAGGAGGTAAGAACGTGATTTTTGCACTTTTAATGTTCTATTAATTAACGTGTAATTTTCATATTTGCGTCGTAGTGCTATTCTTCGAGTACTTACTAGACTCTGGCTAACGCTCGACACAGTCTAAATCATTCTGTTCAATATTTGCTGTGATCAAATCCTATTTTACTCAGATCTTAAACTAACTTTAAAAATTCATATCTCGAATAAGCTAAACAACATGTGTAACAGTGCGAACATTCGTAAGATGGTGATTTGGAAAACGTCTCAAATAAATTTGACAGGATGGAACAGCGTTACCTTAACCTTCAACAGAATGTTTGTGAACTGGCTGTTCGGAAAATCAGACACTTCTACATATTATTACTTTTATAATAATAATTTATTAGTTGATTTATTTGATACTGTCAAAATTTATTTGAAAAAGTTGACAAGTGACATTTGTCAAGATCATTAATTTCATTACCATTGCCATGGATACTGCTATTGGACCAAATTATGAATATATCTGAACGCCTTTTCAATTTATGGGGTGGTAAAAACACTACAAAAATGGTATTTAGAAAAAAAAGTTATAAAGAAAAATTGTTGTTCTCGACGAGTTCTATCACTGGTTAAATTTAATGTACTATTTATGTAATGTAATATTTATGTTACAACCTGTATTAAAAAGGTTTTTTTAAAATTCTTATAAAAAATACTAGTAATTGTACTTTGTTATTATTTAATGTAATTTAATTACATTTTTTAAGTAATTTGTCCATCGCTGGCAAAACTGTAAATACAAAAGTAATTTAGAATTGAAAAATGCATGCAATGAGACCCATTTGGTTATCTAAATGCAAGTACTTCACAATATATCAATAAAATTAAAATTATTATTTAGTAAAAAAAAAATAGTAATACGGCCATGGAAAATATAACAAAAACGAAATAGTTATTTGTATACCAATGCCGAAGCCGGTGTAGTGGCTCAGTGCATTAGCGCGCTGTTCACTGCAAGCTGTGACGTATGAATCTGAGGTTCTCAGGTTCAAGTCTACCGGCCGGCAAGTGTGATTGTCGTAAAAGGGTAAAAAAGCCATGGCCTTGAATCACACTCGGATGCTCGAGACCAACCACCACTTCATCTTAAAAGTAATCTCGGTTGCCTACGTTTCTCTCTGATGCCGCTCTGCTTACAGTGTAAACAGATTCTGTCGCACACATTGAGATTCAAATGGCGCTAAGATGAGTGGTTACGAAGACAAGTACCGTGATACTTGAGGCCTTGGCCCGCTAAGGGCTGTGGAGCCATTGATGATGATGATGATACCAAGGCCGCAAAATCACACTTTAGCATTCCGAGAGAAAAATTGTTGCCGAGATCGTATGCAGTTGAGGCAAGACAATCTCGAGAGCGCTAAAGGATTTCGTGGACAAGGTGAACACATTATTTTTTGTGCGACCTGTTCGCGGAACCTTCGTACCTTCTACCTTGCCCTGCCTCATTGTGTTAGCGAGTGACATGAGGAGGTCCCGAGGAATTGCTTATATTTTAAGAAGAACTGGCCAACCACTGATTTCTATATACAACTAGATTGAGCATAAGCCGCTATGGTGCGTTCCCAATTGAACGCCGCCATGATATTCAAAATTGAAGTTTTATGACACTTCAATATTGAAAAATATTAGGTGATAGGTATAACCTGAAGAGAGGTGGTGGCGAGCAAAGTGTAGAGAGAGCGAAAAATATTATATGATTGGTATGCCCTGAAGAGAGGTGGTGCCGAGCGCGGTGTAGAGATAGCGAGCTTCAGATCGCTCACTATACCACAGTATAAATGCTATAAGCAGTAGTCGCACTCCCCGGTATTGCTTAACGTGAATGTTTGGCTTTGAAGCGATAAGCCCCGCCTAGGGGACTGCTAGTTTCAGTATTGACCACTGATTTTTAATAAAGTTGCCTGCCACCAAAATTGCAATTTGCCCTATTTTTAGGGATATGTTTTGTTCTTACTTGTGTATTTCAAGATGTATTTTGGGTTTTGTCAGGATTTGCACAAGAAGGGGAAATCACAAACATTAATTTTATAAATACCCCATGTGTGGAAAATACAGCAATATTAATTGATATTACAGACTACATAGAAGTGGTATTACCAGAGCAGAATTCTTCAGTTTATTTTTGTGGTTACCTTGTTTTGAAGTGCCTCATAAAACACACTTGTCCAGTATGTGAGTAATTATTCTCAGTAATAATATAACAAGAGGGTGAGAATAAATTGCAAATAATTTGACAGATCTTTCGAAAACTTGTTGCCAGGCAATAGCCACGAAAGCCCTACGGGCTTTCGTGGCTATTGCCAAATGGCGACAAGTTTGAGAAAGATACTGGAGAATTATTTTCTAATTCATCGAACTCTCGAGTTATATTGAATTAGATTATTTTTTTATTTCATTATCAGGCACATCACTAAATCTATCTTCTTTGCTCATTTTTACTTGTATTGATGATACCTATCTGACATCTGTCAACAAAAACAAAAAAGCTACAGAGAAAATTGCCGGGAATAATCATAATAATAATAATTCTCAGTATAATAATGACATGATTGGTTGAAACGCATAGACACGTGACATACAATAAAGCATTTGATTGGTTTAAAGGAACGTCAAAAAATAATCAGGCAAATGCTTCTTTATGCACTACAACTATTTATGAAAACAAAGAAGTATTTGGAAATCTAACACATGAGCATTTTATTTCGAGCATATTTTCACTTTAGGTTTTAAAAAATTCTGCACGAATAATATTAAGTTTAAATTAAAAACCGTGTTAAAAAAGAAGAATGTCATCATCCATGTCCACAGTTCCCAGAATAATATTTATTAAATTTATTTATTAGGTTAAGATTATATTATTCATTAAAATTTATGAATAGAAATTTTTTAGGGGTGCCAAACCGTCAAAAATCTTTTAATATATTTTACATTGGTTAATTTGCGTTCTCATTTTGTTTTGATTCATCTATACATACAACTCTTTCTTTATCAATTTTATTGTTTTGTGTAAACTGATACTGTTTTCTACACAAATTGTATTACGTTTGTTTTCAATTACCAACACCTCTTTTTTAAAGAATATAAATGCCTGTGTTTTAAATTTCAAGTCCATGTTTGAATAATAGTGATGATATACCGCTATACCGGGTGTTTCTATACCTCTGCACGAAACTTTAGTGACATATAATTTTATTCAATTTTGACGTTTTAAACTGTCATTATTGGGCGCGTTCAGTAGCACTCAGCAGTTGAGTTGCTATGTTGCTAAACTCAACTGAACGATTTGCTGTGTTTATGATGACTGTCATCAGCTGAGTCAACAATTCAGCGCATTTAAAACGCGCTGACTTGTGTCAGCAAGTGATGATTTCTAGTAGAGTAGTAGGTTAGGTGTCAAAAATGTAATTGAATAATAAATTTATATGTAAATTATATAAATTGGGTACTAGCAATAGAAAACGATGTTTTATAATATGTGAATGAATATTTTCATATTTTACTTTGTTTCTATTTCTATACTAGATTTAAAATTTGCCCTTACTAATTGGTAAGTTTGTAGCAAATTGTTTTTTGAACATTAGTACTTATTAAATTAATTTTATATTGATAATTTGTAGATGTCAATCAAATTCCTGTAATCAGGCAAGAAATACAAGTCCCATGTGTATAAAATAGCGTAGAACAAGGTGTTACCTTTACATTAGAGTTTTAATCTTCCTTGATTTCTAATAACCAAAACAAAAATAAATATTAAATATTTAACTTAAATAGAAAGTAATTTACCACCCTTTGTATGTATAACATTGATAACTGATAAGTTAAATTTTCCATCACTCAACATGTCGTTCAGCAATACGCTGAAATGCTTACTTGCTATTGCTGAGTTGTTTACTTAGCTGCTGAATGCAACTGAACGCGCCCATTATCTTCATAACAACAATAGTAAATAACTGTTTATTCACTAGTATTAACTCACTAAAAATAGTTTTCAATTATGACACATGTTAAAAATAGTTATTTATATATTAAGTGAATATTTTTCCAACACCTGCTAATATTCTTTTTGAATAAAACTACAATGACATTTAATATAAAAATTTAATGTAAATATATATGTTTCATATTATTTTGTTACCAACGCTTACTTGTATACTTTATAAATTGCTATGAAAATTTGCTTAAACTATGGAAAATACGCACATGTACATTTTCTGATTACTATAGCCATGTTATTTTATCCATTAGCGGTTATTTTATCTCACTCGCCCTGCGGGCTCGAGACTTGGTATATAAATATCTATGATATGCTGATTATAGAACAAAAACGGTTTTTTTAAATTCGCAAAAATTATGGTATTTCATTCCGAGCGAACAATTTTAGTGTCACTGGGTTAAGAGTATATTTAATTATTTATAATTATGTTACTAATAATATAAGAGTATAAACACTGCCTACAAATAATCATTTAATAAAAAGGCTTTTGCATAAAGTTCTGTAAAATATTTAATAAATGCAACGTTTCGATTTACTATACACGTAAATCTTCGTCAGATTATAAACAAATGAAAAACACAAACAAGTAAATAGGGAAAGCCATGATCCTATGAAGATTTTGGAACGACATTTTGAGAAAGATATAATTCGTTTTTTCCATCATTTCTTCTTCAACAATGAATTTTACAAGCAAGTTGTTGGTGTAGCTATGGGTTTACCTATTTATTACATGGAATATTTTGAAGAGAAAGTTCTGAAATCTTCTCCTATCTCTTTGGCTACGTTATGTGGACGATATCTTTACTGTTTGGCCTCATGAACAAGATAATTTGAAAACTTTGTAAACCATCCGAACACTATACATCACAATATCAAGTTTACTTTGGAGATAGAAGAAAATGGTATAGAAATTAATAAACGTTTGTTTGCTTCTCTGCCCTGCGCCCAAAATGTTATTGATAAAATTGGAAGATTACTGTCAAGAAATAACATTTTAGTTTCCTTTGCTCAACATCTCAAACTACAACATATGTTATTATTCCATGTGAATGTGGTAAATGTACCAATGGCAGATTCGTAAGGGAAGCAATAGAAATCTATAAGCAAATGAATACCGTGAACCAGAATGAAGGCTACGAGTTAAACAAGAACGAATTATCTTTCTCAAAATTTTGTTCTAAAATCTTCATAGTATCATGACTTCCTCTATTTTATTATAATTTGTATTTACACAGTTACCGTATACGTATATATAGATATATCTATTTACTTGTTTGTGTTTTTCATTTGTTTATACCCTGACGAAAATTTAAGTGTAGTAAATCGAAACGTATTTAATTAATGTTTTACAGAACTTTATCCAAAAGCTTTTTTATTTACTATGAGTTCTGAAAGCTTTTTCAACTTAATAAATAATCATTTATTTATTAGTTGTTATTTAGTTACCCAATGGTACTGCAAATTAGATAATACCTTTATTTTTATTAGTTTGGTTACTTTATTTCACTTAACTTCCCGAAGCATACTGTCTGGTTACCAAGTCACGCTCATACCAGAAGCCGACCTATCGCGCGTTGAGGGACACTACTGGATTTTACGGAAACATCTAATGGACAACGACATCATTCCAAAGGTGGGCTGTGGATTTGAGGCAGTAAGGACCAAGTTAGAAACCGGAATTGAAACCCCTGTCTGCAGTTACAAGTCTAAAGAACGACAGGTGGTAACTAACGAACAATCGACTGCCAATTCTACAAGACATCCCGATGCATCAAGGGTGAGGCATGTTGATTTCGACATGATTCACCGAGGATTAATTAAGTTTTTATGGGGTAAATAGTTCCGAGGTAACGTGTCGGACTGTGGATCGTGAGATCCTCAGTTCGAATCCCACTGCCGACAGTTACAAATTTAAATTTACCCCTGTGGTTCCTCCTCCACTAACATCCTTGGGGGCTATGATTTGACGGCTGGTAACCGCACTTCATACGAAAAAATATATCACTTACCGAGATCTGCGTAAGCAGAGTGCCACACCCGTAATGGGTAAAAGGCGTGATGATATATTTATTTTATTTATTTATTTTATTTTATGTTTTATACTCCTAACCCTTTCTAACACAAAGTCTTTCAAATAAGTATTACGCTGCAATCACGCTTGAAAACATAATCTTTTGAATTGCAATACTGTATATCCAGTGATATTATTATCGTATCAGTCATATAAATTTGTGGATATTAAGTTATTTTTTAGGATAGCAGCACATTGGAAATAATTAGTATCAATTTTAAACTAATTTTCCACAATGATTACACTTATTTATTTAATATTCGGTTGTGTATATAAGCTTAGAAGAGCACATCAAAATTCATCATTCAGCACACATGAAGTTTATCTGTTCTATTCTAGTTGTAGTGGCTGCTGCAATGTTATGTGTGGTAAGTTATTATAACAGCAAAAGTATAATAGTAATTATTAATAGATAATCGGCCCAATTCTCTAATTCAGTTGATAACTTTTAACCATTTGCTAATATTTTTAACAAAAAGAAACAAATGTTACATGTGAAAGTTTGATTTTTTCTTGTGTATTAAGAATTTTCATTGGATTAAAATCTTAGCAAGTAGTTAAAAATTAACAACTGGGTTAAAAATTGGGCCGAATAACCATTTTATTACACGCATACATTTTGTGTAATACATAGGTACTTTTTTAGTCAAAATTATAACTGGTAAATATTTTTCCTACGATTCTAAAAAAAATCTAAATTATAGAGGATGATGACTAACTCAGCCCATCATAGGCACCAAAATGTAGTAATACTGGAACGCGAACTGCCGTGCTCTCCCTGTATGAAAAAAGCGAGCGGAGGAGATAGACAAGGACAGAGATATCTGTGGGTCATAGGCGTTTTACATGTTAAATAATATTTTACCGAAATCGATACTAAAGTAAATGATATCATTACGCGAAGTGAGCCAAAATAGTAGTTAAAATTAAACTTTACAGATTCTTATGTTAAAATTTTACTTCACAGACACTTATGTCAAACATAAATTATATACTATTGGTGATTTTATTTATTATTTACCTTTGGCAATAATTTATCGGATTTAATGCACCTCACATGCAGAATACGTCGAAGAACACGTAAAAAAAAATAAAAATTATTAAATCTGGATAATTTGAGTTTCGCAACTTACTACGATGTTTAACTTCAGCGGAGTTTTCCGGATGAAGTCGATCAACATAAATTTTACAAACATAAAGCCGCTCAACACCTCAAGGTAAATTTTAACACTTATTGTCATATTCAGTTCTGTTTCAATGTAGTTCAGTATCGTACTGGTCCAGTCACAGTAAAGTAAAGCAAAGTAAAGTCACGTAATTAAGTCAGTTGTAATTTCTCATTGTAACGGTTTTCGCCAGTCGTACCTGCCCACTCGTGCATTTCCTAAGGATGGATTTCTTTTCAGGCTTCTAGTATACTTTTATTGTTATTCCATTGAATCTAATTCAATACGCATCCATTCAGTGGTTTATTATTCACTTACCACTGGGTTGCTCAACTCATTGGACGGGTCCACGTCGGGAGAATCAGCTGGGAGACTTGTACAAGATTCAACACCGCCGCCACTGGAGTTGCCGAGCCAAACAGAGGGCAGCGTCAGCCAGCCGCGCGCGCCATTCACGCCATCTCAAGCTAAGCATACCATCTCTCTCATTTATATTTGCGCTCCCATCTCTAAGGCTGAAACGAGGTTATGTTTATGTTTAGATTTTTTGTTGATGTTATCATTTAATATTATATGTGTAAGTTAGATAACGGTTCTAACAGAATCGCACCACATTCTATACTCCTATTACAGTATGTCAGCAGTTTCTAGGATGAGGAGTTTAGCAGCGTAGTGTTTTAAGATAGAATAGTTAGATTGTATTCAGCTTCAAAAGCGAACAGTTGTATCTTGTTTTGCTAACTTAAATAAATTTTTTAAAAACACCTTTTCTGATTGAACAAACATAACTGGCGCAGTCGGTAGGATTGTTAAGAGATTTACACCGAAATTCTTAAAAAAGAATCAATTCGTTAAAGTGTTAAAATCGTTGGTGTTCACCATTAACTTAACAATCAGAAAATTATTCTGACGGCAATTGCAACACCTGCAATCCTGACGAATCAACCTACGAAGTTCATCAGTCAAGAAGGTACAAGCAGATTGGCGATCATCCGAGGACTTCCAGAAGTACAACTCGTCGAAGGTGATCATCTGTTTCCTGTTCGTACATTCTCCTGGCCTAGCAGACCAACGTCTCTACCAGTATCACCGCTGAGCGCAAATCAGCACCCGTCACCCGTCACCGTCGAGCGAAAATCGACAAAGACCCTATGAAGCTTTTATTAATTCTTATGTTGTAAGTAAGAATATTTATCTTTGTATTTTTTGTAAAAATATCGTTTAATTTTAAGTCAAAATTGACGATTTAATTAATTTGTTAAACAATTTAAATATTGATCAACTCAATATGCCGAATGAACATATAAATGTAACCCCTGGTGCTCTTGTAAATTTGGACACCAATGTATTAAAAGTAGTAGATCTTATACCAGAATATAATGGTGATAAGAAAACGTTATCTCATTTCCTAAAAGCCACTGAGGAAATTTTAGAAATTATAAATCAGAGCAATCCCTCTGAAATTACTAAATCTTTGACATTAATAACTATTAAAAAGAAAATTACTGGTAAAGCTAGTGAATATTTAACTACTTGTCCCAACATTAAAAGTTGGAAAGATTTAAAAGAATTTTTAATATCTCAATACCAAGACAAACGAAACGAATGCACTTTAATGATTGAATTATGTCAATTGCAACAAAATAGAGAAACTATTTTCGAGTTTCTCAAGAAATATAATGAGTTATTTCTTCTTTATATTAATAATATTGAAACTAAATACCATCCTCAATCAGTACAAGACTTTAAAACTTTCGGACATAAATTTGCTACTCAATGTTTCATTAGAAACTGCAGAGAACCTTTTAAGTCACAATTAGCTGCTAGAAATCCTGGCACGTTAGATGAAATAAATAATTTATTAACTAACGATTTTCAATATTATAAAATTAACTCGAATACAAATCAATCACAATCGAATACGAGTAACTCCCAAACCAGACCACATGCATCTCCAATGCTAAAATACCCGCAACCTAAACCAGTGCAACAACAATTTTACCAGCCTGGTCCATCATATAAATTTCCTTCACAACCAGCAAGATCACAACGCATGCAACAACCTGCACCTACACCTATGTCAATTTCTACCCGTACATTTAAAACATATAAAACTAAACCAAATAATTTTACCCCTTATGGAAGACAAAATTACATTCCTGAAGAATTAAATAATGTAGAAAGCGATGACGCCGCCACTGGTACAGAAAACCAGATAGCATTCCAAGAACAATTGGAAACGGTCGACACCGACATTTGCAATGAAACCGAAGATTTAATTTACGATGAAAATTTTCAGTTGGATCAACACGTAGATTTGAATCCCTAGCGATTAATATGATATCAAAATTACCTTATATTGAATTACAAAAATTATTTATACTTATTGACACGGGATCCTCTCAAAATTTTATTAATAAAAATTACGTTTATAAAAATAAAGATAAATTTAAAATATTTAATGAAAAATTTAAAATTCAAACAATGAATGGTGAATCTGAAGGATCAAAATATACCTTTATAAAATATAAGGGTAAAAATATTAAATGTTACCTATATAATTTCCATAAATCATTCCATATTTTACTCGGTTTTAATGCTTTAAAATTATTGCAAGCCCAAATAAATTTGAGTAAAGAAGAAATTAAATTATTAAATAATAAGCATAAATTTAAATATTTTAATGAACAATCTAAACCAGTTTATAATACCGAAATAATAAAGAAATTAAATATTAGACATGAACACTTGAACTCGGAAGAATTAAATGAATTAACTAAAACCTTGAATCACTATAAAGACTTAATTATCTCTAAAGATGAAAATCTAACCTTTACCTCTAAAATAAAACATAAAATACCAACAACAGACGATATTCCCATCTACACAAAAAATTATAAATTCCCTGAAATTTATAAAAATCAAGTTAATGAAGAAATTGATAAATTATTAAAAAACGGAATAATACAACCAAGTTATTCACCGTGGAATAGTCCAATTTGGGTAGTAGAAAAGAAACAAGACGCCTCTGGCATAAAGAAAATTCGCGTAGTAAATGATTTTAGAAAATTAAATGAAAAAACTGTCGACGATCGATTCCCGATACCTGATATTATGGAAATTTTAAGTAAACTTGGCACTTCAAATTATTTTACTACATTAGATCTCACTAGTGGTTTCCATCAAATTGAAATGGACCCTAAAGATATAGAAAAAACCGCTTTCTCGACAGAAAATGGACACTTTGAATACAAGCGAATGCCATTCGGTCTGAAGAACGCGCCTGCGACGTTCCAAAGACTTATGAACTACGTATTAAAAGATTTAATTAACAAGGCTTGTTTCGTTTACCTCGACGACATTATCGTACTCGGTTCATCCCTACAAGAACACATACAAAATTTGAAAGACGTTTTAGATAAACTGCGTGAGGCTAACTTAAAAATCCAGTTAGACAAATGCGAATTTCTCCGAAAAGAAGTTGCATATTTGGGACACGTCATAACAACTGACGGAATAAAACCTAATCCTGATAAATTAAAAACTATTCAAAATTTTCCTATACCTAAAACCGTTAAAGAAATAAAATCATTTTTGGGTCTTCTTGGATATTACAGAAGATTTATTAAAGACTTCGCAAAATTGACAAAACCATTTACTAATTGTTTAAAGAAAAATAGTAAAATTGATTATGAAAATAAAGATTATATCCAATGTTTCGAAAAATGTAAATTATTACTTACAAATAATCCTATACTTCAGTACCCTGATTTTAATCAAGAATTCATTTTAACTACAGACGCGAGTAATTACGCACTCGGAGCTGTGTTGTCCCAGAACATTAAAGGTAAAGATTTGCCGATCGCGTATGCGTCAAGAACACTGAACAATCATGAACAAAATTATTCAACCATTGAGAAGGAGCTCTTAGCAATAGTATGGGCAGTAAAGAATTTTAGAACATATTTATACGGAAGACGATTCAAAATTGTAACTGACCACAGACCCTTAATTTGGCTTAACTCGTTAAAAGAACCTAACCAGAAATTAATTCGTTGGAAACTAAAATTAAAAGAATATGATTATTACATAGAGTATAAAAAAGGGAAACAAAATTATGTCGCCGATGCTCTCTCTAGAATTAAACCAACTTTTGAAATAAATTATAAAACTGAAAACATTTTTGAGAATAACCTGCCTTTGGTACACTGTATATCAAAAGATTTTTGTATGAAAAAAGGATTCGCCTCTCAAGTAAATGAATTATATAAAACTAAACAGTTTAAAGATAAAATAAAAATTATTGATGATAAAATAGCAATTCAACATTTTAATAATAAAATTATAATTCACCTCTTAACAAAAGAAAATTATTTCAATGAACCAACTTTATTAAATATCGAAAAATGTTTAAAGAAATTATTGCAGTATCTTATTCAAAATGATATTAATGAAATTAAAATGCCAAAAATTTGCTCTGGACTAGATAATAAAACTTGGTCAAAAAATTGAGAATTTATTAATTAATGTATTTAAAAATTCAAATATTAAAATAAATATTCATGTGTTACCTGAAACCCAAGAAGTAATGAATAACGAAGACGATAAGAATAATGATAACCAATCTCTCCAAGTGGAATGCTCTGAAACTGACACCGCATCTGTGCACTCAGATGAGGAAAATCCCATCAACGGCCTTACATATTTGGAATCAGCAGTAAATTATGGTCATAATCAAATAATAGTAAAGAAATCAAATCAAAATTCAGTTAAAATTCAAAAATTATTCGGTACTAAACAGCGAATATATTTTTATATAAATAATATTAATTGTAATAAAACCATTTTAGATTTTATAAAAGCTTACTGTGTTCCCCATGTAAATTATCATTGCTTGATTCCCGAAGAATTCAAATTAGCCTTCAACTCTGTGTTACAAACATACTTTAATGCTGGGCATTATAAATTCATACAGTGTAAAAATTTATTAATTGATATCGAAGATCGAGAAGAACAAATTATGACAATTAGAAACTACCATGAAGGGAAATCAATTCATAAAGGAATTAATGAAACTTATTCAAAATTAAAATTAATCTATTATTTCCCTAATATGATTAAAGATATTCAAAATTTTATAAATAAATGTGAAATATGTTTAAAAAATAAATATGAAAGAAATCCAATTCAGATTCCTAATATTCATACTCCAACTGCGGATAAACCGTTACAGATAATTCATTTAGATATTTTATCTTTAGAAAAACAGAAATATTTAACTATACTTGATAGTTTCTCGAAATTTGCCCAAGCGTATAAAATTAAAGATCAAAATTCTGTTACAATTATATCTAAATTAATTAAATTCTTTTCTCATTTTGGACTACCTGAGAAAATAATAACAGATAAAGGAACCGAATTTAATAATAAATTATTATTAGAATTTCTGCTTAATAAAAATATAAAGTTGCACATTACCAGCACTAATAATCCCAAATCAAATGGAAACATAGAAAGATTTCACAGTTCTATAATTGAAACTATTCGTATATTAAATGATGAACAAAATTTTAAATCTCTGCCATTAAAAGAAAAGGTAATTTATAGTTTGATCGCATATAATAATAGCGTCCATTCCACAATAAAAAATACACCATTTCAAGTTCTCTTAGGACATTTAAATATTAATCAAATAATTCAACCTGAAGAAATAGTAATAGATGAATATAATATAAAACATTCTAATGTAATGAAGGCATTATTTAAACAAGTTAAAGGAAATATAATTAACAGAAAAGAGAAGTATAGTGAACAAGTTAACATTGACGAACATATCCCTGACACTGTCTATATTAAACAACATAAAAGACACAGTGGAAAAGTAGAGAAACCAAAATATAAGAAACAAACTTTAAAAGAAGTAATCCCTGAACGTGGACAAATACTAACAACTAAAAACTTAAAAACTAAAATGGATCAATTAAAAAGACCTCGTATAATTTCAGATATCTTAATTTCAAAAGATCATGGAGCGAGCACTTCCGCAACGTAACCGAAAACTCCGGACTAAACATGTTAAGTTTAGGTAACGCTTATATAATAAATAATTATAATTACATTTATGTTAATATATCATTCGATAATATTAATAATAATTATAATCATTTAATTAATTATAAAAATGACCTGTATTATCAAATACATAACCTATCTAAAACTGCATGCTTTGAAAATGATATAACTTTACTAGAAAACGCACTTAATAGTATTGAAATGAAAATTCATGTAATTCAAGCACCTAAAAGATATAAACGCGGCTTAATAAATGGATTGGGCTCAATAATTAAAAGTATCACCGGAAATTTAGACTAAGAAGATAAAGAAAATTATGATAAAATTATTGAAATAATAAAAAGAAATCAAGAATCTATAATAAATAATTTAAATGAGCAAATTCAAATAAATCAAAATTTTACTAAACAATTTAATACTCAAATACAATTAATGAATAAAAATAATAAATTAATTGAGCAAGAAATGAAGAACTTTAGAAAAGTGATAGGTAATATAGTTGATGATATAGATAAGATTACTATACATCAAATATTTCAAAATTTATTAGCCTTCAGTAACCAAATTTACTTATCGTTATTACAAATTGAAGAAACTCTTTCGTTCTGCAGTTTAAATACTTTATACTTGGGGCTAATATCTAGAGAAGAAGTGACTCAGTATATTAATGAAAATATTAAAGAACCAATGAAATCATTGCTTAAAGATAATTATTCGAATAATAAAATTGTGAAAACTGTTTGTTATTTGAGTACAAAATTAGAAATTTTGATTGAAATCCCTATATTTGAACAAAAAACTAACATCCATCAAGTAACTAGAATCCCCACTATAATTAATGAAAATTTAATAACTTTAAATATTCTTACTGGCTTTTATTCAATTGTTAGTAAAGAAATTTATAAATTGGAACATTGTACGTTTATAAGAGAGAAATTATTTATGTGTAAAGAAATTAATAATATTAATGAAAATTGTCTCTCTGAAATATATTTCAACAAGCCAACTGCTCACTGTAAGCAGGTTATACTTGATAAAAATAATTATGTAGTAAAAATAGATTTTTCTAATATTAAGTATATTGTATCTCCTTATAATAGTGGTTATAAAATAGAATGTGAGGATGAAATAATTAATAAAAATTTGAAGGGTATCTTTTTAATAAATAATTGTAAAATTAATGATGAAAATGAAAAATATAGTTTTAACTTTGGAAAGATGATAAATTTAAAGATGGATATTAATAAGCATGAATTATTGCCAACGATAGAACCTGTAATTAAAATAAAAAATTTAGAAGAACATTCTCTAAAACCAGTTTTGTTAGAGAAATTAAATAAAGAGAACTCACACTCTATTTTTAATAGCATTTTGATAATTGTTATAATAGTTATAATAATTATTATTATTGTTAGTAAAATTTGTAAGAAATTTTATAGAAAGGAATGTGATAATATTCAAGCTGCATCTAACATTATTGAAACATAAGTATAAGTATTTTGTTTCAATAACGTTTCTCTTAAGGATGGAGGAGTTAGATAACGGTTCTAACAGAATCGCACCACATTCTATACTCCTATTACAGTATGTCAGCAGTTTCTAGGATGAGGAGTTTAGCAGCGTAGTGTTTTAAGATAGAATAGTTAGATTGTATTCAGCTTCAAAAGCGAACAGTTGTATCTTGTTTTGCTAACTTAAATAAATTTTTTAAAAACACCTTTTCTGATTGAACAAACATAACTTGTACCACAGTTCAATAATTACCGTTGTTAAGTTCATCACCGGCGTTTTGTCTTAAGTTACACTGTCGTGGACAGTCTCGCGTCGGGTGTTGTGTCCAGCGTAGTTATTGCGAATCGCGTGTGCAAACAACGTAAAGGTATAGCTTGTACAAATTTGCGTGGCGATTGATTCCATTAGTGTTTCTCAGCAGGTATTCCATAAGAGGATTAAAGAAATTTATGAGGGACTACTTTACAGGGTTGTACTAGATAATATTTTCAAATGAGTTTTATACAAACAGACACAAGTAATATCAAAATAAGAAAAATTTTAATAAAATTAAATATGAATACAGTATTGTCATTGTCGTTCAGTAAATATAAACATATATTGATAAAAAAAACTTATGTTTTATTTTACATCTATGTTGTTTTACTTAGGTGATTAATAGATAACAATATTGTGGCGACGCAGGTCTAAAACAAGTTGTAAATTTGTTCCGGACGACCGTGGTGCGTCTGTGTGCGTTGCGTTGCGTTGATATAAATGAACTGCAAAAGAAAATAACGAATAGGAGGTGGTGACGTGTCGAGAATACGAAGTTGACACCAAAAAATGACTGAATAAGTGAAGAACCCAGAAACAATAAATCAAATGTTGTAGGTACGGACACTCTTCACCTTGTAGGAGCGATCTACAAGGACTAACACAAAGGTTAAGCTCTTGGAAGATAGGAAAAATAGGTAGGCCCACAAATGTTAATCAGGTATTCGAAGCTAAAAGCCTGAGATCTAACAACAGCAAAGTGTGAGGCAACACCGTAAATAAAGGCAAGAGTGAACGTCGAGGTGAATATATATAAATAACTAGTCGGTAAAGCGACGTAATAATCAGAAATAACAAATAAAAATAAATACAGCGTAAATAATAATATAACAAACTCAAAGGAGTGTGAATAAGCGTGCAGCAAAAGTGCAAGTAAACTAATCAAATTACTAAAATTAAGTATAGTAAAAGTACCAAAAATTAGCTTAAATAATATATAAACCAAAGCGTAAATGCATAAAGCAGCGAAAATATATCCCAAAAAATATATATAAACTAGTAAAATAATTGAATAAAATCAAATAATCAATATGTAACTGATATAAACATAAAACTGGATCGATTGCGTAACTAGATCAACTCAAGTTAAGATGGCACAAAAACAGATGTGCGTAGCGTACAAATGATTGTAAAAATAGTACAAAATACTTACGTTTGTCCAGGAATTTTATAATAACAGTAAGCGATACCTGAATAAAATGCATTCACTAAATCAGCAATTGGAGAAATGTTATAAGCGATGCTAAAAGCTGCAAGTAAAAGTAAATTAAACACAAATAAGCAAAAGGAAGCGACGATGACCATGTGGTCGCGTTGAGGTTAAATAAATTTAAAGCGATGCATAAAGCATATAAAACACAGATTAAGCACTAAAATTAAGTGTTTAAACTATATAGCGAATTAACTAGAGTTACAATAACTCTGAGTTAGCGTAAAATAATAATTAGAGCACAAGAACTCGTTGTAAAGCGTGGTGAAAACAAAGTACGATGCGTATGGCTTGAAAGACAAGCGAGAAGTCACTGGCGTTTGACACCTACAGTGTCGAAAAAAGTAATTAAATCTAAATTACCGGCTGGTCAGTGCGAAGATGAATTGAAGCCAGGGACAAGGCTAAGCGAATTCACTATTCACACACAGATGGCGAGCGAGGTCTAAACATGCCGGCCGGCCAAAAACGGAGTTTTTTAGGACTCCTGAAGTGGTAAAGGAGAAAGTTCGACCACTGGTCTGGTCAGAACATCGGAGGAAATGATTCGGCATTATTGCATGCAGATCATTAGAATCTGATGACAGCGGACCCAAAGGTCTTGGATTTAAAATAAATTCAATTTGACAGAGAAGAGTATTAACTTCTTCGAAAGTTAATATTTGGGAGCCTACGACGCGGGAAATGTGAAATTTTACAGATTTAATGCCAGCTTCTCAAAGTCCACCGAAGTGTGGAGCAGAGGCTGGGTTAAAATGCCATTGAGGCCCGTCGGAGGCAAGCCGATTGGACAGATACTCGTTGTAGTGAGTAGAGGCGACAAACTTTTGTAGATCAGAAAAATAACTTTTGGTACCGACAAAATAGGTACCTGAGCCGCTGTAGATAAGCGAACAACTACCACGTCTGATTAGAAAGCGTCGAAAAGCGAGAATAGATGTGAAGTCCGACCATTCGACAGTATGAGTTAATGGTAAATTTAACTTATCGAGTAAGCTTGCCATTAAGCGCGATAATAGAAGAGCATCACAGAGCTCTAGTCGAGGAAGAGAAATTCGTTTTAGAGGAGCGACTCTTATTTTTGAAGCGATTAAGTAAGATGTGCAACTGTGAGCATGTTCGGCGTGAGTAGACAAGTTAGGCAGTTGAGATTTAAAGTTTCTCCAATTAGCAAGTATGTTTTCTGGAACCTCAGCGTCCCAGTCAGTGCCGGATACCCACAGATCATGCATGATGCGTTTAGCGATCATTATGACGGGTGACAGCCAACCAATTGGATCAAAGATCCTTGCGATGTCAGATAAAATTGTGCGTTTGGTGACTGCGTGGTCAGGCAGATTGATGTTGTACTTAAAATGATCCAAGAATGGATTCCATGACAGGCCAAGGATTTTAATAGCGTCTTGATGTTCTTCATTCAAGAATGAAAATTCGCGGTGATCTTCGGGAATATTCTTAAGCAAATCAGGATGATTACATGTCCATTTGCGTAGCTCGAGACCAGCAGTGTTGAGCAATTGAATAAGTTCTTGCTGTAGAGCAAGAGCGTCTGACAGAGAATTGGCTCCACTTATTATGTCATCAACATATGTATCAGACAACAAAATATGTGCTGCGCGTGGGAAGTTCTTTTCTTCAACTGCAGCCAGTTGATGCAGTGTGCGGATGGCTAAGAATGGAGCACATTTGGTGCCATATGTCACCGTATTGAGGATGTATGTCTGTGGTGGCATAGAAGGGTCAAAGCTCCATAAGATTTTTTGATATTTATGATGTTCATCGGAGATAAGAATCTGACGATACATCTGTCTGATGTCTGCAGTAAATATGATTTTATGGAGACGCGATCGCTGAATGATGGATGTCAATTCAGTTTGAAGAGCTGGACCAGATACTAAACAATCATTGAGAGACTTGTTGGTCGATGTCTTCTTCGATCCATTAAAAACAACTCGAAGCTTGGTGGACGAGATTGTGTCTTTAAGAACTCCATGATGCGGTAAATAAAAGCCTTCATGTGAAGGATTAAGCTCTGGAGACAGAAGCGACATATGATTTTGTTCCAGGTAATCGTTCATGAACTTGTAGTATTCAATTTGGAGTTCAGGATCGGATGCCAAGCGACGTTGTAAGACGTTAAAGCAACGTAATGCAGTAGGATAAGAATTTCCTAACTCGGGAGGAAATTGTGTGAAGAGTAATGGAACGACTAAGCGTCCGGAATCCAATCTTTTATGTTGAGACATAAAGAGATCGTTGGCGTGTCGATGTTCATCAGACATGACAGCGTGGTTTGGGATATCCTCGAGTTCCCAAAATTTTGATAGCGATGTGGAAATTGGATCTTGCACAGTTGTGAGTGTGTTGACTGGCAAGTTGGATGAGATAGAAAGTGGTCCTGAAACTATCCACCCCAAGGATGTTTCAACAGCGATGGGACCGTTTGCGATATTGCGTTTATGACCAGTGAGTAGGTCAAAATAGAGATCGGCACCTATTAAAACGTCAATGGGTGCAGGCGTTACAAAATCTGGATCAGCTAGCTGGAGCTGACAGAACTGAGTCAGTAAATCAAATGGAAGTTGCGTTATTTCCGAATCCTGAAATACGAACGTCAGCAGGATGACTGGATAACTTCAAGCGACGTGAACAATCTTCAGTGATATATGATGACTCGCTACCGCTGTCTAGCAGTGCGCGAACTAATTGCCAAGAACCACAAGAATCTTGTACACGTATAACAGCTGTTCCTAGAATAACTAGAGAAGACACCGGGCTGTGGGCAAGTAGCGAAGTACAATTATTCTTCTCGTCAGTCGTGGAGACTGGAGAATTAGCGGGACTACTAGTTGTAGCTGGAGAATTGGATAGACTGCTGCTAGTAGCTGGACTTCCAGTTGGCTTTGATGAAGCGTTGCGTCGTTCAAAGTGCAAGAGTGTATGATGACGTTGATTGCATCTGCGACAATTGACTTTGGATTGACATTTTTGTGTCATGTGAAATGATGACAAGCAATTGCGACAACAATTATTGTTGCGAACGAGTTTGAAGCGTTTTGATGGTTCCATTTTCTCAAATAACTGACATTTGAAGAGAGCGTGCGGTTTGGAACAAGCGACACATTTAACTGTGTTAGTGGTTGATACAAAAGTAGACATATTCATTGGCTTTCGCCTTGACTGACACTGATCGGGTTTGGATTTGTCTGAAGACAAGCGAGACGGATTTATACTTTGCCATTGTTGTGACTGTATGAATTTATTGAGAAATTCCGTCAACTCGGCAAGAGTAGGTAAGTGATCTTTAGATAGCGTGCGTTCAAAAGTATTTCGAGTTTGCGTATCTAGTTTTGTGACTAGAATGAAAGCTAAGACAGAACTCCAATTATCAACCGGTTCGTTATTCGCCTTTAGAGCTTCAGTATGCTCATTAATTGAAGACACAAATTTATTAGCAGTCGCATAAGTCATAGGAATGAGCTTTGGTAATTCAATTAATGTTTGCAAATGAAAGGACGAAATTAACCTTTTCTGTGCGTAGCGATCGGTCAACAACTTGATGGCGATAGGATAATTGTCGTCAGTCAGACTCAAATTTTTGACTAAAGCCAGCGGTTCTCCTTTCAGAACAGATTTTAAATACTGAAATTTTTGAGATGCGCGTAAACCGTCATTCTCGTCGATAGAGCTAGTGAAGAGATCATATAAAGAATTCCAGTTAGCAATATCTCCAGAGAAATGAGGCAAATCTAATTTAGGAAGTCTAGTGAAAGTTTGCGACTGCGAAGAGGTGTGAGAAGTAAATGCAGTATTTAACAGTTCAGCGTCTGATGGTGGCTCTGCGAATGGAGGCTTTTTGAACTCAGCTTTAATTTTACGTACCGTAGTAATGAAGTCGTCATATTCATTAAAGAGATCCTCTTGATTAGCAGCGTTGCTTGGGTGACTCATGAGAGCAATGTGGTTCGTTTCAAAATCTCGAACGCGATCATTTAACTCTGCGAATTGTATTTGAGCTTGAGGTAATTTGTCTGGATTTTTCTTAGATTGTTTCATGAGATTTTCCAGAGTTTGCAAGAAACGCATAGCGAAATCGCGACGAAGCGTGAGTGTAAGTGTATCAGCCATGATAGCGGTGAGACAGCGAAAGGATAAAAATTAAAATAATGTATCAAAGGACGACACGACAGGGAACAACTCCCAATCCACAGATGACACGACAGGGAACAACTCCCGATCCAAAATGACACGACAGGGAACAACTCCCGATCCGGCTCGAAGGACCAATGTGGCGACGCAGGTCTAATACAAGTTGTAAATTTGTTCCGGACGACCGTGGTGCATCTGTGTGCGTTGCGTTGCGTTGATATAAATGAACTGCAAAAGTAAATAACGAATAGGAAGTGGTGACGTGTCGAGAATACGAAGTTGACCCCAAAAAATGACTGAATAAGTGAAGAACCCAGAAACAATAAATCAAATGTTGTAGGTACGGACACTCTTCACCTTGTAGGAGCGATCTACAAGGACTAACACAAAGGTTAAGCTCTTGGAAGATAGGAAAAATAGGTAGGCCCACAAATGTTAATCAGGTATTCGAAGCTAAAAGCCTGAAATCTAACAACAGCAAAGTGTGAGGCAACACCGTAAATAAAGGCAAGAGTGAACGTCGAGATGAATATATATAAATAACTAGTCGGTAAAGCGACGTAATAATCAGAAATAACAAATAAAAATAAATACAGCGTAAATAATAATATAACAAACTCAAAGGAGTGTGAATAAGCGTGCAGCAAAAGTGCAAGTAAACTAATCAAATTACTAAAATTAAGTATAGTAAAAGTACCAAAAATTAGCTTAAATAATATATAAACCAAAGCGTAAATGCATAAAGCAGCGAAAATATATCCCAAGAAATATATATAAACTAGTAAAATAATTGAATAAGATCAAATAATCAATATGTAACTGATATAAACATAAAACTGGATCGATTGCGTAACTAGATCAACTCAAGTTAAGATGGCACAAAAACAGATGTGCGTAGCGTACAAATGATTGTAAAAATAGTACAAAGTACTTACGTTTGTCCAGGAATGTTATAATAACAGTAAGCGATACCTGAATACCAGAATTAGCATCAGCTGTGCGCGTTCTAGATCAAATGCATGCAGTGGAAACTCAATGTCCAGCAGATCATAAAATGCATTCACTAAATCAGCAATTGGAGAAATGTTATAAGCGATGCTAAAAGCTGCAAGTAAAAGTAAATTGAACACAAATAAGCAAAAGGAAGCGACGATGACCATGTGGTCGCGTTGAGGTTAAATAAATTTAAAGCGATGCATAAAGCATATAAAACACAGATTAAGCACTAAAATTAAGTGTTTAAACTATATAGCGAATTAACTAGAGTTACAATAACTCTGAGTTAGCGTAAAATAATAATTAGAGCACAAGAACTCGTTGTAAAGCGTGGTGAAAACAAAGTACGATGCGTATGGCTTGAAAGACAAGCTAGAAGTCACTGGCGTTTGACACCTACAGTGTCGAAAAATGTAATTAAATCTAAATTACCGGCTGGTCAGTGCGAAGATGAATTGAAGCCAGGGACAAGGCTAAGCGAATTCACTATTCACACACAGATGGCGAGCGAGGTCTAAACAAATATCATCATCAGTTTCGTCACTTGACTGTCCAACATTTATAATAAATTCATCAATAATATTATTGAAATTTAAGTAACTGTTTTCTATGTCTATCACATGCCGAACACTACTAGCCCAATTTAACTCACTAATATTATTTATTTCACTTTTAATTAATTCCACAACATTAGCGCACACGGTTGGTGTAACATTTTTTCGTCTAATACTTGTTTTTAATTGTCCCCAAATTAGTTCTATAGGATTTAATATACAGTAATACGGAGGTAGTCTTAATACAGTATGACCAAATTTTTGTGCCACTGCATCGCACACGTACATTCTTTTAACAAGTTTTGTTTGTGCTACTTCCAATAATTCACTTTTACTGTACGATTCTTCAAAAAATATATCATGATGATACAAATATTCTTTAATTTCTGTTTTATTACTGGATTTAGTGGGTATTTTAATTAATTGCCTGGAATGGTAACTAGCGTTATCCATAACTATTACACTATTTGCTAGAATATTTGGTAATAATTGACCGCCAAACCACTCCTCAAAAATATTAGACGTCATATTATCATGGTAATCCAAACAAGCGTTTCCCATGTTGTGGCCCGACAATAATTCAGCACCATTCACCCATCCTTGCTCACTCCCCGCGTGAAGAATAATTATCCGTTTACCCCGTGAAACTGGAATATTCGCAACACAATTCTCACTACCATCAGTCCAACTTTTAGATTTAGTGTCGTGTGTATCATACCATGTTTCATCTAGGTATATAATTGAGCGTTTCTCCTCACGAAACTTTTTTAAATCTGGCAAGTACCGATGCCGCCATTGACATATTCTTCTACTTTCCAGCAAAACTTGACGTTTATCAATTTTTTTAAACTTGAATTTCATGCTTAGGAGAACACTGCGAAGACTACTAACTGCACAAGTA
This sequence comes from Poecilus cupreus, assembly GCA_963942605.1. Lineage (NCBI taxonomy): Eukaryota > Metazoa > Arthropoda > Insecta > Coleoptera > Carabidae > Poecilus > Poecilus cupreus. The sequence goes on along the minus strand of OZ012713.1, from coordinate 24,803,234 downwards.
ATATCACATTCATCTTTTAATTTTTGATGCAATAATCTTAGTGAAGGATATATATTTTCATTGTAAAGCGAATATATTTTCCGACGAATATCATCTTTTTGAAAATCATTCAAAATTCTCGATTTTCCAGCATCACTTCTTTGTTTTTTAACCGGTACACCTTCTTCTATTATTCTTCTTACTGTAGTATATGGCACTTGAGTCATTTCAGCAGTTTTTGATATTGGCGCATTTTCGAAATTATCACTTTGTAGAAAGTTAAACACATTCAGAACTATTTCTTTTGCGTCGTTTGCGTAATTTCTTCAAAATCTTCGTATTCAACTTGCGACATTGTGTTCACTGTTACAGTGCTGCTGAACTAATGAATTTTAAATGTCGTTTTCTGAAGGGTATATATGTATAATATTATCTTACTTAACAGTTTTCGGGGAAACTATTGAAAAGATAATCGTAGTAAAAATTTCGGAGATTTGAAGCATCTAAGCCCAAAATTATAATAATCCACTCCTGAACATCAGACAAACTTGCACCCCGCTGGCTAGGGCTGGCGTATCCCATTAGCAAGTCAAGTCAATCGCCACGCAAATTTGTACAAGCTATACCTCTACGGAACTCTGCGATATTACACTACAGCTCAGTCCAGACAATTGTTGTCACGGCGATTCTCGTCACTACAATATATAAAGACAATAAAAATTGTCAACTGTTTCATAAAAAAACAGCCTCAGAATAATAACTAAGTTATTAATTCATTGACACCGGCCAAGCCAATCAATCGGGAACTACAGACGCGTTTCGCTCTTATTGGAGCTCATCAGTGTAGTGAACCCACCAGCTGCTGTGAGGCAGTTGGTACCGAATGACTGACTTGGCGAGATCTAAGATCCCACAAGATTGGTAAATGGAACTGAGAAGTAAATAAATACTCCCAGAGCCATCTACCGAAACTTCAACAGAAATAATTTTCAAAATATTGAAAATTGTCTATATAAAGACAATAAAAATTGTCAACTGGTTCATAAAAAGCCTCAGAATAATAACTAAGTTATTAATTCATTAAGACCGGCCAAGCCAATCAATCGGGAAACAGTTGACAATTTTTATTGTCTTTATATTTTTTAATATATTTGTTTCATAGACAATTTTCAATTTTTTGTATATTTTCGTAGTTTGTATTTTCGTGAAATATTTTTTGGAGAAGTGTATGCGTTCCCAAGTGACTAGAATGCGACTAAAAATAAAACTTTGAAAAATAAATCATAAAATCTCCATGTAACTATTGATAACTATAGCACTTTAATGTTGCAATAACCGCAATAATCATATCTATGCGTTTATAATAAATACAACTGCATTATCTCTGAAGTAGGTGTTTGAGTTTTTGACAGTTGGTGCTTATGGTATCTGTGTGCACCTGAAGACGGCGCGCGCAGACAGAAACCCTCCCGGATCCCATCTGCCACACTAGACTCCAGACTCCAGCTGCTTCTTCTTGCTTTCCTGCACATCTGGGCTCCACTCTGTGGATCACAAGTCCCCGTTTCCGAAAACTCTTCCTGTCTTAGTGGTAAGTTGTACTCCTAATATTTATTATTCACATTATTTGTATTGGTGAATTAATGTGAGTATTTCCCACATATAAAATTAAGCAAACATTTGGTCCAATTTCGTCACTTTTGACCAATCACGTACTTATTACAGCGGCAAAATTTCGAAAAATGCTCTAGGGCATATTAAACTAACTGATATTCCAGTTACGTACCCATGACTGCAAAGTCCGACAAAATATTGGTTGCTTTTCGTATTTTTGTTTACAATTTTTTACAAACGTCAAAATTAGTCATTTTGGGACTACTTGCACTTACGAAATACAAGAAAATATATAGATGATAACGCAAAAACATACAATTTCGTCAAAAAACACAAATTAGAGTCAATTTAGGAAATTTGGCGTTGAAAAAAATTATGATCTACATAAATAATGCTGACATGCAGGTTTCACATTTTCACGAATTGTGCATAAGATTTTTTTTTATTTTTTATATTAGCTTGTTAAATAAAATATATTTCGGGGTAATTTTTTTACAGGTAAAATTTGTTCTCAAGATTTTTGTTTTCCTCGACTGTAACAGTACAATCGTCTAGTATAAAATTATTTCTATTAATCGAAGCCTACGTTGTGTTTGTAATAAATAAATGTAACCCCAAAAGTGTCCGTAATACGAAGTAGCTATCAATGGTGGGCGAATTGGGATAGGTTCAGTTGAAATGAAAGAAAATAATTCCTTCCAAAAGACATGACTGTGACGTCACACCTTGTGCATTTATTGAAACTAATAAATATCCAAAATAAAATAAAATCATGATATTATTATTATAATTTAGAACGAACTGAGTGATCTGAACACAAAGTTCTGTCGTGGAAAAATAAATAACTCTCCGACATTCGCCTTTAATCGCAAGAGGGAAACCACGACAAAAAACCTCAAGCAGAGAGAGAACAAAATAACAAATATTGTTTAAATACCAAAGAATCAAGATTACCTTTTACAGATTTAAACATATCATAAACTGAATAACGCTGACACTTACAATGATGTCATAGTGTATTCAACACTCAGATTATTTATAGTTAAATTGATGAATCAATGTTTTCTGTTATCATTGAGATATTTGTATCGTGCCTGTACAAGTGTAATTGCATGTACAGGGGTCTCTTTACAGAGAAATTTGTAGTTGACTGTACAAGTGTAAATGCATGTACAGTTGTCTCTTTACAGAGAAGTTTAAAAGTCTGCGCTACGCACAGAATGTCTCCACATGGAGAAGTTTGCTATTTGTGGGTGCAGTTAAATGCCCATAATCAACAGAAAACACTTGATCAAAGAAATACTCAAGACTCAATAATTATATCATTGTGGCCGTTGTCAGTATCGCAAACTAATCTTGCCGCATAGTGAATTGTTACTTTTGTGTGAAATAACCATTCTTAAAACTGAATCATGTTATTAAATCGAGAGTTCCACAAATAAAGATGAGAAAAATAATTAAGGATCGTCCGTGCCTGGCTAGCCAATAGCAACAAGATGGGTATAAGATGCTCAGTGCCTGGCCAGCCAAAAGCAACAAGAGCGGTGGATTAATTAGGAATCACCTGTGCCTGGCCAGCCAAAAGCAGCAAGAGCGGTAAATTAATTAAGGAATTACCCGTGCCTGGCCAGCCAAAAGCAACAAGGTGGGTAAAGGATGCTCAGTGCCTGGCCAGCCAAAAGCAACAAGAGCGGTGGATTAATTAGGAATCACCTGTGCCTGGCCAGTCAATAGCAACAAGATGTGTAAAGGATGGCGAGAACTCCCAGACTTACGCTAACATGGAGTCAGAGTGGAGACCACGAATGGTCTCCCTGATTTAAGCAGATTGCTCAGTTTATATACGAAGATTTCCCTCTCGTTCCCTCAGGAGTCTTAAGGTGGGACGTGAAGTTTGTTTTCCTCCCCCGCTCCGTGGTAGTTCTTGGCGTCTGTACTAACTGTTGCGATCCAGCTGTTTTAACCTTTTCATTCCGTCAGTCTTCTAATAACAACAAACAAAACAAAACAAAGAAACCGGGATCACAATGCACCCTATGACCTGTAATAATTCTTTCCACTTAATCGCCTTCGTTTTTAAACTTCGCCTCTGTCTAGTAGGTTTTTTCTAAAGGGCTGGTGTCTTGTTGCGGCGGTCCCGTGCACTCCACCCTCGGAGACACTTGAGATTAACGTAAACAAACAACAGTTACACAGCAGAAAACAGTATTGGTACCAGACACAAAATATTACTATGGCCATAGAAAACAGTATTAACCTAATTATCTTAATAAATATATTTAGAAATTGTCGTACCGTCTCACGACAAATGTAATTACATGTCATTTGTCGCGAAATGTTACCAAGCAACAATCTTTCGAAATACATATTTTACCGGCAAAATAATGTTTCCTTAATATATTTCTATTGATAATTTAACTCCAATATAAAGTAAGCCATAAAAAAAGAAACAATTTTATATACAACACCTCTCAATAAATGCCATATAACAATGGCGATTTTAAATAAGGAAAGTTACAGACTACACAGCAGTGGGTATAATTTTGAGGAAAGTCTCTAGTGAGTATTTGTAATAATAATAACACACAACACCTTAGTAACCACTTCTATTGACATTTTAATTTTTAAAATATAAAGCATGTCACTGTCAAATAATATTTCATTAATAAATTTTGCATTGATGAAGAGATGATGGATAAAACGTTATACTTCACACGTGGAAATTACCTACGAGAGAAATTTTAGCACACGAAGCCAAAGGTTGCGTGTGATGATTTTATTATCGGATAAATAGGAAAGTAACTTTTTGCAAGTGATTTATTTACCTTTCTCCTATCAACCAGATCAAAATACTGTTACGTTTGTAACTGACGGGTTCGAATAAGTTTATTAATCAGTAATTAAAACAACTATTAAAAGTCATAAAGTGTTTATTCACTAATACTTATATTTATTTTAACTAATTATTTATTTTTATTCACTTATTAATAAACCCAAAATAAAAACCAATCAATTGTAACAGCCAGAATCTCACCGCTGACACCAATTGTAACAGCCAGAGTCTCAGACAACAAAACAGGAATCGTTTAAGTATTTAAAGAAATTACTTTTATTAAAGCAGGTACAAATGATTAAATTAAATGACAAGAAAAAGGTAACAAACAAATGATAAAGGTGTTGAAATTAAATTGCAATAACAAAATGAAATAACAGAAAAATACTTAAGTTACATACATACATGAACTTAGTTGACGAAGACTAGATTTATAAAAAAAACGACTTTCAACTTACAACAACTGACGACTGCCTCGATGATTACACTTCGACTGACTACATTTCTAACTGTCTGTCTCTCGTTTGTCATCGAAACAGTCCTATTTATACAAAGGGGGTAGCGGGATAAGCATAGTGAATCGGCCCCCGAGCGATTTTGACTTGGTACCATGCTGGGTCTTTCAAAAACGATTAAAAAACAAGGTTTAGACGGTTATCAACTTTATACGTATCAATCTCTGAGTACAAATCAAAAAAGATTGATTTTTTCACTTTTTGGTAAAAAATATTTTTTTTGCCTACTTACGGGACTTTAATTGAACTTTCGGTAACGAATAATTAATCTTCATAGTTTGGAGTATATGTACGATTTTTTTCATTGTTATCTGATACTGAAATCGCTGAGATAAATCACTTTAAAGTAGAAAAAATGTAAAAAATAACACTTTTTCGACTTTTACCATGACTTTTCTCGGCTTCTTGTTAACATTACGCAGGTCTCTAAATACAAAAGTTAGGCAATGTTATAAGCTTTCAGGCGCCCTATCGATAAAGGCTATATATCGTTTAGATTAGGCGACAATCGCATTTAAGTAAAAAAATGTATTTGTGAAATTTTCCTTTTTTAGAAAAAAGTCACTTTTTTGTTTTAAAAATTGAACTACGTTTGATCGACTATATTTATTGTTAACAATCATACTATTACAATAATCAGTCTTCGTCGCTATCTTCATTAATCACGGGCTCAACTCTCTCTACGGCGAACAATTTCCAAAGAATTTGAGCAGGACGTATAATTTTTGACAAATATCGAGCATGTATTGAGTTTCTCAGCTATTAAACGCTACGTGTGTGATTGTGCTAACGGGTTGAGAACAGTTGGCTGCTGCGCACACGTCGCGTCGATTGTGTATTTTCTTGGGCACATTTTTTTACTCAAATGCGATTGTCGCCTAATCTAAACGATATATAGCCTTTATCGATAGGGCGCCTGAAAGCTTATAACATTGTCTAACTTTTGTATTTAGAGACCTGCGTAATGTTAACAAGAAGCCGAGAAAAGTCATGGTAAAATTCGAAAAAGTGTTATTTTTTACATTTTTTTTTTTACTTTAAAGTGATTTTTCTCAGCGATTTCAGCATCAGATAACAATGAAAAAAATCGTACATATACTCCAAACTATGAAGATTAATTATTCGTTACCGAAAGTTCAATTAAATTCCCGTAAGTAGGCAAAAAAAAAAGTTTTTTACCAAAAAGTGAAAAAATCAATCTTTTTTTATTTGTACTCAGAGATTGATACGTATAAAGTTGATAACCGTCTAAACCTTGTTTTTTAATCGTTTTTGAAAGACCCAGCATGGTACCAAGTCAAAATCGCTCGGGGGCCGATTCACTATGCTTATCCCGCTACCCCCTTTCTAATACCCTTTCAAGTGACGTCAAACAAAGGAAAATTTCCACGTTACTTTCCAAATTTCTCTGCCTGACATCACTTGAAGGTTTTTGGCCGAAAGTACACTAATTAAAATATCGTTATTGAAAACGCTAATAACCAACAATTTGCAGTTTGCTAATTACAATTACTAACTCGAGGATTTCACTGTGACACAATAATAAACAAAGAATATTACACAAGAAATATTTATTTACACTATTTATATTCACTATGCAAACGTTTTATTTATTTCCACTTTATTCGATATTTCCTGCACAGCGTATCAGAGTCGATTGATTCGTTGGATAGGCTAGCGCATTTATATATCTGTTAAGCTGGTAATCTACATTGTTCTCGTTGCTTCTGCCATGGAAGTGTTCGCGAACTCGTTAGAATGATGAGTCATCATCTGCGCTGCCTGTCCCGGGCCGTGCTGGCCTGTTACAATTCTAACTATATTAATATTATTCGTGAAGAAAATATGTCAAAAAATATGATATATAATAATTTTCACCAATTTCACTTTTAAATAATCTTTTTCATAAATACAATGTTAAATTATCTCGCCGAATTACACTCATGTATTTTATTTTCTTTTTCGGATAAATTTCAGTTTGACAACTCAGCTTAGTAATAAAATAAAACCACTCCACCTCCATTTTATTAAAACAGTTTTCTTGTCAAATTGCTAGGTAACAAGGTTTCGTGACATACAGTTTATCCGGCAAAATAAATAGCTCTTGTGTAATTATACTTGACAATTTAACACATAAATCATCTGTCAAAAATGGTCCAATAGATTTTGAGGATTTAAAATTTTCCGCCAATTGAAATGAATTATACTGAAATTTTTCACTAGTGATCTCATAAACATTTTTTTCGACAATTTTCACAAATGCTCTGTCAACAACTTTAAACAATTGAATTGTTACACTGTTGCATTGGAATATTTTTCTATGAAATCAATAGTTAAAAAAAAGAAAAGCTGGTTGTTTTAAAGGAAACACCCTGTATAAATTCAACCAGAAGTTACCTGTTATTCCGTTGAAAATGAAGTACCCTATGCATGTACAAATATGTATGCCACGCCACTTACATACTGTAAATGAAATTAAAGTTAATTAAAAAATATTTGGCTATTAATAACAGTATATTTTCCTTAAAAAATACAAAATAAAATTAATAACAATTACAAAAAAATCTCACAATATTCTTTATATTGATTTACTGCTCCTTGTAACTATTTATCTGGAAAAGCAAACTGTAAATTGACTTTTTATGTATTGAATTAACAAAAAACAAATACTTACAATTAAATATTGTAACAAGTACGGATCTGTCTCAACTTGTAACATGTCGCTGTGAAGGAACATCCAAACAGGGCGCAGTTGGTGGTGACTGGAGGTTGATTCTGTAACTTGCGAGAGCACTTGCAGCACCTATACAGTCACAGATATGTCACATGTATACAAGTAAACCCCCTGTCGGGCCTTTAGAGAACTACCAGTTATGACGTCAGACTTGCTAGTCTAGCAAATATACTTGCGGGACCTCCGTAGGTCTTGTTTCTGACTTGCTACACTACTGTCTCATTCTAACAGTATATCTGTCGCACACTTTGCTGTCATTTGTGTGTTAACCAAACTTGTGGCGCTGTGTTTGAATTTATTTAAGATAAGTATATTATATTTCTATATATGTATATATTAATTTAGTATGTAGAACATAATGTAATCTTAATTAATGTAATTCGTGTAATATTTTAAAACATTTTTTGATTATTTATTTTTGTTGCGCTATTGATAATTTAGTGTATCTATTTGTTTAACATTCTAGTATCTAATTATACGTAAAGGCGCTTAGAATATTTCATTTCTGTCTGATCGGTTTATTGCCTTTGTATGCATAAAATGCTGGACTGTTTGCCGCCTAAGCTGTTAATTACCATCTGTGTGAACATCTGCATATTCACTAATCCTGAAAAAGGTCAACTTGGGAATTTTCCATTCCCTTTTCTTTGATTGTTAAGCCCCTCCTCTGAAGGGTACATGATTGTTACCACCCTCAACTTTAACAATAACACTGGGTCTCCCACTTTTAATTTTCGAAATTTAACTTTTGCAGATAATTTGTAAGAACGATTTAAAATCAGTTCCATTTAGTCCTTTTCTCTATTCATATCTATTTTCGTTTAAACTAGCAAAGCTTCACATCATTTTTATTCCTCGTTTTGATAATTGTAAGTAATGTTGTTTATATTGTATATTTGTGTTTGATCATTTTCATTTATGGTTGCGTTGTATTATTTAAACTTTGAATCACGATACATCAAAACACGCAACTAACAAAACAATTATCATTAGAATTACATTGGCATATATTTTATTGTAACTTTTCTAAATCAGTACTAATTAAATTTTTTTAAGATAATATTTGTCTATTATGGCTTTAGTGGGCATATTTATGGCATTGGATGAAGACGAAGTAGTGGAAGGAAGACATGATACACGTCTCATACGTAGACAATTAAGAGACATACAAAATCCTTTCGAGGTAACAAACTCGGAATTTGTAAAAAATTTTCGATTAAGTAAGGAAGCTTGTTTATTTTTGTTAAATCAAATGCGACCGCATTTACATGCTGGGCTTCGTAGGACAAAAGTTCCTAATCACATAAGGGTAAGTAATTATTCGTCTGTATAAAAGTTTATGTATATAATTAATTTTTGTAATTTTTAGTTTCTTTCCGTGCTTAATTTTTTTGCAACTGGTAGTTACCAGCGGTCAGTTGCAAATAATTATTTAACCAGCATTAGCCAGCCAGTGGTATCCCGTTGCATTCGGGAAATTGCTAATGTTTTAATTGCTCATTTCATGCGGCGCTGGCTGACATTTCCCAATAATGATGAAAGTCGAGAAATGTGCAAGCGAAGGTAAAAAAAAATCAGTTAACATGATAAAGAATTTTATAATACATTAATTATTACTGATTTCAGTATGAACATGGAATGCCTCATATACTTGGAACCATTGATGGCACTCATGTGGCGATCGTAAAGCCAAGGGAAAATGAACAGGCATTCATAAACAGGAAAGGATACCACAGTTTAAATGTTCAAATCGTAAGCATTTTTATTCATTAATTCTTTCTTTTTATATTAAACACTATTTGAAAATTTATAGATTTGTGATGCCAACAACAAAATCTTGAGCATATTATCAAGATATCCAGGAAGTTCACATGACTCCTTTGTTTGGAGAAGTAGCCGAATTAGTGCCATAATGCAATCAAATTATGAGATTGGCGATCACAATTCCAGGCTGATAGGTAACATACATTTTAAAAATAATTTTTATGAAATGCATAATATATGCGTTCTAAAATGTGTTCTAGGCGATTCAGGCTACCCCTGCTTGCCGTGGTTGATGATTCCTCTGAGAAACCCTGTAACGGAGCAAGAGGTGCGTTTTAACAGAGCGTTCAAAACAGCTAGAAGCAACGTTGAACGCTGTATCGGATTATTAAAAGGTCGCTTTCGTTGTTTATTGAAAGATCGCACATTGCATTATTTTCCGTCAAATGCAGGAAGAATCATTATAGCATGCGCTATTTTGCACAATGTGTGCATTCAGTATAATGTGGACGAACCTCAGCGGATGTTGGACGAAATTGATTTGGAAGCCGCAGAAATACCAAATCCTGCACCAGTCGGCATGCAGTACAGACAGATGGGTCAACAGGCTCGTGAGGAATACATAAACAATTATTTTTAAAAATAAATGTATATAGTTATATTTTATGTAGATAAAACATATAAAGAAAATAAAATTTATTAACAACAAAATAAGTATACTTAATATTATGTACAAAAAGCAAAAAGAAAATAAAATGTATTAACAAGAAAATAACTATACTAATTATTATGTACAAAAAACAAATAAAGAAAATAAAATTTATTAACAATAAATATACTAAATATTATGTACAAAAAACAAATAAAGAAAATAAAATTTATTACCAAGAAAATAACTATACTAAATATTATGTACAAAAAACAAATAAAGAAAATAAAATTTATTACCAAGAAAATAACTATACTAAATATTATGTACATAAAACAAATAAAGAAAATAAAATTTATTACCAAGAAAATAACTATACTAAATATTATGTACAAAAAACAAATAAAGAAAATAAAATTTATTACCAAGAAAATAACTATACTAAATATTTTGTACAAAAAACAAATAAAGAAAATAAAATTTATTACCAAGAAAATAACTATACTAAATATTATGTACAAAAAACAAATAAAGAAAATAAAATTTATTACCAAGAAAATAACTATACTAAATATTATGTACATAAAACAAATAAAGAAAATAAAATTTATTACCAAGAAAATCCATATACTATTTTGGTTAATGGGGGCCTATATATATATAGATATATCTATAGATTCATCACGCAACTTTGCCAATTTCTAGAGCTCAGACGAATTGATGGATTTGAGTGAAACCTTCATAAATATTTAGAGTGTGGTTAGGATTAGGTCCTTTTGATGATTTCAAATTTTTCCTGCGCACGATGTGCGAGAAAACTTGAAAAAACATGCACTTTTGGGCCAAAATCAACTAAGAGTGTGGCGGCCGTGGAATTTTTAAGATGAACATCTATGACAGTTTGTCATTTTTGACAGTACAGTTTAACATTTTAAATATAAATTACATTGATTGTAGACAAGTTGGAGAAGTTTTGTAAATTTATCTGTGTTTAGAATAAATGAAAAAACGTGTTTGATATTATGCAAATTTTTTAAACGTTAATTTAAATTTTTTTAGAAATGTCGAATAAAATTTTTTGCTTTGAGTGTATATTGACGTCCTGAGAAAAGTGGGTGTTACACGATTAAATTTAGAAAAAATAAGGTAAAACCGCGGAATTTGAAGCTAATGTAGGATGCAAATTATTATTGACTGTAAATACTTTTAAAATGACAAGATGACAATAAAAGTGTTCGATTTACACAAGTCTTTATTACATGATCAAATATTAATGTAAATTGTGTTTGATTTAATTATTTTTTTAAATCACTTATTGAGTATCAAAAGAAATGTCTTGAAAAGACGAGATAAATGATTATATAAAAAAAATGGAAGTTAACCGATTGTCGATTGTTTTTCTAAAAGTCATAAAAAATATACCGTGTTTGGTATCAAATGAAAAGTCTTCAAAAGACATGTTCTCACGATCTGTGAAAAATGTGGAACGGCTGATAGAATTTTTTTTAAAGTAAAATAAAATTAAATGCGATGGGCAATTGTTTTTTTCTAAAAAATGGAAACCTGACTTGTGGGGTCTCAAAGGAAATTGTTTTCATAGAAATTCTTAGAATGCTAACTTATGAAGTAGATATTAAATGAAATTTTTTGATGACAGGAAATGAAGGATAGCTGTAACGATATTTTTTTATTCCAAATCTTTACGATCAGGCAAACCAGAACATGAACCTACTTCATATAGACCAATTTCCCTGCTCCCATGCCTCTCTAAGGTACTCGAAAAACTAATCCTCAAAAGATTAGAAATTGAAATAGAAGATAATAACTTAATCCCCGAACACCAATTTGGTTTTAGAAACCAACATTCGACTGTGGAACAAGTACATAGAGTTACTAAAGAGATCGAAAGAGCACTAGAAGAAAAGAAGTTCTGTTCGGCCGCATTTCTGGATATCAGCCAGGCTTTCGACAAAGTCTGGCACCCCGGTTTATTACATAAAATTAAAGAAAAATTACCACATCAATACTATTTATTAATCAAATCTTACCTTTCAGATAGGAACTTTCAAGTAGTAAATGAAAATAATTACTCACAAATACACCCTATCAAAGCTAGCGTGCCCCAAGGTAGTGTGTTAGGCCCTTTGCTATATCTCCTATTCACGGCAGACCTACCATGTGATGATATAACAACCATTGCAACTTTTGCTGACGACACGGCCATATTGGCAACAGATGAAGATCCGAACGAAGCCTCCAGACTATTGCAAGAGTCACTAAATCAAATCGAAGAATGGGCAAAAACCTGGAGAATAAGAATTAATGAAGAAAAATCCGCACATGTAACCTTTACAATGAAGAGAGACACATGCCCGGAAGTGCACTTAAATAACAAACCTCTCCCACAAAAGACCAGGGTAAAGTACTTAGGAATGAACCTAGAGAGACGACTGACGTGGATGTTCCATCTACAATCAAAAAGGAAGGAAGCTGACATTAAAATAAAGAAACTTAACTGGTTAATAGGACGAAAATCGAAGCTATCTCTCTTTAATAAAATTCTGTTGTACAAAACAATTATTGTACCTATCTGGTCCTACGGTATACAACTGTGGGGCTGTGCAAAAAAATCGAATACTAACAAAATTCAAAGATTGCAAAATAAAACTTTAAGAACCATCGCAAATGCACCCTGGTACGTTAGCAATAAAACACTACATAACGATTTAAATATAAAAACTGTAGAAGCGCAAATAAAGATATATACAGAAAAATATGAAAAAAGACTCAACTATCACCCCAATAACCTAGCACTAAACCTACTGAACAATGCAGATGACGTAAGAAGATTAAACAGAAGAAAACCTCTGGACTGATGAAGGAAACTACAAATAAATCGAACTAGGAGGAATCATCACTGGATGAAGACCTCAACACATGAAATATTGACTGTTTTGTATAATATATTATATTATATATATATACATGCATTATAACAAATTTGCTGGTTAGCCCTGATGGCTAGTTGTAAATCAAAGTATCAAATAAAAAAAAAAAAAAAAAAAAAAAAAAAAAATCTTTACGATCAGCACATGTTTTTTTGTTTTGTTTCATAGAAACCTGACTTGTCGGGTATTAATTGAAGTGTTTTAGGAGCAGTAACTTGAGGAACGTTAGTGAGGAACATTCATTATCACAAATCATTACGATCGGCAATTGTTTTTGTAAAAATTACTAGAAAGCTAACTTATAGGGTATTCAATAAAAACCATGCAACATTCCCTTATGGAAATCACTCAAATTTCCACAATGTTAGGCATCCAACTTCCGTAATGGAAAATTTGCAATTTTCTTCAGTGCTAATAGCACAACTTTCCGCAATGGAAAACACATAACTTCCCTTATTGGAAAGCGCAAAACTTCCGCAATGGAAAACATATAACTTTTTACAATGGTAAACAAATAACTACCCTCAATGGAATATACACAAATTCCTTCAATGGAAAACACAACTTCCCTCTATGGAAAATACGCAATTTTCTTCAGTGATAAACACACAACTTCCCTCAATGGAAAACACACTCTTCCCTCAATGATAAACCTGGGAGACACAACTTCTCGCAATGAAAAATATGAGAGAAACGAAAATTCCCATAGTGATATGGAAGAGAAGAACAAAGTGATGATATTCGTCAATGTTAATGACATGAAAGCGAGGAACGAAGTGACGAGCTTTCTTCGCCAATTTAGTTACATGAAAGGGAGGAATGACCTTTCTTCATCAATTGCATGGTCTCATATGAGATATTATTAACAAAGCACTATGATTCATTATCCCATACTTTCAGTTGGACCCTAAATTAAGTTGAAATATTCTTCAGGGTCGAGGAGCAAAGGGCTTAGATCTGCGAAGTAGGTCGAATCGCTATACAGTACTAATCACCTTTCTCCTATTATATTGTTATAACTACATAAGTTTTGTGAGATTTTTAGAGATGGCGGAGCCCTAGCTGAGACCCCCGCCGTAGGCGGGGTCGACGCTAGTAACTATACTAAATATTATGTACAAAAAACAAATAAAGAAAATAAAATTTATTACCAAGAAAATAACTATACTAAATATTTTGTACAAAAAACAAATAAAGAAAATAAAATTTATTACCAAGAAAATAACTATACTAAATATTATGTACAAAAAACAAATAAAGAAAATAAAATTTATTAACAATAAATATACTAAATATTATGTACAAAAAACAAAAAAAAAGAAAATAAAATTTATTACCAAGAAAATAACTATACTAAATATTTACAAAATTTACATTAGGGTTTTTAAACAAACTTATATTATAAAAAAAACCTAACCTAAACTCGACCACTTCTCTAATGCCACCGCAATTCTTTCCAGAATTTCATTGTTTTTATTAAAATTAGTCTCTATCGTTGAACTTAGTTTCTCCAACTTATTGTTTAACGAAATCAGCTGATCGTTCAGCTGCGTCTGCTGCTGCAACAGCTGCTGCACATCATCGGTGCTTATAACTTTTCCTAGAACAAAAAAATTTGTATTCTATTATATTTTTCTAATATATATATATATATATATATATATATATATATATATATATATATATATATATATATATATATATATATATATATACAGGCTGTAACATAAATAAGTACATTAAATTTAACCAGTTATAGAACTCGTCGAGAGGAACAATATTTCTTAATAACTTTTTTTCCTAACTCACCTATTTTTCGAGTTAAAATTCATTAGAGTTTTATTACAAATTAGCTTACCCGCTAATGGAAAACAAATGCCTGTTGCTACATTCCAAAATTAAAAGAACTGAAGTTAGCTTCAATGGCTTCAAGCAGTTTTCGTGTTATCAGCCAGATGGCGCTAGTGTATACGCTGTCAACTGAATCTGTTAAAAATTGTATTTTCCAATAATAGAAATTTATTCAAACGATATTGAAGCTGAAGAACAATTTCCAATGAGAATCCATCCGAAATTACGTAAGTAATAACTGTTAATTTATTAGCAAATTTCAACATAACCTTAATGTTAATACCTTTTTCAGCATACAGAAGCAAAAGCAAATATTTTCCTGTGAAATGAATTCACAATAAATGTTCAAAGTGTTCACCGTTGTTGTCAATACAACACTGAAGACGTCGATAAAATGATTCCTCTACTTTTAACAGCATCTCCCTATTGTTGCGTATGCTTGTAGCTGCATTTTCCACTCGTTCCCGCACTTCTTCTATCGTATTAATAGGAGCCGAATACACCAAGTTCTTCATGTAGCCCCACAAAAAAAAGTCGCACGGATTTAAGTCTTGTGATCTGGCAAGCCACTCAACAGGACAACATTCGGAATGTTACGATTTGGAAAACGCTGCAAATAAATTTGACGGGCTTGAACTGCGTTTCCCTGAGCTTCACCATAAGCCAGCACAATGTCAGTCAACTCACTATTCGTAAAATCACCCATTTTTATAATTATAACTTTTGTAATTATTATTAATCGATTTGACTATATCACCTTCAAAGTAATAATCTGGACTAAACCTGAAGTTGGCCGCAAAATTTCAACTTTATGCTGCGTGGTACCAACCATTTAATGGAAAATATGTTTTTCTTAGTTTTGGTTTTGGGCAATGGAATAATAAAAATAGATAGTTTCCTATATTTTCCTGCCTTCTTATTAGGCTCTCGTCTATCGGGCAATGTATATTAAATAAATAAATAGTTTATCTGATCGTATTATATCTGTCCAAATATCAATTTTTCCGCAGCTAACTTCCGGGGATTATTCGCCAGCTGGTGGATAAATTTTAAACTACTATAGGGTCAACGCCCATTACAAGATGCGTTTGACAGTGTTAATAAAAGTTATTTTTACGTAGCTATTTAGTGTATTATTATTATTATGTTTAATCCATTTTTCATTATTTCTTCTTATCATATTAAATTTGATTTGTGGTATAATAAGTTTTACAAACAAGAAAGAAAAATACACAACAGTGACTGCTTAGTATGTAGCTGCCATTCTTGTACAGGTTCAAGTTTATTTTACCAGAAAAGGATGCAAGTAAGGTGCAAATAATAAACAAATATGAAGAACTTGAACTGGAAGATAAAAGAGCAGCATAGATATAGCAAATTCAAACTGACAAATCTGTTACTGAGCATATGAGAATTATGTTCTCTGTTACCAAGTTTATTGTGTATGTGGTACATGTACAAGATTATTTATTTAATGATATTTTTTTGTGAATCATGAAAATGATAGTAAGTACACTGCTGACGCCATCCGCCATCAGCAAATAGTCAAAATGTATTTGAATAAGTTGACAAGTGACATTTGTCAACATCAATAATGTCATTACTGTTGCCATGGATACTGCTACTGGATCAAATTATGAAAATACCTGAACGACTCGTCATTTTGTGGGGTGGTAAAAATGCGAAAAAAAATGCGATTTAGAAGAAAAAGTTATTAAGAAATATTGTTCCTCTCGACGAGTTCTATAACTGGTTAAATTTAATGTACTTATTTATGTTACACCCTGTATATATATATATATATATATATATATATATATATATATATATATATATATATATATATATTAGAAAAATTACCTTTTAAAGTAAACGTGCTTTTTTTAATGTTGGTGTTGGTCTTTGGGAAGTTAAAGGCGATAAATCGGGTGTTTCCATCTCCACAAATGAAGCTGGGGTCTAAAAAAAGATATTGTTTCAAAATACATAGTTTAATTGAAATAAGAATTAATTAATGCAAAATTTTTAATCTAAATATATTGGATTGATAGGTTTAGTTGAATTTATTTATTATTCACGCATAAATAAACAACGACGTTTCAGCACATAGGTTGTGTACATCACCAGATCATAGTAGTTACGATTAAAACTTACATTAAACATTACTAAATAGTAATTTGTAGGGATTCAATAGCATACAAAATCATGTTATGAATGAGAGAAATAAACAGAACTGCAGTCAACATTGGTTTGTCAATAAATTTTCATACCAATATTGACTGCAGTCCTGTTTATTTCTCTCATTTATCACATTACCAGTCGCTTTGAATTTTTTCCTTAAAATCATTTTATGGTTAATGATCCACATTATTAAAATTATTCTTCTTTGGATATCTTTATTCTGAGAATTTAATTAGACACACTAATATTGAATAAAATACGATTCATAACAAAAATAATAGACTAGTTGAAGAATTCATTGTAGATGTATCACCAATAAATTACGACTTACATTGGGTGCCGATATATCTGATAATATCTCTTCCGGCTGCTCCTCTGTGACGTATTGTTCTTCACGTCTTGCTCGCTTCACCGCTGGTGGTGCGTCACTCTCCAGCCTTACGTTTGGTTCTGTCAACTCCGGATCAGCGACACCATAGGCTGCCTCCGCAGAAATAAAAAATAAAATTCTCTCCTCAAATGGTGTTAAAAAATTATTTATTTCGGGCCCACCACCTGTGGCTCCCCGACTTTTTTTAATTTCGGCAGCCTTCCGTTTCGTCCTTGCTTTCATATCGGACCAAAACTAGAAAATAATGAAGTATAAAATAAAATACAATTATTAAATAAATAAAATAAATTCAATACTTACACGCTGCCATTTCGCCGTGTCTCTCGTGGGCCCCTTTGCAGAATTAAGCGATTGCCCCAATACTTCCCACAAAGAATTGTACTTTTTCTTACCCTCCATGCTCTCAATAAACTTTCCTTTTCCAAAATCTATATTGTCCTCCATAAATGTAACCATTAATTCTTTCTGTTCATCAGTGGCGTTAATATCCCTCTTCTTATCTTCCGGCATATTTTTTTAGAATCCCGACACAACACAACAAAAAAGCAACTACAACAAAACAACAAAGAATGGACGCTAACTCTACTGACACACTGACAGCGTTTTGTTTTGGTTTGGTTCAAAATGAGTACCAACATTAAACTTCGCGGCATGAAAACCTAATGCACAAAAATTCCCCATGAAAGTTACTAGGAACTAACAGTGACGTCATATAATGTAGTCATGCAAATGTGGTCTCGCAAGTGCTCTCGCAAGTTACAGAATCAACCTCCTGGTGAAATAACTAAAACATTCCAAGAGCCCGCATTATGGAATCATAGTAAGAAGAAATGTTTTTCAATTCTATATTTTTTTTTATATTGCTGTACCTATTCACTTTACAGCAAGAGCGTAAATATAAAAGTTGTTAAGAATTTTAAATTGCATGCAATAAGGCCATTTAGTTACCTAAATATTAGTATTTCACGATGCATTAATCAAATTAACAGCATTATTTATTTAAAAAATTGTAATACACATACATTTCAGAAAACAGATTTAGATTTATTTATTACAGTGTTTTATTACTTCATATAGAAATTTCGTAGAAGATGTTAATAATAAAATGACGAATTTAGAGTTCATTTTTTATCTTTACATGCTTTTGAAATGTCAAAAAATATTTTTCGTTTTCTTTAGAGTCACTAAATGGCAAATAATTCTGTCATATTATGGCTAGAAGCAAAAACATCACACTAGATACAATAGAAGTTTAAGAAATATTATTAATTTATTAAGTTATTTGAGTTTAAAAAATAGAAATTCTGGTGTTGTTTCCAGTGTTGCCAACTATCTGGAATCAAATTTCCCGTTTTGCTTGTTAAAATTTCTCGCTTTTATATAAAAAAATTCCTTTTTAAATATACTTATTTGAATATAAAGGCACTGAAGTTTAACTTTTTATCATGAATATAAGATCTATTCACACATCTGTTAGTTGTCAATTGGAACTTGCACTCAGTGTTGCCAACCTCGGACATTGAAGTTATCGTAAATGACACTCAAAATTATGTGTTGTTCCCAATTTGTTCATTGAAATTAATTAGTTCATTTTTCATCCCCATATTGCTTTATTTCACGTTCAAATTTACTTTTGTACATCCTATACCTAGAAATTATCCTACTTGTACAATAATTATCGTACGGTTGTCAACACTGCATTGCTCAAAATCGTAGTATGCTTATTGCCAATTTCCGAGCTTTTAATGCCGATTTTGGCGTTTTTTAGTGCCGATATCAAATAAAATTACATAACTGTTGATGAAAAATAAGATATTATAAAGATATTTTTTAAATTCCCGTTTTTAAGTTTAATTTCTCTTTCTCCCACTTTCTATAAAAAATTCCCACAAAACGGGAAATTTCCCTCCAGTTGGCAACACTGTATGTTTCCCTCACACACATCTATTACATGCTAAATTCATTGTACGTGTACTTCTTTTATTATTAAGCTGTCAGATTATCAAAGTGTTAATTGGTTGCCTACTAAGTTGAAGATTTTTGTTTGTTTTGAATTCGTAATAAAATAACACAACCCCACTTGTTTGAGAATTCGTGCGATAATGAAACCACGTGGTTAGGTCGACACAACCAAATTAAAAACATGTTGAATGACATAGCAATATTTATAAGTGGTAACCAAATATTTGACTAAAATAATCTTACAATTCATTTATGTTTCTTCCTGGAATAAATGGGATTCATGTATACTTTAATTATTTACCACGCAAAGTTATTTTAATTCCAATAAAATAATTTTCTAAGCAATAAAATAGTATATTTATGCTTGAGCGTGTGCATACGTTTGTGTGTGTGTGTGTGTGTGTGTGTGTGTGTGTGTGTGTGTGTGTGTGTGTGTGTGTGTGTGTGTGTGTGTGTGTGTGTGTGTGTGTGTGTGTGTGTGTGTGTGTGTGTGTGTGTGTGTGTGTGTGTGTGTCGATTTTTTCGTATCGCATATCTCAAGTACTGTAAATCCAAAAAATACAATTTTGTGCATTTTTGCGTCTTATATTTATATGAAAAGATGATTAAATTTTGGATAAAATTGGTCAACCGGAAGTAGCTGTTATCAAGAAGCTCTGAATTTTTCCGCGAAACGACACGGTTAAATTTAATTTTTCAACAATTTATGTTATTTTTAGAATTGTAGAAAATTTAATTTTACATCTGTTTTTATTATACTAATTTTATAAATTTTCATTAGAAATTAAATTTCATAAATCTTGCATTCCATGTACCATTGAAACACTTTACAATTTTATACGAAATGTGACACATGTAATTATGATTCTGAAGCTGTTTTCTTAGTGAAATATATCTCATAATAGTAAATAAACGTACGAAATTAAATTAAATTTCTTAAATATAGATAGAAAATAAACAAATAAAATGTATGTTTCTGTATCATCAAATACTATTTTATACGGTTTGAGTTGTATTTTTTGTAAATATTATTGAAATAATTGAAATATAATTTTTTAAAGAGATGAGCGTTCGTGATAATGATGGTCTATGTTCCTGAATTGTTTTATAAGAAATCTATGGCCCACAACAGATTTTTTATGTATTTTTTATACCAGTTAAAATGACACGTTACTTACTTCTTCTGTACAAACCAGGTCTTCGTTTTCCAACTGTTTCCACTCTTTATCTTTGAGATTTTCCGGCCCAAAACAAACAGGAGTCGAGCCATTCGAACTTGCGTTCTTGAAAATGTCCACAAGACCCTTTAGCTCACAATTACAAGTCCACGGATTGTAGTGAAGTCTCAAGTTTTCTAGTCTCTTTAAGTGTATAAATTCGGACGCATTCGCGAACTGGAGCTCGTTAGATTCCAAATAGAGTTGTGTCAGGCTATTTGTGACTGGAAATACATTGCTGCCAATACGTGCAATGCGATTCCTCTGCAGGGCTAGCTTTTCTAAACTGAACAACTTTGAAAATAAGTTGTCCTCGAGTTCTTCTATTCTGTTTTCACCCAAGCATAACATTTTCAATTGTTGGATATTGTCGAAAATACCAGTTTCTAACCTAACAATTGCATTGGTAGAAACTGCCAGGTGTTCAAGGGCGTATAACGTCTCAAATGTGCGATTGTCCAGCGAAGTAAGCTCGTTTTTATGTAAAAATAACCTTTTTAAGTGCGTTAACTTCGCAAACAAGCCGTACTCTAAATTATCTATATTATTTTCGTTCATTTCTAAATATTGCAAATTTATCGTGTAGCGAAAGGTGTCGCCATCTAGATATTTAATTCTGTTCCCGTCGAGTTTCAGGTTCGTTAGTGCTGTTAAATCATCAAATACATGCCTGTCAACAGTCTCAATGTTATTGTAACTTAAATATAATATTGTTAAGAGACGTAAATTAGTAAATACTCCATGTTCAAGTTTTTTAATTTTATTGTGGTTCAAATTTAAGTAATCTAAGTGCAGCATGTCTTGGAAAATGTTCACTGGGAGCAGCACTAGCTTATTATTTTGCAACCAAAGCAATGTAACATTGAACATGTTCTCAAAGGCATCCTCATCAATCCTCTGTATTTGACAATGGATCAATGTGATTTGTTCGAGGTTAGGAACGTCGAACCATGTGAATATATATTTAGTGACATTTTCAATTCGTTTGTTTTGAATATCAATTTTGTTTCCGCTGTCATCAGCAAACAACGCAGGCACTAACAATGAACACAGCACTAAACACAAAAAAACACGACACATGTTGCTACTGATATAATTAAACTAAAGAATGCAAAGTTGCAATCTGTGTATTTATATCGCCCGAAATAAAAACCGGTTGTAATTTGAGTGAGTTCAAAGGCCAGATGATTTTGGATATCCCCAAGGTTAATGAATAACTAATGCTACTTTTACTTGTTGCCTGAGATACAGAGCGCTAAAAAATAGAGGTCACGGATTTATTGGTGATTAATACATCTCAAAACAATAAAAAAGTTCATGTAAACATATATCCGGAAATGCCTAGTTTCGAAGCTATTGCGATTTTAATATTTTATTTCTGTCATATACAACTCATAGTTTTTACATAAAATTGGAAAACAATTGAAGATAGCCTTTGTGTTCCTTATTTGTCATAATTATTATTATTTTTAACACTTTTTCCTTACGTTTACCTCTAGTAAGCAGGATGATGTTTTAAATGTTATTATCTAAAATTGTTGTTTCAAACATGTTTCTTTTACTGTTACCATTTAGAATTAAAACACGTTAAAGAAAAATTATATTTGGACATTTTTGTTTAAATCTGCTAGTCTGTGCTACTGGAAATAACAAAACATCGCTTGAAAAATATAATTTGTTGACATCTGTTATAATTGGAAAGTAAATTTTTTGAAGGAATAAGCGTTTCATGATAGTAGTGGTCCGTGTTCCTGCATAGTTTGATAAGCAATCTAGTATATTCTAAGTTTGTATTTGAGTACAACTTTCCTCCTTGAGATCTTTGCTACTAAACTCGATAGGGTTATTTTTCAAAATGCGTTATTATACATATAATTATATACCGAAGAGGAAGTTTATTCCCTGATAACTAATAAAATCAAAAATAAAATGTCGGCGGGACACGACGAGATCCCCAGCTCTCTAATCAAGAGCGCCGCGCTACATATTACTGCCCCACTAACCTATCTCATTAACCTTTCGTTTGAGACAGGCAAATTTCCTGAAGAACTGAAATTGAACAAAATTATACCTATTTATAAGAAAAAGAGTAAAAAAGATATGAACAATTATAGACCAGTCGCTCTTGCATCCTCTTATTCTAAAGTGTTTGAATATGCTTTCCTAGCACGTTTAAATGACTTTATAAAATATAATAATTTAATAAATAAATGTCAATTCGGCTTTCAGGAAAATTGCTCTACTTTAACAGCGATCCAAAACGCATATTACGAGATTATTTCTGATATGGATAGAGGTAATAACCCCGTAGCAATATTCTGCGACTTGACGAAAGCGTTTGACTGCGTCAATCACAGAATATTGCTGCACAAACTTAGGTCGATGGGCATAAGAGGAGTTCCTTTGGAATGGATCTCAAACTTTCTCGAGGATCGCCAACAATACGTCTCGTTGAAATGGTCGAGCGATTCAGGACCTATCACGGTAAATTCTTCACCCACAAATACAGACAATGGTCTGCCACAAGGCAGTGTTCTCGCTCCAGTATTATTTGTCCTCTACGTAAACGATCTGAGCTCGATACTCAATGAAAAATGCTCTGTCACAATGTTTGCAGACGATACCTCAATCATTGTTTCGAACAGCTCCCAAAAAGAAGCCCATACTGTCTGTAATGAAAACTTAAATAATTTATCGAACTGGTTCAATAATAATTCTCTATTCTTAAACCTAAGCAAAACAGAATTTATCCAATTTCGAACTATCCAAAGCAAACGGAATCTAGAAATTGAGATTAAAATCGATAACTTCAAAGTAACACAAGTATCTAAAAGTAAATTCTTAGGTCTTACTATTAACGAAAACGTGAATGGGAAAGACCACGTAGAGACTATAATTTCATTACTAAGTTCGGTATGTTTTCAAATCCGACATCTGAAATCAGCTGTTGAACTAGAATACGTCATATGGTTCTACAGAGCACAAATCGAAGCCCGCTTGCGTTACGGGATTTGTTTCTGGGGCGAGACAGCCACACTAAAGACCGCTCTCTGCTTTCAGAAGAAGGTGGTCAGATGCATCGCTGGCGTACCACTGCGCACCAGCTGTAAACCTTTATTTATCAAATATAAATTACTACCAGTAACATGCTTATATATTATGGAACTAGCTATTTTCATATATAAAAACAAAACTAAATTTAAAACTCATCAGCACACGTTCTCTACGAGAAACAAAGATGACTTTGTGATCCCGAATTGCCGGCTCAATATCACGAGAAACTCCCCCCACGTGACGGGACTTCGTATCTATAACCACCTACCCCAAGGTATCAAAATGGGTAAAACCGCTAGCATTTTTAAATCAAAATTGAAACTGTATTTATGTGAACATGTCTTCTATACATTAGATGAATTTTTCAATTGTTGTACTTAAGCATAAGTTTATTTTGTATGTGACGATCCCATACTGTATGTTTATATAGTCCTGGAAATAAAAATTATTATTATTATTATTATTATAATTAGTTGCTAACAGGTTTTTAACATTATTTCGTAGCCGATTTCATATTGGAAATCAAATGAATCGTTATCCCATCTTTTCTCATTTGTAAGTTATAGAACACACCGACACACATCCATCCATACAGATATCATTGACAAAATATCAAAACGCTAATTATGAATTTATTACATACACCTGAAACATTTTTGATATTTAGACATTATTTTTGAAAGAATATTTCATTCTATCACCTTTAAATTCAAGGTTTTAAGTCTTATTTTTGTGTTAACATATTCATTTTGTCACGATTACCAAACTTCACATTATTTCGACTAGTTTTTCAAAATAAGGCCTCTTAGTTGTAATTGGGCAATGTGTACTGAATATATTAATAATTAAAGAATTTTAATTATTGAAATTAATATATAATGACTGCTAGATCTGTTCTCATAAAATTATTCATAGCTAGCTGGAAAACGTGTTCAATTGCGACGTCATTTGTTACTCAGTACTACAAATGCAGATGTCGTTAGTATGTTTTATTGATTAAGGGCGAATACAATTATTATATAAAACAGTTCATGCTTCAAATAAATAAGTTTCATGTTAGGTTAAGAATGTAATGCCTGTTTGACACGGTGCATTTTATTAGTTAATATATTAGCCAGGTTTTTTGTGTGAATAATTGGCCAAAAACAATAGTATATTGAACTACTAGTGTTACAATTAAGCATTGTTAAGTGTGCATTACACGATGAAGTGTTTCTTTACAAGTGATACTAAAAAGTTTTCTCTCTCGCCCAATGACGTAAGTGTAAGTGAGATAAATGAATGGACAAAAAAACATGCGGTACTTATTCCTTAAATTTCTTTAAATTTGGCAGTATACTTGCATATTGCTGTTTTACTGCATTACCATCTATCCGTATGTTTTACAATAGGCGAATTAGCTATCAAATTTCATTTTAAAATCACTTGAAAAGAAAAACTTCATCGTGTAATGCACGCTTAACAAGTGTTTTTCATACAACTTTTCTTGTTTCACATTCACAAAGTCAATTAATAAAACAATAATATATTATAAAACTAATGCTACAACGACCTTTTTTGTATAATACGAATATAGTTCGGCTCGTTTACGCAATATACGAGTACATTTCCTATTTCACGTTCACAAAATCAATCTAAATAAAAATAAATAAGCACTTACATTTTCCTGTTTTACTAATAAATCAAAGTGCTTTACAGTTGGACCATTTGTGTTAATACTTCAATAAAAAACTAATTGCAATAATTTTACGTGAGCAATGACAGCTCCAAGTTTGACAATTTTACAAGAAGAAAAATTCCCCAGTTAAACAATATTCAATTTTGTAGCATTATTTTTGAAAAAAACAGTGTCACAAAATTTACTTTGTGTACGTTAGGGCTGTTCGATATCTTGTTTTGAATATCGATATTCGATATTAGAAAAATATCGATAATATCGATGTATCGATGTATCGATATATTGATATATCGATATATCGATGTATCGATATATTGATATATCGATATATCGATATATTGATATATTGATATATCGATATATCGATATATTGATATATCGATATATCGATATATCGATATATCGATATATCGATATATGGACATATTGATATATCAATGTATCGATGTATCAATATATCGATATATCAATATATCGATACATCGATATATCGATATATCTATATATCAATATATCGATACATCGATACATCGATACATCGATATTATCGATATTTTTCTAATATATATATATCGATATATCGATATATTGATGTATCGATATATTGATATATTGATATATCGAGATATTGATGTAACGATGTATCGATCTAATATAGTTAGATTTTATTGGTAATTAAACAATGATTCAGGATGTCGATCTGTATTATATAAATAGTAAACAATCTAATGCAGATAAATTTTATGGAAGGATTACAATGGTTCAGAATGTCGGCAATTCTATTGTGAAGAGAAGTAAAGGCGAAAAATTTTAACATCTGGGGTGTTTGTGTACTTGCTTTATGGTGCTGGGCGCCAGCATTATAAAACAAACGGGAATCTACTTAAAATAATTGAAATTGTACTATGCCATGACTGGAAGGTAGTTTTATGAGAACTTCTGCTGGAAATTGTACCTATACGTCGTCCCAATTATTAGTTCTCCCCTTAATCCCGACTCCAGAATGAAAGTAAAAATAAATATCAGTATGCAATGCTATCATTAAATCGAGCAAAACCCCTTTCGTTAGATGGCATTATAGCTAAATTTTAGTTCTTTTCACAAAATACATCGATACATCAATACATCGATACATCGATACATCGATACATCAATACATCGATACATCGATATATCAATACATCGATATATCAATACATCGATATTACTGGATTAAATCTTATCTCACCCACAGAAATCAATTAACAAAAATAATATATACGGACAGTACCAATACTAAAACATGTTGTTATTCAGACAAAGGTAATATTACAAGTGGAGTACCACAAGGTTCCGTACTGGGCCCCTTGTTATTTTTATTATATGTAAATGATCTGCCTAGTATTATTAATAATGCTAAATGTACAATATATGCGGATGACACGTACTTTCTTGTCTCAAATGCGTACCCCGAAGTTGTTCTACACCAAACCTTTGAACTTCTTGATTTAGTAGGTCAATGGTGTCATTGTAATTCTTTAAAATTAAATCTAAATAAAACCTGTATCACACAATTTATGTATCCTGGATCAAAAAAATTAAATATCACTGAAAACTTGACTGAACTTAACGTTACTGATATCACTAAAATATTAGGATTATACATTGAAAACGATTTAAAATGGAACACTCAATGTTCCAAATTAATATCTAAACTTAATAATGCCTGCTATTGTCTTCGAGTGTTATCAAAAACTACACATCAACAGGTATTAAAATCAGTATACTTTGCTTATTTTCACTCAATTGCTACATACGGGATACTTCTCTGGGGAAACTCCCCAATAGCAAAAAATGTGTTCATGTTACAAAAACGTGTAATTAGAATTATGTACAAAATAGGTATAAGAGAAACATGTAGAGGCAAATTTAGTAATTTAGGAATTCTTACCATCCCCAGTCAGTATATATATTCAGCTCTTAAATTTATATTTGAAAATTTTTCATGTTTTAAATTTATTAATTCCGGATCATACGCAACAAGACAATCAAATAAAATGTTAGAAATTCCTCAACATAACTACAAAAATTTTGAAAAGAGTCCATATTATGTTCTTATTACGTTGTATAATTTTCTACCTAATAATATTAAGCAATTGTCTGTAAAATGTGCCTTAAAATCTATTAAAAAAACATTATTAATCAAAGAATATTATAACATTGAAGAATTTATAAGTGATTGTAAAAACGGTATCTTTGAGCCAATTTAAATTATCCTTTATACCTTATAATACAAACTTTGAAATAATTGTTTATATTATCTAATTATCTTTCTTCTCTTTTTTGTATATTTTGTTTAACTATATATAATATATCATTAATATAAGCTTAGAAACTAAGTTAATATGAACAAACATTATTATTATTATGTTGTGTACATACATGTATGATGAATATGTAATATGTACTTTCCATACGCCGGACAGGCTTTAGGAAATAAAATTATTATTATTATTATTATTATTGATACATCGATATATTGATACATCGATATATCGATATATCGATGTATCGATATATCGATGTATCGATATATTGGTATATCGATATATCGATGTATCGATATATCGATATTTTTTCTACTGAATATCGTTATTCGATATATCGATATATCAATATAATATCGATATATCGATGTAAACGCACAGCCCTATTCATATCTTTTTAAATTTTGGACATTTTCAGATGATTCTTTGACGAATAGAAAGCATAAAAAGTAATATTTGAAAATGGTTACGTATTTGTATCATTCTAATGAATAGATAAGAAGTAATGCCACATTATATTAAAATGAAAGTGAAGCACTCTCTTTTAAAGTCAAGTTATATTTACATTGACTGAAAAAAAGTATACCGTGATATCAAATTTTGTTGATATGGCCAATAAACATGATATGATAAACATAAAAAAAGATTTAGAAATGGTAATTCTGTTGGTAAAGTCGCATTTAATAGAAGTTCTCAAGAACAAACGGAGCAAAATTTGTTAATGTTCGAAAAAATAACCTTTTGTAACATAACTTGAAATTTAAATAAAACTTGAACAAAGTTTATTGGATTTTATTTTAAATATTTTACAACAAAAGGGGCCAAAATATAAACATACTGGTTAAGTTAAGGTCAAAATAAAAAACTCCGCATTTTTCGACAATTTAACTCCACGTACAGATGGCATCACTTCTTCTTATCTATTGATCAGGATAATAATAATAATAATAATACATTTATTTTGTTTATAAAAAATATACAAAAGGAGTGGCTACATTGCTTTTCTTACAATTAAAATCAAGATATAAATTATAGTTTATTGATAATTATACATTTAAAATAAATGATCGAAGTTTCAGGGATTCTTGGATGTAGCGAAATATGTCATAACATTTCTTTTTTGACAGTTCCGAGAATAGGCTTTTATAGTTGCTTTCAGGGTTGATGAGGTATTTGACGAGGTAAGTGGTTCTCATAGGGTCCAATATAGGGCATCTAAATAGAAAATGGTACAGATCGTTGGCTTCGAATGTATTGCAGATACTGCAAAGTTCTTCTTGGTTGAATTTATGTTGGTATCCGTCTTGATAGGTTTGAAAGTATTTTATGCTGGCGGTTCTTAGTTGCAGGATTATTTTGACTATATTAAAAGGGACGTCCATAGTCAAGAGATTTGAACTTGTGATATATGTTTGATAGTTTGGATTGTATGAAGAGTTGACAATTTTTCTAGTTTCTGTTTCATATAAAAGTTCTGTGTACGATAATATTATATTATGTAATTCTTTTTTTAGCGTTGTACAGCTCTGACTTTCGCACACCCACCCAAAGTTAGCTACTTCAAGCGTTTCCTGTAGATAACGTACCCAGTTGTGCTTTTTCTGTTTTTCCTTGGTGAATTTAGTTTCTTTGTTTAATAACAGTAACTTGTTGTAGCATAATTTGGGATATCTATCATCCGGCATTATTAGTAGTATGTACCACCAACTCAGGGTTTTTTCAAGCATTTTTATTTCAAGGTTTAGTTCTCCAGTTTCCCTTCGTATTAGATAACTTGGAGTTGTTCTGGACATGGAATATATGCTTTTAAAATAGTGTGTCATACCTTTTTCAATACTATCCACCTGTGATGAGCCCCATACTTCTGCTCTGAATTATAGAGTTCTATGTTGGTGTTCAAGCAGTTCAGTTTCATTTTGGCGAGCGTACTTTTGATAGCTCCGGATTCTCTGGATACTTTTGTAAGGAGTATTTTGCTGTTTTTATTGAAGAGTCCGGTTGTTGTAAACATCGTTCCTAGGTATGCGTAAGTTTTTGTGTACTCTATTTCCTTATTTTCACAGATGTATCTTATTTTGCGTTTAGGAGGTCTGCCCAAGTGAAAATGAAGAACCTTGGATTTTTCGGGGTTAATTTCTAATTGCAGAGAGTCACAGTAGTCCGACAGTGCTGCGAGTTTTCTTTGTGCGTCGTGAGGTGAGTGAGCCAGCAGAACTAGATCATCCGCATATTGGAGTGATAAGATGTCTGTTTTTTGATTAATAAAGTACCCCTCTAGATTTCTTCCTCGGATGAATGTCTCAAGGTCAGAGATAAATAGAGCGAACAGGAGAGGACTGGTGCACTCACCTTGCAGTACGCCCTTTGTTATGTTTATTTCATCCGATAGTTTGTGGTTAAGGCTGACTTTTAAGGTGGCTCCGTTATAAATATTCTTTAATAGTCTGCTCAATTTTCCGCTCAGTCCTAGTTGGTAACACTTGAGCCATAAGATTTCATGAGACACCGAGTCAAAGGCTTTTTTAAAGTCAATAAATATACCATATATGCGCTGCTTGTTTGTTAGGAGGGCTGTTTTGATTATTGTATTTAGAACAAATATATTGTCAATACATGATCTCTTCCTGAAGCCTGATTGTGCCTCGGGCAACAAATTTTTACTTTCAACCCATGTTTGGATTCTGGAATTTAGAATGTACGTGAACAGCTTTGTAATTGTATTGATAAGTGCGATTGGTCTATAGTTATTCGTATCAAGAGGGTTACCTTTTTATGTATGAGTGATATTTTTGTGCTTTTTAATTCAGTTAGCAAGTTTTCGTTCTTTAAAATATTATTAAACATATTTTTGAGGTATTCCTTTGTTTCTGTTGGTAAATTTTGTAGCTGTTCATTAAGGATGCCGTCAGTACCTGGACTTTTATTTGGTTTTAGGTTTCGTATTTCTATGTTTAGTTCATAGGTTGTTATGTTGTCGTCAAGGTATGGGTGGTGTACATCAAAAAATACTTGTTCGTTTACTAATTTGTCACTATGCCAGCCTCGAAAATAATTTGTCCACTCATTTATATTTATTGGGTTTGTGACATAATTTGAGGGATTTAGAGATTTGATGGTTCTCCAAAATTGTTTTTGGTCTTTTACATTTTCGAGAGTTACTTAAATGTCATTAATGTATTTATTCTTTTGTTCGTTTATACAAGTTTTGTAATTATTTTTTGCTTCTAAATGTTCTTGGAGTGTTTCGACTGAGAAATTATGTTTTTTACAGTTTCTTATGGTTCTCTTGAGCTGGAGACATGTTTCATTAAACCATGGTTTGTTATTTGTTTTCTGATGATGCTGATCATGTAATGTAAATGTATGTATGATTCCTATATTTCTAGATACAAGCCTAATTTTTGATCTTATGTATTCGTATTCGTTGTTAATAGGGAGATCAGTGACAGAATCCCGTATTTCTTTTTTATATGACTCATCTTTACCGACATCCCAAATCGTTTTTTCAATTTTTGTAGGTTTCAGTTTATGGCGGTTTTTTTTTTGCTGAGCATGATGTCAAGAAGTTTTAATGAGCATAGTAAATGGTCAGATATAATTATTTCATCACTGACATTTAAGTCCAGCATTAGTTGTATAGCATAATCCAGACTAAGTCTATAAATTTTGCCTTGTACACTTAAGTAAGTAAAGCTTGCCGGGGTATCACTCACCGTTCTTCCATTGAGAACTAATAAGTTTTGTTCCTCCATTATGTTGAGCAGATCTCTTCCCTTTTTGTTTAGTCTAGTATCACATACTTCTCTTACAGCGTTTAAATAGGAGTGTGAGACAAGTTCTTGTTCGATCTGGTTCATATTTCCAATACAGCCATTGAAGTCACCGCCCACTATTAGAGCGTGGTCTGGAAATTGATCATTAATATTCTGCAAGCTATCAGAGAAGAGTTCTAGCATAACATTATAGTTATATGAGGGTGAAAAGTATGTTATCCCAAGAATTATATTTTTAACATTGTTTTGGAGATTAATAAATAACCAGTGCGCTTCTTTTTCAATTGTTGTTATCTTGTTGGTGGGAAACTTTGAAAATAGCATTATTCCTCCTATAGCTCTTCCAGTGGAAGCTTCTTTAGCTGCCGGCTGTTCATATCTGGTGTATTCACTTAAAAATGCTGGATTTTCTTTTAATTTATAGTTGCATCAGGTTTCGACTAAGCATATCACGTCATGTTGTAATATTGTGTTCTCTTCGTGAGTGGATAGTTTGTACAAGTTTTTCAGTCCTTGGATGTTCCAGAAAATTATGTTTGTGCATTTTCTGTCAATGGTATTGTGTTCGAGTATTTGAAGAAGAGGAGTTAGTACGCAGCCTTGTTTGTATGTGGCGGTCTAGAGGCCCTGCCTTTGGTGTATTTTTATTCGATTGCCCTGCAGTATTATTTTTCCTAGTTGCTTCCGCCTTAGTCTGTTCTTGGGTTTTAAGGGTTTTATTAGCTATGTTATTTGAGTTAGTATTTTTAGTATTAATTGTAGATGTTTGCTCTCCTTTGTTTGCGTATATAGTTGAGTTTATTGCAGTTGAAGAATCTTGTGCTTGGTTCAACTCTACGTCAGGCTTTGCGTAGGTAGGTAGAGATTGCAAGGATATGGATAGTCTTCTAGTATGTGCTTGATCGAATTCGTGCGAATTTTCTTCTTCAATGTCCGCAAAGTCTGAAACTGTATATTTTGATCCATTCACGTAGAGTATATTTTGGTATAAATTAGCTTTGCAGCCTTCTTTTCTGGCTTTAGATAGATGTTGTTTCAGGATTTTGACCTC
Organism: Poecilus cupreus; assembly: GCA_963942605.1. Classification (NCBI taxonomy): domain Eukaryota; kingdom Metazoa; phylum Arthropoda; class Insecta; order Coleoptera; family Carabidae; genus Poecilus; species Poecilus cupreus. Next base: position 24,770,734 of record OZ012713.1, on the reverse strand, counting down.
TGAGAATTTTAGCTTGTTTCGATACTTCAATTTAATTTTTTTTTTTGAGCTAAATTCAACAAGTACAGGTCTTATTTTGTTGTTTATTTTTCTCCCGATTCTTCGTACTACTTCAATGTTATCCGCGGTTAATTTATTCGTGTTTAAGACGTTTAACAGAAAGTTAAGAATTATTTGTTCCAAATCCTCTTCTAATGATTCTTTTATTCCGAAAAAAATTAAGTTTTTTTCTCGGGTTTTTAGTTCTAGTTGCTCTATTTGTTTGTTTTTAATTTTTAATTCCTGCTCAAGGTGTTCATATTTATGCTTATTTTCTTTAGATACTTTGTCAATTGCACTATGCAGGTTGTTAAGCGAGTCTTTTATACATTCGATGTTAGAGTTCATTGGGTCAAGAAGTTTTTTAATATCATCAATTGATGCCATTTTAATAATTTGTAAATATTTAATTATTGCTACTGTTGGCAACACTGAGCGCTGGTTCTGTTGCGAGCACGCGCGATAGCTATAAGTAATTACTTGAGTCGTTTAGCTTCGTTGGGAGTGTGGCCTTGGGTTAATTATATGTGTTTAACTCATCAAATCTGCTCTAAAACTGATAGATACGTTACGGTTTGTCCTGAAGAGGAGAGTTTATACTGTCTTTCTGCTCAGTTTTGGGAGTAACAATCACAGACGTTGTTCACTTTTGGAGATTTTTCTCAATCACAAACAAATAGTCAACTAGTTTCTTTAAGTGCAATGTTGCCAGGATAATAAAAACGCGTAATCGAAGTATAAATGTACTCGAAATGCAGTCTACTACTACTATTACTACTACCAGTCGAATACTTTTTCCTTACTTAAACGCGTGATTGTTTTGCAAGATTACTTTTCAAGCTTTCGGGTCGTCAAAAATCATTTAAAAATCTCCAAAATTGCAAGAGACATTATTTTTTTAAAAATAACCCTTGAATGCTAAAAATACATTTTTTAAAAACTTCTATATTGATTTAAAGAATCCTAATGTGATACAAGCAAGCGGTTTTAAGAAATCGAAACGGAAAAAATTTGATTTTTGGGACATATGTTCTTGCTCATGTCTGATGACACATCTTTAAATTTGTTGCACGGTGTTATATATACTCTACCAGTAAAATATATTTGGCGTGAAACTAATAATATTAAAGGTTTTTTCAAAATAAAAATTTTGCAAATGGATTTATCAAAATTGGATAATTTATTTGTATTTAAAAAAATCTACACGTTTAATGCAAAGACGGACATACTCATTCCTAAATTTTACTTCTTATTGTAAATTATTATTTTCTTCAAACCAATTATAGAGTTATGCAAATTGATAATTATTACGAAATTTTATTTTTTGGGTACAAAATCATGTAAATTGCATAGCATGTTTCATTCGTTACAACCAGGATATTTACTTTCAAACATATTATGATCAAACGGGTGAATTCTACCTGTTTTCCTAGCGTATGGTTATCATATAAATTTGAACCGTTATAGGATTCCAGTGTGATAAGCAGTCTTGGTGAACACATTACCTTAACCTCGAATAACACACAACTCACTGTTCGCTTTGTCCAGAAGATTGACACAGGACGTTACACTTGCATAGCGCAAAATCCATTTGGAGCAGATTCTCGCGCCGTGAACCTGAGCGTGATCCCAGGTAATTTTTAACTTTTTCGCAGATGATTCCACAATTGAAATGTATTTATTGTTTTGTGTATATTCTACATATTGTCATGTAAATTAACATTTTAACGTTTCGTTAGTGAAACTTTTCATGTTTGCGAGTTATTAAACTAACGCACACACATTCATTCACCAATCCATATAATCCGGAAACATTGTATATGGAATAGAAAACATGTAAGTAACGTACATACCGTGGACGAAGACGCGTATTCTGCTGGATCACCTGCCAGAGTTGATGTCAGTCGCTTCTGTGTGAAAGAAGTAGGCACTAATGTTGACATGAGACACATTGTATAGAGTCAGCGTCGACTCGTACTTCATTTCCAATTTTTTCTGATTAACTCTCTGGATGCTTTAAATACAAATATTGTATTTTCTTTTTCCTCGCGATGATATTGTGTATACCTCTACAAACCGATATGAGTCCGCGCCAGAAATGAACGTCAACTCCGCCCATCCAAGTACATAACGAATGGCGTGAACCTATTTATTGTGACCCGTTAGTAAAGTGACAGTTCAGAAAAGAAATATTTAATGCAAATTGACAGTCTGGTTGGGAGAACATGTCGAATGATAGAGGTAAGAGTAAGAATAATGTGGAATTGATCATAAAAATTTAACTTTTGTTACTGTATAGACAACACTATTGGTCAACGAAACCGCAGCTCCCAGGGACTTCAATCGGTTTGTCGAGGTGTACAATGTTCATGAACGGTTCACAATGGAACTAATACCCCAAACATATTAATGTCATTAAAATGCTGTTAATATTTTACTTTCATTGAAAATTTCATATTCAACATTAACTTAATATTTTCAATTTCAGACGTAAAAAGTGAATGGTACATTGCATCTTTAATTTGCGTAATTGTTCTGATTGCTATAGCAGCAGGTTTAGTAACCCGAAACTTATATAAGGCGAAGGTAAAAATTCAGTAAATATCATAAATGTAAATAAATGGCTTCATTGCATTTTGTTACAGAAACTTCGCAATTCATTGATTAAGGGAAATATTATTCATTTCAAAGACGGACAAATACAATATTTTAATCCATATTTAAATGTGGCAGAGCAAGCGACGCTGCTTCCCTACGACACTAAGTGGGAAATACCACTAAACAAAGTGGAATTAGGTAACTGTAGTTTGATGTTGACTAATCTCTTATTATAAAATGCATTTCCTTTAAGGTCGTAATTTGGGTTCGGGTTGTTTTGGACTTGTGGTGGAAGCCACAGTTTCCAACTTTTTTGAGGGAGAACCCAAGAGAACTGTTGCTGTCAAGATGCTTCACCCGCACTCGAATTTCATGGGTTTAAATATGTTAATAAGTGAACTGAAAATAATGATTCACCTGGGAGAACACGACAACTTGGTAAATCTGCTGGGGGCTTGCACAGAAAACCTTGGGGAAAGTAAATACATGGAAGTGAGGGACTTTTATAAACATGAATTTTATATATTTTTAATCATTTTCAGAAAGACTTCTAGTTCTTCTTGAATATTGTAGACATGGTAATCTGCGAAATTACCTCCTGGAAAATCGCCAAAACTTTGTCAATTTAATAGATCCAGGCACGGAACTCATTTGTTTTCCTGATGCTGATTTCTTACAAGGTAATAAAATTAATACATATTTGTTGTTTATACTATAAAATATACAATCTTTATTTATTTAATAACTTTATATATGTCGACAAACCAATATGAGTCTACTACGTTAATATTTCTTAACTCCACTCATCCAAGTACATAATGTATGGGCGTGATTTTATCGTGTTCCATCAGAGAAATCTATAGTTGAGAAAAGTATTAATTTCTGTTTGACGATGTGGTAGATAGAACTAGTCAAATTAATATTGTAAGAGTAGTGTTTGTGTAAATAAATGTTTTGATATAATTTAATAACTTATAATGGAATAAACCAAGGTTCCAAATTGAGACAGTATTATACCAAATCTATCATTTAAATAAACCGCTATTTAAATTTTGTCACTGAATGTACATGCGTTAATATCGGTCTCCGAAGCCACACCAAAAACTTAAATCAGTCGAACTATATTAAAATATTTTTTTGCAATTTAAATTTTTCTGATGTGCAATATTAAGGCCCCAAGACACGCTGAAGTTCGAAAGTAAAAAGTAAAAGAACCGCAGTAAAATACCAGGGCGGGAAACATACAGCGAATATTCCGAACCAACAATATGTGGAAAATCAAATGTAATTTATTATATACTATGTATATTTTTATAAAAGAGGAGTCACATGTTTCTAATGCATCCATTGTAATGTAAACTTAACAATCACGCATCATTGGCGTTTGCGGTAACAACGATTTTACAGACTTTTTTATTTTTTACCTTTTAAAGGCCTCTAAAATAAATGTAATTTTGTAATAATAAAGAATACCTAAAAAAAATGCAACTCACGACCTATATCGTTCAATGAAGCAACGGAAAAATAAATAAAATTACAAATATGATATTTGCACCAGCGCCATCTCTTAGCACTTGCCCGAAGTACCGATAATTCACAATCGGTACTTACAGCACAAATATCAAAAGATTAAACTGATTGATTAGATAGATGAGAGATGGTGAATTATTTTATTTTAAATATAATGTAACGGGCCAGTACGACAGTGGACAGTCAGCGCGCAACGTTGACTCAAGGTTCGGGAAGGTTCTAGGCTATTTCATGGTAGAAGCATCGAGACTGTTCGCGATTACCAACACAACACATAAAAAACCGCTAGCCTACCTAGCGACTCAATTAGACTCTGATCGCTGTTTAGGACAATAAAGCGTTTGCGTAGTGAATATAAATAGTGTAAATCAATAATTCTTAGTTTATTATTGATTAATCGTTATTTTGTGTTTATTAAGAAGTGTGTAAAAATAAATCAATAGTTTAAAAAAATATAAGTGTTAGTAAATAAACTTTTTGTGACTTTTAATTGTTTTGTGTTGTTTTGATTATTGATTATTAAACTTCACCGAACCCGGCAGTTACAAACGTAACAATAATAAATGCATTTAATACGAGAAAGATAGGTAGAATCACTCATGTAGTCTATATAGAAATTATGAGTTGTCAAGTAAGCTATTAGTTTTGGATATTTCGAAATATCTATATTTTTGTAAATCCTAATTCTAAAATTATGACAGACGTTATTAAAAAAAGAATTTCAAAAATTATATTTATTAATGACGTATACGTCTTCATATTCTGAAACCGGTAAACTATTGGACTTAGATGTCTTAAAATCCTCTTTCTATGAGCTCGGATTTCCGACTGACCTCTGCGGCTGTTATGATACCCATAACGTCTCTGGGTATGTTAATAGCTATTTTAGAATCAGTGTAAAATTTTATTTTGTTGAAATTTTAAGTAGGTATGTACAAAACACATCAACTTTAATTATATGCAGGGTGTTAATACTAAGTGGTAACAACCAAAAACGGCAGTTAGAACTCATTGAAACAAACAACTTTTCTAAGTTAAAATTTTTTATTTGGAGCCCCAGTTATTAGCGTTCTTTTGTTTTTCGAAAAATCGTTATTACTCCCATAATTTAAGGAATATTTAAGAAATACAAACACTTTCATCATTTGCTTTCTGTTCTCTAAAATATTTGTATTTACAATTTTGTTCTATTTTATCAAATAACAAAATGGCGACAGATCAAATATTTCAAAACAAGATTTTTAAAATCACTCGATCGGTTTTTGAAAATAAAACATTTATAAAATCCTTCAATTATCTACTTCTTTTTTTTTTTAGTTATAAAAATATATATGGTATCAAACGAATTATGACCGAGTTCACCTATCCATCTTAACGTATGGATCACCTTAAGGCAATGGCGTAATATAAATAGATGTAGCCTGCCCTATGCCACTATATAGTTTGTTGTGCAGCCAACATATACAGTGAGGTGCAAAATGTTTTGGCATTGATTGTGTGACGTGTTAACGAAGTTTGATAATATTTTGTAAATAAAAATGTACTACATCGGCAATATAAAATATATTTCCCGGTTTCAGGAGATTAAACATAAGTTCATGTTACCAAAAGTAGGCAAGGTAAGTAAGTCATAACTCTATGCTGTACGGTAATATTACCATACTGACCTGTCAAACTAATCAAGAAAATGAAAATATAGCACAATTATAATATAACGCTGTTTATTAATACACACGGAATTGAACTGTTGAGAGCTTCACCAGCTGCGTTCCAAATATTTTCGGGCAAGTCAGCATCGCCAAAATCCAATTTTTATATTCCCGTTATGAACATGAACATTTGACGTTTAAGTAAAAAATATTTATAAATAAACAGACTCACTTGATCACCTTCTAAAATTATGATAGACGTTATTCATAAAATAATTTCAAAAAATTGGTATTTGTTTAACTAGGCAACAAAATACCAGATTTACAGCAAAGACTGCCGTTTCATTGACGAGGCGAAGCCGAGGTAATGAATGCTGCGGACGCTATTATTCTGTGTTTGATGCCGAGTTGAACACTTATTTTTTTCCCGATTTCGAATTAATATTGATTTATTGATTATTTTATATACATATTTTGAAGGTTATCGCTGTCAAATTACGTTGACATAAGTTTTTAGAACGGTAGCTATGCATTTATTTATTTTTACTAAAAGTGACACTTTACAGACGGTTAGCAGTCCGTGAAGTGTTACCTTCAATGTCAATCGACAAAAAATATATTTATTAATGACATTAACGTCTTCATATTCTGAAACCGGTAAACTATTAAACAAACCACGGATGTTATGAGTCATACCAGGCCTTACATGTCTTAAAATACCCGCTCTACCAGCTTGGATTTCAATCTGAGATCTGCGGCTGTTAAGATACTCAAAACATCGTTAGAAATGTTAATAGATATAATCATGCTTCCTGTTCTTCATTTTTAAATTAATATGTGCGACTTTTCGTCAAGTGTATAAGTCTTCAAATGTAATGTACGCAACCAGTTATACGAATAATGCTAACATTAGCCTTTACCCGTCTAAGATGTGTTGGCATCACTGCAAGCGTGGCGCGCTACGTCTAGTTATAATACGTCATAGCCTTAAGCAAAAGCGGATCCTCATTTTCTCTTTATCATGCCGTAACTCTAGTTCTGCCATCTATCTCTTGACAGTCTGTTGATTAATGACAAAATAAATTATAAAGTATACTTAAATTTAATTTGTAACTGCGTTCTTGTGTGAAATGAGTAGGGTACTTTGCAATTAAAAGAAAATAATAATAAATTAAAGGAATGTTTGTGAATAAGTTTTGTGTTTGTGCAGTGGATGATGGTGCTCACTGCTCGAGCAGCGAGCCGCCGCCAGCGCCGCCCCCGAGGGTGTGCACGCTGCAGCTGCTGCACTGGGCGCTGCAAGCTGCACGCGGCATGGAGTTCCTCGCTGCCAAACAGACTCTGCACGGAGACCTGGCAGCGAGGAATCTTCTGTTGGCGGATAATTTCATCGTCAGAATCAGCGATTTTGGTCTGTCCAAGACTCTTAGCTCTGGATATTACAAGAAAGAATCTCAAGTAAGTAGTTAGTTGTGTGACGTTTGTATAAGCGTATGGTGTGTGTATGGTTGAAACAGTGTCCGCTGCCAATCAAGTGGATGGCGATCGAGTCCATCCGCGACAAGACGTTCTCCACGCAGTCCGACGTGTGGGCGTTCGGCGTGGTGCTGTGGGAGCTCTTCAGCCTGGCGCGGATCCCGTACGCCGAGCTGGAGCCGGACCTCGGCTTCTACCGAAAGCTGGAGAGTGGCTACCGCTTGGAGCGTCCCGAGTACTCGACCAGGGAACTGTAAGTCGCGTGCGCATGCGCAGTTGATGTGACATTGTAACGATGTGTGTGTAGCTACCAGGTGATGCGCGAGTGCTGGAGTGCGCAGCCGCAGTGCAGGCCCAGCTTCGCGAGCCTCGCCCGCACGCTGACCGACCTGTTGCGGGACCCTAGCACGGTGCACGTCGACGCAGCTGATGACAGTACGACCCCGGAGTGCTCAGCCTCTGCAGCGAGCGTTCTGGCCGCGGAGCCGGTCGACTGCGTAGCGCTGGACATCGACATCACCACTACTAACACCTTATGAACATAAGAACCTTGAAATACTGTTATATTATTTGTAAAGTTATTCCAGATTTATTTTAATTCCAATAAATTGTGCAATAAGTACTAATAATATTGAGTATGGCACTGCCCAGTTTGCACGTGTTACAGATTGTCGTGTTGATGCGAGCTGCGTAGTGTAACAGGTATCCTGCAGGAAGTGCCAATGAGTACTAACAAGTGTATATTTTACTTGACGAAATACTTACTAAAATAATAGAAAATTAAGAGGTGGGTACAATTGTTTGAAATAAAAAGTTTCATTAAATATTTCTCTTAAGTCGAGTTAAAAAAAACTAGTGAAAATTTTATGAATTTTTAAATATAAATTTAGTGATTAAAATATTTATACGTTTGCCTACTCAGTAATCTTATCTTTGGCCTTCAGTAGTTAAGCCTGTTTATTTCCGTATACTGAAAATACCTGCAGTGTTGCAAACTACATTGAAACTAAAATGCAAACAATGGTGAGTCTAGAGGACTAAAAGATTTTTAGAGAATCAAACAGAAGAACTAAATCTCAAGTTTTAGAATCTTCAGAGCTCTTTTGATCTATTTAATATTAAATGCAATGATAACAAGAATGGGAACTAGTTACTAGAAAAAGATTTGGTAATGAAAGACAAACAAATCGAAAAATCAGAAAGAAAAGTTCACAAGAAGAACATTATAATCTATTGCAACATTGAAGGAGCTAGAGAAAATCTAGAATATGTAGTTCTAGAAATAAAAAAAAGATACATAATATAGATTATGCATTACGTTCCAATTTAATCCTTGTTCCTATTTTTCACCTTTACCTTTCCAATAATCTAAAAATAAGAGTAACTTTGCTACAACTTAATTTTATAACTTTTATTTCAAAATTAGTGTTATTGTTATCTTCATTAATTAAATTCATCGAATTAATTTCAGTATCTTGTTCTTTAAATTCAGTTTTCTTGATCTTTGTATCGACTCAGATTTGTTGGCTTACTGCCAATTAATTAATAATAGTTTATCGTTTCGTCGCTAGTGATTAGCGCGTACAGTTTCAGTGAAGTTGAAGATTGCTGAGTACAGGCAACTCGATTAACACTCGTATCCAGTCACATAGTTGTTTATGTATTTGAGTCTTGTTTTCAGGAAAATGTTTTGACATGTAATATAAAAACGCTCAAAATATATTGTCCAGTTTAAGTTCAGTCTCGTGTAATTATTCCGTGTCACCTCGTCTTTAACTAACAGGTTATGGGCTCAGAGTGCTCACAGTAATCGCTAACGCGATACAGTTGTGCGTCGGTAACCCATCGTTTTTCGGTTAGTGCCGGTCTTCAACAGTTTCGGTCTAGCACGACAAAATGAGCGCGAGCAATTTCGCGCGATTCGAGCGATTGGACAAAGAGAATGATACATGGAAGATTCAGATGAAAGCAATACTGATAAAAAAAAACGATTCATGGGGTTACGTCAAATGCACTCTCAAGAAACCCGAAAATGGAAGCACGGCAATTGTTGATTGGGTTGAATCGGATTAAAAGACGCCATTCAGTATCATTTTGCTCATGAGTCCATCAGTAAACAAGCTCGTGAAAGGCTGCTACTCAGCACGTGTGATTTGGATGAAGCTGGAGGAAACGTATGAATCCAAGGGTCCTGTGAGGAAGGCCGGTTTGTTAAATCAATTAATATCCCTCAAAATACACGACGGCGATGATGTGCACGAAAGCTCTCAAGAATTCCTGGAAATTGTCGACATGTTAAGTGACATGGAAATCGAGATCAACAATGATTTGTTGACAATCATGTTATTGAGAAGTCTGCCTGAGAGTTATGAAAATTTCAGGTGCGCAGTCGCGTCAAGGGATGACCTTCCAACACCGGAGGCATTACGCATATAAGTCTTAGAGGCGTACGACATGCGGAGAAGCAGCGGAGACTCGTCGAAGCAGAGCGCATTGGCAGCGATGTCAGCATACTGGAAGCCGAAGTCGAGGAAGGACAAAGCTGGAAAAGAGACGTTCACGAACGACTTGAAGATGAAAGAATTGCGCCAGCGCGAACAAGCCATTTAGCTAGAGATTATCAGCGAACCGAACTGAAGATGTCAGTTTGTACGCCAAGACGACTATGGAAGAATGCGAGATCTCCCAGATCGCGGTAGGTTCAGGACGCTGTGAATGGTTCCTGGACAGCGGTTGCACATCGCACATGTGCGGGGATAAAACGTGTTCGAACAGATCGAATCGGCTAAACACGGTAAAGTGAATTCAGCAATCAAGGAGTACGCGGATACTGTGGGAAAAGGTAGTATCACGCTTGCGACGGATGTTGACGGCAGCGAAAAGAAGAATCGCTCCGGCGATGCTTTTCGCACGAACCAGATTTCCGTCGGGAAAATTACAGTTAAAGGGTATAAAGTGATTTTCGAGAAGAATCAAGCCGCTGTGGTCGACAACAAGGACAACAGAAAACTTGTCGCAGAACGTGTTGGCAGACTTTATTACATTCGATGCAAGCATGCGGAATGTAGGAGAGCTAACGAAGGGACCACCAATACAACGAGTACTTAGAAGCAATACTTGTCGAACTGGCATAAACGGAATGAGGACTGCATCCAGGTGAAGATGACGCTCATATTTCCAAAAACGTCTGACAGGGTCTCGCGCCCAGGCGAGCTCATCCATATGAATGTACGTAGATCGATGCGCATCGCCTCGCATGGACAGAAGGGAAGAAGAACCAGGAAGACCTCGCAAGGAATATCGGACAGCAGACGAAAAAAAGGAGCATACGAACTTTGCATTTCTTTCGGAGGTACCTATGCGTCAAGCCTTGGCGAGACCAAAATACAATGAATGGATCCAACAATGGCGAACGAGGTCGCGAACAACACTTGGATGCGAAGAAGAACAAGAAATCGTCGAGGTCGATGAACAGTTCTTCTTAAGCAATCTCGTCGAGGGGAAATGTTAGAGAATGAAGATTGCTGTTCACAGGCGACTCGATTGCCACTCGTATCCAGGCATATCGTTGTTTATGTAATTGAGCGCTCAAAACTTATTATCCAGTTTAAGTTCAGTCTCGTGTAGTTATTCCGTGTCCACTCGTCTTCAACTAACAAAAATAACTGATTAAAATATAATTTTCATTACTAGTTAAGAGTTTCTAACAATTAAAAATGTAAATAACATCATTATATTTTTTTAGAACTAAAAGCTGTTAGTGGTCATACTAACATCAAGTGGCCGATATTTGAACTAATCCAGAAGATTTTTTTTTCTTTTCTAAACTGTACATTTTACAGTCGGAGCACAACAAAATAACGCCATTTAGATGAGCAAAGTTAATGCACATCCTGTCGCACCGCACCATTTCGTAATGCCTTTTGTATTATCAATATACATATGAGACTTTTTTTTTATAAAAGAAAGATAAGAAAATTAGATTTAAAAATATTTATGTTAAAAAATTCCATTTAGTTTCATCTCTTTTCGAATCATATTTCTGTCAGGTCACATTATATAGTTTCGAAATTGAAATTTATTAAAAGAAAGTAAAATACTAGATTATAATTTGGATAGAAAATTTAACGACTTTTTCCTGAAATTGCCCTCTAAATAATATTCGTGTTTGTCTGGTTGCTAAGATAAAGGTAAATAAAGTAATATTATTTTTATAACTTTATGAAGTTAGTCGAAGTAACAAAATAGTTCATTTATTTGACTTTCTTTTAAAATAATATTATAATAATCTATAGAAATTTTAATTATAATTTAATAGCTCTATTTAATCTAAATAAAATTTAATATGTAAAGTTGCGTCTAATGACAGATTTACATTTTTCTTCTAATTTTTTGTTTGTTTGTTTCGTTAAAGTTAAGCTCAGTTTATTTCACACATCACAAAAAAAAAATCAAAGTAAAGGGTCCCTTTAAACGATTGCTTAGCAAGTTAAAAGAGTCACTTTTTGACACTAGCGTTAAAAGTAAGATAGCACCGTGTTAAAACTTATTTTGGTTTTACTTTTATCACGTTGTTAACGATTTGTATCAATAAATCAACAAACGTAACCCTACATGTTAAAATATCATTCTACATTTTTGAGTATTTTCTGATACACTAGGAAGATTGTAGATAAAATTTTGTATGATATACGTGTTAAAAATAATTAATTTCGTTCATGGGGTTGTGCCACTCTGCTTCGCCTCGTTTCACATACTTTCCCACTTCCTCATAAAATGTCACTTTTAACACTTATATCATAAATAACTATTATAACAGCATCAAATTATCAAATCTCAACTGAATACTGAATTATCAAAAATTTATAACAATTATGGTAATTAATTGCAATTTTAATGATTTTAAGAAACCTATGGCATGGAAATACTCGCATATAAATATACAAACTACTGCCATTTCATTTTCACTGAACCTAGGTTCCACTGCAGTACTATCGCATAAATGTGAACACTGCAATGATACAAGTTTTTTTGTTATGATAACCCATTTGTTTAATTTTGTAACCAACTAAAAACGGAGGAGGTTTTTCAGTGTATTTATATTTATTATTATTATATTTTATTATGTATTTAAATGATTTTTTTTTTTTTAGTGGTTAGGTTATACCTCTAAGTTGGTCCCATTAAAATTCCACTCATAAGTTTTACCCGTTAGACTAGAAAAATACGTAGCCAAAAAAATAAAAAAACTTTTTAATAAAAAATTGCACCGACAAAAAAACTGAAAAGCGAAAAATAAAATAAGCCTTTGTAGTCTTTAAACCAATTTTCTAAACTAATGTAAATAGGTAACTAATTTTGAGTCGGCGCCAAGAAACAATCAACGAACGCCAACCCAAATTAATTACATTAATTTAGGAGCTTGGTTATTCAGACTAAAAATATTTATTTTATTTTTTGCTTTCCGGTTTTTCGTCGGTTCAATGTTTTGTTAAGAAGTTTTTATTCTTCAGGAGAGGAGAACGTTTGTGGTGCTATTATTCACTTACCTACTACTTTCCCATTTCAACTTGTAAAAGCTTATAGATGGTTAAAGATAGGCAGTACACCCCATTTTCGGTCATATTTATATTTTATCTCATCTCTTTAGATATCACAATATTTTAGTTTTCTAATTATTGTTTTTCTTTTTTTAGGATTTAAATATGAATGATGTATCTAAACCGATGAAAATTGACTGAAGCAACAATAAAATATTAAAATTAAGTTTCAATTTGTAATAATGGTAGTTAAAAAATTATAATATTATGTATGTAATTATGTATATTTGACTAATACGCTAATGCGTAACTTAAATAGTTTATAATTGTAGCAATATTATGTGGTTGTTGTACCCAGAATTGACAAGTGTAAGCACATAATAAATAACAGAGAACGGATTATATACAAAGTGCATATATTTAAATTTTTGTATATCTTATATTAAAATCAATTTTCTGGACGAATTGCATTGATTAGAGTGAATAAATGCTAATTACTAACTGCATATATTGCATATTTTGCATTCTTATGCATATTTTTACAAAAGTTGCATATAGTTGCATATTTCAATATTTTTAAGACCTTGTCTAGTGATATTTGTTCTGAAATTTCTGGTAATACACATTCAGTGAGGTAAGATACTATGCTACTATATTTCAATTTATTTACAAATTTGGTTACAATAATAGAACCGCGGACCCTGATCAGAAAATCTCGTATTGAACTAGCTAAAAATTCTCCCACCTTCGGAATGTAATTAAAATAGGTTGCAACACGACCTTCAGGTAGTACGGTCGGTCAGAGATTTACCGTTTAGCAATTTCTAAAATTTGGTGCATTAGTAGATTATGATCTCGTTAATTTTTTTGAAAAACTACAGAAAACCAGTAAAAAGATGTTAAATTAAGAAATTTTCTGCATTTAACATTGAGGCTTATGAGAATAAAATTTTTTAATACATTTTATAAAAAGTACGATAGGAGAAAATAATTTATAAACTTTTAGACACATATAATTCTCAAATGAGCAGTCAAACCGAATAGACGTGTCTAGTTGTGTGTTGCCTACGCTATAACTAGTGTTATTTTCAGTTCAATATTTCTAATTTCTACTTATTTTATAAAAATGTCCACCCGTTTGCGCAAAGATGATGTGGTCGCATTAGCTAAACAAGTGGTTCAAGAAAACTGTGGTGACGAGTTAATTAATAAAATCGTGGCTCGTGCGGAAAGCATTTAAACAACAAATTACTGTATTAAGTAATGACATAAAAGCCCTACGTACACAATTATCTGATAAAGATAAAGTGATCGAAACTATGAGCGAGGAGATCGACAGACTTCAACAATATAGTAGGCATAACTGCCTGCGTATCTTCGGAGTTCCGGAAAAGAGCGGCGAATCCACGGACGATGCTATTCTGCAGCTATGTGAGAAGAAACTCGATCTACACCTGGAACCAGGAGCCATCGACAGATGTCACCGTATTGGGAGACCCGTTAAAGATAAGTCTAGACCTCTAATTATCAAATTTAGTCGTTACAATGACCGTGCAACTGTCTTCTCTAAAAAGAGTATACTAAAAGGTACTGGTATTACCATCAGAGAGGATCTCACTCAAACAAGACTCAGTGTACTTAATGAGGCAAAAAAGAAATTCGGAGTAGAAAATACGTAGTCTCGGGACGGTGTAATATGTTTTAAAATAGGTAGTGTGATTTACAAAATATCAACACTTACACAGTTTTACAAACTTACTCAGTATATTCATGACCTTCTCCGTTTATACCTGTCATCCTGAGATTTGTCTGTTTTGCACATACACACAACTATTGATGTTGCATACATTTAAATTTAGATTAATAATATTTTGTTATTCTACTTTATTATTTTTTGTAGTATTTTGGTTACAAAATAAGTAATTTAAAAATATTTAAATTATTTTATTGCTTCTTCTATTACACTTTTTAAAAAGATTTTTATTTCCTTTACAATAATAATGGATTACAATATGTACTTTATTGTTCCAAGACTAACATCAGACTAAATTATAAAATACAATTCCAGCTCTAAGTAAAATATAATATGATGCGTCAGGAGATAGTTGACGCTCCTGAGAAGCAGCTGAGGTCAGGGGTTCTCACCATGTAACACCTCCCTCCTTAAGCAGAAACTCTAGGGTGGAACAACTTGAGTTTCGTCAACTACCCTTGGGTTTCCTTGAACTTTCTGTAACATTTTATTTTTGATTAGTTTTACAATAAAATGTAATATTATTATAGCCGTGAAGATGGCGATATAAATGGTCAATCCTCTTGAATAATGGATCTGTAGATCGATTGGATCTGCGGGGACTTCTTGAGTTTCTTGAAGTTGAATTTGGTGTAGCTTGTCGAGTGATAATTTATCCAATTTTAATTCTTCAACTTGTGCTACGGTTGAGTTTCGCATCTCTATTTTTTCCAGTTTTAGTGGGTGACCTGGTATTATCTTCATTTTGTTGGAGTAGACATAAAAGGGGGTTTTGAATCAGCAGGTTGGTGGAACAATAAACAGATATGTTCCTTGTAAGGAAGCAATAGTGTTTTGCTTGCACATTGTTTGTACCTTCTGATGTTTAGGAAATATTCCAATGTAGTGTGCTTCATTGATTTTCAAAATGATTTCTTGATTCATTGTAACTGGTATGTGTTGGCAATTATTTGCTGTAACTTCAGATGACAAAATTGAAATTAAACAGTCTTTTTCTTTCTGTAGTGGTAAGAGACTTGTGCTTTTACACAAAAATTCTGGTTGCAGATCGATGCATTCATCATTGCTGTATTGATATGCATTGTTGCTTAATGATAGGTAAGTTGAGGGTGGAATAATAATTGATTTATTTTCGTTGGGAATTGAGAATAAATGATAGTGTTCGAAGGTTTCCGGGTGGACTAGAGGAAATTCTAGTGAAAACATAACTTTTTCTTCAAAAATATGTACTTTGGTTTCTATGACATTATAATATTTTAAGAGGTCATTGGCATCAGAAAATAACAGTTGTTTGTGATTATAAATTAAATATAATTCATTAACAATTTCTTTTAAATCTTGATAAGGAATAATACTAGGATGAGCAATTTTTAAATTTGCAAATGTTATGGCGTTTTCCATTTCTACGATGAAATTTAATATTAAATCGAGATTTAGTTTTATTTGTTCCAAAGTTTCGTGTGTTTCTGTATAATATAAGAAATTATAGTTTGTACTGTTTATTGCTTGAACTAGTTCGTTCGTCTTGTTCTGAATTTTATGTTGATTATTCATAATTATAGTCATTGTCTCATTGATGCTAGACATAATCATTTTTGAGAGTGAAATTTGTTTATTTAATTTTGCAACGATCTTATTTTGATGTGTTTCTAATTCTAAAATATTCTTATGAATTTCATTGGCATCTTCGTTATCCATGTTGCCTGTTATTATTTTTATAATTGAACCTAAAGGGTTGATTACGCCGCGTTTTTGACGTTTTTCATGATAAAACAAATTAATTTTATTATTAACAGTTTTAATTTCATTTTCTAATCGTTTATAATAACAGTGTAAAGAATGATAAAGATCTGGGGTAGCTGCGTCTATTATTACTTTTATTTGTAAGTAAATTTCATTTTTGAAGTTATTGCATTTTTAATAGACTTAAGGTCAATATAATGTAAGAAGGTATGGGAAGAGGTTTGTATTTTTGCATGTCCCAATTTAAATGGAAGGATGCCGGGATTAGTCGCTAAATTCTGTATTTGTACTATTTGCGTCTTCGTCATGTGAAGGATCGCTAGTCTGTAACAAAGGAGACTTTTTCAATAATTTATTTTCCAATATTTTTATTTTTGGTTTAACTCGACTTTTTATCTTTTTAAAGTGATAGGTTTTTAATCTTGGTCTCTTTATATTAGATAGGTGAATATTTTTTTAAGTATTACCGTGATCTGGTTTAATTTCCGCCGTCTTTAGTTTCTGATTTATTTTATCAATTTGTTCAGGTTTAAATTTATTCTTTGTTTTACTTTGTTTTTGTTTATTCTTTACGAATACTGTGTCTGGTATTTCCGGTAGATCTTCGCGATTTTTATTAGCGTAATTTATTGTCTTTTGTTTGTAATTTTCATTTCTTTCTCTAATTTTATTATAAAGCAGTTTTATTTTTTCTTTATGATTAACAATTGTTACGTGTCAGTTTCGTATCCCATTCCTTTTTTTTTGTTCATATCCTTAGATCCTTTCTCATTAATTTATTGGTTTCCTTTCCTCTACTAACCTAAAAGAAAAATTGTGTAGTTAAAGAATTGATCAATGTAACTTAATAATTTCTGATTTTACACTTACCTGTAATGATTTACATAGTTAAATTTGATTTATTGCCGTGCTTTAGTTGCCACATATTAGAATTATTTCCCTTTTTCCCTCCAAGGACTTATTTGTTGATATCTTGTTGACACTTTAGAATTGTTTAAACGCGCAGGCGTCATTAGTGTGTAAAGGCGCAGCTATAGCGCTGCGTATTTGATAAAACTTAGTTTAAATATTTAGACCTTTATTCTCGTTATAAACATAAACTACAGTACATCCTCGATTATTAATAATAACCCTTAAACTACCTTTCACATTTAATTCCCTTGTTTGCCTGCCTTTTCTGCGAGATTATGCATTGTATACATGCCTTTAGTTGCTGTTTTTATTGTTTGTCGCTAGTGTTCTGACACTTTCTTTGTTTTCTTCTTAAATTCGTATAGCTGTCCTTGTCCATGACTCTCTTTCTTAAAATTAAAAATTTTACACAAGTCAGTGGGAAGTTGAGAAAGAAAGACACGAAGCGAGAACAGTTGAAGTCGTACCGTCGTTTATAAGTTTTGGTTGTTTACTAATATTGTTTCTGCAATACCCAGTTTTGGGGATTTCGTTTAAACACCAAACGTAGTTTCGGGAGCAGTGTTTGTGTGATATTTCGTGTGCACTCTCCGGAATAGCTCAGTTGTTGAGGATTTAAAATAAACGGTCGGCGACCGCCATTGTTCACTCTTCACGCCTCGTGAATGCGCTCAAACTCAAACAGCGCATACCCAGCTTCCTTGGTACCCGACCAACAGCCTTCGGTGTCCTGCGTCTCAGCCCAGACCGCCAAAGTGCACCCGCCGCGAGCCAGATCCAGTGATCCAGATATTGGCGGCCCATAAGAGCGCGGAGCGAGGGGCAAGGGGTACTCCAGCGGCCAGTAGTGGCTCGTCGTACAGCTAAGTGAATTATTATAACTGTTAGCTACTTGTTATTTCTCCCGCGAATTTTATCGCCCTGATTTTGTGTATTTGTGCAACCATTTGCCATCTCATTGTTGCCGATGGAGATTGGTCAGTTTTTACGATTGTTGTCTCATTTATTCTATCAGTTTTAATTATTATCAGAAACACTTTGATTGGTTTAGTTATTAATATTATTACATGTTGCTTTATGTAAATTAAACATTTTCATTTATAAATTATTGTAATTTCAATTATTATAATTTCAATTATTATTTACTGTTGATTTCGCAACGCCTTGTCTGGGGTAATCCGAGAATTGTTTTATTGTTCTTATACGTCTTATACGCTCAACCCCATTGTTGTAAACCGACGTCGATCGACCTAGGGTCTTATGTTTTAGAACTTTTGTACTTTATTTGCGGGCAGTGTATAAACGTTACGGTATTTCATTCACGTCATTTACTCAAAGCAGCATTGGCTGTTCTTCCTCGCGTCACCCCTACACAGTGCGTAGTTTCTTTTGTTTATTTTTTGTTTATTACATTTTCATCAACGCAGTAAATATTTTTACTTTAACTTTTCTGTGTTTGAATGTAAGGAAACTTACCCAACCTACCCAATCAATCAGTGGTGACAAAGTGAGTGTTACTTTATCATTATTATCTCGTTCTGTGATACACAAATCACGGTAAGTATGATGAGTTACTGAGCACGCTGGTATTGTTATATATATTTATTTAGTGTTATTTGTTTTGTCGTGTTTTTATTTGAACAGGTCTCCAACATCTTGGTTGCTGCTGACGGTTGCGCAGCGGATGCACTCCTCGTACACCACATTTCCTTACGCTGTATCCGTTACCTTCCTGCGCGCCTAGATTATTGTTTCTGCTCCTGGTACCTTCGCGGTTGGGTACCGCTGGCTGTAAAGCGACCGCGTGGCGCCCTCTCTAATATTACCGTTGTTATCGATTTCCTAGAACCAAAAATCGACCCACACCCATCTCCACTGATCTATTTAGCTAGCTGCCTCCATCAAGGAGCAAAGTTACGCCTGCATAACCACCACGGTTTTACAGGGTAACAAATTGGCGCCCTAAACGTGGGACAACCTAACAAATTTGACGACCAACTACGAGGCCTGTTTTTACTTCTCTTTTCTGTTGATAAATATTAGGGTAGATACATAGATTGTCTTGGATTGTTATAATAAATTTTTGTTTTTATGCTTTATTTTCTCTTGTCTTTATTATGGAACCAAACCGCTTATTGAAAGACGAACTAGAATACGAACTTAGGGTTCGAGGAGTTGCTAATAGTAATCGTCAGACGGTTATGAGCCTACGGAAAGAACTGCTGAAACGGCTTGCCACCGAGGATATAGAAGACCTTCCGAATACTCCGGCTATCCCACTTGATTCTAACACCGAAGTGGATATATGTACGGAAAAGATTATTTTATTGCAGGGACTAATTGACGAGTTTTCCGGCACGTCGACAAGTGTTGCCTTTCTTAAGATTACCACTAAAATGCAACATCTTATCTCCAGATTGGCTAGAATTCATAGTGATAATGCCGACGTTACAGCAGCTGTTGCGCAGTTACAGAATCGCATTCAGGAAGCGGAAGATAAACTTATGGAGATCGCCGACACAGCTGATGATCAACTCAAAGAACCTAAACATGAAGTACCTCCAGAGCCAGTAGTAGCTAGAAAACAAATTCCAATAGCAAGATGGGATATATCTTTCTCTGGGGAGGGTGAGATAAGCGTCAATGCATTTCTCGAACGTATTGAAGACTATCGGATATCTCGCATGGCGTCTGAGAGCGAATTATGTGATTCCATTATTGAACTGCTGAAAGGTCGAGCTCTCATTTGGTATAGGTCAGTACGTAGTCAAATTAAAAATTGGAGGGATTTTGTGAAGCTGGTGCGTGAGGAATATGAGCCTTTTGACTATGAGGCGGACCTTTGGAACGAGATTCGTAATCGTACGCAGGGCGCAGACGAACCCATCGGCACTTATGTGTCCTGCATGGCTAATCTTTTTAGCAGACTACCAGCATCACCATCGGAAAATGAGAAGTTGCAAGTATTGCGTCGCAACATTCTGCCATATTTAATCCAGGGCATTGGATTGGAACCAGTTGAGTCTGTTGAGAAGCTTCTTCGTGTCTGTAAACAGCTGGAAGTTAACCGACTGATGGCTGAAAAGTTTACTCCTCCGCCAAGTAATCGGAAAAATTTATTAGAACCAGATTTAGCCTATCATGGACGTGCTCGAGCAGCCCCAGTCCATGCCACTGAAGTTCCCTCTTCTTCGGCTCCAAAAAGAGTCTTTACTTGTTGGAATTGTCGCTGTGTAGGTCATAAGGCACAAGAATGCACCGAACCTTTTCGTCAGCATTGTTTTGGTTGTGGTAGAGCTGGCGTTATTTTGCGAAACTGCCCACGGTGCTCGGGAAACGGTCAAGGGAGGCACTAGATGGCCGGGTTGTGTCTTCCGTTACTCCTCTTTCGGCCAAACAAGTCGAGTATGAGCGGAATTTAGCAGTTGTCAATTTCATCATTTCGCACTTGGGTGATGATCAACGTCCATACCTGCAAATTTCAATATTCGAGCATAAGTTTTTAGGTCTTCTTGATTCGGGAGCTAGTAGGTCAATCTTAGGTAAGAATGGTTGGGAAATTTTGATGCTCATGGGATTAACACTTGACGAAAAAGATGCTCCTGTTTGCAGAGTAGCGGATGGTAAAGAATGTTCCAGCTTAGGGTCTATAACGGTGCCAGTTCGTCTGATGAATCAAATTAAATTGATTAAGTTTTTAGTTGTTCCAAACGTCACCACGTCTATTATTTTGGGTATGGATTTTTGGTGTACGATGGGCATCGTGCCCGATCTTCGTAACGATGTGTGGAATTTTTCGGCAGTATCTTCGGTGAACATTGAAAACGGTATGATGTCAGAGTTGTCGTCAGAGCAGCAGAAACAGTTAAGTGTCCTGATAGAGAGTTATTGGAATACGACTAGTAGAAAAATCGGGTGCACCACCTTGGTCGAACACAAAATTGTGACAGATTCGGAACCGATCAAACAGCGTTACTACCCTGTTTCTCCGGCCATGCAACGTCATATTGACAAGGAACTAGATCAAATGCTGGCAGATGATATTATTGAACCTTCTTCAAGCCCATGGGCTTCCCCAATACTCATGGTTCCAAAAAAAGATGGCGACTTTCGGTTCTGCGTTGACTTTAGAAAAGTCAACAAAGTTACGAAAAAAGATGCATACCCGATTCCATACGTGTCAAGTATTTTAGATCGGTTGCGAGGTGCCAAGTTTTTGAGCTCGCTGGATATTAAATCGGCATATTGGCAAATACCGATGAGTGAAAGTAGCCGTGAATATACAGCTTTTACAGTGCCAAATAGAGGTCTCTTTCAGTTTAAACGTATGCCATTTGGCCTTACGAACGCGCCGGCTACGTGGCAAAGACTCATTGATCGCGTGTTAGGGCCCGACCTTGAACCTTATGTTTTTGTTTATTTAGATGACGTCATCGTCATCTCAGACAGTTTTGAACACCATTTAGACGTTTTGAAAAAGATTTTTGAACGTGTTTCGGCTGCGGGCCTCACCTTAAGTCGGGAGAAATGTAAGTTCTGCCGCCCTGAATTACGTTACTTGGGTTATGTGGTTGATAAGCAGGGATTAAGGGTAGACCCGGATAAGGTGAGTGCGATATTAAATATCCCGACACCCACCTGTGTATCTGACGTGAGAAGCTTCTTGGGGATGGCATCATGGTACCGTCGGTTTGTGAAGGACTTCTCTTCTATAAGTTCTCCACTCACTAGTTTGTTGAAACGGAAAAATAAATGGCATTGGACTGGAGAATGTCAGGAAGCTTTTAATAGATTAAAAGAGTGTCTGGTTACGGCTCCTATTTTGTCATGTCCTGACTTTTCTCGTCCATTTACCGTCCAAACCGACGCCAGTGGTTTTGGGTTAGGAGCCGTTCTCTCGCAAGTCTTCGATGATGGCGAGCGAGTCGTGTGTTTTCTCAGCAGATCGTTGACAAGAAATGAAAAGAACTATACGACGACAGAAAGGGAATGCTTGGCAGTTGTGTGGGCCCTGGATAAACTGCGTCCATATTTAGAAGGCACGCATTTTACGGTAGTGACGGATCACCACTCTTTAGTATGGCTCAACAACTTAAAGGATCCGTCAGGCAGACTGTGCCGTTGGAGCGTCAAGCTGCAACAATATGAGTTTGACATAGTGCATAGAAGAGGTAAAGAAAATGTCGTACCTGATTGCCTATCCAGATCCGTTCCATCTGTTGAAAGTGCTTTCATTGCCCCTTTGGCAGCCCAAACTGTCACCGACACCTGGTACAACAAGATGTTGAGTCATGTGGTAGACAAGCCACACAAATTTCCTGCTTGGAGAGTCGAAGGTAACGTGTTGTTTAAGTATGTTCGTTCTTCTGCTTCAAATTTAATGGACGAACAAGATTCATGGAAACGTATCATTCCTCAAGAGCAACGGCGTCAAATCCTAAAAATAGTCCATGATTCACCAGTTTCCGGTCACCCTGGAATAAATAAAACCTACCACAGGCTGCGTACACGTTATTATTGGCCGAAAATGATGGACGACGTGAAGGCTTATGTAAACCGTTGTGTGGTGTGCGCGGAACATAAAGTTGAGCAGAAAAGTACTCCGGGTTTGATGGGTTCACGTCCTCGAGTTTTCCGGCCATTTCAATTAATTAGCACGGATTTAATTGGTCCACTTCCTCCCAGTTCTAAAAATTTTCGGTATATCTTATTAGTTTGCGATTATTTTAGCAAATTCGTGCTTACCTTTCCTTTGCGGAGTGCCACTAGTCAAGCAGTTATCCAACGCATCGAAAATGATGTTTTCCTTTTATTTGGCGTTCCACAATATCTAATCTGCGACAATGGAGTGCAATATCGGAGTGAAGTTTTCCGTCAGATGTGTGCAAAGTATGGAGTTACCATATTGTTTAATGCTCTGTACCACGCGCAGAACAACCCCACGGAACGGGTAAATAGGGTGGTAAAAACAATGCTGTCGTCTTACGTTAATGAAAACCAAAAAAAGTGGGATCTATACTTGCCTTCGGTTAGCTGCGCCATACGCACCCAAGTACATGAAGCTACCGGTTGCACCCCTTACTTTGCCAATTTCGGACGAGAGCAAATTTTGACAGGCACGGATTACGTGATAGACGCCGTGAATCAGGATGGCACGATCGATGTAGACCGCGGCGATGTGAAAGAGAAAAAGCCTGCTCAGTTAGTCAAGATCTGCACCGAAATACGAAAACGTTTAGATCAGGCTCACGCTCGAAGTAAAGTCCGTTATGATCTTCGACGTCGACCCGTGGAATATGTTGTAGGACAGGTCGTCTGGCGAAGGAACTTTAAATTATCAAATGCTGCCGAGAACTATGCAAGTAAGCTTGCAGCTAAATACGTTGGACCTTTTAAAGTGCGTAAGAAAGTCTCGAATTACGTTTATGAACTGGAGGATAACGACGGAAGTTTATGTGGGACTTGGCATGTGAAAGATTTAAAGCCTGGGCCAGATCGAAACTCTGCAGAAGATGCAAATAATTTATTTTAATTATGGTTCCATTGATATAATATATGTTTTGTTCTTTCTTACCTCTTAATTCACTTCCAGTTCTTGTTGTTTAAGTGCAATACAATTCTATATTTCTCGTGAGCGACTATTCTTCTTCCTTTTTCGCGTCTCGTTGTGAGATTTAATTCCTTCGGAATTAAACCTCAAGGAAGTAGAAGGGGGATTTGTTACGTGTCAGTTTCGTATCCCATTCCTTTTTTTTTGTTCATATCCTTAGATCCTTTCTCATTAATTTATTGGTTTCCTTTCCTCTACTAACCTAAAAGAAAAATTGTGTAGTTAAAGAATTGATCAATGTAACTTAATAATTTCTGATTTTACACTTACCTGTAATGATTTACATAGTTAAATTTGATTTATTGCCGTGCTTTAGTTGCCACATATTAGAATTATTTCCCTTTTTCCCTCCAAGGACTTATTTGTTGATATCTTGTTGACACTTTAGAATTGTTTAAACGCGCAGGCGTCATTAGTGTGTAAAGGCGCAGCTATAGCGCTGCGTATTTGATAAAACTTAGTTTAAATATTTAGACCTTTATTCTCGTTATAAACATAAACTACAGTACATCCTCGATTATTAATAATAACCCTTAAACTACCTTTCACATTTAATTCCCTTGTTTGCCTGCCTTTTCTGCGAGATTATGCATTGTATACATGCCTTTAGTTGCTGTTTTTATTGTTTGTCGCTAGTGTTCTGACACTTTCTTTGTTTTCTTCTTAAATTCGTATAGCTGTCCTTGTCCATGACTCTCTTTCTTAAAATTAAAAATTTTACACAAGTCAGTGGGAAGTTGAGAAAGAAAGACACGAAGCGAGAACAGTTGAAGTCGTACCGTCGTTTATAAGTTTTGGTTGTTTACTAATATTGTTTCTGCAATACCCAGTTTTGGGGATTTCGTTTAAACACCAAACGTAGTTTCGGGAGCAGTGTTTGTGTGATATTTCGTGTGCACTCTCCGGAATAGCTCAGTTGTTGAGGATTTAAAATAAACGGTCGGCGACCGCCATTGTTCACTCTTCACGCCTCGTGAATGCGCTCAAACTCAAACAGCGCATACCCAGCTTCCTTGGTACCCGACCAACAGCCTTCGGTGTCCTGCGTCTCAGCCCAGACCGCCAAAGTGCACCCGCCGCGAGCCAGATCCAGTGATCCAGATATTGGCGGCCCATAAGAGCGCGGAGCGAGGGGCAAGGGGTACTCCAGCGGCCAGTAGTGGCTCGTCGTACAGCTAAGTGAATTATTATAACTGTTAGCTACTTGTTATTTCTCCCGCGAATTTTATCGCCCTGATTTTGTGTATTTGTGCAACCATTTGCCATCTCATTGTTGCCGATGGAGATTGGTCAGTTTTTACGATTGTTGTCTCATTTATTCTATCAGTTTTAATTATTATCAGAAACACTTTGATTGGTTTAGTTATTAATATTATTACATGTTGCTTTATGTAAATTAAACATTTTCATTTATAAATTATTGTAATTTCAATTATTATAATTTCAATTATTATTTACTGTTGATTTCGCAACGCCTTGTCTGGGGTAATCCGAGAATTGTTTTATTGTTCTTATACGTCTTATACGCTCAACCCCATTGTTGTAAACCGACGTCGATCGACCTAGGGTCTTATGTTTTAGAACTTTTGTACTTTATTTGCGGGCAGTGTATAAACGTTACGGTATTTCATTCACGTCATTTACTCAAAGCAGCATTGGCTGTTCTTCCTCGCGTCACCCCTACACAGTGCGTAGTTTCTTTTGTTTATTTTTTGTTTATTACATTTTCATCAACGCAGTAAATATTTTTACTTTAACTTTTCTGTGTTTGAATGTAAGGAAACTTACCCAACCTACCCAATCAATCAGTGGTGACAAAGTGAGTGTTACTTTATCATTATTATCTCGTTCTGTGATACACAAATCACGGTAAGTATGATGAGTTACTGAGCACGCTGGTATTGTTATATATATTTATTTAGTGTTATTTGTTTTGTCGTGTTTTTATTTGAACAGGTCTCCAACATCTTGGTTGCTGCTGACGGTTGCGCAGCGGATGCACTCCTCGTACACCACATTTCCTTACGCTGTATCCGTTACCTTCCTGCGCGCCTAGATTATTGTTTCTGCTCCTGGTACCTTCGCGGTTGGGTACCGCTGGCTGTAAAGCGACCGCGTGGCGCCCTCTCTAATATTACCGTTGTTATCGATTTCCTAGAACCAAAAATCGACCCACACCCATCTCCACTGATCTATTTAGCTAGCTGCCTCCATCAAGGAGCAAAGTTACGCCTGCATAACCACCACGGTTTTACAGGGTAACACAATATAGTTATTAACTAATTGTTTTTCTAACTCAATGTCTAATAATGAATGAGAGTCTAAATGTCCTGATATTATTTCGCATGGTTTTAATTTTGTGACTGAATGAATGGAATTATTATATGCTAAAAGTGCATAGTTAATTTTTATTTCAATAGGTTCTTTAGAATATTCTTCCTGATTATTTAATAATCGGATGTGTTCGATAAGGGTTGAATGGAATCGTTCAATCATGCCATTTGATTCTGGGTGTTGGGAACTGACGAAATGTAATTTAATTTTGTGTACTTCTAACAGTTCTCTAATTAATGAATTTTTAAATTCTAGACCGTTGTCTGAAATGACTTGGTCTGGGATGCCATGATGTGTAAAATATTTTACAAGATTATTTACAACTTCAATACCTTGGCCTGAGTTTAATTTATAAGCCTGTGCGTATCTTGAGAATGAATCAATAATAGTAAGAAATTTTTGTTTTTCTAAAGAAATTGTGTCTACGTGCAATATTTGAAATGGTTTCGTTGGAGTGGGTGTAATGTTAAATTTTGGTTTTACTGGTACTCTATCATATTTTGTTTTCAAACATATTTCACATTCGTTTATGTAAGTTTAAATAGATTTTCTTAAATTTGGCCAATAATATCGTGTTTTTATTTGATTTTCAGTCTCATCGAGACCTCGGTGGTTTGTTTTACTTTCATGATAATTTTATATTGTTTGTTTAATATCATCTTGATTTTCTATGTCTAAAAGTTTTTGAGTATACCTAACAAGGTTTATTTCGGAGTTTTTAAAATATTTTTGAATTACTGAACAAAATTTTTCATATATTGGGTCTTCAAAATATAATTGATACTTCACTTTCGGGACAATATATTCTTTTACAAAATTTACTATATCTCTAACATAATTATTTTTTGAGATTTGAATAATTATACGTTGTGTGTTCTGAAAGAGTTTTACAATTTTTGGTTTCTTTGGATCGTAAAGTACTTCTGAAATAATAATTTGATTTTTTCCGTAGTTAACTGGCTTTTCAACAATTGGAATACCTACGATTGGATTTTCTACGTTTGTGTGCACTGTGTCATCATCATCAGGGATTTCTATAATTTCGTTATCATATTCAACAGCTAATGAATTATTATCAAATTTTTTGTTTTTATCTTCTTTAATATTTTCAGCAAAACTTTTATTAAATTC
This sequence comes from Poecilus cupreus, assembly GCA_963942605.1. Lineage (NCBI taxonomy): Eukaryota > Metazoa > Arthropoda > Insecta > Coleoptera > Carabidae > Poecilus > Poecilus cupreus. Next base: position 24,743,419 of record OZ012713.1, on the reverse strand, counting down.
TTTCATAAAATCAAATATTCCTCCTGAATCTTCAATTGTTTCGTTAACATTAATTTGGATTCGTGATAGTGCGTCTGCGTTTTTATTTAACGATCCTTTTTTATAAATTATTTGATAATCATACTCTTCTAGCTTTAAGCGCCATCTAACAAGTTTAGAATTGGGTTCTTTAAGTGAGAACAGCCATTGTAATGGACGATGGTCTGTGTAAATAAGAAATTTACGTCCAAATAAATAGGGTCTGAAATGTTTGACCGCCCAAACTATCGCTAAAAGCTCTTTCTCTATAGTTGAGTACTTAGTTTCAGAGTCATTGAGTGTGCGACTTGCATAAGCTATCGGTAAATCTGATCCGACTTTTCCTTGTGATAGTACTGCGCCTATTGCAACATTACTCGCGTCTGTTGTCAGAATGAAAGGTTTTTCGAAATCTGGAAATTGTAAGATTGGTTCGTTCGATAATAAATTTTTGCAAATATTAAAGCAATTAACGTACTCGGTATTTTGAATATCTATGGTTGCATTTTTCTTTAAACATGAAGTCATTGGCTTTGTTAATTTAGCAAAATTTTTTATAAATTTTCTGTAATATCCTAACAGTCCTAAAAATGCTTTTATTTCTTTTGATGTTTTTGGTAGGGGATAATTTTGTATAGCTCTGATTTTTTCTGGGTTTGGTTTAATACCGTCGGGTGTGATTATATGACCAAGGAATGTAACTTCCTTTTTTAAGAATTCTGACTTATCGAGTTGGATTTTAAGGTTACTTTCACGTAATTTTTGAAAAATTTGTTTTAAATTAACCATGTGTTCTTGAAGAGAAGCTGAGAAAACAATGATATCATCCATGAATACAAAACAGGTTTTATTAATAAATTCTTTTAAAACATTATCCATTACTCTCTGAAATGTGGATGGTGCATTTTTGAGTCCGAATGGCATTCTCAAATACTCGTAGTGTCCGTTTTTAACATTAAATGTGGTTTTCTGAATATCATTTGGGTGCATTTCAATTTGGTGAAATCCACTCGCCAAATCAAGGGTGGAAAAATATTGTGAACGTCCTAATCTATCTAAGATGTCTGTGATATTTGGTATTGGGTAACGATCATCTGTAGTTTTTTCGTTTATCTTTCGATAATCGACTACAATTCGCCATTTTTGTTTTCCGGAGGCATCGGCCTTCTTTGGAACGATCCAAATAGGGGATGACCAGGGTGAGTCGCTGGGTCTAATAATTCCTTGTTGTAACATATTATTTATTTGTCTTTCAACTTCGGGCTTATGAATAAAAGGGTATCTATAAGATTTTGTATGAACAGGTATTTCATCTTTAGTTGTTATTTTAAGTTTTATTTTATTTGTGAAAGTTAACGGTGTGCCTTCACGATGAAAAATATCTGAATAGGATTTAACTAATTTTTCAATTTGGTATTTTTCTTCTAAGTTAGTGTGTTCGGTACGAATTAAATTTACTATATCAGATTTGTTTAATTTTTCATATGATTTATTAAAGGTTGTAGCGTAAAATAATTCAAAATCTGTCTCATTAAATGTGTTTACATTTATGGGTTCATACAGTTTTATTTCTTGGGGTTCGTTACTAATATTATAAATATCAACGGGTGCGTATCCGTCTTGACAATTTGTTATGCATTCTCTTATTAAACAATTAAATATTTTAGTTGATGGTATTAATATATCACCGTTATTTACTTTTACGGGAATTTTTAAAGTTTCTAAAGTGTGTGGTTCTATACGTGCAAAAAATAATAATTTTTTCTTTGCCTCGTAATGAGATAATTTTATTTCAGTATTCGGTGTTTTCAAAGTAGATTGTTTTATATTAAGTTGTACATTTAAGTTTTTAAGGGTGTCATAACCTATTAAACCGTCAAAGAAATGATGAAATTTAAAAAGATAGAATTTTATTTTTTTGTCGTCATTAAATTCAGGGAATGCTGGGATTTCAATACAAGAATCTCGTTTAGTTGTTTGGAATATTGAAGAGATGGTAAAATTTTCTTTCTTAATATAATTTTTATAATATTTTTCAGCAATATCTGGGTTTAAGAATGACTTTGTTGCGCCAGTATCGATTAATAATTTTAACGGGGGATTTGAAATTTGAACATAAGGTAAATCTTTTTTATCATAAATCGAGTGAAGCTCTATGTTTGGTTCGTTGTTGGGCTCATTTCGTGAAAATTTTGGTTATTTTCGCAAGGTGACTCTTCGTGATTATTATCAGAAATTTCGTTTGCGTAAAAGATTTGATTTTGTGTGTCATAGTCGGTATAATCTGTCTCGTAAGGTTCGTCATTTTCCTCATAGTACTGTGTCGGTTGTTAGACATTAAATAATTCTTCTACTACATAGTTTTGTTGTCTTTGTTGGTATGGTGGTCTACTTATCATTGTATTAGGTTTTGGGAAGGTACCATGTGATATTCCGCTCATAGGAGTGGGTCTTTGTTGTATAGGTCGATTTGTGGAGCTTTGGGGTTTCCATACATTAACAGTGTTGGATTTGGGTTTATTTCCAAATACTTGTTGGTTAGTGGGAAATCTTTGTGGTGTTTGAGTGAATCTGGGTTGCAAGTTGATAGGGTTACTCGGGAATGGTTGATAATAATTATTAAATCTTGGTGGTGGTGGAGGTAAAGAATATTGTTTACGAATCGGTAAATTTGAATTTGGCTTTAAATTTTGAATTTTATTTCTGTTGAAATGTGATCCTTGCAAATGACGGATGTTATCTTCCGAGATGATAAACTGTCTCGCCTCTGCTAGGGTATTAGGTTTCATGGCTCGGATCGTTGATCCTAAAGGTTCTTTCAAACCAGCTAAAAATATTTTTAAAGCGTGTGTGTTATAAAAATTCTTTTTAACAACAGTAATGACATTCGCATCTTCGTGGATGTCAACATAATTATGTAGAGCACTTAAATTCGACATGACTCTAGTGTAAAATTGTAATGGTTCTTCATTATCTTTCTGACGTAATTGATCGAGATCAAACAATAAACCGTTTTCATCTCTTTGATCGCCAAAATGTGCAGTTAATGCGTCTTTTACTGTTTTCCATTCTTTAGTTGTGCAAGTAGAATAAACTTCACGTGCTGGACCGATTAATTTAGCATAAATGCCATAAATTACTGTAATATTTTGAACACATTGTATGTTTTGTGGGTTTGAATCCCAATAATTATTAATGAGTGTATTAGAAATGTCTAAGAATGCTGATAATTCCAATGGGTTACCATCGAATTTTGGTACTATATCAAGCAGTTTAGAATCAAATTTGGGGATTGTCGCCATGTCTGAACAACTATTGTTTTGCAATGCAACTCCCTCTTTTAATTGTAAAGTTGAAAATAAAGAACTTAAGTCAATATCTAAAATTTTATTTTTATATTCTAATTCTAGCTCGTTTTCACTATTTTCCTCTATGGAGATAGATGAACGCGAGGAGTCTGACATAAAATAGATTATTTAAAAGGAAAGCAACTTACATAAGTAATACAGAAGAAGTCTTCATATCAACCTCGATGGATTCACGATGAATTTCTTCGGGCTGTGGTTCTTTTTTTCTGGATTAACAGTAGAAACTGAAGAATTTTTCTTGGTGAATCTTCTTCCAGAATCCTACCGACTGCGCCAATTATTTTATTGCTTCTTCTATTACACTTTTTAAAAAGATTTTTATTTCCTTTACAATAATAATGGATTACAATATGTACTTTATTGTTCCAAGACTAACATCAGACTAAATTATAAAATACAATTCCAGCTCTAAGTAAAATATAATATGATGCGTCAGGAGATAGTTGACGCTCCTGAGAAGCAGCTGAGGTCAGGGGTTCTCACCATGTAACATTTATATATTTATACATACAAATTAAATAATATCGTTTGAATTATTTGAAAAAAAAATTTTTTTATATTCACAACAAGGATACATGTGTTGATACGAGAAAATACAGGGAGAATGAACACCTTATCTTAGTTACAGGGGGTTTTATTACAAGGCACATCAAAATGGAAAAGTACTACAAGAAGTGCTGATATAATGATAATTATTGTAGAATAGGAATACAACAATACATAATTCCTCCCTTCTGAGATTTTACAATATATATTATGCAATAGTGCTTAATTCTACAATAGGTTCTTTATTACTTCCAAACTTAAGTAATAATAAAATTATTAAAAATACATAATATAAAAGTGAAGATTGTTATAAATGTGTAAAAATTCCTTTATCTATGGTAACTCTTTAATTGTTATATTTACTTTACTAATTTTATCTAATTTCATTGAATTTAAGTGTGGAAACGTATTATTAAAATCTAAGTTTTCAAATATTATTTCTTTATAAGTTTCTTGAATTATATCAAACTTAAAATTATTTACTACACATTTATTAATAAGTTTTAATTTAAATATACCTTTAATTTTTTTATTAAGTGTATTACTTTCACAATTAATTTGATTTTGTAGTTCTTTGGGACTTATTATAATTAATTCGTTTGCGTTTTGAATCTTTTCCCAAGTATTTTCTAATTCCAGAGTATGATATTTCGTTTGAATATTTAAAATATTAACTACCTTTTACATTTATTTAAACCAATATACTCAGTTTTACGATAAAATATCTTAATAACTAAAATACAATTATTTATTTTTACATTATTATTATTATTTATATAATACATAGTTTTTTTACATTCAGTTGAAAAAGTTTATTATTTTTTTATAAAAGCTAGGGGTGTAAATGGATATAAATCATAGGTTTGGGAAGAAAAATTTGGGATATTAATAAGGTAGTGTATCTGTTCATTGTCGTGTTGACAATAAGTTTCCCATAATTTCGTTTAGTTGCCAAATGTTTTTATTTTGTGTAATTCGGGTCAATAATTCTTGTATGTAATTTTCTCAAGTTAGAAAAGGTTAAACTAATTTTTATTTGTTTAGTAAGATCATTTAAACTTTGAACAATAAATAATAGTTTTTGAAATTTATTTTCAACGTCAATCTTTCCTACCTAATTGATGTTCTTCTTTAAGGTTTCTTGAATTTCATCTAATAGCGTTTTTAGTCCATTTTAATTAATTATAATATTTTTTATTTGATTGAATTTATCAACCATTTCTTTACTAATTTTTAAATTTTGATTTGTTTGATCCTGTAATAATTTTTCATTATTTTTTATTTCTTCAAGAATTTTGTCATAGCGTTCTCTATCGTAGGCGTCTAAATTTCCTGAAATTGATTTAATAATATTTCCTACTCCGTTTATTGAACCGCGTTTTGAAATTCTATGAAATATTTTATTAATTTGATTTTGAAATATATCTTTTGAATCTTTAATTTGGAATAGAAGGATTTCTTTCAATGTTTTTATTTTTATAAATTCATCATGAATCGGGGTTATATTATAATTAAAGTAAATTATTTGTATCTAAGTTTTCATCAATATTTTCCCTAATTTAACTAAATGAAATCCATTATCATTTGAGATGTCCGTAAGTTGAGCCGTACATCTGAAACAACAGTTTATTGTTTAATTCTGTTTATTCGGACATGCTTTTCGCCTATTTGATTTCTTATTTTTACTTTCCCGAGTATAGTGTTATAATACTGAACTCTATACTTTCTAAATAAGGGTTTTTTAATTTTATTTTTTTTTTATTAATCTTGGATTTCCTTTAACATAAATAGTATATTTTATTTGTAAGGGATTATCATTTTCTTTATAACGTTTTTGTTTCTCAATTTTTATTTTATCATTTATAATTTTGAATAATTCATCTTGTTCTGTTTGATATTTTTGTATAATTTCTTCATTAATAAGTGGGATTGTTTTTAATGGAATTTGATTATTTTTACTAAATAGTATTTCATTTGGGGTTAATTTTGTTATAGTATGCTTAGTATTGTTATAAGCTAAGATTGCTAAGTCAAGTTTTTCTAGGAATGTTTTATTCTTGAAGCGATTGTTACAAGAAGTCTAAGATGTTCTATAAGCGTTAAATGAAATCTTTCAACAGCGTTGCTTTTGGGATTGTTTACGCAAATTATATGACTTTCTATATTCCCGAGTTTGAATAAATCTTGTAAAACACTACTTTTAAATTCAGGCCCTGCGTTCATTTTTACTTTATTTGGTATAATATAAATTTGGAAATAATTTATTAATTTCTGTAATATATTATTTGAACTTTTTTATTCTAACGGATAAACTTGACCATGTTTTTAGAGAATTGATCAAAAATTGTAAGAAAATTATTTTTATTTAAGCAAAGTACGTCAATATTTATTATATCAATGGTTTTAAAGGTGTGAGTGTAAGATTATCTGTTGCCGGAATTGGTTTTCTATTATATTTGTTTAATTTACAAAATTCACATCTATTTATATATTCAGTAATATTACTGATCATTGTAGGCCAAAAATATGTTTCTTTTAAAGCATTGAGTGTAGCGATTATTCCTTTATGGTTAGTTAAGCCTGTTTGGAAGTCGCGGATTATTTCTATTTGTTCCTCTTCACTTTCTACGTCTACGACTATTTTATTACAAGCGATTATATTAATGGAATTAAATTCAAATTTTTCTTTTATAATTTTTGACAATTTTAAGTCTAGGTCCTTTTCGTTAAAAATTGCTAGGTATTTTATTTTTGGAACTATATATTGTTTAAGAAAGTTTAATATTTCGTCTTCAAGATTTTGTTTATTTAATTTACAGTAAATTCGTTGTTTTTATTCTCGAATAATCTTGTTATTTCTATTTCAGTTTCAAAATTATGAATTTCAAATATTTATTGATTATCGGCTATGTTTATTCTATCTTCTATATATTTAATTCCGTTTACTAAATTTTCTGGATCTGAGTGGACCGTATTTTGATTTGACGAAATTGAGTCATTATTATTAATATGTAAATTTATTGTGGGTAAAGAATAAGCATTTATTTGTATATTTGTGTTTTCAAATATTTTTAATATTTTTTCCGATACTTGATTCCATTTTAATTTATCTCTGCCCCATCCTAAGAGTGGTAAATTAATTTCAAAAAATTCATTAAGAATGAGATAATCTCGGAGTTCCTTTAATGGTTTCTCTAAGTCTCTAATTGATGGTTTCTCATAAAAAGTTTTTTTTTTATAATTAAATGGATAATTCTTTGATTATTACAATTTTGAATAATAATATGTTTGTTTATTAATTTTCTATTGACTTGATCTGCTAATCCTTGACTCATTTCGAAATCGTCTAAAATACAATGAGCGAATATTTTTGTTTCTGTTACGTAACCGATTTTATTGTGAATTTGTGTATTATTACGTTGACAAGAAAGATTATCTACTATTACGTTCATTTTGCCTTATAAATATTCTATACCAAAATTATACTCGTTTAATTCTATTTTCCAACGCATGAGTTTCTGGTTAGGATTTTTCATATTGAATAACCAACATAAAGGTCTATAATCTGTTTTTATAAGAAATTTTCTACCAAATAAATAATGTCTAAAATTTTTTACAGATTCAATTATTGCTAATAGTTCCTTTTCAACGGTCCTATAATTTTGCTCAGCATTACCTAATGTTTTTGAAAAATAAGCTATTGGCATTTCTTTGCCGTGTTCATCTTTTTGAAGTATAACAGATCCAATGGCATAATCAGAGGCGTCCGTGGTTAGTATAAAGTCTGTTTGAAAATTTGGAAATTGTAATATATGAGATGCAGTGAGAGTTTTGACCATTTTTTAGGCATGAGGTAAGAGGTTTAGTAAGTTTAGCAAATTTTGAAATAAATTTACGGTACGATCCTATCGTACCTAGAAATTGTTTCATTTCTTTTTTTTTGTTTTGGGAATATTAAAATTTTTTATTTTTTCTGTCTTTGAAGGGTCTGTTATTATTCCGTCTTCAATATATCCTAAATATTTTGTTTGTGGTTTCAAAAATTCTGTTTTATCAATTTCGATTGGTTTGCTTTTCTTAATTTTTCGAAAACTAATTTAATATTATTTAAATGTTCTTCATGAGTTTTACCAAAAATAATTACATCATCCAAATAAACTAAACAAATTTTGTTTATCAATTCTCCTAATGCAATATTCATCATTCTTTGGAAAGTAGCGGGGGCGTTTTTCAAACCAAAAGGCATTCGTAAGAATTCGTAATGACCGGATGGAGTAGAGAATGCGGTCTTTTCGATATCGCTTTTGTTCATGGGAATTTGATGGAAACCGGAATGCAAATCTAGTGTCGTGAAGTATTTTGAATGACCGATATGAACGAACCAGGTGTCGATATTGGGGATTGGGAATTTGTTTGAGTATTTACTCTCCTAAAATCAATTACTAATCTTGTTTTCTGTTTACCGGAAGCATCTAGCTTCTTTGGAGAACGAGAAGGCTGTATTACTTTTTCTTTTAGCATTTTTTCAATGTGTTCTTCAATGTCGTTTGCATATAGCTGTGGCAGTTTGTAATTCTTTGTGTAGATGGGGGTTGTGTCATTAACAATTATTTTATGTTCACATAAATTTGTACAAGACAATGATGGTTCGTTTGGTTTTGGAAATATATCTTCAAAGTTATTAATAAGTGTTTTTAATTTTGATTTTTCAATTTGATTTAAGTGTTCTGAACAAATTTTAATGATATTATTTTGTTTATCAGTTTTAATGTCGTTTTGTAATTTCTTTTCTTTTCCTTGTACATTAACAGAATTTTTTATATAATTAATTTGAATGTTTAATTTTTAAAATGTTCAATACCTAAAAATAAATTATATTTTTGTGAAATTTGTAAATAAAACATTTTAATGGAATTTTATTAATTTTGAGTATCACATATTGTGAAATAGTAGTTTTTCCATTTACGGTTGTAAACGTACATTTTTCTTCATGAGTTTTAAATTTTTTATTATTAACTAAATCTGGTTGTATTAAATTTATACTTGAACCCGTATCTAATAAAATGATATAATCTTGTATTTGTAGCGATGGTAAATTATATGTTGGGCTAGACATTACTTGTTTAATTCGTCTGTCCCTATCTCTAATTCTAAAAAGAATCGTATTCAATGTCGTCGTCTTGTTCTACGTATTCATGTTCGTCAGTAGGTTGTTCACTTTGGTCATCTGAGCTATTATTCAGATTATAATTCTGTTTTATCGTTTGTGTGGATATAAGCGTAGTAAGTTTCGTTTGTTGTGTCATTGGTCTGGGCTGGAGCTGGAATGTTGGTTTCGTTTCGTAGAAATTTTTCAAATTTTGTCGGGGGGCAAAGGGTTTTGGTTGTGTTTGTTTATTATTAAGTTGAATTGATTGGGATGGAGATTATAGGCCTGGGAATTTTTTTGGTGGTATATTAAAAGTTAAATTTTGTTGGTCTTTTAACATTGGTGACTGATGTGGGTTTTGATGTGAATAATTAAATTCATTTCTCAACAAACATTCACATTCATCTAATCTACTAGGTTGTTTAACAATAAATGATCCTCTCACTGATAACGGTAAGAGAGTTATAAAATATGAAACTACAAATTTTTTGTTTTCTCTTATTATTGCATCCTTTTGTATTTGACTATATTCTTTTAATAATATTTTCGATTTATATTGTGAGAATTTTTGAGAGATAACTTCTAAGGTTTTATCTGTACTAGTTTTATTTTTTATTTGCAATATTTCTAGTAAAATAGTTTCAGCTGTGCTTCTATCACAAAAGTTTGTAGTAAGATAAAGTTTTAAATATGCCCAATTTGTCAATTTATTTTCAGAAAGTAATTCGTCAGCTTTATTTGTTAGTTTAGTTTTTATAAGTCCAAAAAGATATGTTTTCTGAATGGGATTTAGTACAGTGGTTTGTAGCGTAGACTAACGTCGTCTATGGCACTAATGAAGTTATTTAATAATTTAATATCTCCGTTAAATGGAGGAATAATTTCTTTTTTAATTCTAATAGTGTAGTCATGATTGAACTTTTTGTTATTTGTTATCTACTCGGCTTTAGAATAATGTTTTTTACAGTATTATTTAAAGGAGTATTATTTTCTACTTCACTATCAGATGTTTCAGATTCTGTAGTATTATTACTATCAGACATAAATTGTGTTTGTGTTTGTGTGTTTAGGACTGTGCCGGTCCCTCGATACCTTTATTACTAGTCAGTTGCTAGAGGTACCCCTTTGTGTTACACAGAAAATAAATACAATAACACAAATATTAACTTACAAAGTTAATGTGAATAATACAAGGATTGTTTGATGCTTTACGGACATCACCGGGTCGCTGATTCTTCCTGGGTCTGAAGACGTGACCGAAAGGGTTGTCGAACAGCAAGTCTTCCTTCCTCTTGATTTCTCGGTTGTTGGGTTGCCAGGGAAAGTTGATTTCTCCGTGGGATCTGCGTTTCTTGACGTTTCCACAGGTCGTTGTAGAAGGTTTTGTTGAAATTTAAATTTTTCTTGGTTCGTAATTAATTGTTGGTAAAGAAATAAAATTCACCACACAATTACTTTTTGTGTTTCTCTGATCCTACCGATGACTGCGCCAATTAAATAATTTCGTTCCAATTATTTGAAAAAAAATTATTTTTTTTTATTTTCACAACAAGGTTACATGTGTTGAGACAAGAGAATACAGGAAAAATGAACACCTTATCTTAGTTACAAGGGGTTTTATTACAAAGCACATCATAATGGAAAAGTACTGCAAGAAGTGCTGACATAAAAATAATTATTGTAGAATAGGAATACAACAATACATAATTTTTATATATATATATATATATATATATATATATATATATATATATATATACAGTGTGTCCCATTTAAGGTACGAATACAGTGGGATCTCGAGAACCGTAAGAGATACGAAGTTGATTAAATTAGACGAAAGTTGCCTGATTAGTAGGGTACCCTGAACATGTATTCGTTTTTTAAATTGAATGCATAGATCACTAGATATTGGCTAAAATGTAAATTTAGCGATTTTCTTTTTTTGCTGATAACTTTGTTATATGACATAATACGAGATTCTGGTTTGCACTTTCTTATGACACTTTTTAATGGTGAATTTACAGATGTACTCAATTTTTTTTTATATCTAAACATTTACGAGTTACTGGTATCAACTTTTATAAATTTTTATAATTAATAGAAAAATTAACGAAATTTGTTATTTATAATAAAATTGAAATAAAAATAGGGAATTGTAGGCTGCTTTGGAAAAAATTTAATAATTAATAATACAATCTCGCCATCGAGTTAAATTTAGTTTCATTGTTTGGTGTGGTTTACTAAGAAGTCCACTAATTGGCCCAATCATAATTACCGAAAATTTAAATAGCCCTAAATATTTAAATATGTAACAAAATGATATTGCAGATATTTTAGATACATTGCCACTTCATCAAGTACAAAATAATATGTGGTTTCAACAGGACGGAGCTTCTGCTCACAATTTACAGCTCATAGTACAGTAATTAAATGTTCGAATTGGAGGACAATAGATAGGGATTTAACACAATTATATTTTTTTATAGAGTTACTGAGAAAATAAACTCTTTATTCGTGAATATTATAATGAAAATGTACTACGAAATGCCACAGTAAGAATTCGAAATCAGATTAATCTAAGAATCTAAGAAAAAATAAGGCTGGATGCATATGTATTCACACGTGTATCTGTGCTCTCTGATTTTTGTCGCCTTTCGTATAGAAGTTTATACCTTTATTTATTAAAATTTAGTGCGTATTGTGCGTAAATAGTAGGAGATCGGTCGTGTAATTTGTGAATATCAGTACTGATATCTATGTGAAGATATTTAATATAAACCTTTTAAATATATCATTTTGCATGTATTTTTAACAAAATTTGTCTAAAATCTTAATTAAACACGTTAACTATTGTTTATTAATTTGATCCAACAGCTCATCGATTTAAACAAGTGCGAATATGAACGGTATATGCAAAATTTGTGATAGTAAACTAGCGAGAAATAAATCTGGCGTTCAGTGTACCAGTGACTGTAAAAATTTTTTTCCATTTCGCTTGCTTAAAAATTTCAGTAGCAGAGCAACAAGTAATTAATACATCAAAAAATATAAAATGGATCTGCGAAGAATGTCAAGCTAATATCAGTAGTGAAGATGAAGATTCATTTAAGGAATCGAGCAGCTCGTCCAACCCGAAAAAGATAACGCTCCTTGATGTAATGGCTAAACTTGACTTACTACAAAAAACCACTGAAGAACTACAAAAGTCAGTGGGTTTTTGCTCTAATAAAATTGATGATTTCGAGATTATTCTTAAATCACATTGAAATTGTCGGAATCCCGGAAAAGCCAAACGAAAACATAGGTACAATAATAGAGTCGATTGGAAATGTAATTGGATATAAAATAATGGAAAATGATCTGGACGCTTATCACAGAGTTTCCCGCTTTAAACAAAACGCTGCTACTAATCGAGAACCAAAGAACATTGTCGTACGTTTTATTTCAAGAATTAAGAAAAACAACTTCGTTGCCTCTGCGCGCAAATTTAATAACTTAAATACTAATAATATTAATTTCACGGAAAACAAGAATATATACGTCAATGATCACTTGAGTCCTGCATATAAAATTTTACTCAAACATGCTAAAGACACATGTAAAATGAAGAATTATAAATTTGTCTGGGTTAAAAATTCAAAAATATTTGTGCGTAAGGATGAAACCTCTCCAATAATCATGATAAGTTCTGATGCTGATATCAAGAAAATAAAATAAATTATTAAAGATTCTCAATAAACACTATAAATTAATTTATTCATTCATAATGTTGACTATTTTTTATCAAAATGTTCGAAGTGTAAAAACAAATTTATTAAACTTTTACAACAAAGTAGCAGCAACCAACTATGACATTATCATGTTAACCGAAACTTGGTTAAATAACACTATCATTGATTCAGAACTATGTGATTTAAATAGATATGTTGTGTACAGGCGCGATAGTTCTTTCGGAACTAAAAGTGGAGGCGGTGGTGTCCTAATTGCCGTGTCTAAAGCACTAAAATCTAAACAGCAAGTGCAGTGGTGTTCGTTAGCAGAGGACATATGGATCACGGTGTACATAAACAATGTAAAAATACATTTTTGTTGTACTTACATCCCTCCTCAATCAGTTGACAGCACTTATGAAAGTCACTTTGGAAAAATAAGTGAAATAATGTCCCTACATCCGACGGACATTTATCTAATATCTGGTGACTATAATTTACCTTACATTAATTGGACTCGGAACAATTCTTCACATTGTGAACCAGTTCTTCTAAGAAGATCAGTAACAAATTTAAATTTAATTAATACCTTAAGTTAAAATAGTCTTGAGCAATACAACAATCACTGTAACGTAATTAATAGAATTTTGGATCTCATTCATAGTACTACAAAAATTGATGTAGAATAGGGGACACGCATGAAATTTAAAAATCAATGAAAGTTTGTTTTTTACATACATTAATGTTATTTGTTTCGTATCGTAACACATAAAATATATTTTGCTCATAATTTTTATAAGAAATTAACATTTAAAAGTTCATAATTTAACCTACAGCCGACCACTGTGCGTAGATTGCCGAGTTTACACGAAGAGTATGTGACGTCAACTTCCCTTGCTGTCATTTATGACAGTTAACTCTATAAGTATTTGGCGGTATATTTACGTTTAAATATCTCTACTTTAACATTTTATTATAAATATACAGGGTGGGGCGTTTTTAGTTGCGTTCAGGAATATCTCGGAAACGAAGCATCGGATGAAAAATCCAAAAAACACAACTAAAATATTTTCGAGGAGGACATCCCATGACACCAAATTCAACCCCCCCTCCCCAACCCTGGTGGGGTGGGGCAGGGGTTAGTTTGAAATCTTAAATGGGAACTCCAAATTTTTTTTGCAGATTCGCATTCTACGTGAAAAACGGAATTCAGTGACATCAAAATTTTCGCCCCCGCCCTCCCCCCCGGGCCAGTTAGGTGGTGGGAAACTTTCAAATTGGTTACGGGAACACCCACTTTTTCTCAAAGATTCGCATTCTACGTTAACAACTACATGCAGTATCACCCTGGTGCGGTATGGGTTGTCGGAGAGACTAATGTGCGTTTAATAGTAACATGGTGGAAAATAAAGAATAGAAAAACTTCACACACATGACCTTTTGATTGCTGAGAGATATCGTTTTTATTTCGTCTCATAGCATTTAACCACAATATTCTACTTTTTAATTAATTTATTTATCAACCTGATATATTATATCACTTTCGCATTCAAATAAACCTTCAAAAACACATGAAAACACACGAAAACAGTATGCTATACAAACACTCATGTTCTATGTGAACAAGGAAGATGACGTCACGACAGACAACGGCACACTCTACGATCGTTTTTGGGCATTTTTTGAAACTAGTTTTTAAAATATTAATATTTACCCCTTTATGATAAACAAATTAATTTTTAACTATTTTTCTATAGATACAGGGAGTATTACGAACACTTATGAGGTTACAATTATTTTTTACAACACAACGTAGGCGTCGATTGGTAATAATAATTTTATATTGCAGGATTGTACTGTTACTATATTTTTGTATCTGAATAGATGTGTTGCGAAGGGGTAAATAGCTCCGTGGTAACGTGTCGGACTGTGGATCGTGAGATCCTCAGTTCGAATCCCACTGCAGACAGTTACAAATTTAAATTTACCCCTGTGGTTCCCCCTCCACTAACATCCTTGGGGGCTATGATTTGACGGCTGGTAACCGCACTTCATACGAAAAAATATATCACCTACCGAGATCTGCGCAAGCAGAGTGCCACACCCGTAATGGGTAAAAGGCGTGATGATATATTTATTTTATTTATTTATTTATTTATAGATGTGTTGCAATTTCAAATGAGGAAAAATTATTACTGCACCATATAATAAAATAGTACACTTTGCTTTCTGAGTGAAATTTAATAAAAATTGCAAATAATATTTCCTCAAGATTAAACAGTTCAAATATTCGATAGAACAAATATCCTTGTACAATCTAATTAAACTTTCCTTATCATCATGATACATACATATTCCAGTGAAATACACGTTTGTTTTTGAAGGAAAATTTCGTGTTTACTTATACACTTGTATCATAATATACTATTATGCCATTGTGTTTGACCATGAGAAGTGCGGCTGGCTTAAATATAGCGTAATCTGAAAGTCTAGTTTTTGATCACTTTTTTAGTCAGCTGGTACTGTATATCGACAACCCCTCTGAGAATGTTGGATACCATGTCGTCCATCATTTCTGGTTTATCGACGTAGACTAGCGACTTGAAATATCTCTTGCCGCAGAAAATGATCCAAAGCTGTTTAATCACAAGATCTTGGAGTCCAATCCACAGGTTCATTGCGCGATATTATGCACTTATCGAATGTGACCCTCAATAAATAAATTGAGGCACATGCTGGGTGACATGTTTCGCCGTCTTGTTGAAAACACCGCTCTTCCACATTAACGCCATTTATTGGGGAACGAAGAAGTCAGTATCATGGATCTATACCAGTCTCTATTGACTGTAAGGATCTGCCCGGTATCATTTTACAGCACATCAAAAAATTACCTTTTGTTTATGTAACGCCGCCTCAATAATGGCTTGTAGATTTTTTTCACAAAATATCTAAATAATTTACACAACTAGCAAGCGTAGTTGTGGGAAAGGTGTCGCTAGAAAAAATGTTCCAAATTCGGAAAACAAACCTCTATAATTTATTTATTTTCTATTATCAAAATTAGTGCGGCACATATTTTTCAGATATAGCTCAACTCCGTCCATCCACGTACGTAACCAGTGCCATGACTTCGGAACTAAAATGAACTGTTCAGAAGAGAAATATTAGTTTGACAGTATTATGCGATGATGAAATGCGTCACAATTTATTTAATTCAACTTTTGTCACCGAAGCCACACGTCCAATGGGCACGGCGGTATAAACTTCTGTTAATTTATAATCCGCTGGAAAACTGAAACTAGGATTTATTCAAAGAAAAATTCTAGGTGTGATAGAGTACGTATTATAAAATAAAGGTAGTTGTGTATTCATTCCGTGTGTATTTTGTCATTCATAGATATGAAGCTTTATCAGTATTACACAGGAAAAATCAATTATAATTTGTTTATTATATTATTCCATCACCAACACTATCGATTAAAGAATATATTAATAAATAACCTAACTACAAACTATTAATTACCTATCCCACATAAATCCAAGGTAAGTATTGTGACGGATCAAAAATTTCGATAGCCAGTTTTTAACAGATAAGCACGTGTTAGGGTCTCTAAAACGACGATTTTTAACGATTTTCTCGTTCATGATAAACTCAAAATCTAACGACGGTATCATTTTAAAATTTCATATTTCATATTTGAATGTTCAAGTTACAAGGTGATTGATTAGATATTGGGAGCAATCCGTCAATCAGAAGTGCTAATTTATTTTTTGACCTATTCGGTTTTTCTTGAATCTGTTAGTGAAATAATCATTTATGAGAAATAAAGCCGAGAATTATATTGAATAATATGCTCTATACTTTATGTGAAACTTTCTTCTCTATATTGTACTGTTTAAAAATTATTATTAATTTCAGTTGTTTCGCCGAGAGTTTATGTGATAGCGAGATGTTTTTATTAGCTGATAAGCTAATTCGAGTCACTTGGTTTAATGTGTAGTACCTATGTACATACATTGCTCTGCACGGAAACTCAGAGCCCATGCTTTGACGGTTGGCAATTATTGTGAAAATACATACAGAATACTCCATTTTATTCTTAACACACGAATATCTCTTGAGATATACATTTTAGGAAGAAGTTTCTCATATCAAACTTGTCGAGAACTAAATGGGCCACGAATTGACCGTTTCAGTTTCAGCATAGGTGGCGCAGCAATCGGTAAACTAGTGGGAAATTAATTTTCTTAAATGGAAACATCCATTTTTTAATTGCTTATTGTGATTCTAAACTTTTTTCTGGTTCTCCTACATTTGATTGAATATTATTTCTGTGGTAACAACTAACTTTTGTACAAAACTTTTCTTAATTACTATCGTAGATGGCGCTGCAATCAGCGTAATGGGTAAACTTCATTTCATCGTAACTTCGATGAAATTAACTTTTCTTTGCCACACTTTTTTATTGGAAAATATGCACTTTTAATTGTGTATTCCTTTAGAGTGCGTAGTACTTATAAGTGTACAGGCCGTCGGCATTAGTCAATGTGTACAACGAGGAGGTTGCGCGTACGGATTTTGCACATCATTGGCCATGAAAAAGGCCTGTTGTTTGTGACTGTGTACTTAGGTGTTAAAAAGTTGTTCAAAGTGACCACCATGTTGATGACGACAAAGTGCCATTCTTCTGCGGAATTGCATTATAGCTGCTAGCGACATAGCAGGTGTTTTTATAGAGCCATCTACCACGAATCAGAAAAAATTACGTATTTGTTAGCACAGAATCATAATAAGCAATGAAAAATGAGAATTTACATTTAAGAAAATTCATTTCCCTCAATTTTACCGATTGCTGCGCCACCTATGATGAAACGGAAATTGTCCATTCGTGGCCCCTTTTGTACTCGACAAGTTTCATTTGAGAAACTTTTCCTGGAATGTGTATTATTCGAGAAATTAGTCTCTCACAATTTAAATGGGACACTTGTATATGTATAAATTACGGATATCTAATTTATACTTATTGCCACGGGTAAAACTGCGCAGGACTGCATTGAATTTTATTTACAAACACGGAACACCGGGCGCTTGGTGATCTGTTGTACATGCATACGGAAAAAATGTATTTTCTTATCAACACGTATTTGTTATATAAACTAGGATTGAGTGCAACTGCCATTAGTATGTTGAGTGATTTCACAGACAGAAGTTCGAGCCCAAGAATGTTGCTGATATTTTATACTGTGTTTCTGGGGCTGATTATTCCAGGTATGTATAACCTGCACACTGGGCAATACACCTTAATTACCTATTGCTGAATATTCCAGTCAATTTATTACTAAAGTGCAATACAGGATTAAGAGTATAAATAAATTAATAAAAATAATTAAAATCAATTTTATTAATATGCATATCTTACAATTTATTACAAATGCATTAATGGTCAATTTTATCTTTCAGAAATGGTATAGTTACATGATTATTATAAGTAGGTACTGAAAATATTTTTAAAATAATAAAAAATTTTTGCTATATTATCATAAGTATTTAGTTTTTGTCTACTACGAACTACTTCCATAATTTGTTGTTTCATGCAGGATTCTGTAAAATACTTTTCGTAGAACCATGTCCGACATTATTCCAAGAAAATGTAGGTATTTGTACTATGTTTCAAACATATCGGCAGACATATTTTCATGAAAGTCTGTACTGAAATCTTTTATACATTTTGCGTACCTTTCTCATTTCCTGCATACACAATAAATATTCTCTTGCCGCGTGATACAGAAAACAATACCCTTTAATACACGATATATGGTTACCACCGAATATTTAATATTATAGTCGCCATTGACCATTGTTTCACCGTTTGGGTCGAGTTGGTAATAGTTATTTACATTATACGTGCGGTAAGCTTAGTTTTAGAGCGCGAAGTTTTGTATTGAAGCACGACGCGCAGCGGAGTGCTTTAAGAAAACTGAGCGATGTATAATAAACTTAACGCACACATAATGTATTACATTTTCTGGCCGACATACCTTTTTACTATATTTATTTATATGTATTTTCCATAAATTTTCCTAATTGATATTTATAGTAAGCTGTGCACCAAGACGAAAAACTATGGAACGTGAAAATCGTTTTTTGGTGTGGTGTGATGAGAAAAACATCCTCTTGGCATATTTCACAGAGCTGGTATCGCAAAATAAATAATCTTTGTGAGCAATTTACTCAATTACTGATTTGCAAAAACACGGATATTTCAAATAAATAAATAAATATATAATCACGCCTTTTACCTATTATGGGTGTGGCACTCTGCTAACGCAGATCTTGGTAGATAATATATTTTTGCATATGAAGTGTTAGTGTTACGAGATGGCGCTGCTGGCAAATGTCATTTTTATATAAAATTTTTATTTATTTCTATTTTACTTTATTTAACGATTTTGGCGGTGACTAGAGTTTTTTTTAATCATTCTTTATTACTACAAAGTTACTTCTAATTTTAATGGCCTCAAAAAGCTAAAAATTGCAAAAATCATGGAAACTGTAAAATTGTATTAACCGCAAACGTAAATGATTATGATTGTTATGTTTACAGTTCAGGAGACCAGAAAATCTTTTCTTTGAATCGAGGAAAACCCATTTAAGTCATTATTTCATGATTTCGAGTTATTTGCATTTAAAGTTTTACAAGTCACCATAATAAATACCTTAAAATGCCTCTGATCTAAATATCTATCAGATATAATTTGTATTTTAAAGGTAAGTATAAAAAACATGCTGAAATTGAAAAAATATTTTTTTTATTTAGACAGAATTGAAAAAAAATCACTTAACTGAGTTTTCCTCAAAAAAAAAAAAAACGCAATTTCACCGTTATTATTAAATATGAAAATAAGTCACATTATTCAAAAATTTGTGATTTTACTTTTTCAGGTATTATTCAATTGTTATCATAGCTACCTGACATTATTGTGTTTTTGACATTAAAATAATATGACATTAATTTTCTAAAAAAATCCTAACTCCGTCATTTTAAATAAAATCGCTATATATTATTAGAAATTAATTGATTATAATAATGCAGAATATCAAAAAAAATTATTTCAATATAAATTCCCTATTAAAAAAATTTGAAACCGCTTATTTGCCACTTTAAAACAAAAGAAGCTTAAAACTTTTCAACCAGTTTTGTAGAACTTTTCAGCCGCTACAATTTCTCTATTTACCATTTCTTAAAATTTTCAATAATAAAATATACACCCCGTATAAATATATATCAAAGTCCGCAATTAACTTAATTTGTCCAGAAAGTGACTAAACTGGTTTTTCCTCAAAATATATTGGCGATCCGCATCAGTTTGAAAATTATTTAAGTACTGAACTATACCACCATTTACTCTTTTTCTATTAACACATAAGCCACTTGAAACAATTTTCTACACAGTAGTACGAGGTACTTTTGTCAATGTTGAAGTTCTGGCTACAGCTGAAAATATTAAATAGCTCTCGTTTTTTTTTTTTACAGTTTTGTTCATTATTCGATAAAGCTACACATTATCTTTGTCGTTCAAATCTTCACTCCACGGTCACCACATTTACAACTTTAATTTTAACTGTACGCCAGGCCCAATAATATTTAATATTTTAGATTTCATTTGACTTAATAGCAACAATATTTTTCTGCGATCACTACTGTAAGTATTTCAATACAGAACAAACTACAATAAATGAAAATGCGTTATTACAAATAGTGTTACGTAATGTTCATTACGTAACACTGTTATTTCTGTTGGCACTACTGACTGTCACATTATCAAAAATAATTAATTTAAGTAAAGTACCACTTCCGGTTAATGGATTGTACCCAAAATCTAATCAGCTCTCACACACTATCAAAATGTTTTACCCCTACATACCTACACAATTACGATGCCAACCTAAAACCGCAGTATAGGAGCTATAAGCAGTAGTCGCACTCCCAGGGTTTTTTTGTCTCATGAAAATTTGGCCTTGAAGCGATAAGTCCCGCTCTGTGGACTAAAAATTTCAGTATTGATCGCCTGCCGCCAGGGTCGGACTGAACCCACCGAGATGCCGAGAAATTTCTCGGTGGGCCCTAGCCTTCTTTTGGGCCCTTGGGCAAGACGATATTTATAAATTAAATTTTATACAAAATAATTCAATATTAATTTATATACACGTAAATGTTGGCATAGGCAGTTAACATGTGAAATCTGTTTTTTGTAATTAAAAAGGGTCCGACTTTTTTATTTCATAATCGAAACTAATAAATTATTAAATTATTTTACAATAAATTGTTAATTTTTATTGTGATACTATTAAATTAACTATTTGTACTAAATAATCGTAATCGAAATCGGCGATTATCAAAATTGTTAATCGTAATCGTAAAATAAAAATTAAAATCATCACGTTGCATTACTAATCTTAATTCTAGAATTTTTAACAGTATTAAAGAATTATTCAAAAATCAAGAAAATTAATTATTAAATTTTAGCGAAACTTATTTCAACATGGGATGACGAAAACTCAACTATGTCTGAAAACTAATGAGGAGTGTACACAGGTGGTGTGCGAACTTGTCTTTTTAATTTAAAAAATAATAAAATCACGTTTATGCTCCAATATAGGGGAAGATATATTGCAAGCTTTGATTATGTTGAAAGTTGAGCAAGACCTATTGGAAATTTTCGATACGATACCCTAGCCCGAGCCTCATGTAGTACAGAACCCAAAAATTTGTTAATGTAGGCATTATTATTTATTTTCTGTGTTAATTGTGCTGATTTTTAAATATTTAACAAAAAACGAATAATTATAAATTTATTATTTAAAAATGACATAAATTATTCATTTGTTGATTTCGTGTGAAGTTATTATAAACTATAAAATACAAGAAAAAGTTACCAGTGAAACGGTCTTATTAATTATTTTTTGCTGAATTGGTATGAATCCAAGTAAAACTATCGTTTTACTTAGAGAATGGGGCCTTCAACTCTATTTTTCTCGGTGGGCCTTTTTCCTCCAGTCCAACCCTGCCTCGTTTTACTTAGAGAGTAGGGCCTTCAACTCTATTTTTCTCGGTGCATAGGATGCGCAAGAAAATCTGACATGCTACAAAACATCAAAGGTGCCGACAGAGAGTGCGACTACTGCTTATAGCTCCTATACTGTGCTGAAACCATGACAATTCTATACTTTCTAAGGGCGGAAACATTCTATTTCTTGGCCATTTTGAGCTAAAAAAAACCTAGTGTATCCGAACGGACATTGCCTTTTTGTTAAAAAATGGATACAAAATTCTACTTTATGAAAATGTTTTTGGGGATCTTATTGAAGTATCTGATTATTGTAAGCAACCTTGAAACTTCATTACTAGGTTTTTGTAATAAAAATTTTAAAATCGTAACGTAAATTTTATGCGATATAGGAAAATACGTTTAGGCAATTCAAAACCTCAATAAACACAAATAACATTTTGCGATTTGAAATAAGATTCTAAGACGGATGTATGTTATGGAATTTGCTTGTTTGTTTTTATTATCAAATAATAAACAAGTAGTTAGTTCCGTGATAACACAGTGAATCGAGCAGTGGCGTCGAATTTTCATATTTCTGTCGGGTGCTCAAAATCTAAACAGTATATTCTATATACAGTCCAAAAATGTTGAAATGCAATTATATGTATATGGAGCAGTAAAACAAATGGAAAATTTTAATATATTTATATATACATATTTATATTTACTAATCATAGAAAAAAATACACACATTATATACTATAACAAAACAAAATTCGAATGTAACAACAAATTGAAAGATGAACTAAGCATTGATAGAGCAATTGTATTTCTCCGTACTGTGGCAATATCGTTTAAATCCAGTTCTTTCGTGTCGCTTTTGTTTAAATTTAAAATTACAATATTGTTTAACCACTCTTGAGTCATTGTATTGCGTAAGTATGTTTTAAATCTTCTTAAACAAGAGAACGATCTTTCTGCTTTACAAGATGATACCGGTATCGTTAAGAGTATCTTTACTTTAAAGTATTCGGAAAGAAGTGTCTCCATTATTTTCCTTTAATTTGAAAAATTTCACAACGTCCGAGAATGATTTTCATTCAAAACCTCGAGACATAACTAAATCTAAAAACATATCCCTATGCAGAGTAAGTTTTTCAAAATTAAAATCATTTTGATAGAAGTCCCTCACCAAAATAATATCAGTCTTGGTTGTAGCCACATTTTCTTACTAAATAATTTAAAGTTTCTTCTTCGAATCGAGACATTAGACTTATAATAGCCTGATCAACTATTTCAAAAAATATTCGTCTGTAATTATTAGACTTGCAACGAATAGTGTATTCGGCCATAGGCCGAATACCGAATATTCGGCGGATTCCTTGGCCGAATAGCCGAATATTCGGCGAATAGTATTCGGCTGATTTTTTCTGTTTACTACTCAGTATTTTTAGTTATTATTGGCAAATATCTTGTGTTTAATTAACAATTTGAACAAATATGACAATTTATTAAATTAAAATTTTGTCATTTCTGAATTATTATCAAGAAAAATTGTTGTTTTCATTTATTTGCTACATTTATAAAATTTAATAAATAAACTCGTCAATAATAAAAAGTAAATTTAGCAAATTTATTAAATTGAAATTGTTGTTCGTAACAACTTATTTTGTTATAATAACTATGATTTATTGTTCAGCTTCTATATAATTACTAAAATATTTTGTCAAAAGTACATAAAAATAAATGTTAATAATTACTATATTCACAAATAAATTTTGTTAAGAAATGCACAAGAATAATTTGTTACCTGCTAACAAATTTGAAACTTGTTAAATTAACATAAATTAACGGTGGATCGTCTGAGACTAAATATTTTCTTAAAATTTTGTCAATTTTGACTATAAATTTTTTACTGTATACCTATGTATCTTTATTTATTACCTATGTCCTCTATGTATGGGGCCTATTTAAATTAAATAAATATTTTAACTAATAGAAATCTGTTATCATTGGTTAAAATTTTTAACAGGCCGTTAAAAATTAACAGGTAAATTACAGAATAGACACCCTTATGTGT
This sequence comes from Poecilus cupreus, assembly GCA_963942605.1. NCBI lineage: Eukaryota > Metazoa > Arthropoda > Insecta > Coleoptera > Carabidae > Poecilus > Poecilus cupreus. The sequence goes on along the minus strand of OZ012713.1, from coordinate 24,719,497 downwards.
TTTACATTTATTATTTTATTTCAAGCAAAAATTACCGAATGAAATACCCTAAATTTCCACTTTTCTCTATATTCTAAACTATTCGGCATTCGGCCGAATAATGCTTAACTATTCGGTATTCGGCCGAATAGTAAAAATGTGGCCGAATAGGCCGAATACCGAATAGTTACCGAATATTCGTTGCAAGCCTAGTAATTATCTTTTGGTGTCTGAAAAGTATGTTGTGTAGATGGACAATCGTCTAATTTTTTTGGAACATTTCTTGTTGTAGACAAAATTGGCTCATTTATTCCAACATTTAGTTTACCTATGTTTTCGATAACATTATCCCAAAATTCGTTAAATGAATTTTAACGAATATTTGCAAGTAATTCTAGAACAGTGATAATTTTAGTTCTAGCTTCAGAGAAACATAAAAAAAAACCTTTTGAACATCCTTATTTAGGAGTTCTATTTGTTCAAGGACAAATATTAATAATTTTAAATTAAAAAAAAAATTAAATTGCAAAATTTTTTCGTGGAATCCATTTGCTTTTGCTCCTACCGTATATCATTATTCTCTTCTAGCAGATTTTCGAAAAAATTTAATAAAGCTGCATAATTTTCCAATATTGTTTGTAGACTTAAAATCCTTACACACCATCGTGTAGGACAAAATGCTCGAACAGATTTGTTGGCATCCTCTTGCAAAGATTTAAAAAAAATTAATCTTTTTGGCAATGTATCTAAAATATCTGCAATATCATTTTGTAAAATTTTAAATATCTAGGGCTATTTACATTTTCGTTAATTATGATTGGGCCAATTAGTGGAATTCTTAGTATACCACACCATACAATGAAACTAAATTCAACTCGATGGCGAGATTCCATTATTAATTATTAAATTTTTTACAAAGCAGCCTACGATTCCCTTTTTTTATTTAAATTTCGTTAATTTTTCAATTAATTAAAAATATTTATTATTACTGTTTTATATCACTGTAAAGCAAAACAAAATCTCTATTAAAAAATGTCATGGCATACTATGACCTCCATATGAATAGGTAGTTAGAGGGTATTCAATTTTTATAATAAATTTTAGAATGTTCCTTTTTGTTTACTTGTGAATTCATTACTATTAATAAACAACTTTACTCCAATCTGTCTCGTTGCAACTCACCGCTCATTCCCGTCCACCAAACCCTACACTCTACCCACTATCTTTTTGTACCTTTTTGTATCTGTATCCTATTTTACATAATTACATTTTTACATTTAACATCTAGTTTACTTTCCAATATATATATATATAGGGTTTTCATTTTAAGTGGTACACTATTGCTATTTCGAGAACTATAAATGCTACGAGGTCGGTTAAATTAGCAAACAATTTCTATATAATAAGTCAATTAAAATGAGCGAAACAAGAATTTTTTTAGACCAGTGGTTCTCAAAATGCGGGGTGCAACTTTCTTATTTTAAATGGTAACCTATTTTTTATTTGCTTATTCGATTCAGTATTTTTTTCTGAATTCAATGATATTCACAAGTAATGACCAAATAATACAAAATATTTGAGAAACATACAAAATTAAAAATGTATCATTTTTATTGAAATATGCATATACAAAGTTTACCATGGAAGAAAACAAATAAATCAAACAATTTTTTTGGGTAAAAGGCGTGATGACATGTTTATATTTATATTAAAATCAATATTTATTACGAAAATTATAACAGGACCATTCAAAATTAGATAAAAACGAAAAAGGTTTTACATTTCAAGAACAGGTTAAGTTTTATTTATTTATTTAATAGAAAAAACAATGGAACAAATTACATCTAAAATTTTAGTTATGAATAAAATTAATAAAACAAACAGTAATTGCAAATAATAATTCCAATATATTCGTACAATTTATTATTTTTGTTTATTAACTTTAAAAATAAAACATATTCTGCTACTTGATTCAGAAATCTAATTACAGTTACTTGATTTATTTCATTGTTATATTCATAAAAAATTGCCATAATATCATTACAATATTCTATAAAATATTCATAGAAACACTGTAATAAATAAATCTAATCTGTTTTCTAAAATATCAAATATTTTTCATTTTTGTTTAATTTGTTACAATTTCTCTAATAAACATTAATTTTAATTTCATTGATATATCATATAATACTAATATTTAGATAAACAAATGAGACTTAATGCATTCACTTAAAAGTTTTGAATAAATTTTGTATTTATACTTTTGCTCTAAAGTAAATAGGTAATAATTTACAGCAACATAAAAAAGTAGCATTGAAATCTCTATATTCCTCATTTCAATTCTACACCCGATATATATGTGAAAGGAGATAAAAATTGATAAGATATTTTCATTTTTATTTCTAATGGTAACACTTAGTTTACGAGAACGCCCCTTTGTAAAGTTATAACATACGGCGAACATATTTAAATACTACAAGTTCGTTTTAATTTATTGTCGTTGGTGTTTAGTTTTATTTTATTTATGCTTATTTTCACCAAAAACATATTTGTAACGTCGATTATGTCGAATATTAATTCTTACATGTTACAATACAGAACTTTTGACTTGTATGTTTTTACATACTAGCATATATTGCTTTGAGGACCGATGTAATTGTTTTGTTTCCACATTTCAGAGATGGCAGATTGTAAGAAAAATCCACGAGACTACGACGTTGTTTTGAAACTTTTGGAGAAACACAAACTTAAGGAAGACACGAATGTTTTTAAGAGTATCCAAAATTCCATTTTGGAGGAACAATTAGATGGCGCAGCTATACTGGACACGCCTAAAGGAGATTTAATTGATGTAATATACAAACAGTACACAGGCTGGTTGATTTTTCGTGGTTCAGCTTATATCTGCTGATATATTAAAGGTACAAGATAAATTTAAAAGATTTTAATTATAACATCTATCGAGTTTACTTATATTATAATGGTACTAGGACTTCTAAGTGAACTACTAATCATTTGTTTAAAAGGGTATCCCAGGTTAAGAATGTAAATGTGTTCTAGAACTATGACGCCATTGTCCACATAGAACTAAAAAATTAATTTTTATCTACTTAAATAACTACTGCCTATCGCCTTCCTTCTCTTAAATATGTAAAAAATCAGTTTATGTATTGCGATTCCGCAATGGGATCCACTCGGGAATTCTTAATTACAGTAAAATGACCGAATAGTCATCCGAAATAATTTTTTCCTATTTCACGTACACAAAGTCAATTTTGTGACACTGTTTTTCTCAAAAACAATGCTACAAAATTGAATTTTGTGCAACTGTTTTTGGGGAATTTATTATTTGTAAAATTAACAGTCTGTTAACTTGGGGCTGTCATTGTGGTCATTGTAACACTAGTTGTTCAATATATTATTTCGATCTAAAATCAAAATAGAACTAACAGTGTAACAGTAAAAGCCTAACTTTTAGAGAAAAAAGAAAAAGAAAAAAGGCTATATTATCTATGCAGTGAGTGGTGCAGGTCTGTTTCTTCGGCAAAAAAAGAAATTTTTGAATTGTTTATCATTAATTTTTTTTTATTTTTGCAAAACTGCGCCACTCTTATTCTGGTACCTTTTATATTTCAACTGATATTAAGTGGACAAGTCAAGCAGCCTGCTTTTAAAGTGTATATTTAACTTTATTATTTTTAAAATTTTAAGGATTTACAACTAGAAAATAAAACTGATGAACTGAATGAACAACTTGAGCCTAAAGATGAAAAACAACGTATCAAATGGTTCGATTACCCAGAAGAACACTCTATAAATGGAACTGTTTTTCCAGCAATGGATGTTGATGAGAGCAGTAGTAGAGAGGTAAGAATTATTATTCAGGGTGGTGCGTCGGAAGACGCTCCATATGGATTTCAATTCTAGCTTTAAAATGTTCATACAATTCATGTAAAAATAGAAAATTCCCTTTAATATATATTGAATGCTTTCAAAACTCCTAACCTGAAGATCTTAATGGGGTCCTTTACTAGTCACAAAATGGCAAATAAGTCATTTATATTATGATCAGACTCAAAAACATCGTACTACATATAATACAAGTTTAAAAAATATTTTCAATTATTAAGACATTTGAGTTTTAAAGACCATTTCGAATTCTTTGTACTTCTCTATTGAGCTGTCAGATTGTAGAACTGTCAAAATAGTTGGCAACTAAGTAAGTATATTTTAAATACCTACATACATAACACATTATTTATTTCTAATAAATATTACTTTAGGTCAACTCAACAAAACTAATTTTCTAAACATTAAAAAAGAACATTTATGAAACTACAATTATTTACAATCTCTACAGTTTGAGATATACCGACACTTCTAATATGACGTCACAAGGTTTAAAAAAATCATTGTGGATTAGTGAATAACAATTAAGACTTTTTAAAAGTGTAGATAATCTTCAATTTAGATAAAGTTTCATAAAAAAATCAGAAGAACTCCATTACACTTTCAGATATAAGATCATGATAGAAAGTAAGGAAAGTAATGCTCCATATGTTAAGGAAAAGAATGAAACATGAAACTTTGGTATTTATTGAAAAATACCCTTTCCTATTATGAAATGTGTTTTCTTTTCTAGCGCCAGATGATCTTATTGAAACATACATACAATATATTGCTTCGATAACTTCTCGAAATTTCAGAATTTTATAAAAAAAAAATTTAGCAAATTTGTTTTCATATGCATTTCTATAGACTGTTGCTTTAATTAATTAAGCCCAATTAATAATGTTCAAAATTTCCTAGAAAGTATTATTTTAATTCTGTACCGCAATTTAAATTCATTGTAGATGTCCAAAGACAAGCTTGTATACATTTACAAATTAATAAATAAAATAAAATACCTTAACAAATAAATCACCACGCTTTCGCAGATCTCGGAAAATGATATAAATAAAGTATGGTTACCAGCCGTAAAATTACAGCTCCCAAAGATTTTAATGGAGGGGGAACTACAGGAGTAAAGTTAAAATAGAAACTGTCGATTGTGGGATTCGAACTGAGGATCTCACGATCCATAGTTTGGTGCCTTTCCAAGGAGCTATTTGTTATTATTAATTAAATATAAAAGTTATAAATTTTTGGCTTCATTATCTTCTCTTATGAGTTTAATAACACGTTCAAGTCTCTACGTTTGTTGCAACATGTTTAAGGTAACAGTGCTTTACGCAACGCATTTTCAAGCTAAATCTATTTTGCTGAGAGAGGATTAAGGCAGCCAACATTTGAATATTGAAATCCGTATGGTGCGTCGGTCTCGCACAACCCTGTATTTATCTGTGGTCAAGACTGCTAAATTTTGTCATGAATTGTCACAATTTTGGCGAAACCTCATTTTATTAATTGTTTATTTGTCAATTTTGGACAGAATTAGGCCTACACAAGTCACAGATACTTTACACATGTGTACCATTATTAATAAATTGAAAATTACAGGCTTTATATTTGAACAGTGGACATAAGACGATTTTGAAGAAGATATTGGAGAAAATTAAGGGTGGAACAGCTAAGGTAAATATTTAATTCATGGCCCGTTGCATCAATATGACTTATTCAAATAAATCAAAGAGAACTAAATATGAGATTTAGGAATAGCACTAGCACTAAAAATAAGACAAATCTATTGTTGCAATCAAGCATTGATTAATAAATTATTATACATGAATGTAGTGAATCAGAATGATGGCTAAGAATTGAACAAGATATGGCTTCTCTTTTTGAATTGTCATAATTTGTTGATAGTTATTCCCAACGATGAAATTTAATGATAATATTTACAGAATTTAAAACCGAAAAGCCGTTTTAATATTATACCGTATTTTAGTCATAAATCTGATTAAAATATTCAATTTTAGCCATTTAAAAAATTTCGTAATTCGTTAAATAATCCAAATCCATGATCATGTTATACAAATTTATCTGAGAAAATCAGAGAGGTCGGGTGGTATTTGATAAGATAAATTCCAAATACAAAGCTAAATGTAACTTGAAATATTAATTGTCACACTGACAGTTATTGACAGTAACAATAATTTATTTCCTTGGTAGAGGGAGTTCTTACATATGGAATTTTTCATTAATCGTTTGTTTTTGATTTATGCCATACCATTTGTTAATTTAAAAAATAGCGTAAGCTGAATATTTGCTAAATAAAAGCATTAATTATCAATATTTTTTAAAACCGTTTATTGAAGAACAATTGTCAAAGATAATAAATAACAAAGAAAATAGTGAAAAAAAAATATGAAAATTATTTTGCGTAACAAAAATAATGAAAATGTGTTTTTTTTTCGATCGGACGAAAACTGACTTGTTTCCGGTGTGTTTTCGAACCGAAAAGTGCATTAATCCGGTATTTTAGTGTATATTCCCGTACAGTTTAGCTTTTCAACAAAATTTGACGCTTGTGAAAATAAATAAACAATCCATGGATATGCTATCCTCAGATATTATATCAAAACAACGGAATATTTTTGTCTCGTTGGTTGTCTGACATTTGTAAATGAAATGCAAAACAACTAATTACTGAATATAGACCGATCGAAAAACAAAATAGTATGTGTACCACGTAGGAGAAGTAAACTCCCCGGACTCCTGGTGTTGCACTATTGTCCGCGAATATATAACTTTTCCTCTTAGATACACAATTGTGCTACTGGCTTTAATTTATTAAAATATATTTGATAGAATTTAAAGTGAACTTTATATTTATGTATATATAATTTTTTTAATAGTCAAAAAAGGCTGGTAGTACGATCGCAAACGTAAACCTTGGTATCGTTGGAGTTGTGAACCAGTTTGATGGGGCCCCAACATTGACGTTGGGAAATGTACATTTGACATCCGGCACTCCGATTTACTCAATACCGAAAAATAATTAGTATGTTTCGAGTTGGTTTTATGGAGAATTGTTCTAAAATTAATTTATTTATACTTAGATATGATTTGTAAAAATTTTAATGTAATAATAAATGTTTCAAATTCAAATATAGAATAATTACGAAAATTTCCTTGTTATTGTTAATTTTGTTTTGTGTGTTTTATATTAATCAGTTTCAACATTAAACTTTTTAATTTATTGTAAATAAATATATCATCACGACATTTACTCATTTTTAGGTACGGCCTCTTGTGAAAGATATCGGTGTAATATTTTGTGATTACCAGCCGTTAATTACTATTCCCACCTGAAAGGAGCAGGGGCATGTGAATAACTTCACGAGTTTAGTATTTTTTTCAAAAAAAAAAAAATTGTCAACAATGATGATCGAACTGATGATCTCATGATTTATATTCTCTTAGGGTGCGGGAGGTAAAAATTCAAGAATTACGATTTTATAGTATCTGCATAAAAAATAGTGGTTTCCACATAAGATTTTTAAGTGCCCCCTTCCCTTCTCTCCTGATGGGTTGTTTTTCCTTGCAAGATTAGATTTGCCTCACCATATCATTAAACTTTTACCTGAGACATTTTTTTCACTCCATACATATTTCTCGTGATATACCAAGTGGTAAGTTAAATGGCAACCTTAATCAAGAAGTGACAGAAAGAGTAAATAAAGGCGGAAGATTTTTAATGTCTTAACCCATTTTTTACCAAAGCTATAAAAAATACAAATAATATTTTTTTTTATTATTGAATTTTTATTTACAACTGGCCTGTAGTTGGCCAACAAGCAAATTTGATACAATATTTACACATGTGAGAGGTAAGCCCCCATCGGAGTTTCCTCTTATTATTATTAATTGTTAATTTACATATTCGTTATTAATGTTTATATAAACTTTCAGTCTAATGGTTTATTTCTATTCAGTCTTCTAATGTCACTTTCGTTATTTAGTAAGTTAACTGCTGATTCGTTAGGATGGTAGTTTAATTTATTTTCGTATGAAATAGCGGCATCCCGAATTTGTTCGTGGACATATTTTATTTTAAAGTCTTTGTGAATTGTGTAATTACTGATATACCACGGTACGTTTGTAATCATACGTAGTGCCTTGTTTTGAAATCGTTGTATGATATTCGTATTCGATTTTTTGGCGCATCCCCAAAGCTGGATGCCGTAGGTCCATATTGGTACAAGTGTCACTTTATATAGCAGCAATTTATTTTCTAAAGATAGTTGGAATTTGTGTCCAAGTAGCCAGTACATTTTTTTAAATTGTAGGTCTAGATGTTGTCTTTTCTTTTTTATGTGTGTTTGCCACGTAAGCCTTTTCTCTAAGTGTATACCCAGATATTTAACATCTTCTTTCGTCTCTAGTATTTTGTTGTTAATTTGGAGTTGTGGACATGCTACTTTTCTGTTTGTAAAAACGATGTGAGTTGATTTTTCCTCGTTTATTTTAATTTTCCATTTTTCCGCCCATCTCTGTATTTCATCCATGGTTCTTTGTAGCCGGTCAGCTGCTTCGTTTGGATCATCAAACGATGCAAGTATCGCAGTGTCGTCTGCATATGTGGCGGTTGTGACTTGTTCTTGGCAGGGTAGGTCTGCAGTGAATAGTTGGTATAGAAATGGCCCTAATACACTACCTTGAGGTACTCCAGCTTTGATTGGATACAATTTTGATGTACTGTCTTCGTACCGAACTTGGAAGTATCTTTCGTTTAAATAAGATTTTAATAAGAGAAAATATTGATGAGGCAATTGTGATTTAATTTTGTAAAGTAGACCTGTGTGCTATACTCTGTCAAAAGCTTGACTAATGTCTATAAAAGCTGCGCTACATACTTTTTTACGTTGTAGACTTTCTTCTATCTCGTTTACCACTCGGTGAACTTGCTGCACTGTGGAATGTTGCTCTCTGAACCCGAATTGATGTGTCGGGATTATTTGCTCCTCTTCTATGTTTGTTTTGATCCTTTTTAACAATATTTTCTCGAATAATTTGAAAAGAAGGGGTAGTAGAGAGATGGGTTTATAGGATGACGTTTCAGTAATGGATTTTCCTATTTTATGTATAAGGATAATTTGTGCAAGTTTCCACTGAATTGGGAAGTGGGATAGTCTTAACATGGCATTGTAGATATACATATGTTAGGTATAGTATAGTCTTCTTCGGTAATTCTTTCAAAACTTTTCCAGTTATTAAATCATAACCTGGAGCTTTGTTGTCTTTTAAAAATTTAATTTCATTTTTTATTTCACCAGGAGTTATATGTTTAATTGGCATTGATAACTGTAGTGGGGACTTAAGATAATCTTCAATCTCATTTTCTAATGATTTTTCTTCGTCTGCTGGTAACGTTGATGTATTTGGCTGGAATGTTTCTGAGAGATATTTCGCAAATGTTTCCGCTTTTTCTGAATCTTCTCTGGCCCATGAGTCATCTTCCTTTTTAATTGGGGGAATAGATTGGATTGGTCTCTTGAGTTTTCTAGTCATTTTCCATAAAGAATAGTCATCTTCCGGGAATGCTGACAAGCTTTTCAGTTTATCTTGAAATGTTTCATTTTTTATTTCTCGTGCCAGTTTGTTTATTTCTTTCGATAAGTGATTCAGCCTATTTTTATCATTTGGGTGTCTTGTATAATGCCATTTATGCCTCAAATTTCTTTTTTCGGTGATTTTTTCTCTTAAGATTTTTGGGTAATTTGTTGCATTTCCTGTATTATTATTTATGGTTGGAGTAGAGTTCCACGCAGCCTTCTGAATGAGATTTGTTAATTGTTCAACTGTCTCGTCGATGTCATCAGTGGTTGAGAGTTGCATTTGCAAATTTGTGTTTTTATTCAGATTTTCCTTAAATAATACCCAATTTGTCAATTTATTGTATAATGTTGGGTTCCTTTGTTTTTGTATTATGCTGGAGCTTACAGTCATGATAATTGGTGAATGATCTGATGATAATTCATAACTCGATTCAATTTTAGTGTAGTTTTGAGATATTCCGTTTGAGACAAAGAAGTCCAACAAATCAGGAGTTTTGTTTGGGTCGGTGGGCCAATAGGTTGGCTTTCCTGTACTGGCGCAATTATATTTTTTTGTTGAAATAGTCTTATATAGTTCTCTACCTTTTGGATTTATTAATCTGGACCCCCAATAACTATGTTTAGCGTTATAATCACCACCTGATATAAATCTGTTTCCAAGTGTGTTGAAATATTGTGCGAAATCTTGTTGTTTAATCACGTGCTTCAAAGGGCAGTATGCTACAGAAATAACAAGTGTACCGGTTGATTCTTTGATTTTTATACTGGTTGCTTGCAAATATTCTTTATGATATTTCTCCATTTCGTAATGTTTAAATTTTCCGTTTATTAAAATGGCAGTACCTTCATGCGCTGTTTCGTCTGGATGGTTTGTGTGGTAAGTTTTGTATTTAGGAATTTAAAAAAAGTTTCTATCAGTAAAATGTGTTTCTGTTATAAGAATAATATCAATTTTATGTTGGTGTAGAAATATTTCCACTTCCTGGCGATGTTGCGCCAGTCCGTTCGCATTCCATAGTACGATCCTAATTGAATTAGCCATTTGGTCTTTTGATAAAGGCAGTGAGTAGATTAATAATCGTTGTGTTATGTTGCATAAGCTGGGTAAACATGGATTCGAATTTAGTTAGAAACTGCGCAAGAGATATATCTGTCTCGGATTTGTTTGTTTGGCTTGTATTATTTGTAATGTAGTTTGTCATGTTTTTTTGTCATATCCGCGTAGCTCATGTTTTCGCGAACTCTTTGAGGAGCATTATTAGTGAAAGTACTTTTTATGTGGGGTTTAGTTTAATTTATTTTATTTCTTGCTTTTTGTAGTTCCTGGTATACTGAACAGCCCTTGTAGTTGGCAGGATGTGGACCTGTACAAAGTATACATACAGGTGGCTCTTGTGCGTTTTTAGTGCAAGCTTAGGTTGAGTGGTTTCCTGCACATTTGACGCAGTAGTACGGTTTTGTACAATAACTTTTTGTATGCCCGTAATTCTGGCATCTCATGCATTGTGGTATTTCTCGTTTGATTTTTGGGGGTTCTACTAATATTTTAGTTCCCAGTATGTGCTTGACTTCATATATTTTTTTATTATCTTCGCCAGGTTCTTGGTCGATGAAGTGCATGGGTAAAGCTTCTTTTGTTTTCCAACTTTTTATGTTGGAGACATTTCGGATATTGAATCCTAAATCTTCTAATGCTTCCTTTATGTCTTCTACGGATACTGTTGGGTGTATATTTTTTATCACAACTCTGTATGCTCTGTCATTCCTAGGCTGACATGTGTGGTATGCTATTTTATTATTATTTAGCATGTGTACTAAAGATCGGTAGGCGGCAGGTGTAGTAGTATTTATTTTTACGCCTTGGTTTGCTAAGGTTTTACATATAAATTCGTCATCTTCGAGTACAGTTTTGAGGCTGATTAACATTAGGTTGTAGTTAGTGACATCTTGGACAAAAACTGGAGGGGGTTTTGGTTCCCTTTTGTTTTGATTATCACTGGTTTCGTTCTCTAGAACAGCGAATCTATTACTTTGCAATGTGGCTGTTGCAGTGCTTGCGTTTTTGTTTGTATGATTTGGTTTTTTTGATGTTCCTTGAGATACATTTGTTTCGTTTTCTCTGTATCTTTTTCCTGCTCGCCTTATATGTACAGTTTGCCAGTTGTTGAATTCATCAGTTGTTGATTGTGTATCATGCATATCGCGGTCTGTAGTACGTATATGTACAATTGGTGTTGTATAATAATTTTCTCCGATATTTCCTGTTACATAATTTCTGACTGAGGTATTATTTAATCACTTTAATTTGTTTTTATTTAATTAGGTGTCGATCTGGCCGCTGCTGTTAACGTAACAACCCTGCCGCTACGTTTATTTAATCGTTATGTCTTCCAGTTTAGTTTGATCTTCCGGCCAGTGAAGTTGTAGTTTTGTGATAGGTGATTTAGTGACTATTTACTTTCAGGATTCAGGGATTGTTTAGAGTGAGTTATCCATTACTATTTTTAGAGAGTATTTTAATTATTGTTGTTGAGTGAAAATGTGGAGCGATTGGAAGTGTGTGGCTGTATATTCCTATCCTTATCCTTATTTATGGTGCGGTCGCCAGCGGTGGGACCAGCCGAGTAGCGCCCAGCGAAGTACTGTTACTAGTCCGGTGCCAACGGTGCCCTCCTGCCATCTATAGTGTTGCATTCAGGAGTTGGGCCTTCCTTTCGCTTGCATCTTTGAGTAGTGGAGGAGAGATATGGTTTCAGACTCGGCTTTCAACCGTTCTCTCATAGCCTCGCTCAGTGGAAGATGGCAAGTCTCGTGGTCACGTAGGTTGTCTGCGGACACAGGGGCCACGAGGATTCTTTGCTCCCCCTCCGTAGGTTGTCTTCGGACACAGTGGGGTGAGCTACTCTCACCCTCCGTAGGTTGTCTTCGGACACAGTGGGGTGAGATACTCTCACACGGCCACGTAGGTTGTCTTAGGACACAGTGGAGTGAGAGGCGACGGAAGCTTCAGTATGCTACATTACGTCACCTATGTGAATAAGTGATTGCGTGTTTGACTAATTAACTATGAAGTTCAGATTTATATGATTTTGCTATTGAATTGTTTTTCAGCGTGGATTTCTCACTGTGTGCGTTTCACTCATATTTTTTATTTTCTTACAGCACCGCAACTGACTTCAGAAGTGCGGCGACCCGGCTATCCCTCAGGGCATGATTGTGGACAGTTACTTTGATTGTATATAGTATTAGGTAATAAATGTTTATTTACAGAAAATCCTAACTTTTTTTATTTCAGTCTACACCCTTTGCATCTATCATCATAATATTCCATAAATTGGACTGGGTGTTTGTGATGTGGTTATTGGTGTTATTTGACATGTTACTGGTTGTGTATTGTGTGATGACGTAGCTAAAGTTGTAACACTTGTGATTGTGTGTGTCGTGAGGTTATATCCTCCACTTATTAGCTGCATTACTGGTCTTGAGTAAATTGAATTAGGACTCATTGTAGTTGGTATTTGTGACATAATAGAATTAGTCACATTTGTGAAGGTATTAATTTTTGGGGTACTATTTCCTCCACTTGCTAGTTGCATATTAAATTTTTGTTTGTGTATAGCTGGTCAAGAAATTAGTTTCTGCTATAGTTGGCAACACTGATTTGAATCTTGTTTGAGACAAGATATGCACAAGGCGGTTAGCGCGGCGCGCACGATTCCACGTGTTTTTAACTCACCAACTGTCACTTTTAGTTTAATTCACGTTTTTTAGATGAAGTTTTATATTTATTAGATATATTTTGAAATACTGATTTCAGTTTTTAACACTTTGCAAATTTTTGTTTGGTATTCGCGCGTGTATTTAAGTTTTATTCACAACTATATTGAACAATATCACCTCTCATCCACTGTTGCCAATCCACTGAGAAATAATATGATTACACATATTTATTATTACTATGGTTAAATATAAAAATACAAGTTGAGAAGCAAAAAAAATAATTTTTTTTTGGTTATTTTGAGAAAATATCTTGTGCGCTCACATATATTTATTTATTTCTTGTTAACTGATGTTACGTATTAAAATGACAGACTATATATATATATATATATATATATATATATATATATATATATATATATATATATATATATATATATATTAATTTTTAGTAAAATAAAATCTTTTTTAAAAACACATCGACGATTAGTTTAATTTATATATATATATATATATATATATATATATATATATATATATATATATATATATATATATGTGTGTGTGTGTGTGTGTGTGTGTGTGTGTGTGTTTTTAAAAAAGATTTTAGTTTACTATAACCTTCTAATTCAGATGTTACATGTTCAAAGTACAGATCAAGACTGAACCTACTAACTAACAAAACAAAAGATAAGTCAATGTCTTTTGTTGAAATTGAATAACACAATTATTTTCTTTTATTAAATAAACGCATAAAAAATTTTTAACACTAACACTGTCCGCGCACTTCACATGATGGGTTGTGATGGGGATGATATTCATTTGGGCATTGGTAGTTGGCACTTTTAGTACACTTGCCACTCGGAGGTATAATTTCAATATCTTCAGATTTTTTTAAAAGGTACTGAACATCAGGTATAATGGTTACATATTCTGACTCATATTTAGTTGGGATCGATTATAATCGGTAAAGTTCACAATTCTTTTCAAAATTGATAGGTACTGATAAAAGGTAGGTAATTTAAGTTGGTTCAATTTTACAATTTACTTTCATTATACTTTCATAATTTAAAATATTTTCTAATTTTAATTCGAAAGGTAGTTGTCAGTGGTAAAAATCTGATATTCTACATAGTTCTTGTAAGAGCTGGTTTAGTTTCATAATAGAAGGATGCATGATTCCCATTTTACAGAATGTAATAGAAGTTTCTATGTCTTGCAAAATTTTCAAAATAACGTCCGAAAGGATAGTTATCTGTGTATATAAGTCATTTATAATAAAATTTCGTTTTTGCCCAAATTTTGATTTATTTGTTTATTAAGATATTCTGAACGGTATTATTAAAATTTATGATTATTCGGTGGCTGACAGAATGTGATAATTTTAACTGATTTTGTATGTTGTACTGGTTCTGTTCCAAATGTCTTAAGATTTCATTATATCTTTTTCCATCTTCGGCATCCAAGTTTCCGGTAATTTGTTTAAATATTGATCCCAAACCATCAATTAAACCACGCTTCGTTCTTATTTTTGAATATAACTTTATGTGATCTAATTTTTCTTGTATATTTGTGCGAACATATTCTAAAATTTTATCATTATTCTCAAATTCTTTTACAAATTTTGTATAATTATTCCTGATTTAAGGCGTTTATACTGGTTGTTTAGGGTTTCGTAATAGTTGACTACTGAGTCCAAATCGTAATAGTGAATAAATGTGCTGGATGTTGCGAACTTATAAAATGAATTTTAATTTTATGTAATTCAAGTAATTCTTTGACAAGAGAATTTTAGAATTCGAGACCGTTTTCTGAGATAATTTTTTCGGGAATACCATGTTGTGTGAAGAATTTAATTAAATTGTTTACTATTTCAATACCTTGAGCAGAGTTTATTTTGTATGCTTGAGCATATATCGAAAAGGAGTCAACGATGGTAAAAAATTTAGCATGCTCTAATGTGATACTATCGACATGTAGTATTTCAAATGGTTTTGTTGCAG
This sequence comes from Poecilus cupreus, assembly GCA_963942605.1. Taxonomy (NCBI): domain Eukaryota; kingdom Metazoa; phylum Arthropoda; class Insecta; order Coleoptera; family Carabidae; genus Poecilus; species Poecilus cupreus. Next base: position 24,704,295 of record OZ012713.1, on the reverse strand, counting down.
TTGGCGTATGATTAAATTTTAATTTAAGTGGTTGTCGGTCATACTTTGTTAATTGGCATATTTCGCAGTTATTTATATAAGTTTGTATTGACTTACGTTGTCTTGGCCAATAATATTTTCGTTTAATTTGTGCTAATGTTTCATCTAGTCCTCTGTGGTTGGTTTTGCTTTCATGATAGTTTTTAATTGTCTGAATAATATCATCTTCGTCAAATATGTCTACTAATTTTTCTGTGCATTTGATCAAATTCAAGCTAGAGTTTTTAAAATAAGTCTGAAGAACTGTACTAAATTTTACGTAAAAATCATTTTCAAAGTATAAATTATATTTAACTTTTGGAACTATAAATTCTTTAATAAATTTTATTATTTCTGATTCTAAATTTGATTCAGAGAATTGTACGAGTATTCTCTGTTTATTATCGAATAATTTTATAACTTTTGGGCTACATGATCTGTGTTTAACGGATGATAAAATAATTTGATTTTTACCGAAATTCACGGGGCATTCTATAATTGGAATTCCGACTATTGGGTTTTCTTGGTTATATCGCTATCGTTATCGTCTTGTTGTGGTGCGTCAGTGTCATCAATTTTGTCACCTAATTCTACGGCGAGTGACTCGTCAGTGGGTTTGTTATCATTTAGAAATTGTTCGTTAATATCTTCCATGTATTTAAAGAATGCGTCACCATTGGTATTATTAGTTTCATTTACATTTAATTCTAAATTTTGAAAAGTTTCATTTTTAAAATTTTCTAATTTAATATTCTGAGTGTTAATTGAATTATTTTTTGGAATAATATTAAATTCATAATTATTTAAGGATTCTGCAGGTAATGGTCCATTCAAGTTTAAAGCCATTTTTTGTCCACAATTATTTACTACTGTACACAGAGCGTAATAATTATTTGCTGATGTAAGACATTCCGGGATGATAAGGTGTTCGGTACGAATCTCAGGAATGAGTACAGATCCGGATTCTAGGTTTAATTTAACTTTTATAATTTTTTCTGAATTTGGTTCGATGAAAACTTTCGAACTTGTGGAATTATTAAGAGAACTTTGTTTTTCAACTGAATAGTATTTAATGGGGATTTTTGTTTCGGGTGTTATTATTTCATCTTTACATAAATCTATGATAGCGTTTAGATTTTTTAAATTATCCATTCCAATTAAAATGTCAAAATTTGGATGGAAGTCAAAAATATGATATTTCAAATTTTGTGATTTATTTAATAGTTTAAAAATTGATGACACTGGTATGAGTGTACTAAAATTTTGAAATGAACTGCCGTGTGCAGTTGTTATTTGAAAAGGATTTTTAAAGATGGAATTTTGAAAATATTTATTTGCTATTGTAGGCTTAACGAATGATTTAGTACTTCCCGTATCTATTAATACTTTTAAATTGTTTTCAGGGAAAATAATATAGGGAAGATCGCTTTTAGTGTTTATAAAATTCATTAAATGTATGGAGGGGTAAGATTTTCTTCCGAGGCTGTTTCGCATAAAAAATGGTTTTCGTCTTGATGTTGGGAAAAGTATAAATCGTTATTTTCTGTTCGATACTCAACAATCGGTTCTGAATTGTCGTTATAATTGTTTTGTGTGTTAAAATTTTCGAGTGATTCATTTTGAGGAATATCTTCAATATTAAATAGTTCCTCAGCTATAAAATTTTGATTTGGTTGTCTTGAAAAGTTTTGAGACGGTCCTGGACGGGGTTGATATGTATTTCGGGTAGAAATATTCATAGGTGTCGGTTGATAGTTTTGTTTTAATTGTCTAGGGAAGTTTTGAGACGGTCCTGGACGGGTGTTCGTAGCTATGGATCTATTTCCAAAGGAAGGTTGTGGTTGTTGTTGATAATTTTTAAAAGGATATCTAGTTTGTACGAACTGTGGGTTATGAATTATTCTAGGCGGGTTTACTGGTTTATTTGCGCTTATGTTTGTGGCATTTGTTGTTTTGGGAACAATTTTTAAATTATTTTGGCTAGATTTAACATTTTTATATGTTTCGAATTGGAAATATTTAAAGCTTCATTCAATGTATCGGGGTTCTTTGCGCGCATGAGTTGTCCTATTGGATCTTTTAAACCACGTAATAAAATCCTAAGAGCATATTCACAGAAATATGAACACAATGTTTCGTTCTCTCCTTGTTCTTTGTGTGTTTTAATATAAGATATTAACAAATTTAGTATATGTTGTATTCTATGGTAAAATTCAAAAACTGTTTCATTATAATTTTGTTTAAGTTCTGTCAATTCTATATTTAGTGTATACATATCGCGTTTATCTTGATAAGAATTTAATAACGCGTTTTTTAAATCGTCCCAAGTTTTAATGTGCAGGACGCAATATTAATAGCGGCTTCTCCTTTAATTTTGACGAGAATGCTAGACATTAAAAATTCATTTTGAAAATCATTTACATCTATTCTATTATAAAATTTAACTACTAATTTTTCACTTATTTCAATGAATCTTGAGAGAAGTTCTCTCTCACCATGGAATTCTGGTACCATGTCAAGATACTCTTTTTTCAACACTGGTACAGCCATTGTAGTTGAATTTAAATTGATAATAGGGTTTTCAATATAACTTGAATTGAGTGTAATTTTTTCTATTAATTTTGAAATTGTTTCTTCAAATTGTGAGTCAGAATCTGCACCTGAACTATCTGAATCGCTTGATTGGAAACATCTGAATGACATGAAGTGTACTCACAGTAAGATGATCCAATGCATTGGTCGGCTCTGGAGTAGATGTCGATTCCTGGAGTTGCTGTGCTCGAACTCGTTGATGTGCGCTCAACGGTTGGCGGTGGATTTTTGGGCTGCTGGTGCTCGATAAGCTCTCGAGCTTGCTGATATGCGCTCAGCTGATGCGGCACCAAGTCACGACTTATTATCACACGCGACAGTAACTTTTGTTCGATTGCGATTAAATCGTTTTACGAACCGATAATATATTCGCTAATATCGTATCTGCAATCCTACCGACTGCGCCAATTAATTTGTTACTAATCGTCGATGTGTTTTTAAAAAAGATTTTATTTTAATAAAACCTTCTAATTCAGATGTTACATGTTCAAAGTACAGATCAAGACTGAGTTTACTAATTAACAAAACATAACTCTATCACTACAACATTCTTATTACTAAGGGTGTTCTATGACATCGTGAGATCCGCTAACTCAGCGGGAAGTGCCGTGTGACGACGATATAACTCCTCCCTCCTTAGAGAGAAGCTTCCCCTGGAAGGTTGGCATCTTGAGGTCCTTGTCCTTGGGTGAAATGTCTTTGGCTTTACCATTCTAATTTTATAAAATACAATAAGATATAAATGATTACAATGGTTAATCCACAATATAAAATTATAGTCCAAACACTAGGTTTATAATTAAAATACAGTTCCTTATCAGGTTTTATCAAGATAAATCAATGTCTTTTGTTGAAATTGAATAACACAATTATTTTCTTTTATTAAATAAACGCCTAATAAATTTTTAACACTAACACTGTCCGGGCACTTCACATAATGGTTGTGATGGGGATGATTTATATATATATATATATATATATATATATATATATATATATATATATATATATATATATATATATATATATAGTTAGATAATAGTTAAATCATCGGCCGTTATGTCACTATTACGTGCGAGCAGAGTGGTGGTAGATAGCGTAATACTGGATGTGGGTTCAGAGTTCAGATGTTGTTGGTTATTCGTTGAAGACATTGGTTTATGATTGTGTAATAGTGGTGGTCAATTATAGTTGAGTTAAATTGAAATCTCTTGCGTTTTATTTATTTCTCCTATTATCATTTCCTGAAGATCGCTAACATCGAAAGTGGGATAGACCCATGTGTTTTAGCCCCGACCTGATATATTCTGACGTTGCTTTAAAGTTGACAATAAAAAAAATGACAGACGAAATGAGACGCAGGCACTTGACAAGTAAGCGAGACAGAGATCATGATCGAAGGAGGCGTCGGGGGAGTCCCAATAGAGAACTGAATGACACTTTAGGTATCATCCTGGAACGTTTAGATGCTCTATAGAGAACCACGGTGGCAGCAGTGCAAGCATAGCAACGTCAACATCATTGCTGCATCCGCCAATTCTTGTCGTTGAGGCACACCCGCCACCACCACCGCCGCACCACGTGTCTGCAAGTAGCAGTGAGGCTCAGAGTGTAAACGCTCCCGACCCGACAGATATGATTATTGGAGCGCTGACAAAAGTAAGAACTAACTATTACTTTATTTCAAATTTTGATCCAAGTATTAATGACATCGATTCTTGATGCGCGGAAGTCGATAGAGCTAATGAATTAAACAATTGGGACTACAACGAATGGTTATCCCGTATTGCTAACTGTTTAAAAGGCGATGCTCGTAGCTGGCTCAAATTTTAAAAATGAATTTAAACCACTATGTCCGCGAAGAATCGATATTGCAAATATACTTTGCATATAGCTATGCAACCTATGCAGAATATGTACGACGATCTTAATTACGTTTGAATATAGTTAAGGGTTTAAGTAGTGAACTGCTGACGGCTATTATAATTCGCGGTATAACCGATCCACAAATTCGTGCATCTGCTACCAATGCTAAACTAATGCCGAACGATCTTGTTGAGTTTTTGTCAACGTACACAAAGCCAGTACAATCACACGCTAATAACTCTAAGAATCATACCGTGCCTAAATATAAACCAAATGAACAAATCTCACGAAAACGATTTTACGATTCTAAATCGAAGTACATAAAATGTTACACTTGTGGTGCTAATGGTCATATTCAAAGTTTTTGCCCTAAGAAGCTTAAGCCTGATCAAAGCGTTGTATTGAAAACAGAAAATAAAACAGTGTGCTCATTCTGTAAAATGTCATAACAGTGATAAGTGTTTTGCAAGACTGCGTTCCGAATTGCGTAACAAAAATGAAGTGAACTTGTGTCAAGCAATAGAAAGAAACTCAGATAAGTCAGATGATATTATTTCAGCCGTAGTTCAGGGAATCCTATCGATGTACTCATTGATAGTGGTTCCTACGTTTCCCTGATATCTGAATCGGTACTTAAGTGTTTTAGTTGTAAACGTATACCCTCCTATAAAATATTGAAAGGCGTTGGCAGTCAAAACATTGAAACTACATTTTACGTTACCCTAGTAGTCGAATTTCGTAACATTTCCTTGGAAATAGACGTCTGTGTTGTATCTCCTACTTGTATAAGTGTCTCCTTAGTAATAATCACGGATGTACTTAATAGAGAGGGCGTAACGTACATTCGGACAAAGAACGAACAAATATATTAACGCGATCTTTTAAACCAAATCTAGTAAGGTACATTAAACCTAACAATGAAATTACCGTAAATACGCCACTTACCGGATATAAACGTGAACAATTAATAGCAATAATACAACAATTCGTTGATTACTTGATTGTGGGCACTGCCTTTACAACTGTAAATACAGGAAGCATGAATATTCGTTTGACTAATGACACTCCAGTGTATTACAGGCCATATAAATTATAGTGCAAGAATTACTTAACAAGGGCATAATTCGTGAATCTCAGTCACCTTACGCGAGTCTCATTATTCTTGTTAAGAAAAAGGACGGTTCTGACCGCATGTGCGTAGATTTTAGAGCACTTAACGTTTTAAAGAACGTTACCCATTGCTCTTAATACAGGACCACATTGACAGGCTAGGTAAGAATTTCTACTTTAGCTGTCTAGACATGGCCACAGGCTTTCATCAAATAAAAATTGACGATGATTCTATCGCTAAGACTGCATTCATTACCCCAGAAGGCCACTACGAGTACTTAAAGATGCCTTACGGTTTGGCGAACGCACCGGCTGTGTACCAACGAGTCATATCTAAAACACTGAAAATACCTATTGAAAGTGGCATAGCATTGGTGTATGTAGATGATGTGCTTATTTTAGCATCTTCGATTGAAGAAGCTTTGGAAAACTTTAAAAACCTTTTGGCCGTACTTACTACTGCAGGTTTTTTGATAAACCTCAAGAAAAGTACTTTCGTTTCTATTGAGGTGGAATATTTAGGTCGAATAATATCACAGGGTCAGGTAAGGCCGAGCGGTCTGAAGATTAAAGCTTTAACTGAATCTCCAGTTCCTACGAATGTTAGGCAAGTGAGACAACTTTTTGGTTTAGCTGATTATTTCCGGCGTTACATTCGAGATTATGCTACCAAGACCGCACCTAGTTCGTCTAACTCGTAATGGGGTCCCATTTCTGTGGGGAGATAAACAAGAGAGGGCACGATAATACATCCTCGAATGCCTGATTAACGAACCTGTACTAGTAATTTTTGACCCGAAACTACCTACGGAGCTTCATACAGATGCGAGTTCAATTGGCTATGGGGCCGTGCTCATGCAAGAACACGAAGGCAAAAGACGACGCGTGGTAACATATTTTAGTAAGACTACTCAGGGTGCTGAACCGCGTTATCACTCATACGAGCTCGAGACCCTTGGAGTTGTAAAAGCTCTTCAAAACTTTCGTCATTATTTACTTGGTGTCCGATTTAAGCTAGTTACAGATTGCAATGCACTCAAACTAACCGAACGTAAGAAAGATCTTTTGCCACGTGTTGCAAGATGGTAGATGTACATGCAAGACTATCAATTTACAATCGAGTATAGAAAAGGTACTTTGATGTCTCATGCCGATTACCTTAGTAGGAACCCAGTAAATGTTTCTCATATAACCAGACCTAAAAACTGGGCACAAATTGCTCAATCTGCTGATGAAGAAACTAAGTGTTTGATTGATAGATTGAACAATCTGGAGTTAGATTCCACTAAATATGTTGTCAAAAATGATTTGCTTTACTACCTATATGCCCCCACAGGGGAAGAGAATAGGTTACTTTGTTTCATACCCAAGGGTCACAGGCTAAGTTTGCTACGAATCTTTCACGATCAGCATCAACATATAGGTGCCGACAAAACGGTAGATCTTATTTTACGTCACTTTTGGTTTCCAGGCGTGAGGGCTTTTGTTAAGAAATATGTAAGTCAATGTTTAGTCAAAGAAAGTACCTAGAGCATCTTTAACGCCGATCACTTCGTGGGTGAAACCCGACGTCCCATTTAACACAGTCCACATGGACGTGTTGGGGCCTCTACCAGAGTCGAGAGGTTTTAAATTTGTCCTTATAATAGTCGATGCATTTTCGAAGTATTGTCTTCTATACCCACTTTATAGGCAGGATATAGACGAACTTAAAAGGTATTCTCGAATGCTATATCCCTATTGTTTTATTTTATTATCATAAATTACAGTTTATTTAAATTCAAAATAATACATAAGCATTCAGTTGACATTGAAAAGTATATTTCTTATATCTTCTTTTTTCAATTGTCTTCTGTCTGTTTTTAAAACATTGGCAACTAGACTTACTGAATATATAACATCTTCCCCTTTTTATATTTTAAAGGCTTTAAATTTATTTTGGTCACCTAACTGTCCTTCCTGACCTGGTAACATAACTATTTGTAGTATTTGAAATATTAGTTACATCTGAGTTACTTGGTAACTCATTATTTGGAGACATATTAGTTGGAGATATATTAATTTCATTTCTAGTATATGTTCCTCTATATTTCGTTTGTACAATATAAGATCTGGGACTTTGACCTTTGCCCAATATTACTCCAGGTAACCAGATATTATTTTTAGATTTTAAAAAAACGACTGCCTCACCAGAATTAAAATCGGGACGACATCTTCTAGCTGACCTATCATAATAAATCTTTGACTTTTCTTTCCACAACTTTAAAATCTCTCGGTCTTGAATGTATGTTAACTTTGGAGTCAGAATTTTTAAAGAGCTAGGTATATTAGTTCTTAATTGACGGCCCATCAAATTGGATGCTTGAGAATGAACAGAACCTCTAGGGGTATTTCTGTGATTTAACAGAGCCAAATAAAAATCTTCGTTTGACTCCACAGTTTTCTTTAAAAGTTTTTTAACTGTCTTAACAGCGCTCTCTGCCAAACCATTTGACTTTGGATAATAAGGACTTGACATAGTATGATTAAAACCCCATTCTTTTTTCAAAATTTCTAAACATTTCCGAATCAAAAGACAATCCACCATCGGTATACAAAGTCATTGGAATTCCATGTCTGGAGAAAATTGATTTAATTAGCCCCCAAAGTTGTTAGTGGAGGGGGAACCACAAGTGTAAATTTAAATTGGCAACTGTCGGTATTGGGATTCGAACTGAGGATCTCACGATCCACAGTCCGATACGTTACCACGGAGCTATTTACCCCATTAAAAATTAAATTAAACTTAAATTAGGCAAACTACATATCTCAATATAGTTGGACAGTGCATCTACTAACACCAAATAATATTTGTGGTTGAACTCAAAAATATCACATCCGACTTCCTGCCATGGAAGAAGTGGAACATCATTGTTTTCTGCCTTTTTTTAAAACATTGGCAACTAGACTTACTGAATATATAACACCTATTTGAAACACCAGCGATGATTATCACTGATAGGGGCCGCATGTTTGATAGTGCTACTTTTAAGACTTGGGTGAGTGAAATGGAATGGGCTATACATTTCATAACACCAGAAGTGCATTATGAAAACGGACAAGTAGAGCGGTACTGTCGTACAGTTTTGAACATGCTGCGAATCGAGGCAGATAATAAACAAATAATTTGGTCTGATACGTTATGGAAAATGCAGTTAGTTCTTAACTGTACTCGACATAAAACCACCGATGCTTCACCATTGCAGTTACTAATCGGTATTGAAGCAAGTACGCCAGTCATAAGGTCCTTAGTGCGAGATGTTGCACTTAACGATACTTCATCAAATCATGAGGCTTTACGAGAAATGAAGAGGCAAAGGGCTTCAATTTTATTAGATAATAAAAGGCAAGAGCAGGACGATTATGTTAATAAAAGTCGGAAACACGATCGTACTTATAAAATTGACGACTTCGTTTTTGTGAGAAAAAATGCACAAATGACTGGAAAATTAGATTCCGGCATGCGTGGGCCCTATAGAGTAAAGAAGGTACTCCTATATGGGCGTTACGAGTTATGTTTACTGGGTGGCTCTTATGGGAAGAATACGCAAGCGTCAGTGGAGTTCATGGTACCTTGGCGTGGTGAATGGACACCGGAGGCGTGTGCCACATTTTTCGAAAGTGAGTAACACTTTACATAATCAAGTGTGTATTCCGGTATGCTAACTGGTGTCATATATGTGTTCTGACATGTTAACTGGGTGCCTCTGTCATGTAAGTGTTCCGGTATGCTAACTGGGTGCCTCTGCCGAAGGTGACATGCTAACTGGGTGCCTCTGTCATATATGTGTTCTGACATGCTAACTGGGTGCCTCTGCCGAAGGTGATACGCTAACTGGGGGCCTCTGTCATGTAAAATGGATAGTTGAGCTGAAGGGAACGTGCTTAAATTTCACATTTCTAATAGCGTCTCTGAGCCAGAAGCCGAACTTTAGCAAATCACTAAAAGTTTGTTTTGTATGATTAGCAGATAACCCTCAGCAACTGAAAAATTCTGCACATGCTCCTACTTTGATGATCGGGGACGCTTATCCGTCAGGAGAGGCCGTGTTAGAGAATTGTTAAAGAATAGTTAAATCATCGGCCGTTATGTCACTATTACGTGCGAGCGGAGTGGTGGTAGATAGCGTAATACTGGATGTGGGTTCAGAGTTCACTTAGTTGTTGGTTATTCGTTGAAGACGTTGGTTTATGATTGTGTAATAGTGGTGGTCAATTATAGTTTAGTTAAATTGAAATCTCTTGCGTTCTATTTATTTCTCCTATTATCATTTCCTGAAGTTCGCTAACAATATATACATACAGGGTGTAAATAAAAAAGCGGGCCATAGGCGTTTAACATGGGAAATCAGTTTTTCCGTGCGCAAAAGTTCCCAAATGGTTTTAGACGAAAATGGTTCAAATAAAAATTACAGAGAATTTAATTCTGCATCTAAATCATTAATCAGATTTTATTTTACATATCTTGCAATCCGTAAAATCGACTATAAAGTAAAATAAATATTGTTCATTTCATGATGTCGCTTTCATGTGAACTGCCGCATTCTAGAACATACCTAACGCTACTAAATCTAAATCAATATACCGAAATAACTTTTTAGTTGTTTATTAATTTTTGAAGCATGACATTTTAAAAACCGTTGGAAGTTCATCTTCATGTTCGATAAATAATGAATAAGACAACAAGAATTGCTGTTGGTTGAATTGCAAAAACAAGTGTAGCCTCTAGAAAATTAATTTGTTAATGAAGCTGAATATTTCCGTAATTATTTTATTCTATATTCTAGAAGTAATTTCCTATAGACCAATTTGCCTGTTATCAACCCTATCCAAGGTATTTGAAAAAGCACTACTCACAAGACTATATCCAATTATTCTACAGAAAACTTGATTCCAAATCATCAATTTAGGTTCAGACATGAGCACGCCACAGTTGAACAAATCCACAGAGTAGTAGAAGCTATAAACAACAGCCTTCAAAATAAGATGTATTGCTCAGCTGCATTCCTTGACATCAGTCAAGCTTTTGACAAAGTTTGGCACATTGAGTTATTTTTCAAGTTGCAACGTGACTTATCCCACCAGTACTTCCAAATCCTCAAGTCATACTTCTGTAACCGATAATTCCAGATAAAATATCGAAACGCATTCACTAATCTCCACCCAGTGAAATCGGGAGTACCCCAAGGAAGTGTTATTGGGCCGATTCTATATATTCTGTATACAGCTGGTCTTTCTACCGTGGATCAAACAAGAATTGCTACATACGCAGACGATACAGCAATACTGGCATCACATTTGGACCCAAAATTAGCTTCGCAACTGGTACAAAAGGAGTGCTGGTTAAAAACTTGGCGAATTAGAGCCAACGAAAATAAAATCTACCCACATCACCTTTACCATCAGAAGAGACACCTGCACCCCAGTATATCTAAACAACCGTCAGCTACCCCAAGCTGAGGATGTCAAATATCTAGGAATGCACCTAGACAGACGTCTGACTTGGCGTAAACACATTTGGACCAAACGAAAGCAGCTGGGTTTAAAGATAAAACAGCTGTATTGGCTCATCGGTAGAAAATCCATCCTCTCCACCGACAACAAATTGCTGCTGTATAAAGCAAGATCCTCAAATGCCTTCCGTGGAAGAAGATATCTCCAAAGATTAAAGTGTCACAAAAATAAACTAGCCGTGAATCTTTTGCAGTGCGCTAATATTAAAGGTTTAAAACGTCACAACCCTGTAGATTTACCGGACCGATATAAATAAGTTTCTCTTAGGATTAAGTATTTTCATATTATCTAATTTAATCAACTGTAAATATAGTAACCATAACACACGGCCAATGGGCAGTTACTTTCACATGTCATATAGTGATTAATCACTAAAATTAACTGAATATCTCTAAAAAGATAGATTAAAAATACTAATGGGATAATAAAAAAAAAAACATTTTATTATCAATATATTATGGGAGAGACTGGTTTTATCAAGGTACAAAGCGATAATTTGCCAAATATCGTTGCCTTATTCCCATGGAATTGATTATACATAATGGTTAGGTAATTGTCCTTCGATTGCATCTCCCCGCTCTGAAAAAATCTATTAGTCGTCAGTCGTACAGCAGTAGCGTTGTATGGCTTAATTATCGCTTGTAGTGTATTCCTTTTACGCGCATTTTCAGGGAAGATAATACCGTGTGTGTTTACATAAATTTTCAGGGAAAATAGATTCTACGTTGTAGTATGCGCAATGGAGAGTCTCGCGCAGGAGTTGTAGCGTGATGAGGTTCCACGCTGGCGCCTTGTTACGTCCAACGGTTGTAGCGTGATGTGATATTGTAATAATCACTAGTTGTATAGGTATCTTCATGTGGCTCATGTTGAGAATGAATGAAAGGCATTTCTTCACTGATGTTGTTGCCGTGAACGCTGGAAAAGTAGAGTTAGCAATAGTTGAATATGTTGAATTGTCCCTACATCCTTCGTTTTGGTACGCCAATCCAAAGGTTGAAGGTGTCACGTAATCATTTTGAGGTTTCGAAGAGTAAGATCCTTTCAGCATGGGATTTTGGAAACCGGTCGTGGGAGCACTGTATGCTGAATATCCAGAAGGATTTGGGTTATGAGCTTCAAATATGCCACACGATTGGTTGTCTTCGATTGATGAACTAAAGGTTGATTTTTTCATAGTGCCTATCGAACCTTTGTTCACCATTTTTTTGTAACCTGAATTTTTGGTTAGTGTGTCCGTCAACCTTGTACTCTGAAAAAAAATTGACAATTAATAAATAAAACAAACAAAAATTTAATAAATAAAACTAAAAAAGAACCAGTTTTTATCATTAATTCAGTTTACTATTAGGAAGTTTAATATAATCATGAAAAAAATCAATTGCAATATTTTCGCGGAAATATATGTTTTGAAGTCCCCTGAATCTGTTTTGACCATGTTTAATTAAGGTTGTGTGAATGTATGAATGGATGTGTGTCCGTATGCTCTATAACTTTCTGACGCGATCATAAATATATATCTTAAAAGTTACTCTCAGTCTTAAGTCATATCCGCTGTGACTAGCACGTGTTTGTACTTTACGATGTGAAAACAAATAAATATTGCAAAAAAACGAACAAAAGTCACCAAGTAACGATAAGAAACCAATGTAAGGAAAGGGCTCAAATATTCCTTCCTATAAATAGATCCTTTAAAACACCCAAAACAATCAAAACCTTAACCTACTTAAGTTAATGTAGATAAACATTCAATTACCCCCCGACCCAACTACGGTACAATAGATTACACAAAAGTTTTAATAAAAACCGCTGGCTGCAGCAGTTAAAATAAAATACTCCATGAAACCAAACCAAATCAAACATGACCGGACAAACACCAAGCGCCTCTACAAATCAAACATTCGCCAATGTCGCACGAAAACAAATCACAGACATTATCCCAAACAAAAACCAGACAATATTAATGAATTCAAAAGTTGACATTATAATAAAAGAATACATTGTCAGCATCGGAAATATTGGAGGCCCCAAAACTATTTTGTTCACATCCAGAATATCAAATAATTGAAAGAAATCGTTGATAATATAATTAAAAATCATCAAAACGCCTAATAACCCCGGAAAAATATTAATCCTCTCAAATGTGTGCCCTTAAATACCTCACAATATTATTGAAGAAAATCTAAAATCAACCGGACTGAAACTTGTATCCCAATAAATTACAGAGTTGGAATATGCTCGTGTATTAAGTTTTAGAAAGCAAGCATATATTTCACCAGACGACAACCAAAATATACCAGACAACATTTCCATCAAATATGAAAACATAGTATAGAAAATATTCATAAATGAAGACAACGTAAACTGTTTCATATGTAAAAAAAATCAGGACACACCAGCAACCAAAGCGAAAATAACACAACAGAGACGCTACGTCGAACTCCAAAAGCACCCAAAAGACCAGCCACCCAATCTACAACATCCGATACAAAACACACAGAAAATAACGAAATCAAATAATGCAAACATAGTAGAAAACATAGAAACCCCAATAAAACAAATAAATAAAAAAACAAAGAACTAATAGTATGGAAAACATACAACTATAGGAAGCACTAAATCTCATAAAAGATGAGGTGGAAAATAACGATTATGTATTAAAATACGAAGAACTAAAAGAATTTCTTGAAAACAGCGACATTAATCAAAATGTAACCATACTGTATCAAATAAGTTAAAATCCAACTAAGAAAGAAACTGAACAAAACTCTTTACTCAAGTCAAGAATCACTTAGAGAAAGTAAGGAATCGCTAATAGAAGAACAACAATAAAATAATTATACATTGGAGCTGTAATGGTTTCAATGCCCATATCGGTAAAGTCAAAACACTTATATCAAAATATAATTCCAAATATATCTTACAATAACACTAGAGACTGTTGCAATACAAACTATCACTCCTATAAAAACAACAATCTTTTCCATATATATCTCACCAAACAAAACACTACAAGAAGTCGACCTAAAAAATTTAATCACACAACTACCAAAACCGTACCTAATACTAAGAGACTTTAATAGCTACTATAATATATGGGGGGTCAATTAACGCGGATAGAAGGGGGAAAATCATAAAAAAGATAAAGACAACAATCTTGTATTCTTAAATGACGGGAATAACACACATTTCTGTACCTGAACAGGAAAGTTTTCTGCCATCGACTTAATAATATGCCACCCACAAATATACATGGGAAGTAATAGAAGACCCATTCAACAATGGACACCTACCTATAAAAATCTCCACAGGTAGAGAACAAAATACTGAACCACATCCCATATATGCGAAATGGAATTTTAACACTTTTACTGCCGGAGTGCTTTTTATTGAAGTCTTACGAAAGAAATTTTAGAATATTGACCGAGTCGGCACCGTATGAAAAATAATGAACGTCCACGCCGGCGCGGTCATCTTCTCGGTTCACGGATAGAAACAGCCAATAGCTAAGTCTAACCTACGTGTTTGTTTTGTTTACATCTTGTGCGTATTTTATGTCGAGATATAAAAATATGGCCAGAAAACGACAGCTACTGATCAGGAACTTTATGAGACCGATCCGGCGTAGCGAACAAACAATTTTCTCGATAATATAGACCGAGTCGGCCTGGGCGAAAGCATTTTTTTCGGTCCTATTGACCGAGACGACAGTCAATGTGTTAAAAATGCAAATTAGAAGCTACACTCCATATTAGCTACACCAAGCTGTAATACAATACCAGAAGAAAATATAAACAACATAGTTGCAAATTTCACCAACACCATAACAGCAGCCGCAAATACAACAGTAGGGATTAAACAAATAAGAAAAGATTTAAAAAAAAAACGTATCGTGGTGGAACCAAAATTGTGCCGAAGCTTTAAAACAAAGCAAACAAGATCTATACTTACAAATGTAAAAAGAAAAAAACATAAGAAAACTTAATATGTCCAAAGAAAACCCAAGCTATCCTCAGAAGATTAATACTACATAGCAAAAGAGAATCCTATGAAACATTTGTTTCAACAGTTACAACAAACACACTCACGCAAACTGTTTGGAATAAAATCAGAAAAATAAAAGGGGATAACATCTTAAAAGTACGAGATACAATTCGGTCAGATCTACAGGACATAGCCGATACATTTTTTTCAAGAATTCTTGCAGAGAAGAACTGAAAATGACAACGAACCCCAAACCGAAATAGAAAAAATTGCAAATAATTAAACCTTTCACCATAAACGAATTAAAACAAGACGGAAGCTCCTACTCAATGATACAAAACTACCAAACAAAGCCCTACTCCATTTATTACAAATATACAATTATATATGGGAAAAAGATACCTAACCCAAAAAATGGAGAGAATTTATCACACTCTCTATCCCGAAACCAACTAAAGGCAAGACGATTACCGAAAACTATAGACCCATATCATTGGCAAACAGTATAAGCAAAATCCTTAAGAAAATGGTAAATAAAAGACTTCTAGGGTTCTTACAAATAAACAATTTACTGATTAATGACCAAAGTGGTTTCAGGGAAGAACGCTGCACTATAGACCCATTAATTGCTATCGAAACAGAAATTCAGAAAGCATACAAATATAAATAACATCTGATTGCAATATCTGTGACACAAGAAAAACAATTGACTCTGTATGGAAACCAAAAATTATAAAATCACTGATAGAATCCTATATACTAATCGGCGTGGGTCTGAACTGTCACTCTATAGATTAGCCAATCTAACAACCACTTTTGCCCATTTTTACAGCCTAGACGGTTTGATGTATTCGGGTGAAAATTTTTTGGGTGTTAAAGGTCCCTGTGGAACAGTGCCTTTTGCGTGTCTCATATTTTTCTTACACATGATGTGCGAAATATTAAATAGGAAAGACATTAAATTTTTACGTCAAGAGGGGCCTCGTATTCCGTGTAGTTTATGTTAAATAAACACGCGTTGCTACCACTATTAAAAATTCAAAGATAAAGGGAATTGACAGTTCACTATGAAATTAATTTTGTTATTTTTAAATTGATGTTTAAAAATTTAACAAAATATTAAACATGTACTTTAATTTATTCTAAACAGAAATAAATTTACCATACTTATCTAACTTGTCTACAAATAAAGTAATTTATTTTTACAATTTCAAAGTGAACTGTCAATATACAATACACTTTATCTTTAATTGTTTGAAAAAAAGAATGACAACTTGTCATTTTTGACAGTTCACTTCGAAGTTTTTATTATACATTACTTTAATTGTAGACAAGTTAGATAAATTTGGCAAATTTATTTGTGTTTAGAATAATAGTGCGTACATTGTTTACTATTTTGTAATTTTTTTAAATGTGAATTTTTTTTTATATTTTTTTCAAATTCAAAATAAATATGACAGATGTCTTTGTTCGTCAACCATAATTCTTTTAAGGATTTTATGCGGTAAAATTCAAATTCTTATCTACACAAAAAAGTTGAAAATTATTTTTCACTTCATAGATGGTTTCTTTTCCGCGTCAAAAAATACACCGACAACCTTGATGCTTCCAAGTATTTTAGGCGGTAAAATTTAAATAAGTTTATTACTTATTTAATATAAAAAGATCGTTTTAAATATTTATTTAATTTCAGAATAATTTTTTTTATCATGAGTTGTTTTTCATTTCTAATACTGCCGTGTTTAGTACTAAATTAAAATTTTCACGTTCGAGATTTAAAATAAAGTGACGATTGACAATTGCTTTTTACAAATATTATTTAAATCCTACTGTGTTTGGTATTGAATTAAAGGTCTCGCAGAGGAGATTTGAACTCAAGTGTCAAAAAGTTATTTTGGACAATTGTCAATTGTTTTCTATAAATATTATTTAAATCATACCGTGTTTGGTATTGAATTAAAGGTCTCGCAGAGGAGATTTGAACTTAAGTGTCAAAAAGTTGTTTTGGACGATTGTCAATTGTTTTTTATAAACATTATTTAAATCCTATCGTGTTTGGTATTAAATAAAAGGTCTCGCAGAGAAGATTTTAACTCAAGTGTCAAAAAGTTATTTAGGACGATTGTCAATTGTTTTTTATAAATATTATTTAAATCCTACCGTGTTTGGTATCAAATTAAAGGTCTCGCGGAAGAGATTTGAACTCAAGTGTCAAAAAGTTGTTTTGCACGATCGTTAATTGTTTTGTATATATGTTATTTAATTCCTACTGTGTTTGGTATCAAATTAAAGGTATCGCGGAGGAGATTTGAACTCAAGTGTCAAAAAGTTATTTTGGACGATTGTCAATTGTTTTTTATAAATATTATTTAAATCCTACCGTGTTTGGTATCAAATAAAAGATCTCGCAGAGAAGATATATGTTATTTAAATCCTACCGTGATTGGTATCAAATTAAAAGTCTCATGAAGGATATTTCAACTCAAGTGTCAAAAAGTAATTTTGTAAATCATCAATTGTTTTTTTATAAATGTTATTTAAATCCTTACGTGTTTGGTATTGAATTAAATATCTCACGGAAGAGATTTAAATTGAACTGTCAAATAGTAGTAACATAAAAGCGAGAAACAAAGTGACGAGCTTGCTTTGCCCATGCACTGACTTGAAAGCGAGGAACGAAGTAACGAGCTTTGTTTGTCAATGTACTGAAATGGAAGCGAGGAACGTAGTGACGAGCTTGCTTCGTCGATACACTGACATGGAAGCGAGGAACGAAGTGACGAGCTTTCTTCGTCAATGTACTGACATGAAAGCAAGAAACGTAGTGACGAGCTTGCTTCGCCAATTGTTTGGTATTAATTGAAAGTTATTAAAGACTATCAATTTATATTTCTACATTTTCAGTTGTAAAATAAAAAATTTTCATTTTGATGCTACTTTTACTTTAAGCTAGGAAAAGTCGCTATTACACGACAAATTTATTAAAGTAAATGCATTAAATTTGTCGACAATGTAGGGTGCAATTTATTATATATTATTATTGACGGTTCTTTTAAATTGACAAGATAATAATAGAAATGTCAGATTTAGAGAAGACTTTGTAACATAATCAAATTTAATAAAAATAAAATAAAAATATGAAATTTTGAGAAAAAAAAAGTTTTCAACCTTTTTTTTTATTTTACTTGACTTTACAATAAGTAACTTTGGTATTACACGATCAAATTTAGTAATAATAAAGTAAATCCGTCAAATTTGTCGACAAAAGAGAATGCAAATTATTGTACATTATTATTGATATTTTAAAATTACTAATAGAAAAATCAGATTGACAAAATTATTTATCACATGATCAAATATTAATTAAGTTGTGTTTGATTTAATTATTTTTAAAATCACTTTTTGGGTATCCAAAGAAAGATGTCGAATAGACGGGACAAATGATAATATAAAAAATGGCTGCTGTCGATTATTTTCATAAAAGACATCACAAAAATATAGTGTTTGGTATCAAATGAGAATCTTGAATAGACAAGTTTAAATTTTTTAGCTTTGATTGTACTTTGAAATGTAACTGACAAGATAACGTAAGACTGGTTGGTTGGTATTACACGATCAAATTTAATAAAAATTTTAAAAACCGCGAAATTTAAAGGAAAAAAATTCCATTACAATTTCACGATTTTATTCTACTTTGACGTTAGATTAGGTAGAGTCGACAATGTGGAATGCAAATTATTATACATTATTATTGGCGGTATTTTTAAATTGCCTAGAAGACAATAGGAATGTCAGATTGGCAAAATATTTGTTATATGATCAAACTTGTGGTGTATGAAATAAAATGTTTTAAGAGTTCCCAGATAATCATTTTTTTTTTTAAGTCACTTGAAATCAATTGCAAGGGTAAAAATTCAAACACTTGGTCTTGGTAATACGAGTATCCACGGAAAATTTAATAATTGTGTTTGTTGTAATTTTTTTCGCAAACCGATTCTGATCGGCAATTATTTTTCCTTACAATTCATGAATATTTGCGACCTGTGGGGTACCAAGTAAAATGTTTTAGAAGTGAAATATTGAGCCATCTTCATTATAAATCTGAAAATTCCCCTAAAGCTAGCTTGTGAAGTATTGAATGTAACGTTTCAGGCTCAAAAAGTTGGAAAAAGTAGTGATGAACCTTCTTTATCACAAATAATTACGATCAGCAATTGCTTTTGTGGAAATTACTAGAAACTTAACTTAGGGATATTAAATGAACTGTTTTAGGGATGGGAAGTTAAGAGACACTGACATGAAAGCGAGGAACGAAGTGACGAGCTTTCCTCGCCATTGTACTGACATGAAAGCGAGGAACGAAGTGATGTGTTTTCTTCGCCAATTTACTGACTTGGAAGCGAGGAACAAAGAGACTATCTTCTTTAGTGTCGCGGAGCCTAGGGGTCAGACCTGCGAAGCAGGTCGGACCGCTAGTCCTATATACTAAAAGGCTTTTGGACTATAGATTAGCCAGTCTAACAACCATTATTATTCATCGCTACAGCCTAAACGGTACGATGAATTCGGGTGAAATTTTTTTTTAGACGTAAAGGGCCATAGGGACTATGTGCTTTTTATAAATTCATATATTTCTTACACATGATGTCCGAAATATTAAATAGTAAAGACATTAAATTTTTACATCAAGGGGTGCCTCGTGTTGTTACGAAAGTGTAGTTTGTTGATTATAGTTGTAACTTTTCACAAATTTTTGTTCAATTTGACATATATGACAGATCTGTTTCAAATTTTGAATAAAAATTACATTAATTCTAGACAAGTTGAAGATGTTTTGTAAATTTATCTGTGTTTAAAATAAATGAGTGAACATGTGTACTATAAGGTAAATATATTAAAATTCAATTTAAAAAATTAAAATTGTGGCTGTCATTTTACACGAATTTGTGTTCATCCTGTCATTTTTGACATATCTGTTTGAAACTGTAAGTATAAATTGAATTAATTCTAGACCAAATGAAAAAGTTTTATAAATTTATCTGTGTTTTAGAGTAAATTAGCGTACATGTTTACTATTTTGTATATTTTATAAATGTGAATTTTTTTTCTTATTTTGTTCAAATTTAAAATAAATATGACAGATGTCTATGTTCGTTAATCTCGATTCTTATAAGGATTTTAGGCGGTAAAATTCAAATGGGTTAATTTCTTATCTAACACAAAAATGTTGAAAATTATTTTTCACTTCATATATGGTTTCTTTTTCTTCTCAAAAAATAAAACAGATGTCTCTGCTCGACAACCTCGACGCTTCTAAGTATTTTAGGCGGTAAAATTTAAAATTAGTTAATTACTTATCTAATAAAAAAGATCGTTTTAAATATTTATAATCAATTTCAGAATAATTTTTTTTTATCATCAGTTGTTTTTTATTTCTAATTTTGCTGTGTTTGGTACAAAATTAAAAGTTTCACATTAGAGATTTAAAAGCGTCATAAGTTATTTTGGACGATTTTCAATTGTTTTTTATATATTTTTTTTAAATCCTACAGTGTTTGGTATTGAATTAAAGGTCTCGCAGAGGAGATTTGAACTCAAGTGTCAAAAAGTTGTTTTGGAGGATTGTCAATTGTTTTTTATAAATATTATTTAAATCCTACCGTGTTTGGTATCAAATTAAAGGTCTCGCGAAGAAGATTTGAACTCAAGTGTCAAAAAGATGCTTAGGACGATTGTCAATTGTTTTTTATAAATGTTATTTAAATCCTACCGTGTTTGGTATCAAATTAAAGATCTCGCGGAGGAGATTTGAACTCAAGTGTCAAGAAGTTGTTTTGGACGATTGTCAATTGTTTTTTATAAATATTATTTAAATCCTACCGTGTTTGGTATCAAATTAAAAGTCTCACGGAAGCGAGGAACGAAGTGACGAGCTTCCTTCGTCCATGTACTGGCATGGAAGCGAGGATTGTAGTGACAAGCTTGCTTTGCCGATGCACATACATGAAAGCGAGGAACGATGTGACGTGCTTTCTTCGTTAATGTACTGACACGGAAGCGAGGAAAGTAGTGACGAGCTAGCTTCGCCAATTGTTTGGTATTAATTGGAAGTTATTTAAGACTATCAATTTATTTTCAGTTTCGCCGATGCACAGACATGAAAGCGAGGAACGAAGTGACGAGCTTTCTTCGTTAATGTACTGACACGGAAGCGAGGAAAGTAGTGACGAGCTAGCTTCGCCAATTATTTGGTATTAATTGGAAGTTATTTAAGATTATCAATTTATTTTCAGTTGTAATCTTCTTCAGTGACGCGGAGCCTAGGGGACAGACCTGCGAAGCAGGTCGGACCGCTAGTCCTATATACTAAAAGGCTTAAGTTCTATAGATTAGCCAATCTAACAACCATTATTATTCATCGCTACAGCCTAAACGGTACGATGAATTCGGGTGAAATTTTTTTTTAGACGTAAAGGGCCATAGGGACTATGTGCTTTTTATAAATTTATATTTTTCTTACACATGATGTCCGAAATATTAAATAGTAAAGGCATTAAATTTTTACATCAAGGGGTGCCTCGTGTTGCTACGAAAGTGTAGTTTGTTGATTATAGTTGTAACTTTTCACAAATTTTTGTTCAATTTGACATATATGACAGATCTGTTTCAAATTTTGAATAAAAATTACATTAATTCTAGACAAGTTGAAGATGTTTTGTAAATTTATCTGTATTTAAAATAAATGAGTGAACATGTGTACTCTAATGTAAATATATTAAAAGTCAATTAAAAAAATTAAAATTGTAGCTGTCATTTTTCACGAATTTGTGTTCATCCTTCATTTTTGACATATCTGTTTGAAACTGTAAGTATAAATTGAATTAATTCTAGACCAAATGAAAAAGTTTTGTAAATTTATCTGTGTTTTAGAATAAATGATCGTACATGTTTACTATTTTGTATATTTTATAAATGTGAATTTTTTTTTCATATTTTGTTCAAATTTAAAATAAATACGACAGATATCTTTGTTCGTTAATCTCGATTCTTATAAGGATTTTAGGCGGTAAAATTCAAATGGGTTAATTTCTTATCTAACACAAAAATGTTGAAAATTATTTTTCTCTTCATATATGGTTTCTTTTTCTTCTCAAAAAATAAAACAGATGTCCCTGCTCAACAACCTCGATGCTTCTAAGTATTTTAGGCGGTAAAATTTAAATAAGTTAACTACTTATCTAATAAAAAAGATCGTTTTAAATATTTATAATCAATTTCAGAATAATTTTTTTTTATCATCAGTTGTTTTTTATTTCTAATTTTGCTGTGTTTGGTACAAAATTAAAAGTTTCACGTTAAAGATTTAAAAGCGTCATAAGTTATTTTGGACGATTTTCAATTGTTTTTTATATATATTTTTTAAATCCTACAGTGTTTGGTATTGAATTAAAGGTCTCGCAGAGGAGATTTGAACTCAAGTGTCAAAAAGTTATTTTGGAGGATTGTCAATTGTTTTTTATAAATATTATTTAAATCCTACCGTGTTTGGTATCAAATTAAAGGTCTCGCGAAGAAGATTTGAACTCAAGTGTCAAAAAGTTGTTTTGGAGGATTGTCAATTGTTTTTTATAAATATTATTTAAATCCTACCGTGTTTGGTATCAAATTAAAGATCTCGCGGATGAGATTTGAACTCAAGTGTCAAAAACTTGTTTTGGACGATTGTCAATTGTTTTTTATAAATATTATTTAAATCCTACCGTGTTTGGTATCAAATTAAAGGTCTCGCGAAGGAGATTTGAACTCAAGTGTCAAAAAGTTGTTTTGGACGATCGTTAATTGTTTTGTATAAATGTTATTTAATTCCTACAGTGTTTGATATCAAATTAAAGACCTCGCGGAGGAGATTTGAACTCAAGTGTGAAAAAGTTGTTTTGGACGATTGTCAATTGTTTTTTATAAATGTTATTTAAATCCTACCGTGTTTGGTGTTAAATTAAAGGTCTCGCGGAGGAGATTTAAATTCAAGTGTTAAAAAGTTGTTTTGACGTTTGTCAATTGTTTTTTATAAATATTATTTAAATCCTACCGTGTTTGGTATAAAATTAAAGGTATCACGGAGGTGATTTTAACTCAAGTGTCAAGAAGTTGTTTTGGACGAATGTCAATTATTTTTTATAAATATTATTTAAATCCTACCGTGTTTGGTATCAAATTAAAGATCTCACGGAGGCGAGGAACGAAGTGACGAGCTTCCTTCGTCAATGTACTGACATGGAAGCGAGGAACGAAGTGACGAGCTTTCTTCGTTAATGTACTCACACGGAAGCGAGGAACGTAGTGACGAGCTTGCTTCGCCAATTGTTTGGTATTAATTGGAAGTTATTTAAGACTATCAATTTATCTTCAGTTTCGCCGATGCACAGACATGAAAGCGAGGAACGAAGTGACGAGCTTTCTTCGTCAATGTACTGACACGGAATCGAGGAACGTAGTGACGAGCTTGCTTCGCCAATTGTTTGGTATTAATTGGAAGTTATTTAAGACTTTCAATTTATTTTCAGTTTCGCCGATGCACAGACATGAAAGCGAGGAACGAAGTGACGAGCTTTCTTCGTCAATGTACTGACACGGAAGCGAGGAACGTAGTGACGAGCTTGCTTCGCCAATTGTTTGGTATTAATTGGAAGTTATTTAAGACTTTCAATTTATTTTCAGTTTCGCTGATGCACAGACATGAAAGCGAGGAACGAAGTGACGAGCTTTCTTCGTCAATGTACTGACACGGAAGCGAGGAACGTAGTGACGAGCTAGCTTCGCCATTTGTTTGATATCAATTTATTTTCAGTTATAATCTTCTTCAGTGACGCGGAGCCTAGGGGACAGACCTGCGAAGCAGGTCGGACCGCTAGTCTTATATACTAAACGGCATAACGTGTTTTCAATATTTTTACCACTGGCAGTTGCTCATTTTTACAGTCTAGACGGAGTAACCGATGTACATGAAACTTTCACTGTTAAATACTATATTTTTTCGTTTAGTGCCTTTTCGGAGCAAATTTTTTATCTTACCTCATTTTGTCCTTTAAAATGGCCAAAAAAGGCGAAATTTTTCAAGTATCCAAGTAACTTGTGGAATTTTACTGTTTTACGATCACGTATTTTCAATAAATGAATGAATACTTGTCATTTTTGACAGTTCAGTTTGAAATTTAATATATTAATTACATTAATTGTAGACAAGCTGGACAATTTTTGTAAATTTATTTGTGTTTAGAATAAATGAACAAATATACTTATAAATTTGTAAATTTTTAAAAAATTAATTTAAAGAAAATGAAAATAATTTCAAATAAAAATTTTCGCTTTGATTGTACATGCCGTTTGAATAAGGTAAATGATTAACTACTTGTCATTTTTGACAGTTCAGTTTGAAATTTTAAATATAAATTGCATTAATTGCAGACATGCTGGGAAATTTTCGTGAATTTATTAATGTTTACAATAAATGCGCAAATATGTTAACTAATTTCTAAATTTATAAAAAAAAAAAATCATTTAAAAAAACGTTTCTACAAAAGTTGAAATATTGCGAAATGCCTAGAATTCACGGCCAGTTCAAGGATTTAATAAAGTCCAACAATTTCATTATATGTGGTTATTCTTCAGGCAAAAGTCAATGATAGATGGTTGAGATTGTAATAATTCTTTGTTGTAATCAGTGTTTAGAGTAATCAATGCATTGTTGTATTCTTTGATACAAGTTTTAAATGGTAAGTTATCTGCACAGGGCACTGCCAATGCAATGCAAGTATTTCGAGTTTTAATACATTTCATTTTGTAGGTTAAACATTAATTACCTTATTCCATAGTCCAATGACAAGAATAGTTAGAAATAAGTAAGAAATGCATAAAATATAGTGAAACCAATCATATTTTGAAGACAGGGCGATCCCAATCTGACAAATTGTGTTGAAATGTGTGATATATGCTCCATGCTATGTTTTTGTATACAAGTGTTATGAATTAAAATATTTCTAAAATAACTTGTTACAAAAAGGTAAGTTATTCAATCACAATATTCCACAGAAACATAATAGGTATATTAAAATGAGTATTACACTCATATTTTTTAACATGAAATAACGAAAACATTTATAGAAGAAATTTCAAGAATTAAAGGTAGTTGAAAAGGTTTTCATATTTTGACGTATATCAAATTTGATCTGCAACGTTCATGTGCTTGGTGTATGATTTAATTTGTTAGTTGTCTTTATTTTGAAATATTTGTTTTAGGTGTTATAATTATGGGACATGAAAATAAAATAAAATATGTGGATTATGTAGATTATTCTAATGCGATCAATAGTAACAAATTTATACCAGTGGCCCATGTGTGCAAACGGCAGGTTGAACAGCTTCAAACGCTTGAATACAACAATGATATATATATATATATATATATATATATATATATATATATATATATATATATATATATATATATATAAATTATATTGTCGTGGGAAGGCAGTCAATTGTGGGCTAAATAAAAACTTCTTTTAAATTTGCCAAGCTTTCAGATATATTTTATCCTTCATCAGGGCACTGTGTAACAAAAATTATAAAATTATATAAATATTTTTTACAAAATTTGTGAAGTAAACTTACATTTAGTTGAGACTATCTATAGAAATTTCTCCAATGGTCAATAATATAAATAATTGAACACTAAATTAAACATAAAATGTACTCAAAATAATTAAAATAAGTATTTTAATAAAATGTCAAAATAAATTAAAAATTGGCAAATAATATAAATAATATTTTTTGGAAAACTTGATTTAAATATCTAAAATATAAATGCTAGAGCAACTAGGAAAATTTTGAGTAATATGAATTTATAACAAAAAGAAGAAAACAGTAAAAAAGAGAATAATTAAAATAATTAAGAATTATTTTGAGCATTACAGGTTTTAATAATAGACATTTTTAATAAATAACAATATATATTGCTCTGACCATCAATACTTATAAATCAATTATACGGCCCGCAATGACCTACGGAATCTCCGTCTGGGGTTATGCGGCGAATTGTCATATTAAAAAACTGCAAGTGATGCAGAACAAAGCCATACGAATGGCAACCAACGCTCCATGGTTTGTGCGCAACGACCAGTTGCACACAGACCTAAAAATGGAGACAGTCAAAGAATTTGCTCATAAACGAGCAACAAAATTCTTTTTAAAACTCCCCGGTCACCCTAACACCGGTGTCAAAAGATTAGCGGAGTACGACGAGCACGACGTACTCCGACACAAAAGACCGAAGCTAATTCTAGCTGCAATATAAACTCCGCGCCAAGAAGGCGGCACGAAAGTGCACTCTATACAACTACTCAAATCCGCAAAATGATCCGATAAGGGAGGTGAGGGCCCACGGCCCGGTACTCCTCAAGCCCGTTCAGGTCTAAGGTCTAAGGACAGAAAATTCAGTGTAAAACCAAATGGATGCTTAACAGATCAAAGACATTAACAAAATGCACTACCACAGGACGAAATAATTAGCGTAATGCTATTCTTAATGAAGACAAACAAAAATTACTGGAATTCAGTCAATTTTATTATAACAATTTTTTCTCTGTCGACCGGTTTCGGCTCCTCTTGAGCCTTCTTCAGGAGATGAGAAAATTTAAAATGGTATAATATTTAATATATAACGAAACTCTTGCGGGCCAATTACTTGGACCACCTTGTCTAATCCATCTTTTAAGAAATTCTTCATTTAAATAATGCCTAACCTGAAGACTGTTGTGAGCTGGTGCACCATCGTGTTGGAAACACAATCTCCGGATAATATTAAGAGGTAAATTTTCTAAATCGTTTAGAGGATCAGTTTGTAAAAATTAACAATAATTTTGTCCGTTAATACTCGTATTATTATCAAAAAAGTATGATGCAAATTCGTAACTGATTTGGAATTGTCGACGCAAGCGAAGACTAAATAACTCATTTATAAACCGTCTGCATATATGTTTCCATAAGAATTGCGGTTATATTGAAAATATTTTGTAAATTAAAACAAAACAATAAATTTTAAAAAAACCATATCCATGGTATACTAGATTTAATTTTTAATTGAATAAATTAATTTAGTGGTAATGGTAAAAATCTCCGAAATTATTGGTTTTAGGCATAGGATACCCTTAATAATAATTGAAGGTAATACAAAATGGCACACAACAGAATAATAAAATATAGGATGTTCCATTTGAAAATTGCGAGTTATAATCATTTGAAGTGGAGTAAGTTTGATTCGCTTTATTGAACACCCTGTATAATTACATTTAAAAGAAAGTATGTCAAAACATAGAGTAGAGTTACAGTTGCGCAGAAAAAAAAATTCTTAAATTTTACTATTAAAATAACTTCAGTACGCCTTCACAAAGCAATGCGTGTATTCTGCCTTTTTTAGAGAAAAAACGGAAAAACTTGACAACTCCGTGAAAAACTAAAACAAAATTCATATGTCCGTATAGGTGAATAAAATACAATTCAAAATATATAAAAATATATAGGGTGTTCCATTTAAAAAAACACAAACAATTCTCGTCTAGCCGTTACGTTACACCCTGTATATGTGAAAATAATTTTACGTTATGCTCCTTTAGTAGTGGAATAAATTTTGTTAATAAATATATGCCGTATTTCTAACGACAAGGGAGATATCGAAGACGGGCATTTCGATGACTCAGCCTGTATAAAAAAATAATATGAAATTCTCACTATTCGCCGATGATCTTACAATATATTACAGAGGAAAAACATAAAATCACGTACATTCATAAATCTTGAGGAATGGTCAGCAGATACAGGCTCTCTTTTCTCTGAAACAAAAACACAAGCTATGCACTTTTGCAAAAGCCGAAAATGCAATTAAGAATCAGCAATAAAAATATAAGATAGAACTATTAAATATGTTAAGACTACAAAATTTCTTGGAGTTATAATAGACACAAAATCAGCCTGGAAACCACATATATTAAAACTAAAAAAATCTGATGTGGCCAGCATATAACCTCCCGCCCAATACTACTGTTAAACGGTACAAAATTGTATTTGATGATACAGAAACATACCTTCTTATTTGTTTATTTTCTATTTATATTTGAGAATTTTAATTTTCTTTTGTATATTTATTTAATTTTTTGACATATGTTTCACTAAGAAAACAGCTTCACAATCACAATGACATGTGTCACATTTCGTAAAAAATTTAAATTTTTAAATGTTTCCATGGTGTACTAGGAATGCAAGATTTGTGAAATCTAATTTCTTTATATTTTATTATCTCTAAATCTAATGAAAATTAATAAAATTAGTGTAATCAAAACACATGTAAAATTAAATATTCTTCAACTTTCAGAATAACATAAATTGTTGAAAAAGGAAATTTAACCGTGTTTTTCGCGAAAAACTCAGTGTGCTACTTTGCTACCGTACCTTCTTCTAGCTAATTTTTAACTACTAACTATTTTAATTGTGTTGTATAATATGTACTTTTAGACTTAAGAATGACCTCAATACAGGTTGAAACGTCGTCTCTGTTAGACTTATTTATGAATTCATAAATAAATAAACTATTTAAGCCTTTAATACATATCTCATTCAATAAAAATATTACGTTGAATTTTCGAAGAACGCAATTTATATAATTTTATCTAAGGTAAAAACTAAATTTATAATCTGAAAAGAATTAACGGTAAATAGTAGTTTACTAGTACTATATAAAAAATGTATTTATAAATTTTATATTAGTTACAATTTTTAGTAAAGACAAATTTTTACCCCTATAATCGTACCTGCTGTGAGTGTCTACCAAGTAAGTAATTATTTATTTTGGCGATCACTATATGTATGTCGTTTTGGGGAATTACAAAAAATCTTTAATTGCATTTAGCTTATATTTTACTAACATTCGTAATATAGTAGCACAATACTAATTATTTTAACGTTCTAGCACTTTGGATGCGTGGTAAACAAAAATCGATGTATTGTACAATTATTGGGGATATATTGAAAGTTTGGCTGTGTATGGAAGAATAAGAGACATGTCCGATGATCCCAACTAACTTGAAGTTAATTATGCACACAATTACATGAACAACGAAATTATTTTGAACGAAAATGTCCCCAGGTTGGGATCTATTTGGTGATACTTGCAATTGCATATTGCAGCGCCCATGACTTTTGAGGAGGCGAGAGCATTCTGCAGAGTAAATATAGAAAACAAACATTAAACATTTTAAAAGTATAAGTTTGATAACAATAACAATTGATATATATTTTTATTTAATTGTGTTTTTGCAGTCCAATAACGCATCCGTACCGTACATTCTGAGCAACTACAGCGGCCTCATGCAGTTCTTGTGGAAGCAGCAGCAGTGGTACCAATACTCAGATCTAGTTTGGGTGCAAGATATCGACCGAATAAACCAGTGCACCATGTTCGCTTACAGAACTATCGAAATCAACACTTGCAATCAGGAGAGTGCCTTTCTTTGTGTAATCGGTGGGTTTTGCTTTCTTATATTATTTCAATAATTGTCTTGCTTCTCCTTTGTGAAAATAATCCTAATCAATTAATTTGCGCGATCAGAAAAAAGTGACTGATAAGATGTGTACTGAAGAGCTAATTAATATTTTATACTTTCCTTTCCTCGAAATGATAATAAAATATATTAGAATGATGCAATTTGAGCAAAGATTAAAATTTACATGTTTTATTTTTGTGAGAAGCGAAAAATAATAATAAAGAATCGTATACGATAAACAGGATTAACAATTTTAAATTATATTCATTTCATCACACGTACAAAACATGTTTAATACGAATTCGATATTTAAAACTACTCACGTCATGAACTACGAAAAAAGTTAAAATAAAAAAATCTGATGTGTCCAGCACATATCCTCCCGCCCAATACTACTCTCAAACGGTATAAAATAGTATTTGATGATACAAAAACATACCTTCTTATTTGTTTATTTAATTTTATTTAGTATATTTAATAAATTTTTTAAAATATATTTCACTAAGAAAACAGCTTCACAATCAAAATAACATGTGTCACTTTTAGTTAAAAAATTGAAAATTTTTAAGTGTTTGTATGGTGTACAAGGACTGCAAGATTTATAAAATCTAATTTTTTATATTTTATTATCTCTAAATATAATGAAAATTAATAACATTAGTGTAACAAAACATATGTATAATTAAATATTCTACAACCTTAAAAATAACATAAATTGTTGAAAAAGGAAATTTAACCGTGTTTTTCACGAAAACTGTTAAGGGCTTCAACTAAACTGCTACTTCCGGTTGACCAATTTTATCCAAAATCTAATCAGCTCTACATTTACATATAAGAATAAAAATTCACAAAACTGTATTTTTTGGTATTATAGTATTTGAGTTATGCGAGACGAAAAAGTTGCCACAGACTACACACACACATACATACAGACATCATCGCAAAAATAGTAAAATCGTATTGTAGGGACTCTAAAACGTGCTTATTCATTGAAAACTCACTACCCAATTTTTTTACCAAAAACAACACCTCCATTACCTGGAGGTAAGCGAGAGGTAAAAACCTGTATCCAATCCAAAAAATGCATTAAACTAATAACTATTAGTTAGAAACTTAAACGCGCTATTAATATTTTTATAAATGGTTAATTTTAAATTGTAATTTATAAATTATCGAATTTATTTATCAAAATGTGTAAAATAAGGCGTCAACCATCTCGGTGATTCGTAACTCTTATAGTTAATAATGCTTTATGCAGGGCCGTAGCCAGCTTCAACGTCTAGGGGGGGCCAGAAAATATTTAGGGGGTAAATAAAAGAGCAATTAAATGGACTTTTTTATGATATAATTAATACAAAAAAAATATGTTTATAAGTAATAAAGCAGATAATATTTTAATTTTCTATTTTTCATCTATTCAATTTTTGCAAAAAAATCTAAATTTAATTCTTTTGTAAGCGTTTATTCGAATGCTAATTCTCTAGTATTACATAGACAGTCCTTTGAGCCTGTTCACCTTTATCAATAGCTCATTTTCAATTTGAAAGACATAATAGACGTACACTTGTTTTCTTTTGTACCCGTAGTAGTGAACTGGCGACATGCATAACAAAGTAGTGAGTCCAAAATTTTCGAATATTCTAGCCAAATTAACTTACCATACCACTCTCTGAAATTAAATTTATCCATTTTACCTTATTTGTCAGAAGTATGTATTGGTTTGCTGTATTACGAACACGGTCTGAAAGCTAATTTATATTATGTTTTACTCTCTCCTTATCATGTATTATGAGAAAATTGCCAATTTTACAACAATTAGAAATTAAAATTTAATTTATATTTATGTACTGTTTCTACTAGGGGTGGCTCTAAAGATTACAAGGGGGGGGGAGGGGCTGAGCCCCCCTGGCCTTCTCCTGGCTACGGCCCTGGCTTTATGGAATTGGCATTATGTTTCAGGTATATTATATATTTTATTGAACTTGTTTATTTGTTTAAGGTAGTTTATTATATTTTTGTTATTGTCTGGGTTGTTTGCTAAAGCTTCTTTGATTGATGTTGGGATACTCTATTGTTGTCTTTCTATGTCGTGTTTGTTGCATTTTATTAGTACATGTTCCACTGTTATTTGAGTATCACAAGTATCCAGCATTCGGGTTGGTTTTTTTTTTTTTTGTAATATGTAGCTGTGTATGAGGCGGGTGTGTCCAATCCTCAATCTTGTTATAACTGTTTGTTCTTTTCTCCCTGTAGGTATCGACCATTTTTGTATTTCTTCTATTATGCTTCTCAGTTTGTTGTTTTCTTTGATGTGCCATTCGGCTTGCCATATTTTGATTAATTTTCTCTTTATTTCATGTCTTGTGGTAGTTGGTGTATTGTGAATGTCTTCGTTTGTTGCCTCTATTGCAGCTTGGTCCGCTCTTTCATGCACTAGGATTTTAGAGTGAGATGAAATCCGCAGTATGGTTACGATATTGCTGTGGTTAGTTATGGCATCGTGTATGTTATCTTGGATTTGTTGTATTAGGTTATGTCTTGTGTGGAGATTTGTTAGGTTCTGTACAGCACTAAGTGAGTCAGTACATATTACTGTTTTGTGTTCGATTTCAGCTTTATCTGATTGTTGAATTTTTTTTATATTGAAACTTTCCGCTGTGTATGTACCTACTGCATTCTGGCTGTAATTGGTATTTGTATGTCTGATTTTCGGTAACAAAGCTCGATCCTGTTTTATTATTAACTTTGGACCCATCAGTATATATGAAACGGCTGCCTTCTAGACTTTCTTTTATATAGAAGTGGTTATGATAGAGCACGACGAGAGTTTCATTTTAGTGTATTTTGTTAAGTCTCTGTTAATTTCTGGGTGTTTGAGTGTCTATGGTGGATATTTGATACAGGATAGTTGTTGCAAGTTTGGGAACGGAGATTCTGAAGGATTGAGGTGATGGTTTTTTTTTTGCATGAGAGTTTCTGATTTTATTTCTTTCTTTGGCAGAAAGATTTTATCGTAAGCTATGCGGATGGTGTTTGTTCGGTCATGTTTGATTTGGTTTGGTTTTTTTGAATATTTTGTTTTAACCGTTGCAGGCAGCGGTTTTTATTAAAACTTTTGTGTAATCTATTGTACTGTTGGTGGGTCTCGGGGTACTTGAATGTTTATCTACATTAACTTAAGTAGGTTAAGATTTTGATTGTTTTGGGTGTTTTAAAGGATTTATTTACAGGAAGGAATATTTGAGCTCTACCTTACCTTGGTTTCTTAACGTCATTTGGTGAATTTTGCTCCGTATTTTGCACTATTTATTTGTTTTTACATCGTAAAGTACAAACACTTGCTAGCCACAGCGGACATGACTTAAGACTGAGAGTAACTTTTAAAATATATACTTATGATCGCGTCCAAAATGGAGCTAGATATCGTAAGAAACAAGATATTTTTATGATTCACACCATGCGATTATTTAATTTTAATATTATTCTCGCATAGTAAAGTACCAATACATTAATACTAAATTTAGTATTAAAAAACATATTTTATTGCATTGATAATTTTAAAAGCAGCGACAGACAACAAGGAAAAATTTTCATTTTACTATTGACCATATTATCAGTTCCATATTGATATAATTATCAACTTTGATAGTTTATCAAAAACAACAGGATTTCCTTATACATATAAATATAATAAATATAGAATAGATTTTTTAGTTTTATATTTATCATCATAGCAACTATGTCCATATCTCAAAAATATATCATTCCGTAAAATGGGTAAATGGCCCGATAATATAAATTCCATTCCCCGTGCACATATCTTCAATTTGATACCAAACTCGAAATAATTCTAATAACTACTATAAAAACAATAGACGTTCACTGAAAATAAATTTTTGGTATTTTAATTTGACTCTCCTTCCTGAAATATTTAGTTTGATATTTGTCTTCTGCCTGAGTCCTTTACTTTGATACCAAACTCTATAGGGTTTAATCAATATTAATTACAGGTATTTTTTAAAAACGTGAGATACAAGAGAATTACAACAAGCATTTAATATTGCATCTTTTATTTATTATTTTTTCGCCCCTTATTTCATATTCGAAATAAATTGAATTATTGTTTTGGGTGTTAAGTAAATTTCCATTTCCGGTCTTGCAATTGTTACCAAAATCAACGCAGTTCTTCGCATTGTCTTGAAACTAATAATTATAAAGTTTTGTTACTCTATTCTTTCTCATACTGAAGTTCTAGAGCATACGGGCACACATCCATTCATACATCCACACAAACTTAATTAAACATGGTCAAAATAGATTCAGGGGACTTCAAAACATACAGGGTGTAAATCAAAAAGCGGGCCATAGGCGTTTAGCATGGGAAATCAGTTTTTCTGTGCGTAAAAGTTTCCAAATGGATTTAGACGAAAATGGTTAAAAAAAATTGTACAGAATTTGGGAATGTCTTCAAAACCCGAATACGCAAAAACTGAATGAAATGTAACCGAATACGCATGCACAGAATATGCAAAAACCGAAAGGTTACAGAATGGCACGAAATATTCAAAAACAGAATGAAATGTAACAGAATATGCATTTCCCGAAAAGGTCTACTTTAGACACTCACCGCCAGATGTTGGTATGAAATTAGTTAGCTACATTCACAAATAGATGTCATTTATTAATATGTCGAAAAATCAGGGACGTACGTTTTGAATTGTCAAAATGACAGTTAAATTAAATAAAACCAATAATTATTTTTATAATTCAGTAAACTGTATGTAAAAACCACTGATGAACTAGCATGTTTGTCAGCACATTTACGTTCTATCAAATTAGAAAAACATTTAATTTGGTTGTTTAGTTCTGATTTACCTTCAAATATATAAATTAATAATGTCTCATTGTTTTTAGATATATACTAGTTGTCACTATTGGTGTGGTGATCTATAACTTTGTGCTTGTCAGCATACCATGTCTTAATAAATAGCTGATTTTATATGAACATACATTTTTCTGATTTTTGTAAAATAATCTATATATCAATTATATAATTATTTAAAAATGTATAAATTGTAAAATTGAATAGAATTTATTGAAATATACAGCGTTCGGAAACACCCATTTTTTTGGATAATTACATTTTAGATCTAAGTAAGAAAGTCGAACCAAAATGTAATTTTTATTATATTAACAATAATTAATAATTCATTTTAAGAACTATGTTGATATTGTTGATTTATATAAATCTTTCGATTTTACCGTCAAAAGAGGTTCTTTTGCTTTTGTCACAATTTCTTTAATATTTTTCAGCACTTTCATATTGAATAGTATTTTGAAATGATATAAATAAAACGTATAACAACAGTTTGTCTTAAGGTCAAACATACGCGTCAAAGAACGAATCCTTTATTTTTTTTAAAAATAGCAAATTCTGTATTCTTCATTTATTTTTATGTTCTTCATGGTCCAACAACTTCCATCAGTCAAAATTTCATGAATGTTTTACAGTGACTTGGACATTGCAATATCAAATGAAGTATATTTCACAGGCCGGGTTCGTTCACTCCCATGAAATTAGTTTTGCAAATTCAAATTTGAATAAATTATTTCTTACAATTATTCTTATCGAAAAACAAAACAATTATCACAGTGAGGTCTTTGAACATTCTAGTATTTATATATGTGGTTGAAAATGATAGCTATAGCATTAAACTATAATAAAATATTCGTTGAAGTCTAGTTGGGCAAAAATTCAGAACTTTGATACTCTGTTTCTTTTTCCCATGAACGATTACAGTAATGAAAATAATTCATATATTTATAAATATGGTCATCTATAACATAGTAAGTTTATTTTCAATTTGAATTTACAGTTTTTGAGAAACATAAAAATATATCAAAAAATACACTTTTTGGTATATTTTTATTTGTTTCTCAGAAACTGTAAATTCAAATGGAAAATAATCTTAGTATGTTATAGACGATCATATTTATAAATATACAAATTATTTGCATTACTGTAGTTATTTATGGGAACATGTGACATAAATTTTACCACTGTGAAAATTATGTTCATATATAATTTACAAGAAAATTAGCTTTTTAAAATTTATTACAAAACTTTGGACTTTTATCTACAAAAATAGGTATAAAACATTATATGTTTCATTTGTTATAATAAAAATATATTGTTTCAAAAAAGTCATGTTCATGTTGAGCAATCAAGCCCGTATGGTTGACCTTAATAAAGTCGATCAGTAGATACTATTATCAAATAGAAATAATTAATTCATTCATTCATCATTTTTACTTTCATCTCTGAAATGGATTTAAGGAATTTTGTATATTGTCAATAATAAATTCATAGTTTATTCTTCGACTCTGCCTTAGCTTTTCGACTTGCGTATATAAACTTCAAATTTCCTATAATTTAAAATTATCGAAAGATTAATTTAAATCAACAATATCAACATGGTTCTTATAATGAATTATTAATTATTGTTAATATTTGTAATATAATAAAAATTACATTTTGATTCGACTTTCTTACTTAGAATATCTAAAAAGTAATAATCCAAAAAATTGGGTGTTTTCGAACGCTGCATATTTCAATAAATTCTATTCAATTTTACAATTCATACATTTTTAAATAATTATATAATTGATATGTAGATTATTTTACAAAAATCAGAAAAATGTATGTTCATATAAAATCTGCTATTTATTAAGACATGGTATGCTGACAAGCACAAAGTTATAGATCACCACATTAATAGTGACAACTGTATATCTAAAAACAATGAGACATTATTAATTTATACAGTGTGTACCATTTAAGGTACGAATGCATTGGGATCTCGAGAACCGTAAGAGATACGAAGTTGATTAAATTAGACGAAAGTTGCCTGATTAGTAAGGTAGTCTGAAAATGTATTTGTTTTTGCAATTGATATGCATAGATCACTAGATTTGGCTAAAATGTAAATTTGACGATTTTCTTTTTTTGCTGATAACTTCGTTGTATAACATAATACGAGATTCTGGTTTGCACTCTCTTGACACACTTTATAATGGTGAATTTGCAGAAGTATTCAAAAAAATGTTATACATATCTAAAAATTTACGAGTTACTGGTATCAACATTTATTTTTCATATGGAGGTCATAGTAAACCATGATATTTTTGAATAGCGATTTTTTTTGCTTTACAACGATATAAAACAGTAATAATAAATTTTTATAATTAATTGAAAAATTTACGAAATTTGTTATTTATAATAAAATGAATTAAAAAAAGTGAATCGTAGGCTGCTATGGAAAAAATTTAATAATAAATAATAGAATCTCGCCATCGAGTTAAATTTAGTTTCGTTGTATGGTATGGTATACTAAGAGTTCCACTAATTGGCCCAATCATAATTAACGAAAATTTAAATATCCATCGATATTTAAATATGTAACAAAATGATATTGCAGATATTTTAGATACATTGCCACTTCGCCAAATACAAAATATGTGGTTTCGGCAGGGCGGAGCTTCTGCTCACAATTCACAGCTCATAATACAGTAATTAAATGTTCGATTTGGAGGACAATAGATAGGGATTTAATACAATTAGATTTTTTTTATAGAGTTACTGAGAAAATAAAATCTTTATTCTGGAATATTAAAATGAAAATGTAGTACGAAATGCCACAGTAAGAATTCGAAATCAGAATAATCCAAAAATGTTAAGTAAGTTGTAGAAAAAACAGAATGAAAGGCACAGATGGGGTAAATAGCTCCGTGGTAACGTGTCGGACTGTGGATCGTTAGATCCTCAGTTCGAATCCCACTGCCGACTGTTACAAATTTAAATTTACCCCTGTGG
Organism: Poecilus cupreus; assembly: GCA_963942605.1. Lineage (NCBI taxonomy): Eukaryota > Metazoa > Arthropoda > Insecta > Coleoptera > Carabidae > Poecilus > Poecilus cupreus. The sequence goes on along the minus strand of OZ012713.1, from coordinate 24,666,705 downwards.
TTCCCCCTCCACTAACAACTTTGGGGGCTATGACTTGACGGCTGGTAACCGCACTTCATACGCAAAAATATATCACCTACCGAGATCTGCGTAAGCAGAGTGCCACACCCGCAATGGGTAAAAGGCGTGATGATATATTTATTTATTATTTATTTATTTAGAAGTGCTTGAATCGAAATGGCCAATTAATCAAATATTGATAGTAAAGTTTTCGTAAATTATTTTTGAATTGTTATTTTCTTCCATATCAGCCTATGATTAACTTTTTTTAATTCAATTTTATCATAAAAAAAACTAATTTCGTAAAAAAAACTAATTTCGTTAATTTTTCTATTAATTATAGAAATATATTGTTACTGTTTTAAATAGATATAAAGCAAAAAAATAAGTATTCAAAATTGTCATGGCTTACTATGACCTCCATATGAAAAATAAAAGTCGATACCATCAGTAACACCATTATAAAGTGTCTTAAGAGAGTGCAAACCAAATCTTGTATTATATGTATTATACAACGAAGTTATCCGCAAAAAAAGAAAATCGCCAAATTTACATTTTAGCCAATATCTAGTGACCTATTCATTCAATTTGAAAAACAAATACATGTTCAAACTACCCTACTAATCAGGCAACCCCGTATCTCTTACGGTTCTCGATATCCCAATGTATTCGTACGTAAATCAGAACTAAACTACAAAATTAATTGGTTTTTCTAATTTGATAGAACGTAAATGTGCTGACAAACATGCTAGTTCATCAGTGGTTTTTACATACAGTTTACTGAATTATAAAAATAATTATTGGTTTTATTTAATTTAACTGTCATTTTAACAATTCAAAACGTACGTCCCTGATTTATCGGCTTATTAATAAATGACATCTATTTGTGAATGTAGCTAACTAATTTCATACCAACATCTAGCGGTGAGTGTCTAAAGTAGACCTTTTCGGGAAATGCATATTCTGTTACATTCCATTCTGTTTTTGAATATTTCGTGCCATTCTGTAACCTTTCGGTTTTTGCATATTCTGTGCATGCGTATTCGGTTACATTTCATTCTGTTTTTGCGTATTCGGGTTTTGCCCGTACACCCCAGAATTTAATTCTACATCTAAATCACTAATCAGATTTTATTTTACACATCTTGTAATCCGTAAAATCAACTTTAAAGTTTTATAAATATTGCTCATTTATAGTGATACCAATGGAATTAAAACAAAATTACAAACAATTACATGATGTTAAAAATTTCATGTGAGCTGTCACCAGCTATCACATTCTAGAACCTACCTAATTATAATATGGTTTATAAAAGTGAATTCAAACGAATATTGCATGAAATAATAAAAATGTCAGTATGAAATTTCTTTGCTCCCAGAATTCGTTAAATTCGAGTTTGATGCATTTTTAGGTTACCTACTCGAGATTACTATTTTTTAATTATTGTAATCAGTGCAGTGTTGTAATCAAGGTTTTGTTGTAATAAATGCGAGTGTATTATTGTAATTAACAAGAATACATTGTTGAAATCAATATGAGTGTATTATTGTAATTAATAAAGGTACATTGTTGTAATCAGTACGAGTACATTATTATAATCAATAATAATACATTGTATACAATTTTCAAAAAAGGTGAAAAAACCAATCCAGACAATTATAGGCATCACTCTTCTGAACTCAACACAGAAGCTCTTTACAAAAATAATACTGAAAAAACTTGAACCATACTTAAACATAAATGAAGAACAGCAAGGATTCCGCAAAAACCGCTCTACAATCGACGCTTTGTTTGTACTCCAACAAGTAGTTGAGAAGGCGATTGAATTCAACTCACCAGCCTTTATGTGTTTTGTTGATCTCACAAAGGCTTTCAATCGCGTAAAACTACAAGATATTTTAAATATACTACGAGGGAAAAATACACCTCAGCAACTTATTAGAATCATAGAGGAGACAAACACAAATACTACGACTAGAGTGCAAGTAGAGGGACGACTAACTGATGAGATCAGATGCTCTACAGGTATTCGACTGGGAGACTCACTAAGCCCCGTACTTTTTAACATAATAATGGACAAAATAATCGATAGCGTCAAATAAATGGAAGGATACAGTATGGGAAATAAACAAATTACAATATTATGTTACGCAGATGATGCAGTATTAATTGCAAACTCAGAAGACAACTTGCAAAGGCTTCTCCATAAATTCTCAACCACAGCAGAGAAATATAACATGAAAGTCTCCACAGAGAAAACCAAATCAATGGTTATCTCTAAAGAACCTATAAGATGCAAATTGGAATTAAGAAATAATATCATAGAACAGGTCATGAATTTCTCGTATCTTGGTTGCGAAATATCAAGCGATCGAAATACTTTTACAGGAGTCAAAAAACAGATAATGAAAGGAGCACGAATTTCTGGAATGCTACGAGACGTAACCTGGAAAAATAAATACCTGACCACAGAAAGTAAAATAAAAATCTACAAGACAATGGTACGACCAGTACTGACATATGGAGCCGAGACCCGAGCAGACACAAGAAAAACAAAACAATTACTGCGCACAACAGAAATGAATACCCTCAGATCAATTATGGGAAAAACAAGACTCGACAGGATCAGAAACCAAATAATAAGAAATGAATGCGGAGTTCAAGATATCGTAAAGTTCGCAAGGAAAAGAAGAAGAGAATGGAACGACCATGTTTTCCGAGCACATGAAGAAAGATTAATTAAGATAGCAAGAGATTCTAAACCAGTAGGCAAGAGAAACCCTGGAAGACCACCCAAAAGATGGAAAGACAGCTGGGTATCTACTTCCATAGAAACTCCTTGATCATAAGTGTGAAGAAAAACAGGTGTAAACCTATATAAAAGAAGAAGAAGAAGAAGAAGAAGAAGAATACATTGTTGTAATCAATATGAGTACATTATTGTCATCAATACACAGTTATAATCTGTACAATATTGTAATAATATTCTTATAATTATTGTAATAAGTGTAAAAATTATTGAAAAAATGAACAATATATTTTAATATGGAAAATAAAACGTCTTGTAGTGGATACTTATGTGTCGTGTAACAGAAACACCGATAAAGAGGTTATTTCTACAAGTTTTCTATGATTTTCTGAAGTTTGTGGCTTTAGATTTTTAATTTGTCGTATTTTATATTAAAGTGAGTGTTTTTTTCTTCATAACTTGGGTATTGGCAACAATTTGGATTGGAATTTCATGGGATGGAATTGCTCATACCCTGGACTAATCTGGTTGTTCTCTTGTGAAATGATGTTTGATTTGGTGGGAATAGATCCATGTTCAATAACAAGTAGTACGTTTTCACCACGAAGGTTTTCACCTATAGCCAATATTTGTTAATAGATAAAATAAAATAAATATAGAATTAAATAATTACGGAAATATTCAGCTTCATTAACAAATTCATTTTCTAGTGGCTACACTTGTTTTTGCAATTCAACCAACAGCATTTCTTGTTGTCTTATTCATTATTTATCGAACATGAAGATGAACTTCCAACGGTTTCAAAAATGACGTGCTTCAAAAATTAATTAACAACTAAAAAGTTATTTCGGTATATTGATTTAGTTTTACCAGCGTTAGGTAGGTTCTAGAATGTGACAGTGCACATGAAATCAACATCATGTAATTGTTTGTAATTTTGTTTCAATTCCATGGCTATCACTACAAATGAGCAACATTTTCAAAAAGTTGAAAATTGTCTATGAAACATCTATATTAAAAAATATAAAGACAATAAAAATTGTCAATAGTTTCATAAAAAACAGCCTCAGAATAAAAACTAAGTTATTAATTCATTGAGACCGGCCAAGCCAATCAATCGGAAACTACAGACGCGTTTCGCTCTTATTGGAGCTCATCAGTGTAGAGAACCCACCAGCTGCTGTGAGGCAGTGGTACCGAATGACTGGATTAGCGAGAACTAAGATCCCACCAGATTGGTAAAATTCAGGTTACAAAAAATGGTGAGCAATGGTTCGATAGGCAGTATGTAAAAATCCACCTTTAGTTCATCAATCGAAGACAACCAATCGTGCGACATATTTGAGGCTCACAAACCAAATCCTACTGTATACTCAGCATACAGTGCTCCCATGAGCAGTTTCCAAAATCCCATTAAGAAAGCATCTTATTCTTCGAAACCTCAAAATGAATCCATGCCACCATTTAACCTTTGGATTGGAGTACCAAAACGAAAGATTTAGGGACAATTCAACCTATGCAACTACTGCTAACTCTACTTTTCCAGTGTTCACGGTAACAACATCAGTGAAGAAATGCCTATCATTCATTCTCAACATGAGCCACATGAAGATACCTACACAACTAGTTATTATTATATTACCGTTAAATAGTACTTTGGGACAATCTGACTCTACTTTAGATATCGATGAAAACAATCGGTATTATGAAGTAGATAATCCACAGAAGAATTTTCTGCAAGAATTCAGATCTAAAATGCCTCAAACACCTAAAGAATTATTACAACTGGAACCTACTAATTTCATGGATTTACCAATAGCTCCTGAGCTTCCACAAAAGAAACAAATTAGCAGCGATTACATGCCTAATATTTCTACAAATTATAGATTACAACACTGTTTATTTTGTAGCACCAGCAGGAGAATTTTGATGAAGAAAGGCCAAAATCAGCTGATGTTCTTGGTGCATGTTCTGGTGCAGTGACTCCGAAGAAAGCGCCAAAAACTGGGGCGAACAGTGAAGCATTACTAGAATCTAATTTAGATTATTTTAGACCAGAAATGGAAGTTCAAAATCAACCTTTTACTGAAAGCATTACAAGTAAGAGCTGCAATGTGAACGTGCCTTTAGACTTAATTTTATATTTAATTAAGCATTCCTTAAATTGTGATAAATGCATTAAGGATTAAAATGCAAATAGAACATCTAACTTTGTGATAATTTAGTGAGGACCATTATTCACTTGAATTTTATATTTTGTGATGCAACGATAGTTAGTGTTTTACGGTGATACATGTGCGTGTATTTGATGGGGGTGCTAGCAATACAGTGCATTGATATGACAAACACTATTGTTTGTTTTATACCTAAACAATACGGACTAGATTATTAAGTGCAATTATTGTTAAATAACGGATAAATATTTATGTAAATATTTAATTAAACTCAGAAGGATAATTAATTGTTCTTATAAGTTAGACTTTAAGATTCAAGGAAAGTGTTTATACAAATATTTACAATAAACTCATGAGATCTCATTAAGAAATTTGTCCCTATTTTTTACTTGTCTGGTGTAAAGTGCTTTCGCAGAACCCGGCAAGTGATATATTTCTATGCGTGAAGTGCGGTGTCCAGATCAATCAAATTTATACTGTCACGTCCAGGCCACAAAAAGATATAAAAGGGAGTAAAATAAAAATAATAAACGTCGGCTGTGGAATTCGAACTGACAAACCATGGAGCTCTTTGCCCTATAAATAATACTGAATAATCAAATAAACATGTGAAAAATATACAAAGTTTTTTGAAACTCGGTATACTCGAACGAACCGAAACGCGATTACTATGTTACATGAGCAAGGATTCTTAGAAACAATTTAAAATTAATGGTTTATTAGCTTTATATTCTGAATGATGATATAACCTTTTAGGAAAATTGATCATTTAGATTAAAGTTACCTGTCAGGTTTTGTGGGGCAATAAAACCTTAACCTTAACTTGAAACCTGATACGTTGATGAATCAGCAATCTGTTTTTTATGTACAGTATTGTTCAGAAGTTATGCCCCATAACCCCTCCACAGGTACCAAAACTGAACTAAAAACCGGCAAACGTCCTCGCTAGTCGAATGAGAAAGATAAGGGATACGAAATGAGGGACAGATATATAATCCATTGTTTACCTGAGAAGGTAAACACCTTGTAGAGATTATAAAATTTCATACACAATATTTGGCAAAATGCAAGGGAATATTTGATGCTATACACAAGTTCGATGAGGCATCCAAACTTCTTGAAATCTAATAATAATAATATAATGTAACTAACATCAAATATTTATGACTTAAAATAAAACATTTATCAATATAAATTCAAATAAGGGCCCATATTTCCATTTTCGAATAAAGTACCGAATAAATTATTCGCCGAATAAATAAAAAATGTCGTATCGAAATCATAGCTTAAATGATACTTATTGTTCTAGCTGTCATTTTGTTATCTGAATATATTGTTAATACTACAATGTTACATGGAAACAAATATTTGAGGCTCTGTTTAATACTCAATGTTGAAAGATCTAGAAGAATTAGTAAACTCATCGCTATAAAATACAATTTAAAATCACAAATGAATTATTTAGAGCGCAGCGAACAAAGAAAGTTAATATATTCTAAAATACTAAAATATTAACACCATTTTAAGAAGATTAGTGTAACCAATATTCAACAGTCATTTGTTGGCATAAACTTTAAAGTGGTCGAAGCAACCGCTGTTGTTTGGAAAGGGTGGAATTTCCAAACTGATGCGAATAAATTTACTTACCCCAATTTGTTTTTAAGTACGCGAACTAGGTATAAATAGATTACATTACATGTAATTTTCATTCGTGGTTCAGTTCTTGAGCAATTAGAATATTTGTTGTTGTGATGGCAAAAATTTCATTGGAGAAGAGAGGAAGAATAATTGCTCTATGGCAAGCTGGGTGGAGCATCGGCGACATTGCAGAAAATCTTCAGATTGATGTAAGTATTTTTTACATTTATAAAATTTGTCCTTATTTAAAAATTTAACCAGTTAATTTAATTTAAGCTCAAATAATACAACTGTTTGTATGTTTTGTTTCCCGGGCACTCTAGAAATAGTTAAAAATTATGTATTTTATGTTACGTCTATTTCATGACAGAAATATATCACATCCATAAATTTAGGCTATTTTACCTATTTACACTATTGCTCTAAAATTAATAGATAAAAACTTCGAGCGAAATTAAAATATTTAAATTGTATTTCCTATAGCTCAAAAAAAAATTGACACCCGGTATTTGCGGGAGGTAAAAATTCTTTACATTTAATCTAATATAAATATTTTATATTTCAGAGAAAATCAGTTTGGCGTTGGATTCAACGATATAGAATTGGTGGCCCGTTTTACCTACAAAATCTGCGACGAAACGGAGCGCCATGCAAACTGAATGTCGCTGCTGTCCAAAATGTGCAACAGGCCGTCAGCGAAACTCCCTTTTGCTCTTCTGCAGAGCTAAAGCAGAAACTGGGAGTTAATGCTTCTGCTTTAACCATCAGGAGACGGCTTCATGAAGTAGGGATCCATTGTAGGAAGGCTGCGACTAAAGTCGAGCTTATGCCAAATCATTTGCGATCGAGGTTGCATTTTTGTGAAATAAATACAGATCTCAATTGGGTTACTGTTATTTTTTCTGACGAAAAAAGTATTTTCGTCAGACGAAGACGTCAAGAAGCCGCTGTGGCGGCCAAACAACGCGAGTCTTCACCCACAACACGTCGCTCCAATCAGAAAGAGTGGGAGAATAGGCGTCGAGTTTTGGGGATGGATGGCGTCTTGGGGTCCTGGTAGAAATCTTGGAGGAAATCATTCTGCCATCAGTAAGGATGTTAATTCCTGATCGCAATTTTTTTTTGTACAGGATAATTCTGCGTGGAAACGAGTACTGCCAGAATTTAATTGTGATATTTCTTTTTGTACTTGTATGATATTAATACATTTGTTGTATAAATTGGCGACACTTTAATGATATTAATTTTTTAACTCCTGTGATATATTTATTGTATACCGCGTGTATTTAAATGTAGAATAGATTATTTTTCAGTTAAGAAGAAAATGCAAATGTGTTCAGAATTTCAAAATGCATGCACTAGTTACCTAAATGTCAGTATTTCACTATATATCAATTCAGTTAAAATAAATATTTATTAAAAAAAAATTAAGATACGGCTATAGAAAACTAAACAAAAACAAAAAAAAAAATACATTTCAGAGAACAAATTTAGATTTATTTATTACAGTATTGTATTATTATCTTTAGAAATTTTATAGAAGATTGTAATGATAAGGCGAATTTCAGTGTTCATTTCTTTCCATTTCTTTTTAGTAAATAAATAAATATTTCATTTCTGTTCAATTTTCCATGGCCGTGTTACAATTTTCCTAATAAATATTAATTTTAATTTGATATTTAATACCATAGAAGGTATAAATGAAGAAATAACACAGATAAAAATATGAGAAGAAATGAGGGGTCTAGTATCAAAACCGGCTATGTCCACTTTTTTCAGTTTCGAGTAAATTGAAATTTTTAGTTTTGCGCTTAATTTGCAACAAATTGTAATAATTTATGTTTAGATGTTTAAAAGTAGATCATTTTGAATTATGATAATTCTACTTTGCACTTAAAATGTTAGTATTATTTGCAATATACAGGTTTAAAAGATTGACGTAGTCGGTTTTGAAACTCACTTATGCAGAAAGCCGGTTTTGAAACTCAGTGATAGGGATGTAGCCGTGTTTGAAACCAAAATAACAAATGTTTACCTATAATGCATTATGACCAATATTGTTATTTTAAGAATAAAAACACACAATTTTTTATTTGTAAAATAAACTTTTGTATTTATAAAATAAAAAAACATTTTGATAAAAAATCTCTTATAAAAATACATAAACAAAAAAAAAGTCTGTTAAATATAACAGACTTTTTTTCTTTATGCATTTTTATTTACGTTGGGATATTCAGTAAAGCCCCTCAAACTACAAGACGTCAATAAATTATTAACGAAACATTTCGGCGATGACAAAGAAAAATAATCATTTGAAATATTATTCAGATGTGATAGATAATAATTCAAATTACGATAAAGCTAAAGAGCAAGAATACTGCGTAATGCCTTCAGAAATACCAGATTTAATTGTATAAGATAAAACATTAATTTATTATTATATAATAATACTTTTTTTATATATAATATTTAAAAATAAAGAATATTATGTAATAATAATTCTGACGTTTTAAATAATAACCTAACATCTGAATATTGTTTAGACCACGTGGCACCCGTATACTGTCTTCCTATTGGCTAAATGGATATAGCCAGTTTTGCAACTAAACCCCTAGTCGGTTTTAAAAATAATCCCATATTTCACATTAAGTTAGTACTGAATTTAGCAGTTTTTGAACTTCATCTTCGGGATAATAAAAAAGTATTCATTTTTACGAATCCAGTGGTGTGCATAACTCTATTTTCAAAAAAAATTGACATAGTCGGTTTTGATACTAGACCCCTCAAATACGGGTAAAAAGAAGAGGGAGAAATAGGAGAAAAACTAAAAAGACTAGAATATAGACGAACGGAGAGAAAAAGAAGCAAATAAGAATAATTTTATATCTGGCATGAAAACAGAAGAAAACAAAAAGAAGAAGTTGGAAAATTCAATAACCAACTCGATATCAGTGTAAAGATTATTTTGTTTATAGCAATATCAAAAAAATAACATTGAAATACCTATATGGTACAATACAATGCTACATCCGGTATATTGGCGACACATTTATAAACAATATTTTTGTAGTTGTTTAATTTAATATATAGTAGAATGTTTTTGTTTTATTTCTGATGAAAATGTAATTAATTTTCAATAGAGGTCGCAAAGTTCAAGAAGTTTGGATGCGTCATCTAACTTGTGTACAGCATCCAATATTCACTTTCATTTTGCAAAATATAAGATCAGAAGTGAGAAATTGTATAGTCTCTACGAGGTGTTTACCTGTCTCCGGTAAACAATGGATAATACACCTGTCCTTCATTTGGTATCGTTTATCTTTCTCATTCGACTAGCGAGAAAGTTTGTCGGTTTTTAGTTTAGTTTTGGTAGCTGTGGAGGGGTTATGGGGCATAACTTCTGAACAATATTGTACATATTTATGGATTAGTCAGCTACTGAAAAGAATTTAATATAAAAATAGAATTAAAACAGAGAAGTAGTATTCCAAGTGAAGATAACATTGCTGTTTACAATAACGGCATATATAATGTAGAATTCTCGTTGTACGTTACCGGAACTATCAGTGTTACAGAGAAATAAGGTTCACTAGGTAGACACTAAAACACTTTCATCCGTTTGCTTCTACCGTTGATTACTAACTGCCCACCTTTAACATCAACATCATAATATTACTTACCTTCAAAATAGCTGTTTAATTAATTACAATAATATCTTAACTGTACGATATAACTTGATTATTCCCAATACACTGCAATAAATATGAAAGTTTATTGCACATTTTCGTTGTCACAAATATCATCTTTTTACCTGTTCACGGGCAAACCACAAATATGTTTATATCCCAATATATTTATGAATTATTCCAACTAATCAACAACCAGGAATGAGAACCTATACTAATTTAAACACAATTAAAAGTAGAAATGAAATATTTCCTTGATAGGTTTGTGCTTTATAACCAACATGTTATAAGTGTCCCGTTCAGGCATAAGAAGAAGAAGCAAAAGGAAACATAATAAAATTATTATTAAGAACATTGAATTTATTAATAGCAACAAAATTAAAACTGAAATTTCACTATTTTAAAGGAATGTTTAAATAACAGTGCATATAAGATTATAGCGAATGATTATAAACAACTTTATGATAAATGAGTCATCATTCAAGGTTGGTTTACTCAGTTGTTACTGAAGCGCCAAACAGTACACATGTATGGAAATTTACATACGTCAGTAATTTTTATACATAATATAGTTTTTATAAAAATAAAAGTATATTTATTTAGTTATTTAATGAATGGATAATTGTAGACAACGTGAAATAAAGAAATAAGAAAATAATCTACTCAGCGGTGTTTGAAGATAAGTTATCATTATATTACCATTAAATTTAAATAAAATTGTTATATATTCCGCAAACTGTTCAAAATGATATCACAAATTTATTGTGCAATAATTGTACTTATAATGTTTGAATCTGCAACGTGTGATAAGTGTAATACATGGCGAAATAGTATCACCGATGAAGCTACGTATCACTGTTTTGAGCAAGTAACGCATCGATGTGAAATCGAACTAACGAAGGAAGATGTAACAATAAAGAAACCAGACGAAGAAAAGGGAACAGTTGATGTCGAATTCGCATACGAACCTAATTGTGCCTATAAGTTAACATTGAAACGTTGGGGTATAACTGATAGAACAGAGTGTGAGAAAAATGAACAGTATGCCGGATCCATTATGCATTCCGAATACTTTTTTAGTGGAACAAATGTGAGCAATGAAGTCATTCCGAATTGTTCTAAGGTATTTGAAATTCTATTAAATCTTTATTATTTTATATAATCCAAGAATGGAAATAGCGAAACAGGCTTATGAACATGAATATTCCTTACGTTCTACTTCCTTAATTAATTTCAAAAGAAACGCTAAAATAGAAAATGTTCTTCATCTATTAGCTATAATAGTAGCAAGCAAGTAGTTCTAATTTTTCAAATTTTAATTATAATATGTAATAGCATTGCAGAAAGTTGACTGGATTATAATAACTATTTATGTATCAAGACTAACAAATACATCATTTAGGCCGTCGTTGTATATGATAAATAGAGTCTATAAAGTCCGATTATGTACATGTTGCGTATAATATTTTATGTTTGAAACATGGAAAATGGCAATGTGTAATCTAACATTTATTTATTGTCGTTGTGGTTCCTACTATTCTACTTCTACTTCTATTCTACTCTATAAATTTTATGAAAATGCTATTCAATGTGCTATAAGTGATACGATAACATACTTGTTTCGCAAGCTACCCTTTCTTCACTTGTAAATTTTTAATTTAATAGACTTGACGCTGAAAATCAGAAGTGCTAGTCTCATTATTCCATTTTGAATACTAGTGACAAATATCTACAAAACAATTTATAGGTAATATGATTTAATATAATTGTTTCTTTAATTTGCAGAATGCCACAATAACACTAAAATACATGTACACTGGTTGTTATCTTATAATATTTTCTAAAGAATCGTATAATAAGAATAAAAATAAGTTTAGTACAAATCAAGTACAATTTTCCAATTTATATTTTGAATTACCTGAAAGAAATTTAACATTTTTCAAATTTCCAGTCAAATTGGTCATACAACATAGACCAAAGGAGTAAGTAATGAGTATTAAATACCTATATATGAATGAATATTTGTTTGTAATTAAACCTATATTTTCAGTTTTCAAACAAGTTTGAAAATAGGTCATCCCTTTTTAAAACAACACCCAAACATTTATTTGGAAGTAGAATGCACTAGAAATTGTAGTAAGTCATCTTACGGGCAGTATCAGCTTACACCACCATCGGACGTAAGTATTCCCAACAGAAAATATATTTTAAACTTGATAACACTAATATTGTTTTCATAAATATTAACTAGAGCTTTCTTGTAGTACGAATTATATACAAAAATAATTTTTACTAACCTGTACGAAGTATAAGTTTAATAAATATATTAAACCCTATCGAGTTTGGTATCAAAAAGGAGATTTGAACTCAAATGTCGAAAATTAATTTTGGACGATTGTCAATTGTTTTTTAGACAAGTTAATTGAATCCTACCGAGTTTGGTATCAAATTGAGTGTTTCAAGACGAGACGAATTTAAATATCAAAAATGATTTTATTATGATCGTCATTTGTTTTTAAACAAGTTAATTAAATCCAACGAGTTTGGTATCAAATTATGTCTTAAAGTGGAGAGCAACATTAAAATATCAAAAATTAATTTTGGACGATCATAAAAAGTGTTTTACAATAGTTAATTGAATCTTGTCGAATTTGGTGTCATCTTAATAAAAGTAATAAATTTTGCTTTAGACTTATTTACGTTCTTGTAACCAATTAAAATGTAAATAATAATGTAAAATATCTAATCATTTTGCACATTTATCAGTGATCTGGTGATGTTTCTTACTAACTTTTGTCTTAGGCTGCATCACAAAAGCTTTGCCTCTTTAAAAACAATTTGCTTTTTTTAATGAAGCTTACGCGTTGGACTGTGGTTCATGAGATCCTCAGTTAGAATTTCACAGCCGACAGTTGCCAATTTAAATTTACCCCACTTCACTGACATCTTTGGTGGCTACGATTTAACGGCTGGTAACCGCATTTCATACGAAAAAATATATCACTTACCGAGATCTGCGAAAGCAGAGTGCCACACCCATAATGGGTAAAAGGCGTGATGATATATTTATTTTATTTATACTAAATATGTTGATAATTTTATTTAAATGAAATGTAGGATGTATTTTGAATAACTTTTTGAATATTGAATATTTTTAGAATTCTAAAAGAACTGGCAAGTACGATACCTGTTATGGCAATGATACACAAATTGACATATCATGTGAGGTAAGCTCACGAACTTGCATTTTTTTTCTTTGTATATTTCATATCGTCATTTGAATCATATTTATTGTGAAAAAACTACAATATTCTTATTCAATATATGCAAACGATTCTAATCAAACATACATATTTTTTAGGATACTTATAATTATGATTTGGAGTGTATTTTCACAAATCTTGTTAGTGGATTCTACACGTTCAGGTTTTCTCTGAGAGATATAATCCGATGCAATGGTTACGATTGGGGAGAATGTGGGGGACAATTTGGAACATGTATGTTATTTCTTTAATTATTTCATAAATTCATGTATATTGATATTTCTTTATAACAATAATAATTAAATTTATCATTGTACGATGTTGGCAAAAATGATATATTTTCTTGAAAACTAAATAAACCCCAATCAGTAAAACTGAAAAGTTCAGGCCAAGTACCTAAACGTTATCCCACAAAAACATGTATAATAGCAATCGTTTTATAAGGTTCTGAGATAAAATTTGAGCTCCAGTACATAGTAACATTAATTGTAACATATGTTATTCAAATTTTGTAAACAAAATAAGATAACGTATGTTACAATTAATGTATAGGTACATCCCAGTACACACATTTAATGTGATACTAATTTGATTAATTTTATTTATTTCAGTTGTAAATAATGAACCAGAGCCTGGCTGAGTACACTTAAGTCCGGCGGCGTGGCGTGCTGTTGATGGACAGGGAAGAATTTATGATATATATATATTAATACTATACCGGGTGTCTACTTTTTTATAGTACATAGGAAATACAATGTTAAAATTTTCATTAGACGATAGTTCGTTCCTTATGAATTGTAGAACAAAAGTGTAAATACAAAATGTATTCAAAAACAAAAACTGTATCAAATTGATGTAATCCATTTCCATCTTGAGATAGACGTAAAATAAAATTTATAATTTTTACCTATTTCCAGAATGCCATGGTAAACAAAATATACAGTCATATTGTTTGAGATTGGCAAATAACATTTGGCATAATTTTAATGAGTATTTATTTGATTAAATTACATCTCAGTAATCATGGACACATTTACCTACCATTTAATACAATGGCAACGCTAATTTAAAACTTTATGATAAAGACTTCCGTCAAACTTAAATAATACAACTATTTGAATTGTATGTTTTGTTTAATGAAAATTTTGTTATTAGAATAATGTTTCAAATATTATTATCTGCATTTATTGTTTGAAATATTTTCCTCTTACTGTCACCATTTACGAATGACACTTTAAAAAAATATATATTTTGAAATTTTCCTTGAATAGGCCAATTCTGTGTAATTCTGTAAGGTCTGTAAGATATGTAAATGCTTACAGGTCAAATGCAATTCAAATGCAATTCTGATACCATCTGTATCTTACAGATATCGTAAATATGTTACAGATATCTGTAGAAGTTTATGGTGACTGAAAGATTTTACGGTCACTGTTGAATGCGAAAATTCATCATTATTTTATGAATAACATATTATCGCTACTATTATTTATTTCTGCTAGAGATTTCTAAGTAAAAATCAGTTAAAAATGAATAATCAATATATATATATATATATATATATATATATATATATATATATATATATATATATATATATATATATATATATAGAGGATAGTAAAATTCTTGGGAAACGGTCAGGGCAGAGTATACAGTTGTTTTATTACTTAATTTTATTTCAAAGAATTCCAATATTTCGGACAGTAATTGTGTCCTTCATCAGGGAAACTGTCGAACACATAATAAAAATACATAAGTTATCATTAGTTAAATCGGTTAAA
The DNA here is from genome assembly GCA_963942605.1 of Poecilus cupreus. Taxonomy (NCBI): domain Eukaryota; kingdom Metazoa; phylum Arthropoda; class Insecta; order Coleoptera; family Carabidae; genus Poecilus; species Poecilus cupreus. Next base: position 24,651,410 of record OZ012713.1, on the reverse strand, counting down.
AAACAAGCCATGCTAATAAATACTTACAGAAAAGTATTAAGTTTTATAAGTTTAAGAACAAAATGACTTAGCATTATTCATATAATTTCTTTTTTCTTCCAACATTTGTTGTTGTATGATATTATTTTAAGCATATATTAATTATTATTTAACAACCAATTTTATACAGATTTTTTTAATATACTAACTGCGTAGAATAATAGTTTACTCGAATATACAAGTGCGCTAAACACATTTGTCACATAGAAGAAATCCCGCTTAAAATGTTCTTGGGTTTGCGGCCAGATGTTGTGATGGATGTTTTTCTCACTTCATGCATGTTTATGACATTTGCGGAGTTTGACACAGGAACAGATTTTTTGGTTATGTTGTTGTTGCAGTGTTTATTCAGAAGATGATGGTAGTTCGTATTGATGTTGTTTATGTCTTTTTTGCTGTTTATGGTGTTTTTCGTAACAGCTATGTGGAACATTTCAAGTAGTTTTCTTTTGCTTGTATTTTTTTCCGTAGCTAATATTTTTACCTCTTCTTTTTTGAAGCCATGTTTTTGGTTTCTGCAATGTATAGCCATCGCACAGGATTTAGTCGTTATGTTTATGTCACTTTTATGTTGTGTTAGTCTAGATTTTAAGGATTGACATGTTTCTCCAATGTAGCATTGTTCGCAGTCAGCACATTTTATTTTATACACTATGTTACTTCTGTCTGGTGTATTAATTTTCTCTTTTGTTCTCGTGAAGTATGTGTTAAGTTGATTACGGTTTCTGCAAGCTATTTTGATGTTTTCATTTCTGAACACTTTAATTAGTTTATATGTTAGATCTTCAATGAAAGTTATAGAACTATATTTAGTTTCATTGGATTCATCATTTACTTCTTGTTTTGGTCCGTTAGTTGTTATCTCTGAGTTACTAGTGTATATTAACTTCTTGAGAAAAGCTGGTGGGTATGAATTCTTTCTTAGTGTATTGTATAGTTCCTGCAAGTTCTTTTTATGGTACATTGGATGTGACAATTTTAATATACGTTGTTTTAGTCCTTTTACAAAGTTTATTTTGGTGTTGAGCTGTTGTTCGCTTTTGTAGTTCATGTATCTTCCTGTGTGTGTTGGCTTTTTGTAGTAGTCGAGTGTTATTATATTCTCTTCTGATCTAATCAGCAGGGTGTCCAAAAAAGGTACGCTATTATTTGTTTCTGTTTCACATGTAAATTGTAGGTGTTGATTATATTTGTTGAACAATTCTAACGTGTATTCTACTTTGTCCTCAGGTACTGCTAATATCACGTCGTCTACAAATCGTTTGAGAAATGGAAGCTCAAATTCAAGTTTGTTGACGCAGGTTTTTATGAGAGTGTCCATTACTCTGTTGGCTAGGACTGGACTGATTGAACTTCCCATGCTTAATCCAAAGCTCTGTTTGTAAAAAGTTCCGTTGAATACACAATAATTACATTCCATTACTAGATTTATGCATTCTAGAAAATACCGTTTATCTAGTGTGCATACGTTTTTTTTTTTATCCCAGTTTTGTTCAATGTCCTGTAGAACCAGTTCTTTTGGAACATTGCTGTATAAGGACACAACATCTAGACTTATCAGTACGTATCCTGGTGGTAAGTTGAAATTATTTATGAAGTTAGCAAATTCAAAGGAATCTTTGACATTGTGTATGTTTTCAGAGTCCATGGCATTTGTGAGCACTTGCGCCAGATATTTTGAAAGCTTGTTTACTGGAGAATTTACTCCACTTACGATTGGCCGTATTGGAAGTTCCGATTTGTGTGTCTTGAGTAGACCGTAGAAAGCTGGTGGAGTGGCTGTATACATCATTAGATTTTTGGCTAATTGTTCATCAATTTGTTTTTCACGTTTTAATTTGGATACCAATTCATTGTTTTTTCTCTGAAAACTGCTAGTTGGATCTTTTTTTAGCTTTTTAAATGTATTATCATCATTTAGTATATCTAAACATTTGTCTATGTACGCTTGTTTATTTATGAGTACAGTTGTGTTGCTTTTGTCAGCTTTTATTATAAACACTTCAGGATTTTCCTTTTTGAATTTTGACAAATGATGCGGTTTTATGTTTGTTGTTTTTTTGTCTGGATTATTTGATATTTTATTCATAAAATTTGTTATGATGCTGATACATTCAGCTCTGTATTTATCTCTTTCTGTGTGTGTGCATAAGTTGACAGTATATTCTACGTCGGTAAGTAGATTAATTAGATTAATGTCTTCTGTTCTAGTTGTTGGAAGACAGAATTTTGGACCTAGCGCTAGGGTGTCTTTTATTTCTTTGGTAATTTCTGTACTGGAGTGATTTTCAATCCAATTTTCTTCTATGTTGATGTTTTTGTTATTTGCCACTTTTTGTAATTTATTGAATTTGTTTAAGTTGTTATGTTTGTGATTATCAAATTGTTTTTTATAATGAATTTGCTGTTTTTGCTTAAAATTTTCATGAATAATATTTGAACAAGATTGCAATAAAAGTAAATAGAATGTTTAAGTAAAACGGATATAAATTGTTCTGTAAAATATTCAACATGTTTTGCATAATCAGCAGCTATATGTTTGTTTGCTCATGACATTAAAATTACTTTTTGACAATTGTACGAATTTAGATTAAAAAAGAAAATTCTGAAATTAAAAATATTTTCAATAAATAATTAACTCATTTAAATTTTACCGCCTAAAATTCTTAAAAGCATCGAGGGTGATGTACCATGACTTCTGTTATATTTTTGATGAATTATATTGAATTTGAAAAGAATTTCAAATTTTACAAAAGATTATACATGTTAGCTCATTTATTCTAAACACAAATAAATTACCAAACTTGTCTAACTGGACTACAATTAAAGTAATTTATATTTAAAATTTCAGACTGAAATGTCAAAATTAACTACGTAGTTGCACAAAAATTTGTGAAAAGTGTCAGTTACATTAAAAAATTTTTAAATTGAATTGATAAAATATTTACAAAATAGAACATATGTTTGTTCATTAATTCTAAACACAGATAAATTAACAAAACATTTCCAAGTTGTCTAGAATGAATGTAATATATACTTAAACTTTGAAACAGATCTTTCAAAAATGACAAACTGAACATAACTTTTTGAAAAGTTACAACTAGAATCATAAAACTCCACTTTCATAGCAACACACACACTTTGATCCGTAAGCAGCTTTCCGCATTATTTATTTATATCTCGCACATCATGTGTACTAAAAATGTGTATTTATAAAAAGCACGTATTCCCAAAAAAATCTTCTACTAGGCCGATAAATCTAAATAGAAATACTCTAAATGATTAGTAGATAGGACTAGCCGTCCGACCTGCTTCGTATCTGTAAAAAATAACAAGTTGTCATTCTTTTCGTCAAAAAACTAAATATAAAGCTAATTGACAGTATACTTTGAAATTTTAAAAATAAATTACTTTAATTGTAGACAAGTTAGATAAGTATAGTAAATTTATTTATGTTTAGAATAAATGAGCGTACATGTTTAATATTTTGTAAAATTTAAAAACATCAATTTATAAATAAGAAAATGTATTTGAAAGTGAACTGTCAATTCTCTTTACCTTTGAATTTTGAACAGTAATAGCAACGCGTGTTATTTAACAAAAGCTATACGTAACACTAGATATACCTTATTTATTTAATATCACGCACATCATGTGTAGGAAATATCTGAAACATGCAAAAGGCACTATTCCTCGTAATTCTTTAAATCACCAAAAAAGTTTCCCATCATTCCGTCAAACCGGCTAGGCTCTAGACGTGGCCGATTTTGGTTGCTAGGTTGGCTAAAATTTAAGCTGATAGTATATTGGATATACCTTGTTTATTAAATACGGATTAACTTTACACTGTATGTATTACGTGTTAATAATAAAATTTCAATTCCTGGAATAGAACAAATAAATTATGCAACACATTTACAGTCCAGAAAGCAATTATAATTATTTTATTTTTGTTATTGCAAATTTATTCCTATTTGTAAACAAATTTTACTTAGACATTCATGTTCTTTGCACTTCTAACTTCTATAATTATACAAAATATTGAACAAATAAACACCACATTTTCCCAACAATTTATTTATTGTACGCAATATGTTTTCTAATAAACATCACTATGAATGAATGAATAATGAAAATCTGGTGTGGGCAAACCACTACTTTATTATACATAGCGAATCAATAGGTAAAAATTTACTGTAATTTAAAAAACAATAGCATTGAAATCCTTTTATTCCATATTTCAATTATACACCCGGTATATTCTTTCAGGATTATATTTTCTATGAGAACAAAGAAAGTACTGAAACATTAATTCTACGAGTATATGTGAAACGTATTTATTAACCATTGCAATGCAGACCTACCCTATGTATTTGAGAACAAAAGTGCCAATGCAAAATATGTCCAGAATTAAAACTACACCAAATGGACCTAATTTTATAGATGTGAAATATTTCTGTCATGAGATAGACGTAAAATGAAACGTGTAATAGTAAGTTGCTTCCAGAGTGCCATGGTAAACAAAACATACAAACAGTCGTATTATCTGAGTTTGACTGATGACATTTGGCATATTTTGAATGATTTCTGACTTGTTTAAATTATTTCTAAATGATAAATGTGTTCATGATTACTGAAAAAAATTTAAACAAGTCAATAATCAATAGTTATGCAAAAAATTTTGCTTAAAAAGTGTTTGAGTACATAATAATTTGAAAAAATCCCGAAAACGCAGGTTGAGGGATTTTATCTTAAATTATTATGTACGATAACACTTATTTTAAATAAGCCAGATATCAAATTTAATCGATTCAACTCTTGAGCATTATTTCATTAATTCATAGTACAAACTTTAATATTTGCTAAAGATATTGTACTAAAACGTTGATTTTGACATACCTTCACATAAATAAATTGGTAAACATAAACAAAAAGATCATAAAATTTTGTTATATTGTAGAAAATTATTTTTGTCCAAAAATAATAATTAAAGATATCCAATACCAGTAAATGCAAAAAACATGTAAGTATGCAAGCTTCTGCGACTAATTATCCGGCTAAATATGCCTTTAAAATGTTCAAAATTTACGATTAAACAGCTAGGTGCTATTTAATCATTTATTTAAAATGCACAACAATGGATAGTGAGACATTCTGAGAGGTCAATTTTGTAATAAGTGAAACAATCATTAATACTATGTCATCTGTCAAACTCAAACAATACGTAAGTTATGACACTTGTCAAAAAATGAAATTTTTCAATGGTTGTTTTGTTTTTAAAAAAAAAAACAGGTTAACAGATTAAAACGAATATATCAAAACATAATTTTTCTTTAACGTGTTGCAATTCGTAAATGGTGACAATAATTGTAGATAATAATATTTGAAACATTATTTTATTAACAAAATTTTCATTAAACTATAATTTTCTGAGTTATTTTAAAATAACTTGATAGGGCTTCAAGTAAACTACCACTTCCCGTTATTGGATTAACACCAAAAACTAATTTCATACAAATTTTCAATACTGAGACCAGCACTCTAATTGAAAGATTATCAAAAAAAGTGGACACGGGAGATTTTAACATGTACCCGTTTGTTACAGACTGCACACTGGATGTTATTTGTGGTATTTATTAATGTAATATCATCGGACTTATTATTTGTATTAAAAACAATCTTTTGTATAGAAACTGCAATGGGTACATCAGTAAAAGCACAAACAACGGTCGACAATGAATACGTTAACGATGTTAAAATAGTCTGCAATACATCAATTAATAGATTGTTTTCAATATGGAAAAGTTTTGATATTTTATTTCCATTCTCAAACGATTACAGAAAACAAAATGCAGCTGTAAAAAAATTGCATGGTTTCACAGCATCTGTAATCAAAGACAGACGAAGAAAATTATTTAATTAACATCCATCAGTTAGCCTAGCAGTGGATGTCGGTATGAAGAAACGGCAAGTGTTTCTCGATGTTCTGTTGAATGCAACTGTTGATGGTCAGTCGCTATCTGATTCAGAGGTTCAAGAGGAAGTCGATATCTTTATGTTTGAAGTAATGCTATTTGATTATGTCAGTTTGTTTGTAACTGATATATTTTTCTTGGCTCTAGGGACATGATACATCAGCTTCGTTAATATCGTTTACAATCTATGAATTAGCACGAAATCCAGATGTTCAGATATGTATAGACGATGAAAATGGCAAAAGTGGACAGTTAATTTTAGGCTAAAATGCTTCAGATAAATGTTGTGTCAATATTTCAGTTAGCATGTTTTATAACTGAAATATTCGGATTTAAATTGTATGTGAAATATATGACGAATTTGTAATTGATTTAATTGACAATAAAAGGTTTGTTATTGAAAATGGATAACTATTCACATAATTCGGTGACTGATTGTAAACTTTTAGTGAATAGTGTGAGATTAGAACTAGGGAATGAATTTGTATATTGGGTGCTCTGGGTATATTTGCTCGAAACGTGAAGGTATCTAGAGATGCTCGATTGAGTGCTTACATTGATAAAATAAGGTATTTGAGAAGAGAGTGATAGTGTCCGGAATACATTGGTGTATGGTGAGTGTGAGATTGAGAAGAATGTTGTTAAGAAAGTGGGAGTGAGTCGAGGTGGTTTGGCCATCTCGTAAGTAATATGTGCGGCTGAAATTGAGGGTGGATGTTTGCGTGGGCATCCGAAGAATAAGTGGTTGGGTATGACTGATGGTTTATTGTGTGAACGAATGATTCCAGGCGAGCATGTATGAATGTGGACGAAGCGAAAGTAGTCTGTCAGGTTGGGAGGAGAATGATTGTTAGTTGCCTGTGTTCTGGGTCTGTGCTACTCCATAGAGTAGGATATAGCGTGACGTTATGTATGTATGAAAAAAATTACAAAAAAAAATGTAAAACTACATAATAAACAATTATTTTATTTATAGATTTACCTCATGTGAACATATTTATTGTCACTTAAAACAATCACATTCAAAATAAACTAAACTTTTTTGACACCCAAAATCATATATTGGTTTATTTTGTTTAAATTCAATGACAATAATTATAAAGAAACATGATCACTCTGCATAAATAAATTGAATTTATCAAATATATTTTAAACAAGGAAAATAACAGATTACCCATTAGTGGGTATAATTTTGAGAATAGTCACTAGTGAGTAATTTTTTATATATAACAATAATAACACACAATACTTTGGTAACTACTTCGATTGATATTTTAATTTAGAAAATTTAATGCTTATGTCACTGTCAAATAATATTTCTTTAATAAATTTTGCATTTATTAAGAGATGTTGGATAAAACGTTGTACTTCACACGTGGGTAATTTCTTACTTTGCCCACTTGTCAAGTAAATAATTATTATTATAGGAGAAACTGTTTGCCGAAATACAAAAAGTAATTGGCGACAGCCAGAACTATGAACTATCTTTACAGTTTACATGATATGAATAACATGATATATACTGAATTTGTATTGAAACCAGTGCAATGGATAGTGCTTCGCCGTATAGATAAATGTGTGAGGTGGATAGAAATATTTTTTAATTTAATTGTCTTGTAGATAAATCAGTGTTTTTAATTGGATACGAGGCTCGTCGCTACGCTCCTCGCCTCGCATATCCTTATTTCGTATTGATAAACAATTAATCTTTTTAATTTCCATGGTAACCACAATTATTTGTATCTATGGATACATTGTAAAATATATGCTTCTATAGTAATGATATAGGTATAAGTTCGTTGTCATAGAAAAAAGTGAAAGTTCAATGAGAATATTATTTTTGAAAGAAAAAAATTTTTTTTTGTTTTATAAATGTTGTTAATGTATAAGTTGGATACGAGGCTCGTCGCTACGCTCCTCGCCCCGCATATCCTTATTTCGTATTGATAAACAATTAATCTTTTTAATTTCCATGGTAACCACAATTATTTGTATCTATGGATACATTGTAAAAATATATGCTTCTATAGTAATGATATAGGTATTAGTTCGTTGTCATAGAAAAAAGTGAAAGTTCAATGAGAATATTATTTTTGAAAGAAAAAATTTTTTTTTGTATTATAAATGTTGTTAATGTATAAGTTGGATACGAGGCTCGTCGCTACGCTCCTCGCCTCGCATATCCTTATTTCGTATTGATAAACAATTAATCTTTTTAATTTCCATGGTAACCACAATTATTTGTATCTATGGATACATTGTAAAATATATGCTTCTATAGTAATGATATAGGTATAAGTTCGTTGTCATAGAAAAAAGTGAAAGTTCAATGAGAATATTATTTTTGAAAGAAAAAATTTTTTTTGGTATTATAAATTTTGTAAATGTATAAGTTGGATACGAGGCTCGTCGCTACGCTCCTCGCCTCGCATAGCCTTATTTCGTATTGATATTATTCCTATTTTTTAATTTCCATAGTAGACAAAATAATTCGTATCTATAGATACATTTTAAGAACATATGTTTCTATAGTAAAGTAATTGTTTTAAGTGTGTTTCCGTGGATAAATAGAATTTTTAATGAAATATTAATATGTAAAACAATTATAGATTTTTGAATAATATATTTTAAAAATATATAGTGTAGATTTGAGGTTCTTCGCTGCGCTCCTCACCTCGTCAATGTATTATTTAAGTATGAGGCTCGTCGCTACGCTCCTCGCCGCGCATACTTATATTTCATCTTGATAATATATATTTTTAATTTTTCTATGGCAACTAAATTAATTTGTATCTATGGATATATTGTAAAAATATATGTTTCTATTGTAATGTAATAGGTATAAGTAGGTTTCCATGAAGAAACTAAAAGTTTTTAGAAAGTATAATTAAATAAAATGGAAAAAATTCTCTTATATAAAAAACTATGTGAATATATGAATTAAATACGAAGCTCGTAGCTACGCTCTTCGCTTCGCATGATTTAATTTCATATTGATAAATTTTTATTTTCTATATTAGTATCTAAATTTTATGTGGTAATGTAATATTTATAAGTTTATTTCTACGCTCCTCACCGAGTGGGAATGTTTGTTAGATACTCAGTTTGTCGCTACGCTTTTCGTAAAGTAATTATGTTTGTTGAATACTCGGTTCGTCGCTACGCTCCTCACCGAGTGGGAATGTTTGTTGGATGCTCGGTTCGTCGCTACGCTCCTCACCGAGTGGGAATATTTGTTGGATACTCGGTTCGTCGCTACGCTCCTCACCTCTTAATTATGTTTGTTGAATACTCAGTTTGGCGCTACGCTTTTCGTAAAGTAATTATGTTTGTTGAATACTCGGTTCGTCGCTACGCTCCTCACCGAGTGGGAATGTTTGTTGGTTACTCGGTTCGTCGCTACGCTCCTCACCTCGTAATTATGTTTGTTGTATACTCGGCTTGTCGCTGCGCTCCTCACCTCGTTCAATGTAATTATATTGATTACATATGATTTAAAAGTTTGAAGAAAGGAAATAATTTATTTTACATCCTTACGAGAAGTCATTAATTGGAATTAATGTAAAATATATTGCTTAAATATTATTTAAACTTAAAAAAAAAGGAGCTCATTCATTTTACACACTTACGTGAAACCATAAATAAAAAGCCTTACATTCTAACAGTGGTCCGTCAAACGGTCAAAATATTTCTCAGTCACAAATACTTATTGTAAGAAATTTTAAGAAAGGTAATAATTTATTTTACATTTTGACGAGAAGTCATTAATTGGAATTTATGTAAAATATATTGCTTAAAAATTATTTAAACTTTAAAGAAAGAAACTCTATCATTTTACACACTTACGTGAAGCCATAAGTAAAAAGCCTTACACTCTAACAGTGGTCCGTCAAACTGTCAAAATTTTTTTCAGTCACAAATACTTATTGTATGCATTTTGATAATTGTAATTCGTCCAATACAATGGGTTTCAATGATGTCTATATATTTCTTGCGTAACTGTACGTTTTTCTATAGTATTTCATAAGTAAAATTGTATGACATGAATATAACCAAACTTCAATTTGAAATGTATAATATAAAATCAATTTGTACCAAATTTCCTGTAATAGAATATGTTTAATTGATATTTTACAATAAAATAATACATATTTACCATGATTTTTAAACAATTTACGTGTATTTAAGCGTCAAAATCTCCATCTGTCATTTGAAATTTTCGTCTCACTTTTAACCCATTTAAACTGTATTTGAACGTACCAAAATCATGTAAAACCAATTAGAATACAATAATTTATTAATTTTATAGACTTGTACGCCCGAAATCGGTCACAAATTGTAAATGAATATTTTCAATGACATTTCACACATCTGTCAAAATAAAACTTTTGACAGTTAAAATTCAATCTGACAGTGTATCTATAGAAACCACATCAACATTTGGTAATTTTTAGTAATTTTCATGAATTTTCTGTAGTTTTATGTCAAAATTTTCTCAAAATTTTAAAATTTTACTATTCAACGTTGCTTTCAAGTAAATTTCACCTCTAGATTTTCTCTATATTTTTATCTAAAGAATCTAAAAATCTATACCTCAATAGTGTACTTGAATTTCCCGTAAATATATAAATGAGATTGTAAATATAAAAAAGTTCAACAAGCAATGAGAATGTATCCCTCCGTACCATACATTGGCAAAATGTTTGAAGAGGATATGATCTTTAGTAAGTAAATTTAATTAACAATTTGCTTGGAAGGTTATGATGACAAATGATACAAAATAGGCCAAATACGTCTTAGTTGTGCTAATACAACAAACTAAAAATTATGGACATTTGTTAACAGTACATTGTAAACAAAAGAATAAAATACGTCTAAAATATTTAAATAAGCCTTTCCAGAACTATACCATCATTATCATCAGTTGATAAAAAAGGACCTAAAATCAAGATTATGCAACTTGCAAACCAAGTCAGTCAAGATTAAATTAATATGTGATGCTGATGATAACATAGTTGATGAAATACTTATTTAGATATTTTCTTAACAAAATATGTAAAATAAGATATTTTCTCTAAAAATGGCCTTTGTACAAACTGTTAAAGAATTTTCTATTGTAATGTATGTGTATTCTTTTCATTTATTTAAATTGTAGAAGGAATAATTTTTCCTAAAGATACAGTATTGGGTTTATTCATCTATGGAATTCAAAGAAGAGCAGATTTGTTTCCACACCCAGATAAATTCGATTCAGACAGATTTATATTGAAGAATCTGCATGAAAATCATTACTCATATGTTCCGTTTAGTGCTGGACCCAGGAACTGTATTGGTAAATATTATAATAATGATTTTTTATTACCTATCGCCTCATCCTGTAAGGGAGGTATATGGATCATGCTAAAAATTCGGTAGTGAGTTTTCAGTGGATGAGTACGTTTTAGGGTTCCTAGAATACGATTTAAATAATTTCGCGATGATGTCTGTCCGTCTGTCAGTCTGTGTGGATCTCTGAAGTTACGGTTTCTCACAAACTACTAAACTGAAAATTTTGATATTTTGTATATATCAATTGTATATCCTTTGAGAGAGTTGATTAGTTTTTGGTGATAATCCAATAACCGGAAGTGGTAATTTACTTGAAGCCCTGTCAAGTTATTTTCAAATATCTCAGTAAATTATAGTTTAATGAAAATTTTGTTATTAGAATAATGTTTGTCACCTTTACGAATTGCAACACGTTAAAGAAAAATTATGTTTTGATATTTTCGTTTTAATCTGTTAACCTGTGTTTAAAAAAAACCGTTGAAAAATGTCATTTTTTGACAGGTGTCATAACTTACGTATTGTTTGAGTTTGACAGATGACATAGTATTAATGATTATTTCACTTATTACAAAATTGACCTCTCAGAATGTCTCACTATCCATTGTTGTGCATTTTAAATAGTGATTAAATAGCACCTAGCTGTTTAATCGTAAATTTTGAACATTTTAAAGGCATATTTAGCCGGATAGTTAGTCGCAGAAGCTTGCATACTTACATGTTTTTTGCCTTTACGGGTATTCTATATCTTTATTTATTATTTTATGACATTGTAAAAAAAAAACAAATACAATTTTCTACAATATAACAAAGTTTTATGATCTCTTTGTTTATGTGTACCAATTTATTTATGTGAAAATATGTCAAAATCATGTTTTAGTACAATTTCTTAAGCAAATATTAAAGTTTGTACTATGAATTAATGCTAAATAATGCTAAAGAATTGAATCGATTAAATTTGATATCTGGCTTATTTTAAAAAAGTGTTATCGTATATAATAATTTAAATTATTATGTACTCAAACAGTTTTTGAACAAAATTTATTATATAAGCCAGACATGTTAAATTCAATCGATTAAATATTTTCCACTCGTGATATAACTATTGTTAATTGACTTGTTTAAATTATTTCTAAATGGTTAATGTGTCCATGATAACAAGTCTATAATCATTAAAACTTTGTTTACCATGATTCTTTGGAAATAGCTAAAATTATAAATTTTATTTTACGCCTATCTCATGATAAAAATGTCTCACGTTAATAAATTTTGATTTTGCATTTTTTTGTATCTACGTTTTTTTGTTATAAAATTCATTAGGGAACGAACTATCGCATAATGAAAATTTTAATATTGTATTTCCCATGTCCTATAATAAAAGTAGACACCCGGTATGTTCATACTCAGACTTTTCCGTATAATAACGTATTAAAAGTGAAAAATAAACTGTTCCATACACCAAAATCTTTACAATACCTTGTATACATAAGTAACTAAAAGATCGTTGATATATTGATAATTCTTTTTTAGGTCAAAAGTTTGCTATGTACGAAGCGAAATGTACAATATCGAAAGTTATTCTGAATTATGAATTTTTGCCAGCTGATGCAAAGCATGATATTGAGTTGTCTAGTGAAGTTATATTAAAATCAGCAAATAATGTATATAATAAATTGAAGCCAAGAGAAATTAAAAAGTAGATGCTTTTTGTTTCATTTTATTTTAATTTTGTTAGTAATAAGAATATGTATAATAAAAAATATATTTTATATATATATATATATATATATATATATATATATATATATATATATATATATATATATATATATATATATATATATTAATTGAAGTTTGAATGGTAGATCTCAGGATCAATCAAAATATACAGATATATAGATATATAAATTTGAAATTGGACGTTTCTACTTTTATCAGTCAACATCAGCTAAAATATATAAATAATTAATTGTCGAACAATTATTAAATTATATTTCTGTTAATTTTGATTCTGATCATTCAAACTTCAGTTAATAATTAAAATATAATATATATGCAGAAATAAAGTTATGGTTTATAATTGTTTATGGATTTATTTTAACCGTCGAAAAAAATGGAGGTTCTCAAGTCGACGCGAATATTTGTCTATATATGACCACGCATAATTTTTTACAGACTAGTCCGATTTTGAAGATTTTTTTTTCAATGATTAGGGTATACCTCGAAATTAGTCCTATTTATATTTGAAAAAATATTCCACCCCTAATGGTAGATAAATAGGTAGCCACAAGAAATTCAAAAATAAAACTTTTTAACAAAAAATTTAACCGAAAAATAAAATTAACCTTTTCAATCTTAATAACTAAACTAAACTAATGTAACTAATTTCGAGTCGGTCCCAAACAATCAACGAACGCAGAATGTATAATGAAAAACATTTGACACAGTGTATAGTTGGACGGATGTGTGCCTGTATGTTCAATATCGCAAGAACGAGAATAGATAGAGTAAGAGAACTTCAGAATTACATCTCAAGGCAATGCGAATATCATAATTGCAAAATCAGAATTGGAAGTTTGAAGTTTACTTGACAGAACAACAATTAATTCAATTTCGAATTCGAATAGGAAACATTATTGTAACTAAATTTTTGCTAAAGGTATTAATACATCTTAGAAAATAACATTTAATAAGCAATCCTATTCTACAGAGTTTTGTGTGAAATTAAAGGTCGCCGAAAGTTGAATTAAAATGTGAAGTATTAATTTTGCTTTTTACCTCTCATCATGCTAAAAATTTGGTAGTGAGTTTTCAGTGGATGAGTACGTTATAAGTCCTTAGAATACGATTTTAATAGTTTCGCAAATAATATAATAGTATTTGAAGGCTATGTTCATAAGGTGTCAGTAGTGGTGAGGACGTCGATGTCCAGCGCTACGCAGTCGACCGGCTCCGCGGCCAGAACGCTCTCTGCAGAGGATGAGCACTCCGGGGTCGTCCTGTCATCAGCTGTGTCGACGTGCACCGTGCTGGGGTCCCGCAGCAGGTCGATCAGCGTGCGGGCGAGGCTCGCGAATCTGGGCCTGCACTGCGGCTGCGCACTCCAGCACTCGCGCATCACCTGGTAGCTACACACACATCGTTACAATGCCACATCAACTGCGCATGCGCACGCGACTCACAGCTCCCTGGTCGAGTACTCGGGACGCTCCAAGCGGTAGCCACTCTCCAGCTTCCGGTAGAAGCCGACGTCCGGCTCCAGCTCGGCGTACGGGATCCGCGCCAGGCTGAAGACTTCCCACAGCACCACGCCGAACGCCCACACGTCGGACTGCGTGGAGAACGTCTTGTCGCGGATGGACTCGATCGCCATCCACTTGATTGGCAGCGGACACTGTTTCAACCATACATACACCATACGCTTATACAAACAACGTCACACAACTAACTACTCACTTGAGATTCTTTCTTGTAATATCCAGAGCTAAGAGTCTTGGACAGACCAAAATCGCTGATTTTGACGGTGAAATGGTCTGCCAGTAGAAGATTCCTCGCCGCCAGGTCTCCGTGCAGAGTCTGTTTGGCAGCGAGGAACTCCATACCGCGTGCAGCTTGCAGCGCCCAGTGCAGCAGCTGCAGCGTGCACAGCCTTGGGGCCGGCGCCGGCGGCGGCTCGCTGCTCGAGCAGTGAGCACCATCATCCACTGTACAAACACAACACTTATTCTCAATATTCCTTTTATTTATTATTATTTTTTTTTAATTGCAAACTCATTTCACACAACAACGCAGTTACATATTATATTTGAGTATACTTTATAATTTATTTTGTCATTAATCCACAGACTGTCAAGAGATAGAGGGCAGAACTAGAGATGCGACATGATAAAGAGAAAATGAGGATCCGCATTGGCTTAAGGCTATGACGTATTATAACTAGAAGTAGCGCGCCACGCTTGCAATGATGCCAACACATCTTAGACGGGGAAAGGCTAATGTTAGTATTATTCGTATCACTGCTTGCATATATTACATTCAAAGACTTATATACTTGACGAAATGGTCGCACATATTAATTTAAAAATGAATACCAGGAAGCATTCCTAGTGATGTTATGAGTATCGTAACAGCCGCATCTGTCAGATTGAAATCCGAGCTGGTAGAGTTTTCCATACGGTAAGATGGATAGGTGAACTCGGACATTATTCGTTTGACACCATATATATATATATATATATATATATATATATATATATATATATATATATATATATATATATATATATATATATACATCTTCCGTAGTATGTGGCATCCACCTATTGACCATTTACATTGGTTGTGGCATCCGCTGCGTTATTACTACCATATATGGAAGCCATAACGCTGAGCTATGTTAAACGGTACCTTGCATCGTATTCTATCTATGCTGAAGATTTCAGCCGGATGCTCTAACTCGGGAGTTTGGGAAAAAACGTATAATTTAGTTCACGATTCCTCCGCTCCTGGCGTTGGCGCTGTTCGCCGCGTATATCGCAGCGGTGTATATCGCCTCTGGAACTACGTAGGATGCAGCATCCAAGATATTTGACAACGCCGTGGTTTATTGATTTCACGGCAGACAGCCGGTACTCGCGACTCACTCAGTTAGACACATAAGAGTTTTGGTTTATTTTTTGTAAAGAGTTTTTCTTTTAGTTCAAATATAAAATTCTTGGAGCAAAATGAAACCGATGGTTTTGTCCTTATTTTCAATTTACATCCAGGAACTTATTCTTTCATGTGTGTGATAAATTGTTATTAACCCATTTATTTACAAGATGTTAAAAAAATTATAGGGCTTCAAGGAATAACCATTTCTGGTTGGTAGATTTTCATCAAAACCTAATTAAATCTTCTTGAGAGCATATAAAATTTTAAGTCGAATAGAATTTAAGATAAAGCGTACAATCAAAAATTTTGTACATGTACTCAGACATCATCATAAAAATGGGTTCTAAGAAGGGCATGAGAACGTGCTTATTGACAAACATTTTGACATCGAATCCGTTTATTTATTCTACACCTCCCTTTTGAACGGTAGGTAAAAATTATCTATAAAAATAAGTATTGCATCTAAGGATATAAGAGTTATGAAATTGGTTAAATAGAACTTATTGTAAATATTTTAGGCTTCATTGCAGATATGTTTTGATTTCTCAAGAGTTCCTATGTGGATATAAAATAGCGGAAAACTATACTTTTAAATCAAAAGTAAGTTTCAAAAGCAATTTCTCCTCAATACTTTCAATTTTCCCTGTATTTTTTTTGATATAAAAGTAAAAACTTAGGTTTTTAGGACTTTTAAAATCAAAAACAAATTATTTAATTTTTAAAGGAACTACTTTTTTTTTGAGTGAGTATACCAGGTGTCTACATTTTTGTAGGACATGGGAAATACAATGCTAAAATTTTCATTATGCGATAGTATGTTCCCTATAAATTTTAGAACAAAAGTGTAAATATAAAAAATGTTCAGCAACCAAAATTGCACCAAATAAGTATAAATTTATTGATCTCAACATATTTTGTAATAACACTTTTATTCTAAAATTCATAGGGAACTAACTATCGCCATATGAAAATTTTAACCCATAAAAAATTATTGTAATAATATTGTCTTTTTTATATTAGAAAAAAATATATATATCTCCCGAAAGTAGCACTGTTTTTTAATTCAAAGTGGAAGTTGCTGGAGCATTTTCGAAAGCAAATTTATTTGATTTAACCTGCAATTTATTTATATTTAAAGCAAATTTTTCTTGAGTGCTGTATTCAACTTAAAAAAAAGAATAAGATAGAAATAAGTAACTGAGCAAAATAATAGACATTTTCAGTCTGGAAATACTGATTTTTAAATTATTCTATTGGAAAAGAATTAACAAACAAATCAGTTTTAATTAATATTGACGTATAAAACATCCAGGTGAGGTGCCATGAAAAGGCACCACTTACTTTTTAAACGTTTTTGTTGATAAGCTCGTTTTGGTACTTTTAAGAAAACTTTTGATTTGGACAGTTAAGACTTACGGGGCTGAGAAAACAACATGTGATATTTATCTATTCACTAAATGAAGAAATCAACAGAAAATGAAATTTAAGGATAAGAATATTTAGTAAAATTTCACTAGAATAGGATTCAATACTTCGTATTACCTCCTCAAGCCCATATTTAATTCATGATTATTACTTTCATATCATCTCCAGAAAATCATGATTATCTTTAAATTTATTTTTTTGTTGTTTTTGTTCATTTAATAAACTGTCAAATATCACATGTTTTCTTCTGCCCCTAAGTTCTATAAGTCTTTTTATGGTAAAACATCAAAAGTTTTTTAAAAGTACTAGAACGACGTTGTCAACAAAAATTGTAAAACCGTAAATGTTATGTTTTCATTGCACTTGAGTGTACGAGCCCAGAATCATATCATTTGGCATAATTAATATTTTAGAATAATTTAAAAAAAAGTGTTCTAATCATATGAAGGGAAAATGGCTGTACTGAATTTCTTTGTATCTTAAATTCTCTTATGCTTAAGAATATTTAAAGGAAAAATAACAACTGAAATAATAAATAATTTTAGCAACAGCCATGGCTGGTAACGTTGAATCCGGTTCACTCGATAACGCAAGTTAAGCAACACTGCCCGCGGTCAATAGTTGTATGGGTTACCGCTTTGCGAAAACTCATACCAGCGAATACCGCGTGCCGTTGTCACATTACACAAAAACGAGGTACCGAGGCGGCATATAACCTCAGCAGTTGAGACCGCTTAAAATGAAAATAATAAAAAACAAATACGAAATTAACAAAAATCGCTAATATTAATAATTAATTTGGCCCACGAACAGCTTTTGAAACTGATGAAAACAAAATATAAAGAAGTGTTTCAAATAAATATTGTAGGAAAGGTAATATGCCGCATTCTTATGATCTCAATTAATTTTACTCATTTCATTTATTTACTGAGGTTAGCCCAAAAACCCTGATAGGCCTTCAAATAATCTACCAGTTACTGTTGAAAAATTGTTCGCAAAATCTAATCAATTCGTAACATAAATAACCTCCTCTACATAATATTTATGTGCGGGAGGCAGAGATGGGCAGTAATTAATTACAAGTAATTAAATTACGTAATTAATTACATTTTTCAGAAATATAATTGGTAATTTAAGTTTTCAATTACATTATATCTTTTATGGAAAGTTTAGTAATTAATTATATTATTTGTGCAAGTAATTTGTAATTCTAGCACAATATGACTAATTGTATGACATTTTTATAAATATGTGATGAAATCGAAAATTCCGTTTCAATTTCAACAGATCAAAATTTGTTGGTTCTTAGTAATTTTTCAAATATCAACCGAATTTTCATTCGTAGGCGTTAAATTTTATAACACCAGTGCTATAATCCACATTATTAGGCAGAATGTTTTGTTTTGGTTTCAGAATTCAAATTTTTTTTTTATGTATATTTTAATAATAATTCTATGTTCCTTCATTATGCTTTTGATTTTTATTTTACTTTTTTTTAGTATAAAATTCTAATATAAATAATAATATGAAATTATTTTTTTTAATTCGCATAAAAAATAAAAAGTAATTGTAATTTGTAATTATTTAATGTAAATTAACTACATTTTTTGCATATAATTGAGCTAATAAATTAATTAAATTTGGATGGCACAGTAATATAATTTGACGATTATAATTTAATTAATATTGAGACAGTAATCATAAAAAACTAATTAATTACATTTTTTCAGTAATTTGCCCATCTCTAGCGGGAGGTAAAAATGATATAGATTTAAAGTATAAATATGAGGTAATTAAACATTTTTTTGGTATGATTTCAACTGGGCCAAATGATATGATCCCGGGCTCGTATATTGATGATTGCTAATAACAACACTGTCAGGTAAATCAGTTAACTACAATTTAATAGCACGATGTTATTCAGTTAGTTTAGTTTCTAGATTTAATACCTAGATTATATTAAGTTTATAATACAGAAATCAATCACCTAAATTTGGTTGCTAATTTTTTTAACTGGCTATTTAATGTTGGAAATTAGTATGAAATTTACCATTTAAAATCTTTTTACTCTTCAGTGTGCTGAGATTCCGCCTGCCATCACTGGCATTTCAGCAACTGGAAGAAATTCTAAATCGGTTAAAAGTAACTATTTTTTTTAACTTTCATACATAGGTAGAACATGGCGGTAAAATGATTTCGGTCTGTCACCATTTTAATGTAGAAAAGTTTGACGCTATTAAATACCTATCTATTCAGTATCGTAAATAATTTTTTCTATGACACGTTTTCGAGTTATAAAATTAAGCTAGGATTTTTAGAATGTAAGTACTATTTCATTGTAGTAGGAATATTTTCTTTTATTTTCCAATAATATAATTACTGTTTCATTTACTTAGAAAATAAAATTGCACTTTAAAAATAATTTTACCAGTTTATTTTATTAAATAAACTAGAGGCAAAACATAATCTACAAGATAATTTAAAAGTAATGGTAATTATCAGATGTACACAGTTAGAAAAAATAATAATAATATTCACGTACACTAAACGTTTTTACCAATTTTTAATTGTATAGGAGTTAATTGAAAAACTGTCTTTTAAAATTAAAATATTTTACCTAAAATAAAATCATATCTTTTGTTTTACTTATACTGATTTCAATTCAAATACAAATTTTTAAATTGAAAGGAAATACTTTCGGTCCCATAAACGGACTATCTGAACGTCAACAAGTTCGTTGTTCGTGTGCGTCTGTTCTTAAGTCACAAAAATGTGTTCTACCGTAACGACGTGTATAATTCCATTTGCGATGTGTTTCACACTGGCAACACTGTTGGAATCCATAGCCAGCGCTAAGTGTAAATTATTGTATATTGCGGAATCAAGATAGCCGTATATATCAATACAGCGGAAGCCGCATAAACAACAAAATCAGTGGATGCCACATCCAACGAAAAGTAAAAAATATGTGATTTAAAAATGCTAAGTTTTGAACCGATAAACATAATACAATTAATTAAAAATACAATATACACGAACAAAAAATAATATATATGAACTCCTAGTGGTGGATGCTACACGTCTGGAATCTTGTCGGAAGCCACAAATATCTATGGATGTATATATATATATATATATATATTTATATATATATATATATATATATATATATATATATATATATATATATATATATATATATAAATATATATATATATATATATATATATATATATATATATATATATATATATATAAATATATATATATGGTGTCAAACGAATAATGTCCGAGTTCACCGAGTTCACCTATATATATATATATATATATATATATATATATATATATATATATATATATATTTATATATATATATATATATATATATATATATATATATATATATATATATATATATATATATTTATTATTATTATTAACACCCTGTATATAATTAAAGTTGATGTGTTTTGTACACACCTACTTAATTTCACCAAAATAAAATTTTACACTGATTCTAAAATAGCTATTAACATACCTAGAGATGTTATGAGTATCATAACAGCCGCAAATGTCAATCGGAAATCCGAGCTCATAGAAAGAGAATTTTAAGTCATCTAAGTCGAAGAGTTTACCGGTTTCAGAATATGAAGACGATAATGCCATTAATAAATATAATTGTTGAAATTCTTTTTTGAATAACGTCTGTCATAATTTGGGAATTAAAATTTACAAAAATATAGATATTTCGAAATATCCAAAACTAATAGCTTACTTGACAATTCATAATTTCCATGTAGACTACATGAGTGATTCTACCTATCTTTCTCGTATTAAATGAATTTATTATATTTAAAATAAAATAATTCACCAATTCTCATCTATCTAATCAATCCGTTTTATATTTTGACATTTGTACTGTAATTACCGACTGTGAATTATCAGTACTTAGGGCTAAGTGCTAAGAGATGGCGCTGGTGCAAATATCATATTTTTAATTTAATTTATTTTTCCGTTGCTTTATTGTACGATATAGGTGGTGAGTTGCGTTTTTAGGTATTCTTTATTATTACAAAATTACATTTATTTTAGTGGCCTCTAAAAGGTAAATAATAAAAAAGTGTAAAATCGTTGTTACCGCAAACATCAACGATGCGTGATTACAATTCAGGAGGCCATAAATGTATTATTATGGTAATGGTTACATTATTATAAACCTGTGACGCCTTTTCTACATATTGTTTGTTTTGAATATTCGCCGTATGTTCGCTGGTATTTTGCTGCGGTTCTTTTACTTTTTACTTTCGAACTGCAGCGTGTCTTATACATAAGAAGAATTTTATTTGCAAAAAAAATATTTTAATATACTTCGACTGATTTAAGTTTCTGGTGTGGCTTCGGAGACCGATATTATCGCAAGTACATTCAGCGACAAAAGTTAAATAGCGGTTAATTTAAATGATGGATTTGGTATAATACTGTTTTAATTAATGGAAACTTTGTAATTAACATAAGTAATTAAACTATATCAAAACATGTATTTACACAAACACTACTCTTACATTATTAATTTGACACGTTCTATCTACCACAGCGTCAAACGGAAATTAATACTTTCCTCAACAATAGATTTCTCTGATTAAAAACGATTAAATTGCGCAGTACATTATGTACTTGGATGAGTGAAGTTAAGAATTATTAATATGGTAAACTCATATTGGTTTGTCGACATATATAAAGTTATTAAATAAATAAAGATTGTATATTTTAGAGTATAAGCAACAAATATGTATTAATCATATTACCTTGTAAGGAATCAGCATCAGGAAAACAAATGAGTTCCGTATCTGGATCTATTAAATTGACAAAGTTACAGCGATTTTCCAGAAGGTAATTTCGCAGATTACCATATCTACAATATTCAAGAAGAACTAGAAGTCTTTCTGAAAATGATAACAATGTATGAAATGAAAGTTTATAAAAGTCCCTCACTTCCATGTATTTACTTTCCCCAAGATTTTCTGTGCAAGCCCCCAGCAGATTTACCAAGTTGTCGTGTTCTCCCAGGTGAATCATTATTTTCAGTTCACTTATTAACATATTTAAATCCATGAAATTCGAGTGCGGGTGAAGCATCTTGACAGCAACAGTTCTCTCGGGTTCTCCCTCAAAAAAGTTGGAAACTGTGGCTTCCACCACAAGTCCAAAACAACCCGAACCCAAATTACGACCTGAAAGGAAATGCATTTTATAAAAAGCGATTGGTCAACATCAAACTACAGTTACCTAATTCCACTTTGTTTCGTGGTATTTCCCACTTAGTGTCGTAGGGCAGCAGCGTCGTTTGCTCTGCCACATTTAAAAGTGGATTAAAATATTGTATTTGTCCGTCTTTAAAACGAATGACACTGCCCTTAATTATTTCATTGCGACGTTTCTGTAACAAAATACAATGAAGCCATTTATTTACTTTAATGATATTTGGTGAAATTTTACCTTTGTCCTATATGACCTTCGTATTAGTAAACCTGCAAATGTTGCAGTTAGAAAAGACATGCAAATTATAAGTACAATGTACCATCTACTTCCTACTTCTGAAAATAAAAATATTTAGGTAATGTTGAAAACAGAATTTTCAATTAAAGTAAAGTATTAACATAAATTAAAAAAATTAATGGCATTAATATGTTTGTGGTATTAGTTCCATTGTAAATTGTTCGTGAACATTGTACACCTCGACAAACCGATTGAAGTCCCTGAGAGCTGCCACTAGTGTTGACTGTACATTCAGTAATAAAAGTTAAATGACGAATTCTTTTTATGGTCAATTACACATTATTCTTACTCTTACCTCTTTCATTCGACAAGTTTTCCCAACCAGACTGTCAATTTGAATTTAATATTTCTTTTCTGAAGTGTCACTTTACTAACGGGTCACAATAAATTTCTGACGCGGACTCATACGGTTTGTAGAGGTATACACTATATCTTCGCGAATCAAAAGAGAATACAATATTTCATTTTAAATCATCCAGACAGTTAATCAGAAAAAGTTGGAACTGAAGTACGAGTCGACGCTGACTCTGTACAATGTGTCGCATGTCAACATTAGTTTCTACTTGTTTCACACAGAAGCGACTGACATCAACTCTGGCAGGTGATCCAGCAGAATACGCGTCTTCGTCCACGGTATGTACGGCACTTACATGTTTTCTATTCCATACACAATGTTTCTGATTATATGGATTGGTGAATGAATGTGCGTGCATTAGTTCAATAACTCGCAAACGTGAAAAGATTCACTAACGAAACGTTAAAATGTTAAGTTTCATGACAATGTGTATAATATACACAAAACAATAAATACATAAATCATCTGCGAAAAAGTTAAAAATTACCTGTGATCACGCTCAGGTTCACGGCGCGAGAATCTCCTCCAAATGGATTTAGCGCTATGCAAGTGTAACGTCCTGCGTCAATTTTCCGGACAAAGCGAACAGTGAGTTGTGTGTTGTTCAAAGTTATGTCAATGTTCTCACCACTGCTTATCTCACTGGAATCCTAAAACGGTTCAGATTTTAATTAGAACCATACGCTAGGAAGACAGGTACAATTCACCCGTTCGAACATAATTTGTTTGAAAGTAAATATCCTGGTTGTAACGAATGCATTTTATATGTTTTTGTAGTCAAAGAAATAAGATTTCTTAATAATTATCAATATGCATAAGAATATAATTCGTTTGAAGTAAATAATAATTTGCAATAAGAAGTAAAATTTAGGAATGAGTATGTCCGTCTTCGCATTAAACGTGTAGATTTTAAAATACAAATAAATGGGGTATATAGCTCCGTGGTAACGTGTCGGACTGTGGATCGTGAGCCTCAGTTCGAATCCCACTAATGACAGTTGCCAATTTAAATGTACCCCTGTGGTTTCTCCTCCACTAACATCTTTGGGGGCTATGACTTGATGACTGGTAACCGCACTTCATACGAAAAAATATATCACTTACGGAGATCTGCGTAAGCAGAGTGCCACACATATTATGGGTAAAAAGCGTGATGATATATTTATTTTATTTTATTTAAATAAATTATCCAATTTTAAGAAAATCATTTGAAAAATTAAAATTTTGGAAAATTCTTTAGTATGATTTGTTTCACGCCAGTTGTGTCAGCACACATGAGCTAGAACATATGTCCCAAAAACCATATTTTTTCCCTTTCGATTCCTTCAAACCGCTTGCTTGTATCATTTTTTTTTAAATAAATATTAAGTTTTTAAAAATGTATTTTTAGCTATTCAAGTGTTATTTTTAAAAATTCATATCTTTTGCAATTTTGGAGATTTTTAGATGTTTTTTGACGACTCGAAAGCTTAAAAAGTAATCTATCAAAACGATTACGCGTTTAAATAAGGAAAAAGTATTCGACTGGTAGTAGTAGTAGACTGCATTTCTACCTCAATTACGCGTTTTTATTATCCTAATCAATAGATAAGGAGTAATGCCTTCTGAACATAGAGTTAAATTGTCGAAAAATGCGGAGTTTTTAATTTTGACCTACCCTAACCAGTATGTTTATATTTTTGCCCCTTTTGTTGTAAAATATTCAAAATAAAATCCAAGAAACGTCTGTTCGATTTTAATTTTTATTTCATTTTATATTAACAAAAGGTTATTTTTTCGAACATTAACAAATTTACCTCCGTTTGTTCTTGAGAACTTCTATAAAATGCGACTTTTCCAACAGAATTACCATTTATAAATCTTTTTTTATGTCTATCATATCATGTTTATTTGCAATATCAACAAAATACAATTTTTTCTTTGAAATCAGGATATACTTTTTTTTGAGTCAATGTAAATATAACTTGTCTTTAAAAGGAAGTGCTTACCTTTCAATTTTATATAATATGACATTACTTGCTAAATGCGTAATCATTTTGAAATATTAATTTTTAGACTTTCTATTCGTCAAAGAATCATCTAAAAATGTCAAAAATTGAAATAGATATGAATTATTAAAAATAATTCGTAAGTAGCAAAAAAAAAATTTTCAAAAAAATTTCAATGATTTAAACAAAAATTCTAATGTGATACAAGCAAGCGGTTTGAAGAACACGAGATCCCCGTATGATGTGTGATGACACAACTTTAAATCTGTTGCACGGTGTAATTAAAAAACTTTGACTCCTTGGATATAAAAATATTCACAGTACACAAAAAATTACAATCGGTTTTGTTTATGTTTTGTTTCGAAAATAAATTTTTTGTTTCCCATCCTGGTATTTTGTTGCGTTTGTTCAATTTTTGTTTTCGAACTTCATAGCGCATTAGAATGTGGAATATTTTTTTAACAATAATATTTTAGATCCTCCTAACAAAAAAATATTATTTGCACGGATTCTAATCAAATATTTAGTGTATTTATAATAAAAAGACTATAGTTGGTGCACCTTCATCCAAGTGATCACGGGTTCAGGGTCTCCTTCAGCAAAACATGTCAGGTCCACGGTTCTCTCGGCTAATACGTCCATCTCCTCTTCTTTGTCAAAGTTGCTCCTTACAATTTTAGGTTTCACACCTCCTAAAATTTAATTCATTATATCTGGGAGCTCCCTGCAAGGCACGACTAGGGCACAACTTACTCTTCACTATAATATTTGTTGTTACATGTTTTCTTCTGTTTGTAAAGGCAGACACAGAACATGTGTAATTCCCTCCATCATCATATGTGACATTGTCAATTTGCAAAAGCCTTCGGCCATGCATGTTGCGGACACTTGTATTATATTCTGTACCCATGATCTACAGTGCACATCATGCGTTAAGAGCACCAAATGGCGTAATTAGTGTAAAGTATACCTTAGCTCGGCCTAGTGTTTCGTTAGGCGTCGTCCAGTACAGGACCGGGAGCTCCGCGTTGTGGTCGACACTCACGTTGCACTGTGCAGCGAATGGTTGTCCAACGTAAGCGACATTGTAGTGCAAAGTAGTTATGGTGGGTTCGAAATAAAATTCGTCTAGAAATTAACATATTTCCATTCAATAATATGTAGTAAATCTTACATTCTTAACACGAAGGTAGTTTAAAAATCTAGTGAGGTCACCACGCAACTGTTTAAAATTTATTTAAAAATCTAATTTTGTTAAATTAATAATTATACATGATAAATTCCAAAGAAATTCAAGATATATGTAATTAATGCCGAATTCTATAGAATCTTTATAGCTAATGCTCAATACTTATTTCTGATCCTTTATTTTAATTCTTCTGTGAAACCATAAATTTGACGCATAACTCGACAGAATTACAATGGCTATAGCAAAAACTAATTGGCGATCGTTTAAAATTTCTGAGACGTTTAATTTGATACCAAACACAATAGGGTTTAATCATTATTCATTAAGTATCATTCTACAACATTATATTATATACCAAGCTTGAAAAGTGAAGTATATAAAATATATTTTCTCCGGTTGGATTTATTAAAATACGACTATATTTATTAATTGTTTCTCTAGATCACATTTTTCTTCTATTTTTTTTTACTCCACAAACTATTCTAAATACTTATGTAACGAAATTTTCAAATATAAATACATATATAAACGTTTTCACCTTGTAGCAATAATGTTACATTTTACAACAATTAAAGTCAGGTCCGCAAATATATTACTTTCAATTAAGTTAAGAATAATAGTAATAAAAACCTATGTAAGATAGATTTTATTCCCTATTAAGTTTTTACTGTATTCTTTTATTATCCCTAGAGCACTCGCGCTACAAGCATTTCTCTCACACTTATTTATGTAATAATTTCTATCAAGAGATAGACGTAAAATAAAATATAAGCTGTATTCTTTTTGGAAAGTTTTAGCTCAACTCAGTTGACAAGTGAGTTGAGATGAACTGAGCTGAGTTGAGCTGAAAGCATCCAAAAAGAACAGCATTTTATGTATAGAAAGGTGGGTTTGAACAAGAATATATACACTTATGCTATTAAAATTGATGACAATGAAAAAATTTTATTATAAGTTTACACATTTAATATATCAATGAAATAGATCGACATATGTTATTGTAGCAATTTGGTGCACATAACCTAATAAATATGACAGTTCTCCAGACAACACAAACCGAACATTACTCCTTCCACCGAACTGAGTTGCGCAGATCATTATGAGTTTATTTCGCGGGTGGTGCAGCATCGGTAAGGGGGGAAGTGAGTTTCCTCAGTTTGTCTCAGTTCAGTTGTAACAAAAAGAACAACACTTTACTGAGTTTATCTGAAGTGAGCTGAGACTAACTGAGATTTCGACCAAAAAGAATACAGCTATTGTAACAAAACACACAGTCGTATTGTTTGCGTTTGACAGATGAAACGATGCAAATTTAATGGTTATTAACTTGTTTAAATAATTTCACAGAAATCATGAACACATTTATCATTTAAATAATGTACAACTTAATATTCAGCTATAGTAATACGTAATTTTATTTATACTATCAATAGTTAGGTTCATTTATTTCAGCAGCAACTAGTATGAAGTTAGGAACGAAAAATATTCTGTTCATAATATTAAGAAGACGGCAAATTAATATGATATACCATGGAATTCAACGTAAAGGACTAATTACAAGTATTTTTCTTTACTAATTATTAATGTTATAGATTACATTCAGTACTACTATAGAAAAAATATATAGGGGATGAGGGTAAAAAACCAAACTTAGATTCACTACAAATAGCATCGACACACAAAATATTGCACCCTGCCTACAAACACGTTCTTGCCCCCTTAATTTTTTTTAGAATAACTTATGAAAGGATTGCCCTGTAAAACAGTACTGCTGCAGAAATAAGATTTAGGGGCTGAGGGTGAAAATATCAACTCAAGTTACTACAAATATCACGAGCACGTAACATATTTCACTCCGCCTGCAAGTCTTTCACTTGATTTAATGAATTTTTGGCAAAATACCATTTTATCCATTGATTTTGATATTTGTAAGGATCCATGATTACTGATAAATAATTTAATCAAGTTAATAATAATTTAAAACAAATATGATCTGTTAAACATAAAAATTCAATTGTTTGAATTTTATGTTTGGTTTACTACGGCACTCTGTAAATAGTTAAAAATTATAAAATTTATTTTAATTCTATCTCATGACTGAAATGGACTATGTCTGAACGTATTTTGTTTTTACAATTTTGTTCTATAATTCATGGGGAACGAACTATCGCCAAATGAACAAATTAACATTGTATTTCCTATGTCCTATAAAAAAAGTAGACACCCGGTATATTACCACAGAAGTTTTATTGCTTATTGAATGTGGAATAATATGTCTAGGGACAACAGAAAATTATACCGGGTGGTGGAATGATTTATGCAATATAGAGAATACAATGTAATTTTTCACATAGCGAAATGCCGTTCCCTATTGTTCTTAGAACAAAATATTTCAATTTAATTCTGCGTCTGAGTTACTAATCATAATTTATTTCACACCTTTTGTAACATAAAATAAAGTTGAAACTATTACAAAAATGCTCATTTGTAGTAAGCCATGGAATTAAAAAAAAAAACAATTTTTTAAATATAGATTTGGCAAAAAATTGATATGTATATGATTTTGTTGTACCTCCGTTGTTAAGTTACTTTTTTAAATTGTATATTACTACAACAGGAAAAAAGAGGTAACAGTACAAAAGGAAAATCAAGCTAACAGGACTACAGAACAGAAAGCAAGGGCAAACTACTGTCTTAAGATGCCCAGGAATATCACGGAACACGAAACGAGTAGGAAAAGAGCAGGAACAATCCTAAAGATAGGGACCTGGAATGTGAAAACAATGTATCAAAAAGGAAAACTACAAAACATTGTTGAAGAAATGAAAAGACTACAAGTAAATATATTGGGAGTCTGTGAAACCAGATGGACAGGATCCAGAAACATTAATATAGAAGGAGGAAGATTAATATACTCCGGCGGAGATAAACATAACAATGGAGTGGGTATTATAGCGCTAAAGGAATGGGCAACTTGCATACAGGGTTTCTGGGCAATTTCAGAGAGAATTGTGCTGGTAAAGCTGATAACAAAACAAGCGAAAATAGCGTTAATTCAAATATATGCTCCAACAATGGATCATATAGAAGAAGAAGTAGACAAATTCTATGAAGACTTAGACAGCGCACTGGAACAATGCAAAACGCACGAATTAATATGTGTAATGGGGGACCTGAATGCTAAAGTTGGAAGAGGAAGAGTTATGGATATAGTAGGGCCGTACGGAGTAGGGGAGAGAAATAGCAGAGGAGATAAATGGATCGAATGGTGTAGAGCTAATGGACAAGTAATAATGAATACATGGTTCCAGCACCACATCAGGAGATTATGGACTTGGAAAAGTTCTACAGGAAAAACAAAGAACCAGATAGATTATATTACAATAAACAAAAGATACAGAAATGCGATAAAAAACACGAAAACATATCCAAGTGCAGATTGCAACTCAGACCATGTATTAGTGGTGAGTGAGATTAGTTTAAAATTAAAAATTATAGACAAGAAAAAACAAGAAAGGATGAAATGGAATTATGAGTGTGCACAGTCGAACCCAGAAATTAAAAAAATTATGAAGAACTATGTAAGGGAAAAAGTATGTGAGATAAAACAAAATATTGAGGAAACTTGGAAGCAAACAAAAAATGTATCTTAACAACAATAAAAAAGTACGTGCCAAAAATAAGCTATACAAAAAATGAAAAAGAATGGATAACAGATGAAGTAAAACAGTTATTTGAAGAGAGAAGAAGATATAAGAATACACACAAATATAAGGAAGTTGACAGAAAGTTAAAGAAGAAAATAAATGAAGCAAAAAACGCATGGCTTGATAAAGAATGCGCAGAAATGGAAATAGTTAATGAAACAAACAATTACAAGATATATAAAAAAATTGACGAATTATGTAACAGGAAGTTATACTACACAGCCGGATGCTTAGAGGATAAGGATAAGAAGAAATTATTTAATACAGAAGAAAAACTGATACGATGGGAGGAATATGTAAAAGAGTTATATGAAGATGAAAACAGAGAGCCAGCTACATTAACGGAAACTTGTTTAGAAGGGCCTTATATAATGAAAGAAGAAATAGAAAAGGCTATAAATAGAACAGCGAAGAACAAAGCGGAAGGCCCAAATGGAATAACTATAGACATGTTACAGGTATTAGAAGAAGAAGGAGTTAATATCATCACGAAACTAGCAAACAAAATTTATGTATCGGGCAAAATTCCTTCGGAATTAAGTAAATCAATTTGTATTCCTCTGCCAAAACAAGCCAACGCAACGTCCTGCGATGAATATAGAACTATAAGCCTGATGAGCCACACAATGAAAGTTATACTAAAAGTCATTTTGGAAAGAATGAGGAATAAAATTAAATTAGAAATTGCGAAAACGCAAACTGGGTTTATAGCAGGAAAAGGAACAAGAAATGCAATATTTATGCTCATAACTATAATAGAGAGAAATATCGATATTAATAAAGAAATATATTTGTGCTTTATCGACTACAGTAAAGCGTTTGATAGCGTTATACACGAAAAATTGATACAACTTTTAAAACAACTTAATATCGACGCAAGAGATATAAGATTAATTCAACAACTATACTGGATGCAATCATCTGCAATTAGAATGGAAAACAAAGTATCTGGATATGTAGATATAAAAAAAGGTGTTAGACAAGGGTGCATAATGTCTCCGGTTACACGGAACAAATATTCAGACAAACAGAAAAAGTTGGAGGAACTAAAATCGGAGGAAAAAGATATAACAATATTCGATATGCAGATGATACGGTTCTAATAGCAGAAAGTAAAGAGGAACTCACACAATTAATAAATGAAGTGCAACAAATTAGTGAAACATACGGCCTTAAAATAAACACAAATAAGACTATGTATATGACAGTAAGTAAAAAACCAATAAAACATAATGAGGAGGACAGTTTAAAAATAAATAACGGGCAAATAATAAAAAGGGTTACAAGTTACAAATATCTGGGGAGAATAATAACAGAAAACGGCAGAGTGGATAGCGATATTAATACAAGGATTGGGTTAGCAAAAAGTGCATTTTATAAATTAAAACTTCTCTTAAATAATAGGAACATTAGCTTAAATGTAAAGAAACGGATGATAAATTGTTATATGTGGAGTGTGTTATTATACGGGTGTGAAAGTTGGACTTTAAATTTAAAAAACATTAATAAAATTAAAGCATTTGAAATGTGGATATACAGAAAAACATTAAAAATAGCTTGGACACAAAAAGTATCAAATGCGGCAGTGTTACGTAAAACAAGTGATAAGCAAAAACAAGTGATAAGCAAAATCAAAAAGCAACAATTGTCATTTTTCGGGCATATTGTACGACAAAGAAGTATAGAGTGGGACCTGTGTAGTGAAAAGTGCGAAGGGAAACGAGAAAGAGGGAGAAGACGAATAACATTCATTTCTGACACTATAAGTGAAACAAAGACTAAAAAATTCCAAAATCTTGTGAAAACAATAGACAATAGAGAACTATGGAGTTCCGTGATAGGCGATGTCTGCAACAGATATGGCACTTAATTGGATTGGATATTACTACAAAATAAGAACAGCAAAAAATTACAGCTTCATGGCAAAAATTAGGAAACAATTAGCAAAAAAATAATATATTTTTGCTTGTTATATTTATATGAAGTGCTGATTAGTTTTTGGATAAAATTGGTCAACCGGAAGGAGCAATTGAATTTTTCAACAATTTATGCAATTTTGAAAGTTACAGAATATTTAATTTAACATCTGTTTTGATTACAATAATTTTATTAATTTTCATTAGTTTTTGGAGATAATAAAATATAAAGAAATTAGATTTCATAAATCTTGCACTCCTTGTACACCATGGAAACACTTAAAAGTTTGAAATTTTTTGCGAAATGTGACACATGTCATTTTGATAGTAAAGCTGTTTTTTTAGTGAAACATATGTCAAAAAAAAAATAAATATATTAAAAAAAATTAAATTTCTCAAATATAGATAGAAAATAAAAAAAATAAGAAGGTATGTTTCTGTATCATCAAATACTATTTTAAACCATTTAAGAGTACTATTGGGCAGGAGGTTATGTGCTGGCCACATCAGATTTTTTTGATTTGATATTATGATATTTCCAGTTTTATTTGCAGATTCTGGATGTTCTATATTCCTATAATATTGCAGTAAAATATTTTTGTTATATTTTCTATGGAATTGTTACTTTGATGTTAAATTGGCATTTGCAATCTTTTAGTAACTAAAATGTTTCAAATTTAGTAAATATTAATTTCAACTTGAAAAGCATTGGTTTCATTTTCATTATGAGCTATAATATGGAAAAATATGAAAAGTGAGAGAAATTCGCACGCGCAAGTGCTCGCGTTCCACAGAAAGACGCGAGTTTCGCAGGTTTAAAATACAGGTAACTGATAACTTTAATATTTTTAATAATAATAATAATGTATTGTCGGCTTTTCAACTGTTATAGTTTTAGCCCTAACACATTCATATGTACCATTTATGTATTACATTAAATATCGAAATTACATTTATAATTACACTATACATACAAATACATTTCAAGATACAAAAACACCCTAGCCCCAGGTGGGAATCGAACCCACAACGGCCAGGTCGCTTAGAGCGCTGTTAAGACCCGCTGCCTTAACACGCTCGACCACTGAGACGGCTGATTTTTTTCAACATACTCTAAAACGCATAATTTAATTTACATATAATAATTTTATATTCACGAATAATTATTTGACCAGTTCTTACCAGTCCAGAAATAGTATCAGAATACATGCTTTCTCATTATATTCTAAAACATGTGAACATTACCGTAAACACTGATGAACTTGTTCGCTGTAGCGTTATCCAGGTGACAGGAGTAGCTACCGTTGTCACTAATCTTCACGTTGTCCAATGTCAGTGTACTAACCAACACTTTTCCTTCATCTAAATTAATTCGTTTCACTTTTGAAAATATTTCCTGTAAAAAATAATATTTTGAAAATTAATAATTAATAAATATTTACGAACAATACGAAGGAGCTCTAACACAAGTATTTAAAAAAAATACCCCTTGTAAAATATAATTGTTATTTCATAATTGTATATTAAGAACGTAAACCAATTCTTTGTTACTTGTTGCATTATCATGATCGTTGTTTTACATGTTTAATCAATAGTGCCTCTAAGGTTCTGTGACGAAGTGCATTCGCCACAATGCATTTCTGAGCATCCCTATGCATTTCACACTCTTACCATCACACCGTACATCTCATCTACACAACAGCTACGCCACCAAAGCGTCTAATTCCGTTTTAAACATCCTTAAACCTGCCCTATTCTTTAGCCCTATATAAACCCGCGATTTCGCGACATGAAGATCTTTTCAATTCGAGTATTCAATTGAGTTCTGTCATCCGATTCCGCTTCTCTGGTATATTCCAAGTTCAGATTCACCGCGTTTTCCGTTTACCGTAAGCACCGACCGATCTCCGTACCTGCCGCTCAGTCGAACAGCCGCGCAACGATCGCCGAGGTAAGAAATCAGTTTCTTATTTCGTCCCATGCGGGTTTGTGCTGTGAACTCCTTCCAAAACTTCACGCTTCGCTTGCTTCGTGCCTGTCGTCCGTCCACGTGTTCCTGGTGTACCTAGACCATACTGGCGTCCCGACGCTCTATTTCGGAGTATTCCATAGAGTGAAAGGGCGTTACGTTTGCGTGGGGTCCGCCGGGTCACCACCGTAACTCCGGTTACTTCGTGTCCGTCATCCGTCCTCGTGTACCGGGTGTACCTAGACCTTTATTTCGGAGTATTCCATAGAGTGAAAGGCCGCTACGTTTGTGTGTGATCCACCTTGGTTACCACCGTAACTCCGGTTAACGTCGCATACGCTATCCGTCTTCGCGTACCAGTTGTACCTAGACCTTACTGGCGTCCCGACGCTCTATTTCGGAGTATTTCATAGAGCAAAAGGGCGGTACGTTTGCGTGGAGTTCACCAACACTCCACCGTGGCACTACGTTGCGTACGTCGCGATCACCGCGTTTCCAGCGTCGCGACGTCCGGCGTCGTTGTCCGACAAATCCCAAATCCCGTTTCCCCGATACCATACCAGCTCCGCTGTACTGTAATATTTAAATTACTAACATAAAACATAAAATACTAGAATACTAGCGTCCCTGTTCGGGCGCCATTTGTAATATAGAAAATACTAACATAAAATATAAAATACTAGCGTCCCTGTTCGGGCGCCACTTTGTGAAAGAACCAAAAATGTCATGAGAGAAAAGCAGCAGGTAGGTATTTAAATTTTTGTAGATTTAAAATTCCCGCCGACAAAAATTATGTCTGGGGAGATTTGAATTTGCCAACGGATGATTTCTCAATGACTTCACTGACAGCTGATTATGTAGATTCTTCGGGCGCCATTTGTAACTAATCTGAGTGAATGTAAAAAAAATCAACTATCCTGACTGGGTCCGGTCTCTCTGTGAATGAGTTTTTAGTGAAATAAAGACATTTGTTTTAATAATGGTAAATAAAATTAATTATTCTTGTTCAAAAAGGTAAGTTACAATTTAAGGTTAGCTTAAATTTATTTGAACATTTGCAGTGAATCTGAAATATGGTGAGGATGTAAGGAAATACATTGGAGATGTGGAGGAGATTCACCTGACAGTGCAAGTCTAGATGAATCGCAAATAGGTGTAGGTGATTTGATTTGTTTCTTTGGTTAAAACTTTCACAATTCGTCCGACAGTGCAAGTCTAGACGAATACAGGTTTTGAGAATAAAAATGATATAAAAACTGACAGACAAGTCGAGCTCTTACGTCAGGTCAACACTACAATTGCAGCATTCGACAGATTTGAGAAAATAATATTATATAACTGACGGACAAGTCAAGTTATTAATATGGTCTATATCTGACCTAAGACATAAGACACTTGACAAAAATATTATTTAATAACTGACGGACAAGTCGAGTTATTAAGATGGTCTATATTCGACATAAGACAAGACACTTGACAAAAATATTATTTAATAACTGACGGACAAGTCGAGTTATTAAGATGGTCTATCTTCGACATAAGACAAGACATTTTATTTGAACCTTTTATGTCGAGTTATCAATTCGGCATTGGTAAGTGTACACGAGAGGTAATTAAAGACAGCGCGAGCCATCTGTTGGGAAACGGCTGCGTTCTGGAAGTTCGACCTTTCTTTCGCAATAAATTAACTGTCAAATTTGACGTGTAAACATAAAGTATGGTTAAGTGAATGTGTTTATGTGACAATTTAAATTTCAGATTCTTTTCTTAATTAATTAACCTATGTTACAACATATTTACATGAGTTGAGACAAAAGGATTTGTATACGAACATCACTAATAAAAGTGAACATTTACAATACAGTAATTACTTTGAGGTAAGTTAGTTGCTTAAATGTAAAATGTTTATAACCTATACAAATGTTTATTCTTGTAGGATGAAAAGAAAGGTGACAAATCTGGTTTGTCACAGTACACATTGCCGTCTCGGCCGAGACTGTATCTCAGCAACAGCACCAATAAAGAATCAGACTTTATTTTTTCAGCAATATTCTGTGTTTTATTTTTTTTACCCTACAACCTCCGACACAGCTGTCCGACCGATTGGCGCCCGAGCAACTCGCGCCAGTGTTTTGCTGCCGAGCCCGCCATAGCTCGTCACAGTACATTGAAATTTAAAATCAGACCACAAAGGTATTTTAACGAGCGTGAACCTGTTGAAATCTGTTGTCATAGTCACGTCACACCCGATGAATATGCTATGCCGTTTGTAATAGCTTCCCGAAAGGCCTAGAACATTCCGTTATGCACAAGTATACTCGCATAAGGGGTTACTGAACGAACGTGATAAACTGTGCAGATAAATATTAGATGCAAATACATAAATAATTCATTAGAATTAAATAGTGCTTGTGTAAATAATTCTAGTATCAGTGTTGTGAAGTGATAAATAAATATTTTTGTTAGAAATAAACTTTTTGTTATTCTTTCTATTTTACCGAATCTGAGTAACGAGTAAAACGTTACAGTATTTTAGTAAACACTAATATGTGTGATTTAAATTATTGCCCAGC
Organism: Poecilus cupreus; assembly: GCA_963942605.1. NCBI lineage: Eukaryota > Metazoa > Arthropoda > Insecta > Coleoptera > Carabidae > Poecilus > Poecilus cupreus. Next base: position 24,614,740 of record OZ012713.1, on the reverse strand, counting down.
AATTCTGTACCGTCGAAACTTGAATACCTACATGCAGTATAAATAACTACTAACTCTTATTACTGGTGTCATTAATTGTAGTGCCTCTACTTTCGTTGGTATCCATCTACTGAATCGTTCGGAATTGAAGGGTACACGGGAAGAACGATATAAGTCCATTTTTTTTGTAAAACGAGGTTATGATACCATCTTGTAGACATTTGCCGAAGCTTTCTAAATATGTGCTGAAATTGTAAGGAGTACTGATAGAAATCCTTGAAAAAAATTCTTAAAATATTGACTTTTATAGAAAAACGATATAACTCCAAATTTGTACTTATAAACGATACAAGTCCCTACGTTCCAGGGCAGGTAACGATAAACAAACACTGTCGACAAATCAACCGAAATCTGCAACTGCTGAAGAAGACTGCGATTAATTTCTTATACATAGGTATAATAAAAAATATCTTTTTTCTCCTATAATAAAGAAGTTATTTTGTGTCTATGCACAATTTCTATTTTTGTTTGTAAATGCATTCACGGGACTTATATAGTTTTTTTGTAAAATTAAATACATTGTATATTATAATAAATAAGAATGTTCTATTGTTTACTTTTTTTATGAATAAATATATGTTTCATTAAATATAGTAGTTATTGTATTATATAAAACCCAATACTGGTATCTAAATTGAAAATGAAATAATAATTCAAATGTTTCAAGTTTAAAAACGAGTTTATACGAAATTATGTTTTTGTGACTTATATCGTTCTTCCCGTGTACCCTTCAATTATTAAATATAGTAAGTATAAATTAAAAAGGAAAACTTCAGTTGATATTGATATTTATGTCATATTGTAAGAATCGCATGAGCGTGTACATCTAAGCACTGAGTAACCATGGTCACCAGTGACATGTTACATATTGAATTAATTATGTTTTGTTTTATAAAATACATTTTGTAAAGTTTTGGATAATAAAATGAATACAGTTTCGTATAATTATTGTCCATTACAATATCACTTTTTATAATAAAAACTGTAGGTCATCTTCTCAATAAACCTTTGACGCATGCTATTCATTTGTCCTTCGAACAAGAAATTTTTCGTGGTAAATTCAAAATCAACAAAATAATTCCCATCTACGAAAAGGGTGACGGAATTTGTGTTGATAAGTGTCCTTCATTTGCATTAACTTTTAAAATTGGTGCAAGGTAAAAGAATAATAGCTCATAATAAATACGATTTGAACCGAATATCTCTACTAATGATGCTTTGCAATGTCTTTACAGCACTATTACTTATTTCCTTGCAGACAATGGAACTCTTATTGGTATTTTTTGCGACTACAGCAAAGCTTTCCACTGCGTTGACCACACTCCATTGTATTCAGCTTCTCGCGTGAGAAGATCAAACACGTAGGCTCTATTTGTATTGATATTGCCATAAAGTTTATTATTATAATCTTTCTAAATTTCTTTTAAATCGTTTCAAGTGTCGATATTTTTATTATTAGTTGTTTATTTTACAGTAATTTATTAATAAAATCTTTCTATTCCTTTCTGTTCTTTGCTTTGTTTGTAGTTTCGCAGAAGTTAATTCGATTCCTGTCTACTACTTCCTTTATGTTATTGTCCCATATCTTTGCTGAAGTTCCTCCCTTCTTCTTTGATTTCGTTCTTGCATCCCAAACAACTTTAGCTTGTCTGCTTTCTGGCATTTTTGTTAATTGTCTAAACCATACTAGTTTTATTTTTGTCATTGATTTTATGGAGGCTTTCTATTTGTAACTTTTATATTATACGTTCATTTCTTACTCTGGCTAATCTTGTAATTCCTTCAATTCTTCTCAAAAAATTTCATTTCCGCCGCCTGTATTTCACATTTAATTGTTTGGTTTAGTAGCCATCCATACTTCGCTTCCATAAATCAATGTTGGTGTCTGCACACTGTTTTGTATAATGTCTTCTTTGTTTATTGTTATATATTTATGACTTCATATTATTTTATTTATTGTATGGTAGATTCTGTTTGCTGACTGTATCCTCATGTTAATTTTCTGGTTTATAATTCCTTTGCTATTTATTGCTCCAAACACGTGAATGTCTGAACCTGTTGTATTTCTTTTCCATTTAGTGTCTAGTTTGTTCTTGTGTCTTTCTTTGTTATCACTTATCACCATTACTTTCGTTTTATCCAGGTTTATTACCATATTGTGCTTGATTAGTTCCTTATTTCAGATAATCTAGATGGTACTGCATGTCTTCTTCGTTTTTTGCCAAAATTTCTAAGTGATCTGCAAATGCACATTTTACTATTGTCTTTCTTTGTAGATTGTAGTATTCAATTTCCATTTTTTTATTTCTGTTCTTAATATCTTGTCTGGGAATAATATGAATAAAAGTGGGCTTAAAATCCTCCTTATCCCAGTCCTTTTGTAGTTTTAAATTCTTTTGAGTTTTTGTTGCCAATTCTAATATAATTAGCTGTTTCTCTGTATATGCTCTTTATGGTGTTAGCAGTTTATCGCTTGCTCATCATTCCCCTCGGTACTCGGTCGAACGCTTTCTCTAGATCTACGAAGTTTATATATAGTCTGCTATTTTGTCCCATCGTCTTTTCTGTCAAGTTTCTGATTGTGAATATATGATCTTGCATCGAACATCCCTTTCTGAATCCATAAAATTTAAAGCGCAATAAATTTCAAATTTCAAATCTCAATTTCTCAATTCGTTTCTGTGTGTTGGAAAAGTCACATGTCGCTGTGAATTTTACTTAAATTCGATGTTGCCAGGTTTTTTGATGTTTCACCAGATTTTATGAAATTTTGGTAATTGTTTAAAAACAATTTAATTTGAGTAAAAACTGGTGAATTTTACTTTCTCAAATAGTTTTATTTTCTTTGACCTTTTTTAAAAATTTATTATGAAACTTGACTACATGACCCCAGGATGTGCAGATAAGTTGATAATTGTGGCACTCTCTCTCTCTCTCTCTCTCTCTCTCTCTCTCTCTCTCTTTCTCTCTCTCTCTTCTCTCTCTCTCTCTCCCATCACTTAATTGCTGAGTCTGATTTTGATTGTAACAGTTCTCTGTTTTATCGATTAGCTTCAAAAATCGCTGCATGGCTCATTTTCTAATTTTCGACCAACTAAAATGGATGTGTATGATAAAGATATGTTACAATGTAAAGATCTCGATGTTATTCTACTCTACATATTATTTAATTTATTTTTAGAGAAGCTTTTCAGTGAAAAAAGAGTGTAGTTAAAATCTAATTTTTTCTGTGGTTTTATCCAGAATGGTTTGTTCTCAATTTAAATGTTTGTAATAATCAATTTCTTCCGTGATTTTCTTTTTAATAAAAATTATTTATGAGTTTATTGTCGATTTGGTGAAATTTTCTTAATCTTGCTACATTTTCGTAACAAATGTGGAGACTTTTTTTGAATTGGCCTCGCTGCTTTAACTTATCTATTAATCATGAGGTCGCACAAGGAAATCGGCAGAGTTAAAGTGAAGATCGTGATTACTTCACTCTGGAGGTTGGAAGAGGATCTTTTACGCCTGGGAAAACACGCTGAGAAGAATCAGATATTGAGATTGAGAGAAGTTATCGAGGGACGAGGAATAAACGTGCATATTTCGAGTTATTACTAAATTTTAAAAACATAGTGTTGGAGACCAGCCTTGATATGATTTTAAGAGTTATAACTCACCTTCAGCCATCTATTAAAGTTATTTTAATTGTAATCGTTCCAATAGGAGAATACATATCCAGAACCATTAAACAAAAATTTGTATCTACCTTCACAGAATTAGTAGAAATAATAATACAGATATACGAAAAAAAATGGGTTTACAACCTAATCTAAACAATAATTACATATATAATTATAGAAAATAGAAGCAAAATTACAAGAAAAATAGAAAGAATAACTATCATCTTAGTTATTATTTGTAATACATAAACAATGTTCCCTTAAATACACCAAATGAATAAAAAAAGTCTAGATTAAATGAAGTATTTATTCTGTGTTCTATGAATGATACAATTGAAAGTTATTTTTTCTGGATGTGGCATGAAATACAGGGATTGATAATAATATTGTGTAATAATATATACTATATGCGTATAGATAGCATAAATGAAGTTCCATATTTGCAGAACGTACACTAGTTTGGATCTAAGAAAAACAATAATAGGCGAGTTTTTTCATCTTATGATTGTGATTCTCTAAATCATGATTCGCTTCAACATGATTCATTTGAAACAAGTTCTTAACGTTGCATAATAAAATTTATATCACCTTGAATTGAGCATAATGCACACGATTCGAATCATAATAGTACTCGCGAAAAAAGTATGTTTCAGAATTGATAGGAACGTAGTAATGACCCATCTTCTTCTCAAATAAGTACGATTATTAGTTATTTTTCTGGAAATTACTATAAACCTAGTTTGTGGAGGTTTGACGTAATATTTTAGGATCAAAAATTTGAAAAACGGAATGAGGAACCTTCTTTATCACAAATCATTACGATCGGCAATTGTGTTAATAAATCTAACCTTTGGGTATTAAAAAATTAATTATATTAGGGGCAGGAAGTTGAGCGACAACGAAATGAATGGAAGGAACGTTGTAACGAACTTTTCTTCGCCGATGTACTGACATTCGGCAATTGTTTGGTAACAAATGAAAGGCATCTAAGAAGATGCCAATTTATTTTCCTATAGTTTTACTTGAAGTCTTCTTCAGTGTCGTGGAGCCTAGAGGTTAGACCTGCGAAGCTGGTCAAATAGTAAGTTGTTACTATTTTGTATATATTGACTATTTCTATACATTTTGTACTCATGTCAACAGAAATAAATTTGAATTATACTACGACCTGGCACACGTCAAGACATGGTTGTATGTTGCGACTTACTAGTATCGATCAATCTTAGTTTAGTCCCTGAATAGATAATAATTTATTGGGGAATTTCTTTATCAGAATATTTAGGTCTGTGTCAGTACCATAGTTACAGTTAAAATAATTGATACCAATGTATTACATTAGTTAATGTTCAGCGGTATTATCATTTGTTTATGGTATTGTTTAGCGTTCATAAAGTAGTTCTTTCTGGACTAGTTCATTAAAGTAAATACAATAAACAATTTGGTAACCAAACAATAGAAAAAAGCCCATTTATAAATTATCATATTCTTTCATTGTAACGTTATGTGTCAAATATAAAAGACATTCTAAGTTAAGAAAAATAATCTGTAATGTAATCAATCATAAAATAATGTACATAACACGTACATAATAGGGTTTTATTGACTCGCTCATTTAAGTGCCTTGCTTCGTTACGCTCACTCGACTCCGAAACTGTCTCCTCAATAAAACCCTTAATTATATACTTGCTAAATAAATGTCTATTTTAGTACACACTCTTCAAAATGATTACTTCGCAAACTATTTACAAAGTCATTGAGTGAATAACATATACCTACTAGATCTATACAGCGAATGCTTGGCTTTCGGAACGTCGGCTGTTGTAGTGCAGCTCAAAACCTAGGTCAAATGGACACGGAACGTATGCCCATGTTTCTTGAATACTATTGGTTGACGGCGAAAGCGCGAATTTAAGCTAGGTTTCCTGCCCATTGCGTACACGTGTGATGGTTAGTTTTTGAGGTGCTTTTGTGTTTAAAAAATTGTCCAGACAAAGTAAAATTTCATTGACAATGTCAAATAAAAAGTTGTTTAAAAATAAAATTGACAAGCTGAGTTAATTACTGACATTTAAACTAAGTCAATATTATTTAGAAACATTTTTAGTGCATAAGTCGTGGGGAATTTAATAACAATCCCAATGCCAAACAATTCGAAACAGCGTATAAAAGACTATTAGTCAAAACTGATAAGATTAGTAAAAAATTCGAATAGTTTGGCAAATGGACTCGACATATTACATGTCAGCTCAAAAAAAATAAATTACGAATCCAACATCGGAGACAAATGAAATCTCAGTCAGTGTATTTGGTCAGGACTATTTAAATTGTATGTGGTTATTAAATAAATATGTAGATGACGTGGTGGAATATATTGCTGGGTTCATTAAAAAAAAAATTTTAAATTAAAAAAATGCTCCGTTGGGACGTTGGGAGTTTTTGTGTGCTAACATCAAAAATTGTATGCTCATAAATATTAAAGATTGTGGCGTTCTTTTGTACCCTACAAAAGACATCGTTACTGTATGTAAAACTGCAGAAAAATATTTTAGGGGCAATCAGAAAAATTTATTTAAAAATAAAAATATTAAAAAAAGTTTTGCTCTTAAAATATTTGTAGAATGTGCACCAAATGTATTTAATAATGAACACTGCATTAACCATTTAAAAAATCAAAATGTATTAGATAATCTTAAAACACAGATTGTAAAATTAATTATAGATATATTTTTAAAAATTGGATTTCATAATCATTGAGTGAAAAACATGATTACATAAAAAAACAAATACCATCGATTAATAGTGTTGAAAAATCAATAAATTTCTTAATACCTAACCATTCCCACACATTATTCCTGGACAAATTCAATTATGAATTTATTATTTCCATATTTCTTTCAGTTGGCAGTTGACAGTTGACATTTATTGTGTTTACATTGTAAATATTTTTAATCTACTATATAAACTAATTTTCATTAATTCATTGATTGTACAGTAACGTAGCATATTGGGTATTAATATTTTTATTAGTAATTTCTCGGTGTAACGCTTCAGTTATTTTTCGGAAACTTAAATTTCGAGCCATAATATTTAAAGTATTGTTAATAAAGAAAATAATATATAATTGCAAACGCTATTATGAATATTGATATTATTTTCTTTAATTCACATTTATTTCATATTTATATTTATTTTGTACTGGAACGCATGCGCACTGTAACTATTTTTCCTAGGAAAATAGAGAGAGTATATACGTTTGTCTTCCTTCTCAGGTTACCCCTCATCTCACGGGTAAGAGCATTCGCTGTATAGATCTACAAGGTACATGGTGAATAATAAGGACCGATCTTTCCATCTACGACTAAAATACCGAATAAATTATTCGCCGAATAAATGAAAAATTTCGCATCGAAACCATAGCTCAAATGATACTTATTGTTCCAGCTGCCATTTTTTTATGCATATTTTTTTTATTTATTGGACGAATAACTTATTTCGGAAGTTTATTCATAGATGGAAATATTGGCTCTAAGGGCAATTGAAATTGAATAGGGTTCACTAGAAATAAATGTAATTTTGGTATTTATTATAAATATATAGCGATAAATAGTTGTGTGTACATAAATATATAAATAGTTCAGTTAGTTTTAATTCAAATACTGCTGTTCTATAACTTCTTCGATCCGTGTCTCGTAAGAAACGTTACAATATAATTAAATGAGGCTCATTTGACTAGTAATAGTAATATTCTGAATGGAAACTTACATTGACACTGGCGTTGCTCGGAGATGTCCAGCGCAGGGCGTCATCGGGGACGTTGAGAAACACAACCACAGCGCAAGACAACTCTAGAGTCTGGCCCACAAACACCAAATCCTCGGATGGGCCAGTTATGACTGGGCTTCCATTCGCATATTGCAGTAGCATACTTGGATCTACAATAGAACATTATATTACAATTGAGAATTAGCACACATGCGCTTGTGCGCTCGTGTGTTAAACATCTTGTTTAATAACATTTCACTCATTTGTGTACGACGTTTTAACTGAGAATATATTTCATATGTCACGTGACCTATTTTCAGGCAATCAACGTTGAGACATGTCTATCACAGCGATAAGTTCCTACGAGAGAGTAGTTTTTAATCAATAATGATGCAAAAATCTTGAAAGTTCAACCAATAGGGGTACAGTATTATAAGTGATAAAATCCCGCAACCCATATAAAACCCCGTTACCGATATCCCGATAAATTTCCCGCTACTAAGTAAGCAAACAATTGTTTTGTTTTTAAATGCCAGTGTGACAGTTAATTAATATTTTGCGTTTCATTTTGTGTTGTCCCTGGAATATATTTCATAATATACCACACGACCTTTCTGATTCTATCAGGTAAATTTTTATTTTTATTCACTCAATTTTTTTGCAAAACCACTCAAACAAACTGACATTAGGTAAAAACCTCTCCTCCTCCGAAGTTGAGATTTACCATAAAGTTTGCTTTCGTGTTTGTTGCTATGCAAAAAAAATCGTGTAAAATAAAAATTTATCGGGGGTAATATAAAAAAACCCTCTGATTTTATCGATAATTTTTTAATTTGCAAGATTTTTTGGTTTAGCAACAAACACGAAAGCAAAGAGTATTGTAAATCCCGACCGCAAAAGAAGAGTAGTTTTACTTAAAAGTAAAAAAAATTAGTGCTAAAAGATAAAAATTTATCAGAGTAAATCAGAAAGTCGTATGGTATTTGATAAAATAAATTCCAAAGACAACACAAAATGAAACTTGAAATATTAATTAACTGTCACAATGACAGTTATAAACAATAACAACTATTTGTATACTTGATGCAAGGAAAAGGGGTATTATCGGTAGAACGGAATTTTGTCAGAAATAATGTAACAAGAGAGTGAGAATAAATTAAAAATAATATGACAGATCTGTCGAAAACTTGTTGCCAGGCAATAGCCACGAAAGCCCGTAGGACTTGAGTAATTATTGCCAAATGGCAACAAGGTTGAGAAGGATACTGGAGAATTATTTTCTAATTTATCGAACTCTCGAGTTATATTTAATTAGATTATTTTATTATTTCATCATCAGGTACGCCAATAAATCTACCTTTTTTGATCATTTTTTACTTGTGTTGATGATAACTATCTGATATCTAACATCTGTCATCAAAAACAAAAAGCTACAGAGATTATTCCCGGAAATAATCACAAGAGCTTCATTCTCAGTAAAATAATGACAGGATTAGTTAAAACGCAGACACGTGACTTACTATGAAGCATTTCATTGGTTTTAAGAAACGTCGAAAAAATAAGTACAATACTGTTCCCATTGATTGACTTTAAAAGTGTTTTGCATCACGATTGGTCTTGTGATATTACTACCGGTAATATGCAAATGAAATTATCATCTTGTTTTACTAAAAATACAGTAATACTGGAACGCTCATTGACGTTGGAAATGCGAGCTGAGAGAGACAGGTAATATGTGAACAATCATCTTTGTCGTAAAGTTCCTTTTTCAAGTTAATAAGAAATTTTAAAGAAATTAACATAGAATTTTGAAATAAAATGTTAAGTATAAAAATGCAATAATCCCTTAATAGAATTGAGTGCAATTTGCAATTATGTATATGAATTTAAAGAAATTTCCAAATAATCAAAAAAACACTTTCAAATATTAGTTATTATTTTTGGACAGGACTGTGCAACATGTTTTTACACAGCAGCTGCTCAACAAACCCATATCAACCGCTCTAAAAACAAGTGTTAAACGAAAAAGTGTAGCCCACCACATCTACCTGTCTCATACTTGTTTTCCGTTTTCACTTGTGAATAATAGTTGTTTTAATCAATAAAAATAAATGTATAATATAGACCAATAGCCGTTAATTTTAGCAAAAAATATCGATTCAGTAATGTTCAAGGAATCAGGTTTAGTAAAAAGAGTAAAAAACTTAATTTGCAGACAGGTACGCGTGGCTCCATCTATAGGAAGTACTTTACTTTAACTTTTTCTTTTTATGTATTCTGGGTTCACTTCGTGTCACCCACTGAAATCGTAGGCTTTTACGAAACCGGAAAACGAGAGGCAGATAAATATCGTGGGCCACGTTTCTTTGTGTAACACTTGTTTGTAGAACATTTTACAACAAAGACAGATAGCCCAACAACTAGCTGTCTCTCTCGGCTCGCATTTTCAACGTCAGTTAGCGTTCCAGTATTATTTCATTTCAGTTTTATTACCTTTTAAATAGATATTTAGGTATGTAATAAGTTGCGAAAGAAATGTGTGTTAAACACGCCTAGTATTTAAAATACGATTTCGCAACGTATTCCATTCAAGATTTTTTAAACTTGCGTTTTAAAACAGTTTATTTATTTTTAAATGTCAATACTTTGAAATTTAAAATATTAAAAATTAGACACGTGTCAAGTTCAACTATTAGTTACTATAGGAATAATTATGTTGTTTAATAAACATTGCTGTCATTGTGCTTCGGTGCATAAATTTTCTTGAGTTTTTTCGTAAGACCTTTACATAAAATAAGTAACTCATATATTGATTCTGACATTGAAAATGGAGCAGAGGTTGCACTGGTTTAAATTTACATGCTCAGCACGCAAAGCTGCACATTTACTTATAATAACACAATGTTACTATAAACATAGTACAATCCCTAGAGGGTAAAATGCAATAAAATGTTAAGAAAAGTTGAATCCAATAGATATTTTACACTAATATAGTTAAAACCTAGTATAATCATATAAAGAAAAGTCTACACAAGAACAATTGTAATAAAATATCTCAGTAAATATTAAAATATTTTAGAAAACAGGAAAATAAAGAGCATAAAAAAGGTATTTTTTTTTCAATAATGATAGTTTTCTAGGAAAATGCTTTTAATAAAAAGCCCTTTACTTGCTTGTACGAAATAAAGGAAATATTGTTATTATGAAAAATTTCAGTTTTCATATTTCAATGGAAATATCCATTTTGACCGAAGCGTAAATAGTAATGGTGTGTCCATGCGTTTGTATTTTTACGCTCTTTCTAACTGATGAGGTAGATCTGGGAGCAATTCGAATACAGTAATATTAATATAAACGAAATATTCAAATCTTTTAAGCTGTATTACAAATAACTATTTGTTTAATCCTATTAATAATAAATATTAACCATTCAACCAAGTAGGTTGATGTTTAAAAAATATAATAGATATTAAATTAAATAAAAATTATGCATTTATATATAAAAAATATTTTATCTATTAGTCTTTAATTACTAAAATTACATAACATTCATATATTTATTTACTCTACAGGAAAAAATCCCAATTAAAGAGTATCTAATAATCAAAGAAATACGTACATAGAGAATAGGCAATTGTCATTGCATTATTGTACAATGCCAAGTATAATATAAAATATTAACAGATGATTGAATGTTGAACATAGCAATAAATAAGTCAGTGATTGTAACCTTACTTTATAATATTGAAAATGTAACATACAAAAAAATATGAATTACTTGATAATAATTGTTTAATTTTTTAGAATTAAAAAATTTTCGACTTTTTGTTGAGATGTCTTTATTTAATATATATGTGCTAGGCATAAAATAACTCCATACGGAATAATTATATTAGCAGATAATAGTCGAATAAAACTTTTTCGCTGGAAAGATAATTGCCATAAGAACTTTCAAATTCTTCATGCAGAATTGATGCCACTTGGAGCCACCCGGCACTGGATGCATTAAATTTCCTCGCGAAATAAAATGTAACCAGTCTGGCCCCCGAGTTTTCAATGCAAACTTTTAGTTATTGATCACAAATAAAATAGCTATATATTCTGAAGTCTATGTGCCACATACTCAGCCATATATTGGAGATCATGATAAATTATTTCTTGAAATATATATTTTTCAAAAGAATTTATCAAATTTGTATGCTCACTAGTTATTTCAAAATGTGTCATTTCCTCTTCATTATAAGTTTAATCTTTGGTTACATTGTTAATAAATTTTGTGAAAATTCAATTGAACAGGGTTCTATGATTTTTACTGTATTTTTATTTCGAATAAACACAGCAGCGGAGTATCTCGTATTATTTTATATTGTAAGAAGATATTTAATTTAAGTTTGTTCTGTGTTTTGTTTCATAAAACTAATAAATAAAGAAAACACTAATAATTAATACACTAGTTTACATATAGAAAAAAAAACATTTACCATTTTCTATGTTAAACTTATACATGTTGTTACCTATTGCTTTGCAAGATCTGTATTTTTTGGAAATCTGTAATATTTTGTCTGTTCCTTTGGTTTTTCTGGAATAACTCAAACAACCAGACACTGCAAAAATTATGACGAAATATGGCGATACGGAATGTATAAAACAGGGACACAGTAGCCTGCCCGCCCCATTCTGCTCCCAACAAATATGAGCGCTCTAACTGACACACCATTACTATTTACGCCATGCATTTTGACCATCCTTGAATACATTTTGACTAGTTCCGGTGTGACGTCTGTATGTATTTATGGATGTACGTAACGTATGTATGTACGTAACTAAGTATGTATTTCGCATAACACAAACCGATTAGCCGTAGAATATTGAAATTTTGTTTATGGAACTGCAATAATATCTAGTTATGCAGCTCTCATTTCTATTGCAATTAGAAATGCTAACAGGGCACTTCGCACGAAGGGTTTTTGGAATTTTTCTCATAACTCAAAAACGATTAACCGTAAGATGTTTTCGATCAAAAACCAGTTAAATGTCTACAAAATCGGTTTTCAAAACGGTTAAGTTAACCGGTTTGATAAAATAAATCGGTTAATTAATCCAGAAAACAAGGTCAACGATACATAGTTGTAATTAGAAACTAGACACTACGCAGTACAGAGATTTATAGACAAATCATGAACTAAGTTAAATGGTTTAAATAACCGGTTGTTTTTTGGTTCATTTGGTGTAATTAAATATACATTTTGTTAAATCTATTCAAATGCACTCATTTCGCACTACATTGCACCAGTAATATTTTTTTTGCACTATTTTATATAATTTATTACAATCATTAATATTTGGGTGAGGCCTACTTCATGCGACCCCTACATATCTAATATACCCCATATATTTAATATACTGAAATGGTTGTTATTATTGCACTATTGCAAATAATATATTTTGTTATCTTCTTTTTGGGTGGGCCAACTTTTTTATTATTATCTTAAAATAATTTTGAAAATTTTATTATTTATCTGCCGCCTACCTCTAAATAAGGAAGGTATTATTTTTGGGCTAAAAATTGGGCAGTGAGTTTTCAATGATTAAGCGCGTTTTAGGGTCCCTACAATACGATTTGACTATCTTCGCCATGATGTCTGCATGTATGTATTGTTACGGTTTCGCTACACTTTTCCCTATTTCCGCCTCTGAATAGGCAATCTTTTAAGCAAAGGTGTATCTTCGGATGTCACTGTGAGTGTTTGTTTAACGAGTTGCCAGTACCGCCACTTAAACATATTTTAATTCAATTAAATTCACGACCTTGCCTGTAAATGTAAGATTTTTAACGCTTTTTTTGCTGACTTCGGTTCTTTTAATTTTTGAGTCTCGTGTGACTAGTTGTGTTCTCCTATAATTTTGTGTAAATTTTGGAAGTGTGAAACTTTATTGGCGTTTGGCACAGCCCTTTGGGATTTTGAGGAGACCAACGTAGAATATATTGACGTATTCATCGGCATTTGCCGGATCTGAAGATTCACGTACTCGATTTTAAACTTTAAAGCCGCCCAACATCTCAGGTACATGAAAGACGTTTAATTTTACTATTTCTTAAAATTATATTTTCTTGTTTGTTTAACTGTGGTGTGCTGGTCCCTCTTAAATGAGATACTGACGTGATATCTTTTCAGGCTTTTATTTATGATATACTCTACTGAAATTGGTGGAGGTTATTTTGGCATCATTATTGTTGCATTGGCTTTTGTGCCATATCGCTTGGACTGTCGGCATACTCGGCGACAAAGTCCCGTGCATGTGCGCCGCACCGTCTGGCCCACCGCTCGCAGTTTTGGCACACGTGGTGAGCCCGGAATCCTGAGCGCCGCCATTAGGCAGATCGTCAGCCGCTCGACCACGATCGGTGACCTCCGGCAACTACCGAGCTACCGAGCCAACTCGCCACCTAGAGGGGGACACTACTCCAGTTATTTACCGCTGTTGACAGCTAAGCGATAATATTTGTTTATTTTATTTAACCATTATTTATCTTTTGCGAATTTTGTTATTTGTGTTGCACCCATTTGTTTGCGTATTGAATTCGCTTCCCGAATACCATACGCTTGTCAAAATTAGAATTACTTTTATATTATTATTGGTACTGATATTCTGTAAGAATCTGATCTTACCTCGCCGTAGTAAAGTAGTTTATGTTGCTGACTGTGAGTCTGCAGCCAGTAGGTTCACGCCACGGCTCGTAGGGCTATTTCTACATCTCACTTTTGTTAGCGCGACGCGACAAACGTTTGGTCGACCATTCGCCGCCCGTGTCTCAGTTGAGCGCTCTATTTATCAAACGCAATCTCGTGATAGTCCTAGTTGCTACGCCGCGAACGACTCGCTGCGCATATGCTCGTTATTTGTATCCTACCGCGCGCACCCCGGTGATATCAAATTTATTTATTTATTTATTTATTCGTTCATTGATTCATTGATATACTACATATTCTTTCCCTTGTATTTTTATTATCTTAGAATATATATACACACTCGTAAACTTTACCTACGTAATTTTGTTTTCTTTGCTTGTCTGCGACCTTAGTTTTCCCTGCCTTCGGTTTGTTGGTCAACCTCTGGTTGGACCTTTACGGCTAGATCAACTGGCGCCCTCCCCCGTTTATTTTAGTTTGAGCACCCACTCCCGTCTCCACTGTAGCTCGCCGTGGTTCACCTAACCCCAGGGAATCACCATCTCTAAGTCGTAGCAGTATGTATGTATGTATATGTGTGTGTGTGTGTGTAGTCTGTGGCAATTTTTTCGTCTCACATAATTCAAATACTATAATATAAAAAAATACATTTTTGTGAATTTTTGCTTCTTATATTTAAATGACGAGCTGAATTTTGGATAAAATTGGTCGACCGGAAGTAGCAGTTTACTTGAAGCCCTTAACACGGTTAAATTTCCTTTTTCAATAATTCATGTAATTTTGAAAGTTGTAGAATATTTAATTTTACATCTGTTTTGATTACACTAATTTTATTAATTTTCATTAGATTTATTAGAGCAAATAAATTAAAGAAATTAGATTTCATAAATCTTGCATTCCTTGTACACCATGGAAACACTTAAAAATTATCATTTTTTTACGCAATGTGACACATGTCATTTTGATTGTGATTGTGAAGCTGTTTCTTAGTAAAATATATGTCAAAAAATTAAATAAATTTACGAAATAAAATAAAATTTTTCAAATATAAATAGAAAATAAACAAATGAGAAGGTATGTTTCTGTATCATCAAATATTATTATGTACCGTTTAAGAGTAGTATTGGGCGGGAGGTTATGTGTTGCACACATCAGACTTTTTTTATTATCCTAAATTCATTTGGAAAATTTAATTTTTATTCTGCATGTTATGCACTGTAAAACACCATACTTAATATGAATTGCACCTTCCCCATATTTAATTTATTAAAAATAATATTAGGTCAACTTAATGAAACTTACACTACTTGTTGTAATACTTTGCAAGCTGAAATGTTACTACTATCTACATATTTGTAAGATGCACTGCAGGAAAATGACATGAAAAATAATGAAAATGTGTTTGCTACCTCGATGTAACAATTCCTAGCTATTAATTAATTTCTTCTAAACAAATATATTTTTATGAAACCCTGTTTACTCTGGCGTATTGTGTGCGATATAATAATTTTGTTTACAAAATGAAATAGTAACAAAAGTAATTCAATGCAAGCAAATATTTTAAATTTATTATTTAATTTAACCCCCAACCCAAATGGCCCGATCAAATTCAAACACATAAAATCTGCCAATATTCAAAATAGACCTGCATAACGCATTTTTTTCTAAAGACACATGCATGTAAAATTTCATAAGGATCGGACCAACGGTCTAGATTTACATAAAAGATAAACAATTATTCGTTCATACACAAGATATAAACATTCTTATTCATTATATCTGCAATAATATACTTTAATAAATAGGTACTGTAAACTGCAGAACATAATACTTAACATTATTTTCCCGTAGTTCATATTACGCACAAAAAATAATGAAAATTGAATTTCATAGAAAACATTTATCTATTTCTACGATTTTATCTCGAACGGTACTCGTAAATATTCAGTCACTTGCGCTATGCCTATTTTCTAAAATAGATAAGTTGATGTTTTTCTATTCGTACTTTATAGTTTTGTTAAAAAGTTATTCACATTTTTGCGAAAAGTAATAATTTTTTTTATAAATTTTTTTTCCATGTTATAAATTTAGAAAAATTCGACTCTTCTCTAATAATTTTAAAACAAAAAGTTTCAATGATACTTTCCGTGCTGTAAAAAAATTAGTGAAAGTAATAATTAGTTTATGAATAATTATATTATAAATTGAATAAAGTTGAAAAAAATATTACAAAATAAATATCTACATCAATACATAATATAAAGGCTAGAAAAGTAAAGAGTGACAAACAATAACGTAACTCTAACATGAGTAGTTCCAGCACATGGTCCTTTTTATCCATGAGATCGTTGTACTCCTCCCATAACATATTAGGTCTCTTACAAAATGCTATGAAATGACCTGCGCCACTATCTGTATTATCTGGTCCTTTGTATCCTACACCCCTTAAATTACATACTTTATCTTCAATATTAAGAAAGCCAGGCATTTCTTTTAAACTGCATGAAACCTCCAAGCATTTATTTTTGCAATCAGTTGGCTCGTTAATAACAAATTCTGAATTGTTAACAAATGTTTCAAGTTTAAAAATTCCGCACATAATCTACCATCCAATCTGTATTTGCACTTTCTTTTAAGCTTAGATGGTTCCATATATTTAACAAATTGTACATTTAAATTAGTTGCTCCAGTATCTAATGATATACTATAAAATGGAATATTTATTACGTCTTCGTAACTACAAACAGGGGACTGGCAGGTTAGTTTTTTTTTACCACATAAAAAATTATTGCCCCAAATTTTACAAAACATATTGGTAATTGAAGTAACTGCATTTATTTTGTGGATGTTTTCAGGTATTACCACAGTAGGAAAACATTCTTGTAGTATATCTGTCTTTATTCTATATGTTTTAGCAGTTATGCCTGTACTTGTCATAGACATAACATCGCAATTTTTTTTCTTTATTATTCTGCACGTATGCAGAAAATATTGTGCTATCACAATACGCCGAACACAAAATTTGTGTGATAAAGCACAAATATTTTCTAAAGAAATATACTTGTCTTTAATTTGTACTACTTTTTGTTCCACTCTATGTCCATTTTTTGAAAAGCCCATTTGGCATTCTTCTTTGTATTTTGGATAAGTCTATTTTTTAAAATTCTGAGAGTGGCTCTAGGTGCGAAGTTCTAAGTCGAGGTGTTGAAAGCAAGGCTACAGTAAATATAGCTTGAAACCAAATGTATAAATGTTCAATGTTAGTACATTGTAAAGCTTGTCCTAAAGCAGTCATATAAAATCGACGATTAATTGCATTACTTCGATTTGTTGATGGTTTTAAACCAGACCAACCTGATATTATTTTCATGACATGAGCAACATCATTTCTTAAATAACAACATGATACTACTTTTTTACGATTACAAATTATATTATAACAATATTCAACATAATCCGATAAAGTTTTGAATTCGGTGAAAGCATTATTACAAGCGTACATTAATGCTCCTGACACGTCTGTTTTTATTTCATTTGGAATTGGAGCTCCTGGTTTTCGCCAAGCAGATATCCATGCAAAAACTGTACAACTATCGTGCGCTTCTGATAGCATGTTTGTTACAGAATATTGTTTCCGAAATCATTTTATTTACCGCAGATTCACGTGCAGATAAGAAATGTTTCTTATTTCCATCATATTTCATTTTAAAGTTTCCTGTGCATACAAAATAAACAAGTATTTCTTCTCGATTTGGGAGCGGTTCATTTAAAATTTTACAAATTAATTGAGAGTTCCGTTGAGAACACCTACCAGTGAATACTGAATAATTTACGCCGAGTTTTATTTTTGTCGCTCTTTTAAAAACATGGGAAAAAACTAAATATTCCCTACCAACATTTTATTATTCATTGCTATTTAATAAAATTGTGAATTGTAAAACATTACTAGTTTCTTCTTCTTCGATTTCAGAAATTTCACTTTTATCTGTTTGGTGTTATGTTGAGTATTGCTATTGGGATCTGATTCTGTTTTCTATGTTTAAATTGTAGTAATTTTTGTGTACGATTGTAAATAATGCCAAAGATATAATGTTAATATTCTGTTTAGTTAATTTGGCACTCTCAATTTCTTTACGTTACGTTTTTTTTAACCATTTTAAATCTAAAATAGTTTATGCAATATTAATATTTTATATAAACATTAATTCAAATATTAACTTACTATACTTCTACAAATTTTCCAAATTTTAATTACACTTTTGTTTGTTTTGATGTAACCATAAGTGTTATCAACCTAACTCGCGGAAAGGTGTTCGCGGGTGCTACTGCACCACTTGCCCCGGGCGTCTGTCGCCCAACGGTTTCCGCTAATTATTTGACAATGGCCGCCAGTTGGTTAATCTGACCATCCGTACCTCGACTTCGTGGGGATGCGGATTCTCGGCGATGTTCAGAACGCTGAGGTTGTTCAGGGCTTTCCATACGACGTCTCTTTACGCGTTGGATTACCTCGCTCTCGGAGCGCGCTTCACTGTCTGAAGAGTCGCTATAACCTTGAAGTGAATCCATAGTGAACACTAAAGCACGTCGTTCAGATCCCACTTCTGATATGTTATCAACCTAACTCGCGGAATCACCTTCGTACCGTCCTACAGACGCGGTCCCCTAAATAATTAAGTAAAATTAAACTCATTATTCTCCACGCCCTAATTCACTAGCCGTACGACGAGTATGCACTTACTTCCACGACCGTCCTGTTAAGTTCGTCCTGAAATAAAACGCAAGTGTGAACCATAAGGTTCAGTGGCTGTCGGGTGACACAAAGTTAATAACAGCTAGAACGACAAATGTAGACATGATCGCAATGCTAACGAAATGAACACGCTTGCACGCACGCGCATGGCGGGAACCACACGCCATCAAACTCCTTACAGGCGGGAACCACACGCCCTTAAACTCCTTAGACCATCAGCCTCTGGGCCACGACTCTCAAGTCGCTTAACAGGTCAAGACCACCAGCCTCAGGGGCAACGGTTTCAAGCACCGCTTAACGGGTCATATACGTCGAGACCACCAGCCTCAAGGGCCATGGTTTCAAGCACCGCTTAACGGGTCATATACGTCGAGAACACCAGCCTCAAGGGCCACGGTTTCTAGCACCGCTTAACGGGTCATATAAGTAACGCACAGCATAACATATGAACAATGAGTTCAGACCGCGTGATGTAATATCTTTCAGTGACAATGACAGAATGTGTATCAAAACATTACTCAAACACTCACCACGACTTGCTCTAATGTAGCTCGCTCCAGAAGGCGCCGACCAGGTTACTACAGTAAACCTCACACTCACTTAATAATCGCACAGACACGTCTTGACACCACCACTCATCAAATTCAACTGACTGTGTGATAATTAAATGCATTCACAATAGAATAGGGTTTGCGTAAGAGTAGAAGCATTAGATAACTTTCAAACAAACTGTATTTATTTCATTAATTATTGTTTTATAATTCATTTACCCATTCAATTTTATTTAATTTGCTACACGGCTATTTGGTGTCGCTGACATAAGTTATAAATTGAAACATTCAGTACCATTTTCACGTTGAAAACAGTGCTCCCAACTGAGTAAAACGAATTTGAAAATTTTATATCTATTGGGCTTCATAAAAATAAATTTGTTTAGAAAAAATTAATTAATATTAATTGTTATATTGGGGTAATAAATACATTTTCAATATTTTTCATATCATTCTCCAGCAGTGCATCTCTACAATATGTAGATAGGAGTAAAATTTCAGCTTCTAAAGAAGTACATTATCAGTAAAGTAAGTTTCATGAAGTTGACCTAATATTATTTTTAATAAATTAAATATGGAGAAGGTGCAATTCATATTAAGTATGGTGTATACAGTGCACAACATGCAGAACATAAATTAAATTTTCAAAATATTTTTAGGATAATAAAAAAATATAAAGTTGGCCCACCCAAAAAGAAAATAAAAAAAAAAGATTATTTGCAATAGTAAAATTATAATAACCATGGTGAAAAAAGAGTGCATTTGCCATAGTAACAAAGGCAACAAATATAATTTCAGTATATTAGATATGTAGGGGTCGCATGAAGTAGGCCTCACCCAAATATTAATGATTGTAACAAATTATATAAAATAGTGCAAAAAAATATTACTGGTGCAATATAGTGTGAAATGAGTGCATTTTAATAGATTTAACAAAATATATATTTAATTACACTGAGTGGTTGTCTTCATTGACCTTGAATATACTAACTGTAATATTTGCACTTCATAACACTACTAAAACCATTTTTTATTTGATGGAAAACTTTACCCATTATTGTATGCAGGGGACAGATTTTTGAAGTGTGATTTAATTTTTTTAATTGTCGTGGTTTTTGGAGGAAACGTGGATTTTTCTGGGTACTTTTTACAACTTGTTTGTAATTTTTGTTGATTGATGTAATTTAAGGAAGGCATGTGTTTGGTTAAGAAGTAGTTATAAGTTTTTGTAAGCGATGTGCTTGTGTTGTTTTGCGGGAAAGAAGGAATGTTCTGCGTAAATCATAGCGCTCTATTACAAAAAAAGTGCCAGTGACGCACCTGAGTCGGTGTACACATTCAATCAACTGAAACTGAAACTTCAAGAGAAACTGTTGAAACAAGATATATTTTGGAGATAATCAATAATATTACAGCAAGAGAACGTTTGACTTTTGACTCTTCAATTAATTTTTTTACATTCATCATTAATTGTAATAATAAATGTACGAGTACCGATTATATTAAATTATTTACAAAATTGAAAGCAAGAAATAAATGCTGAACCCTGGTACAGCGCACCGAGCCTGACCCGCGCCCGTCAAAAGTAAACAGAACCAGTCGAGTGCTGTGCAGGTGCAGTTAGGTGGGAGCTTGCTAGAGATGCGTGAATTTGGCACGTCATATGTGAGCACTAACGTTTATATTATTACAGTAGTTAGTGCTCGTTCAAAATAATTATGTGTTACAGTCAGTTTAGTAGATATTTCAAATAAACTTAATGGCCTGCCAACTTCATGGTATAACGTCATTTGTTTAGACTGTGAAAAACTATTACGTAGTTGGTTAGTGCTTCGTTAGTACACTTTAGTGCTTCAAGTTTTTACTAAAGACTTTAGTTATGTGATGTGTCACAATGCAACAGTGCCCGACACGATACGAGCGCCAGTTTCGGCCAATTTCTGGCCGAAACCGAAACCGACACTTCGGTCGGTCCTTCATCTACTATCTGTGAAATGAAATGGAAGATACGCGTGCGCTTGCTGTCTCGTTATTTTCTAAAAGGGTTATGACATCAACGCTGAAGAAAGGAAGTGGAGTACTACTGCTGCGTTTTGAAAGGATTCCCTTTTAAATGACTAGGTTCATACGTAGGGCAAAGTGTACTTAGACTTGACAAGGCGAGTTTTGCCACTGTGTAAACACTACCGATTAGCTAATTGTTTCCTAAAGTCAAGAACAAAATAAATCAGACTGGACTCAAATAAGAGACTCGTATACACATATCGACTTTACTTTGTCGTCAGTGATATTAAATTTCCCTGGGAATTTGAAATATGTCAGCTGTTGTTTCCCTAATTTATATTACATCCAAAACTTTGATCGCATTTGCAACACCATTACAATAAAAAAAATCACGCTAGTATTACTTAATATATTTAATCTCAAATCACTGTCCATGGTTTTTCTATAAATACTATGAATTGTAATTTACTATAAATAAATTATTTACCTGATAAATTCTTATGACAAGTTTTTAAACATGAAGCAAAACACTAAAAAATTGAACCAGTTGGAACAGTATTATACTGATAAATTTTTATTTTTAAGCAAAATCATTTAAGTAATCTGATATTAGTTTGATTGCAGTTTGTTTTTTGTGATTGTTGTTAAGCAAAAAAAATGGTACAAAAAAAAGTACCGATATTACCCCTGATAATTTGTATAAAATTTATATTATAACCACACAAATTATCGGCTGTCAATAAGCTGAAAGGTAAAGAACAAGTCAATAATCTAAAGTAGATTTGTTCTTAATGTGTAAGCGCACTATATTAGATATATTTTTCAAAAATTAATTATTCAAGTCAAGTAAAAGTAATTTTTTTTCGGTACATGTGCACGTACTCAATATTAGCTTACTTAAGCCCAGTCTTAGAAAATAAAGACCCAGGAAGGAACATATTCTATCTCTAAGCATTGATAGCAGTCCGACGGAAACTGCCATTTTGAGACCCCACATTTTAATCGATTTGATTGGTTTAGCAGTGCAGCGGAAGTCATCACTTTATCATTTCATCACAATGCAGCATTCTGATTGGTTTAATGCAAATTTGTGGTCTTCGCGCCGAGCAGTGTAACTCGTGGCTACTAGTTTAGGGTCTCGCTTATATCTTTTTCAGTTTTTGAACTGTGAAGACGTGTTATTTTGAAAAATTACGTTTTTGTGAATCATCTTAAAAATATGGTTAGCTGTGCAGCATGTGGCCGAGCGCAGACAAAAAATTCATGTGTTAGAAGAATCACTTTTCATCGGTAAATTTTGAAATCAAGCGTGGTACATACAAATTTAGGTTAACTTTAAAATAGAATTGTGAAAGTAAAAAATATTGTTTTATGTATTTCAGATTTCCTAAAAATCAAGAAAAGCAGAATCAGTGGATTGCTTTTATCGATAAAGTAAACTGGAGACCATCTGGGAAAAGTTATTTGTGCAGTTTGCACTTCAATGAACGTTGTTTCGATAGAAGTTCCAGTTTTAAGACTCGGTTGAGAGATGATGCCTTGCCGTCAAGGTCGAAAGAGAAAAATATGTAAGTTGAATATGGGTTTTATTAAACTAGTTATTTTTAATAATAATAATTCGTAGATATATTTTATCACATCACAAGTACGGAGACTGCTTTATTGAAAAATTCTTATGATTGGAACATACTCGTTTTTCATTTAACCTTGCCGTAAGTGTGTTACACACTATTTTTTCTACGAAAGTATGAAACTCAAAATTAATACAAATTCTATTTAAATATAAAAAGTCATTTTTATGATAGAAAAATTGTCAAATCTACTTGTGTAGGAACATAATTTTAGAATAGAAACGGTAACTGTTGTGCATTTTGTTTACGTTATGTATTTTTTATTTAGGCTAGATCCACGCATAAAGATGAACATATTTTAGTTCTTGAAAATATTACTAGTACTGAGGGCAATCTAGATCCAGCTACATCTTTGGCAACAGCTGATCCATCTCCTTGTACTAGTACTTCAACTCCTGTAGTTGGTGAACCAACCAGTCCTCAGAAGACTACTGTGGAAGTCCCAGCTGTTGCAGATACACCGCGCAAAGTCATGTTAAGAAGGAGAATACATGACTTATCGGAGAAAGTTCAACAAAAATCTACAAAAATTCGATATCTTCAGAAGAAAAACTGGGAACAGAAGAAACAAATTTCGTCTCTCAAATCTGTTATATGTGAAATAAAGAAGAAGAATTTATTAAATGAAGAATGTGGTGATGCCATTTTAGAGACATTTCATAACAAGGATTTAATGAAACGATTATTTCGTAAGACAAATAGGAAGAAGACAAGCAAGGAGTATACACAGGTAGAAAGATCATTTGCAATTACACTGCACTTTTTTTCTCCCAGAGCTTATAGATATGTTAGAGAAAATTTTTTAAATTCATTGCCGCACCCCAAAACATTATCTAGATGGTATTCCACAGTAGACGGAAAGCCTGGATTCACATCTGAGGCTTTTGAAATTTTAAAAATTAAAGTCGAATCCCAAGACTTGCCGATAATTTGTTCTTTGGTTTTTGACGAGATGGCTATTCGTCAGCATGTAGAATATGATGGGAAAAATTTCCACGGTTATGTAGATTTCGGAACGAATATTCAACATGATTATATGGATGTTGCGAAAGAAGCTTTAGTTTTTATGGTTGTAGCAATAAATGGTACCTGGAAATTACCTGTTGGCTATTTTTTTATTACACGTTTAAACAGTGAACAAAAGGCGTTGTTATTAAGAGAATGTTTATCTAAATTAAATGATTGTGGTATTATTGTTACAAATGTAACATTTGATGGTTGCCCGACAAATTTCAGTATGTGCAAGGCTTTTGGGTGCACGGTTGACAGACTTATTGCAAATTCAAAAATGCATGTTGAAAAGAATTCTGTTTACGTACTTCCATATGATTAAACTCGTCCGAAACACATTCGGGGAGAAAATGCATCTTGTAGATGAAGATAGTCATATTATAGATTTTAATTACATTAAAAAACTGAATGACCTACAAGAAAACGAAGGACTTCATTTAGCAAATAAATTAAGGCGTCAACATATACTTTTTTTAAACAAAAAATGAAAGTTAAACTGGCTACCCAGTTGTTGAGTAGGTCGGTAGCGGATGCGCTTTTATTTTGTAAAAATAATTTGAAACTACAAGAATTTCAAAATTGCTAAGCTACAGCTAATTTTATAATTTTAATGAATGATGCTTTTGACATTTTAAATTCCAGAAATTTAAATAATCATGGATTCAAAATGGCTTTGTTGTGAAAATAACATTGGTAGCATAAAGAACTTTACTAAAAAATTATATTACAAATTTAAAACTTCAAGATGGCACAAACGTGTTACAGTCACCTAGAAAAATAGGGTTTGTAGGGTTATTGATTTGTCTGAATTCTCTAATTGGAATGTACGATGAATATATTTCCTCTGGAAAATTAAAATTTATTCCATTATATAAATGCAGCCAGGATCATCTGGAATTGTTTTTTGGAACAATAAGGGCACAAGGGGGATACAACAATAACCCTACTTGTAGACAGTTTACAGCAGCATACAAAAAAATAATTGTTCATGCGGAAATTAGAGACGGGGGAATCGGTAATTGTATACCGTTAGAAAAAAATATCTATTTTAAATAAAGGACATAAAAAACCAGAGGATGCCATTAATGAAGAAAATATAATTTTAAATGTAGATGTCAACATGGACGATCAGTTTGATT
The DNA here is from genome assembly GCA_963942605.1 of Poecilus cupreus. Taxonomy (NCBI): domain Eukaryota; kingdom Metazoa; phylum Arthropoda; class Insecta; order Coleoptera; family Carabidae; genus Poecilus; species Poecilus cupreus. Next base: position 24,589,493 of record OZ012713.1, on the reverse strand, counting down.
ATACAATAGACGATCATGACTATGCTTTAAATAATATTTCTGACAGAATATTCTACCGAAATTGTTATTTATATAGCGGGATTTCTTGTGCATAGTATTAAAAAAACACTAAAATGCGAATTGTGCATAGAGTCACTTTTGGGAAATGAAATTAATTTATTTAATTCATTAATAAAAACAAAAAATAAGGGTTACCCCCATAGCGACGTAATTAAAATATGCAAAATAACTGAAAAAATTATAAGGGAAAAGCTCACCTAGCCGAATAAAATATTAACTGATATTGTTATAAATAAAGTAAACAGACATATTTCTTACCCCAACATTTTTTCGCACATGCCATTACACGACAATTCAGTGATGTGCAGCCATAAATTAATATTAATTAAATGTATAGTTAAAAAGTATGTAGATTTAAGGGTACATTTCATGTGTAAAAATCAGACAAAAGAAGAAAAAATTAGGCATTATTATAATAAAATTATTTTATTTAAAGGACAGTAAATGTTATTTTATGTATTATATGGATTATAATTTTTATAAAAAAGTAAACATGGTTATTCAATTATTTTATGTTATTGTTTTCCCTTTTTCCCTCATTTTTGCAACAACCATTATTAAAATGTATTTTAAAAAGATAGATATTGTTTTATTTCAAAGGCAATAAATAATATGTTATTTTTTTTTTCGTGTAATTCTTGAAATAAATATTCGTATTATTTTAATAAATATCTGGTTTATATAATAATTTCACTATTGGCAATTTAACTCCAGATTTAAACAAGATATATTTTCCTATGAAACTGCTTTTCGACAAGTTTTCTGACATAAAAATTAAAACTAAAAATAAGCCTTTAAATTGCTTTTATTGAAATCAACCAGCATTTTCTTACTTGATACTTTTTACTAAAATGCATTACGTTACGCCACTGGTAAGTGATGACGTAAACGACGGCCGCCATTTTGAGACCCGACATTTTAGTCGGAACTATTTACAGTACGTGCTCCTTCCTGGGTCTTTATTTTCTAAGGGCCCAGTTGTTTCACCTTCAGTTAGGAATTCAGTATTTTATTCGACTGGTAAACCCTGTTTAGATTTTCCCATGTTCAGTTAAAAATTACCAATAGGATAAACATCTGTTGACAGAAGGATAGCTAACTGGCAGTCAAACTACCAGTTAGATGGTTTATCAGGGGGTATTGTACCGAATGCAAACGATTTAACAATCGAAGCTAACCGAACATATATATTTTGACACTTTCTGAAATTCATTATTTTCATAACCTATTTCTAGAAATTTATTATCATTATTTATAAAAATGGATTTGTATGGCGGTGATGAAAAAGAAAAGATTTGCCAGAAGAATATTGTACCGAATGCGAACGATTTAATACGCGAAGGCAATCATATAAACTTTGAAACTTGTCAACTTAATTATTTTCATAAACTATTTCTAGTAATTTATTTCTAATTATAAATGAGAATGAACATGTAAAGCAAATAACGCAGTCAGTATTTCGGTGGCTTTGCGAAATCCTACACCAGCGAACAATGCGTGCAATTGTAACAAATAAAATATATACTACTACTATTTCTAAAAATTGATTTGTGTGTCGGTAATGATGAAGAAATAGTGGATTATATCTTTGATTATATAAATGTGCGTACACAGTATACGGTACGGCAAAGGTGTTGTCAATCAGAAAAGTGGAACGATGAAAAATTTTCCATGAGATTTCATATATCAAAGAATACAGTACTGCATTTATTTGACAACATTGAAGAGCAGATGTTGTTCTTATCAAAACGGTGCGGTTTGAGAATTCAAAAAAAGTTGAAATGTTAACGTTTCTGTCTATTTTAGACCATCATCAGAACATTGTTAATGTTAACGTTAACACTTCAACTTTTATTGAATTTGTTCCTGTCCACTTTCCGGCTATTTCACCTCATTAAATTCATCTTTTGAACGCTATTATCAAGGATATTGAAATTATAGATATTAATTTCAAATATTCCGTTTTTAGGAATCAAGGTGTTGGCCACAACTTGAATTAAATTCTGAAACAAACTGATTCCAAATTTTTCTTTCTCTTTCCAAGAAAAAGAATCTGTCTTTTTGGCTCTATCATATCTTTATATGCATAAAATCAAAACAAACACCAATCTATAACGTTCACGGTCATATGAAAAGCGACATCAAGTTACCAATTTTATAAAATAAACACAAATTTTAACCTTTTGTTAGGTTAACTGTCAGTTAACGATCTGGAGGATAAAATTTCATGGAACAACCGAAAAATTTTAACCTCCTGATAAGTAGGAAGAATAAATTTATCTCTCATATAGTTAACTGAAATTTTATCAGAACTTGGAACAGCTGGTCCTTAGACATATTAAACAAAGAAGATAAAATACGGGGTATATATTTTTCGATCATAATTTATTTAAAACTAAGAAAAAAAGTGTAGGGTCTCATTACGTCGTTTGTTATTCGTTCGATAGTGCTCTTTAGTGCTTTAACAATAATCGTACCTATATAAGCTATTGGTTCACGAACAACTTTCAATATTGGTTTATGAATTAGTTCATGAGAACTAATGCGCTATTTAAGAATGTATAGTTTTCTAGATATAAAATTTTTAATTAATTGCAAGTTAAAATTCAGTCATAAAATATTTATTATAGCATAAATAAATCAACATACCAAGTGTCTACTTTTCGATCATATGAAATTCAGTGTTATAATATCTTTTTACATATTAAATTTAGATATTGATGAAATAAGTAGCGTCCAATTATTATGTTAAGATAGTTGGATAGTGGACTGGTTTAAAAAATTAAGCCAAAATACGTTAACGTATCGATATATTTAACACCACCATCCGAACTATAACAGTAAAAATGGACATTAAGCCAAATAAGCAAAATTACAACAATAAATGTTAAACCAGTATATACCGTTACGATTCTAGGAATGTATAAGTTATAAAAGTTGTCATCCTAAGCAACAATGTGAAGTTAGGTGAAGTTATTACAATTCTAATTCTAAAAACGATGTTGTACTTTTGACGACCAACAAGTGACTGCCATATCAAACAAAATCTCACAATTTCCGACACAGTAACAAAAATCAAAAGCATTGGAGCGACGGTTCCAACCAGTGAAAGAAGAAGAAGGAAGAATACAGTAAAGCAAACATTGCGCAAATTCATTTATAAAAGGATAACATGTTGTTGTAAACATTTTTAAATTGTCAATATCAGTTCTCAAATTTATGCAATTATCAGTAATCGTAATATTAATCATCACAAAACAACCTCTTTTTTAAATTAGGTTATTAATAAAGTGACGTGATGATAATCGATCATTACATCACTTTAATAATAACCATGAACACTGACGAAGCACAAATTGATGAAGTTATAGTTTTTCACATTCTAAACAAATGACGTGTTACCGTCAAGTTGGCACGTTATTAAGTTTTTTAAATTATCCACTAAACTGACTGCAACGCATAATTATTTTAAACAACCACTAAAGAGCACTAACTACTGTAATAATACGAATGTCAGTGCTCACATGTGACGTGCCAACTTCGCGCATCTACTAACTAGGCACACTTCCACTGTGTAAGTCTCTCGCCGTTCGACGCCAGACACGCGGCTGTCACACGGTGCTTTTGGTTTTCTTCAATTAACAATTAACAACTAAAAAAGGAAAACACTAAATTAACGATCGTGCTAAAATCAACTGTAACGGTTTTCGCCCCAGTACTTCTTCGTTATTTCTAATCCTTTCTTACCGCCCTTCCAGATATTGGTTTTTGTTTAGTATTTAAATAATTCTTGTTTTTACTAGTTCAGTATTAGGTTTGTCGCTTGATATCAGTCCGAAATATTGCTGTTTTGTTAATATAATGACATTGCTTAAATCTTGAGAGTGCGATCTCTAAAGCGGATATCTTAGCGATCCGAACAGTTATTGCGAGAGCGAGTATTACCTAGCAAAGAGCGTTGTAGTCTGTTTTATGCGACCTTGTTATTGTTCTTATTTTGTCGTCAAGTTTAATATAATGCATTACGGTACTCCGTATTTATCACCACTGCGGCGGATTTATTTATTTCTATAGAAACTAGTGACCGGATTTTGCTGCAAATAAAAATACAAAAAAAAGACCAATAAAACATTTATAAACGCACCAAGTGAATAATGAGCTTCCAACAACAATATTAACACGCAAAATACCTAGCCCGAAATACCCATCGAAGAACTACGGAAATGACCGAACACTCGTAGTTCTTCACATGCGACACGCAGAAATTTCATGTGCATCTTAGTTAAATATCTGAGTTTACATTATTTTATCTCCCGCCTACCTCTATGTAAGGGAGGTATTGTTTTTGGTCAAACAATTGGGTAGTGAGTTTTCAATGAATAAGCACGTTTTAGAGTTTCTACAATACGATTTTACTATTTTCGTCACAATGTATGTACGTATGTATGTATGTATGAATATATGTATGTGTACTAGTCTGTGGCAATTTTTTCGTCTCGCCATAACTCAAATACAATCATACCAAAAAATACAATTTTGTGAATTTTTGTTTCTTATATTTAAATGAGCTGATTAGATTTTGGATAAAATTGGTCAACCGGAAGTAGCAGTTTACTTGAAGCCCTTAACAGTTTTTTTGTGAAAAACACCGTTAAATTTCCTTTTTCAACAATTTATGTTATTTTAAAATATGTAGAATATAAAATTTTACATGTTTTTTGATTACACTAATTTTATTAATTTTCATTAGATTTAGAGATAATTAAATATAAAGAAATTAGATTTCATAAATCTTGCAGTCCTTGTACACCATGGAAACATTTAAGAATTTTAATTTTTTTTACGAAATGTTACACATGTCATTAGGATTGTGAAGGTGTTTTCTTAGTGAAATATGTGTCCAAAAATTAAATAAATATTCGAAATAAAATTAAATTTCTCAAATATAAATAGAAAATAAACAAATAAGAAGATAAGTTTGTGTATCATCAAATACTATTTTGTATCCTTTGTAACAATGTCAGTATTGTTATGACGTAGTTATTGATGGAATATTTAGTATAAACATTAATGACATTCTCATGCCCTCTTGTGGATATAAGAGTGTTTATAAATTAAGTTCGGAGAAGCAATTATTAAAATTGCTGCTTCAGTATTTACTAATGCAGATATTGAATGATGCATTTAGTATTGTTTATTATATTTGGTACTCTTCCTTACCCCTTGCTTACTTCTTTTGTGATATATACGTCTGGAAGAGTGCTGAGCAGTTCAGTGCTAGACTGGCCTCCGAAACATTAATATGTTGTAATTGCTGTATTACTTATTCTTTAATATATTTATATCTATTTTATATAAATTGGTTTGAGTTAGTGAAGTGAATTGTAAATCAAGTCATCAAGAAGCAGTCAGGAGTCAGCAGAACAGGCTGTTACTCCATCCATCCTTCCCATTTCCGCACGATTCACCCCAGTGACTACGACTTATATTAATTATTATTCGGCATAGTAGTGTTGTAATTGGTACAACCGATAAAATTGTAACGTGTTACAATTAACACTGCCGATTAGGAGAGTCGTATTACACCTTTAAGAGTAGTATTGAGCGGGAGGTTATGTGCTGGGTACATCAGATTTTTTGTAAATAAGACTATAAATATTAGAAACATGGAAATAATTCGAGAAATTTCGTTAAAGCCATTTATTTAAGAATAATGTGAATATTAATTACAAGTATTATTATAAGCATTAAGAAAATAGTTAATTGTAAATAGAAGCATGATGAAGAGAAAAAATCAAAATTTAATATTGAAAATGCAGTACTCTATTCTTCAATGAAAAATGAGAATAAAGGAAGCTCTAGAAGAGAAGGAAGTATATAAGGGTAATACAATTTATGTAGGTGTTACATCATGTTTTTATACTTTCCGTTGTTATATCATCATATCTCCAGGGATATAAAACACTTGTTTCGAGATCAGATGACAGATTTTCATCTGCCTTTGTCAAGATTACTCGCATAATTCTGCACAGTAAATCATGATCAATAAAATATAAGTTATGAAGGTGTTTTGAGTATATTGTATGTAACGAACAAAAACCTGCTGAAATCTGTCGGCGTGACGTCATGCCTTATCAGTACGCGGTACCGTTTCTCGTAACATCGGGAGAATTCGAGAACCTTCCAGAACCCATAATAGAGGATTATAAGAACATGCTTACGGCTAACAATCTGTGATAAACCGTTAGCTTGTTTAATTTAATATTCGACATGTACTCAGTACAAATAAATAATAAGTGCATAAATAAATGTAGTTATTAGTGTTTTAATGTGTAAAATAAATAAATAATTTTTGTTATAATTACACTTTTTTGTTTTCTTTCAACTTCACCGAACCCGAGTAACGAGTAAAACGTTACAATATCGTAGTAAATAACTGATTTGTATTAAAGTTTGTTATAATGAAAAAGATGTAGAATAATACTTCCTGCAATTTTAATTTGAAATTTGTATTTCTATTTTGTACCGTTCAAAAGTTTTATAGGTGGGGGTTATGTGTTGCTTACGTAAGTTTTTTTTTATTCAAAGTAAGAATTGTATGATTTAAGTTTTATAAGAGTAAAATATTTTTTTAATCAGTAGTAAGTTATGTGAGTTTGAAATAATAAAATTGCACAAAACAATTATATTTCATACAATCATATCTGTTGCAGAGGAAGCAGTTGATAAATTTAACCAGTTCAGGTTCCTTTATTTTCGACGAATACATCAGACGTTTTAAAATGCTATCTTACCTCCGACATAAACAGTAATATTGTAGGTGGCTTTTAGAGTTTCGGTCATAAATGTACACGTTGCATATAACAAGCCAAAACCTGGTGCCTGGACAGTGAATCCTTCCCGGTGGTCATACCTGTATATCTCAGAATCGATCATTTGTTTCGGTCCGACCCTGAAACAAGTGAAATAATTTAACGAACGTATCAAAGAGTTAAACCTCATGCAATGAATAGCACAGACAACTAGACAAACTAAATAAGATTCGGATTCAAAGGAAATTACACATGGAGATCATCAAACTTAGCATATTTCTATTTGTCGCGCATAAAAGACCTACGTTCGATCTAGCCTAGGATTTTATGACAAGAAAAGATTACATTTTACATGTTTGCGAGTTTAAGTCTTAATGAATACATTCTCTAATTTATCATTAGTGTTTAATTAAGACAAGAAATTAAAAGGTTCTTGTCTTGCTCATTTTTTGACAACGTATTTCTTGTTTGATTTCAAGAATTCTTAATATTTTTTTATTCCTGATATTTTAGGGAAATCCCCTTTCTCTATCGCTTTAACCAATCTGAAAGCTCAAATACGTAACGTTGGCGTGTGCCTATTCCCCTCCCTATTAGTTAAATGTTTCGTACACGTTGGTCGCGTTGCGTAATGCGTTACATTTTGATATTCTATGCTGTTTTTTAAACAATGAGTATTAAAAGAAATATGTATACCGGGTGGTCCATCGGTCTGTATTTTTTATTTTATGCGATTATTATAAATGTTACTGAAATTTTCTGCAGACAAAGTTTATTTTACATTAAAATGCCCATGTTTCTGCAGTATACGTTTTTCTACCGGGTGCTCCATTTTCACGCAATTGTATACAACTTAGTATTTTTAAATGGAACACCATATATATTTTTGCAAAAATTTAAAAGATCTTACGATTCTCTTTAAATTAGTTCTTATTCACTACAGTCATGAAATGATCAGTACAGAAACTATTCACGTTTTTATTAATGAAGAATCACACACAAAAAGTATGCCATGAAATTAAAAACAATAAATAATTTTATAAAAAATATTCGAAATAAACATTAGTTCAACATACTAAGCAAAATATAACGAAAAAAGTTGTTACACTAAGTGAAAATAGTAAATAATAATTATTATAGATCTGACAGCAACTAATCTGATTGTTTAAACATTCAGACACAATTTTATGGCATAGTTTCTGTGCGATTATTGAATCATAAGAACATAAATAGTTTCTGTGCTGATCATTTTAGGACTGTAGTGAATAAGAACTTCTTTAAAGAGAATCAAAAGATCTTAAAAATTTTGCTAAAATATATAGGGTGTTCCATTTAAAAATACTAAGTTGTATACGATTGCGTGAAAATGGATCACCCGGTAGAAAAACGTATACTGCAGATATATGGGCATTTGAATGTTAAATAAACTTTGTCTGAAGAAAATTTCAGTAACATTTATAATAATCGCATAAAATAAAAAATACAGACCGATGGACCACCCGGTATATATATATATATATATATATATATATATATATATATATATATATATATATAAAAATTAATATAGAAGACTTAGATTTACTTATCTACTTAAGTAAGTTAAAAAGACCAGTGAACAAATTCAAAGCTCATCTACCGAAAACTAATCAAAATGTTTATTCGAATATACACCAGACTTTGTTTTCAGCGACCCATATTTTTGTTAGAATGGATTCTTAAAAAAAAAAAAACTACAAAAATCTTATAATATCTTGTATTAAAACGGAATAAAAATTTTTTAACCTTACAAATTAATGATAAATAGTGGTTCACAAGAATCAAGATCACGAAGTATAATATAGATAGGAGATGGCACTTGTGCGGAGCTGGCGGCACGGAATTTTACTATTCATGATAGATGGATGGGAGAGGGTAGGTGGCCGGTTGTTGTACAGTACGCTTATGGGTAGAACATAATTTTTCATTATTTTAATATAATATTATTGTTACAAATTAAAAATATGATTTATATGAATTATGTTATTTAATCTAAGAAATCTATAAGTTTTCGAATTTTTTATATGGAGTAGAAGACTAATAATTTACCAGTCTGATTTATATCTTCTGCCTTGTTTCTTTGTTTGTTGGCATATTTTAAGGCACTGCATTATTAATAATTTTTGAATTGATGGCGTGTTTAATTAATTTAATTTATCATTCAAAACATTTTCATTTATTTAACTGATTTTTTAAATTTTGTTGCAAGTGCATACGCAGTCGAGTGATTTTCTTTCGATGATTTCGTAATTTGTTTTTACCGTTTGGGGTTTTGCAACTGTTTCTTTTGCTTAAATTCTAATTTAAATATTTACAAAATCTGCATATATTATCTGTACCATTGGTTTTTATAGTGCAGTTTTTATGACGTAAAGTATCCAAAACTATTTTCCAAACTTTACAATTTAAATGCTTCATATCAAGATTAAAATATTTCTTTGCAAATATCTAGTTTATCAATAGTATATATTAAATGTCTCGAAACAGGTAATATTATTAGCATTATTTTTATATAATTCTTATTATTTATATTTTCATTAAGAACAATTTATTTTTCAGTAAAAAACCGATGACTCGAATCGAATGATAATTTAACGAAAGACATGTAACTATTCCTATTTTCTTCGAGTTTTTATTTTGTCCTTTAATTATTAGGTAATTGAGTATTTATCCAAGATAAATTAAAAATAGCGTCTGATGAAAATTTATATAGGTACAGGTTCATTTCTATTATGTCCTGGGCACATCCTTGAATATCTTATTTAGTTATTTACATACCACTGTCCAAATTTTAATAATTATTTATTTAATCATAAGTTTTTGTCTTATGGGCAATGCCACATTTAATATTTTTCTAATTTTTTATTTGTTTGTATATCTAAATAACTGGAGCAATTTGGAAATACAGTCGGAAGTGCACCTGCAATGGTACCTACAAATGTATTTAAACTTAATTTAAAAATAAAATATATTAATATATTACAGATATGGCACCGCAAGTCCATTCCTTAATAACATCATCCGCCTTAAAAAGTTTTTCACATACAAAATCTTTTGAACTGAGCACTTTGTCTTTGCTGGGAATAGTTCTCCGCTACAAATTTAAGTCTATTTCGTCCTTAAGTGCGCTAAATATTGTAATTTTTCTTTATTTGATGCATAACCGCTTGTACAATTTGGCACAAAGCACATTTTGCTCATTTTTAATGTAATTAAATGTAAATAAACAAGAAAAAGTTCAAAACACAAACACTTCTCTGTACAAATCAAACGTACAGAGAGCACAGCGATGGCCACCTATCCCCTCCACAAGCTCAACAACCGAAGTAAATTTTGGTGCCGCTGGCTTAATGGGTCTGGTGTACGAAGTGTCATCTCCTTTCTATATTATATTTCGTGATCAAGATATACTCTTAATCTTGTCCTGAAATCAAGACAAGAAGCATTTTCCATTTCCCAAAACAAGACAAGAATGTATCAAGAATCATGAATATATATATATATATATATATATATATATATATATATATATATATATATATATATATATATATTGATCCACTTGATCCACCTTCTTCGACTAGCCGAGTATCTTAATCGGTTTTATCCCATAATAATACTTTTACCCCTGTGGTTCGCCCTCCACTAATATCTTTGGGGGCTATAATTTGACGGCAGGTAGCGGTTACCACGAAAAACATATATCACTTAACGAGATCTGCGCGTGATAATATATTTATTTATTATTTATTTTATTTCTATCTTGTAAAAAAATTACAGATTTTTTTCTAAATTAGCGTGGAAAAGTGATAAATAGCCCCGTAAAATATTTGTTTAGAAAATCACAGTCATCGATTCAAATTTTTAAATTTAAATTATAAATACGGAATGCAAAAATGTATTATCAAGATATCGAGATTTCTTAACAAGAATTCATGATTCTTGATACATTCTTGTCTTGTCTTGGGAAATGGAAAATGCTTCTTGTCTTGATTTCAGGACAAGATTAAGAGTATATCTTGATTCTTGTGAACCACTATTTATCATTATTTTGTAAGGTTAAAAATTTGTTATTCCGTTTTAATACAAGATATTATAAGATTTTTGTAGTTTTTTTTTTTTTAAGAATCTATTCTAACAAAAATATGGGTCGCTGAAAACAAAGTCTGGTGTATATTCGAATAAACATTTTGATTAGTTTTCGGTAGATGAGCTTTGAATTAGTTCACTGGTCTTTTTAACTTACTTAAGTAGATAAGTAAATCTAAGTCTTCTATATTAATTTTTTAAGATAAAAAATTCGCCTGGTAAGCGTAATTGAGTCCCGTATATTCTTTAAAAGAAGTACGAATTTCTAGTAAAACAAGTGGCAAATTGCCATACCTCTCATCTGCATTGTCACATGATATTAATTAGGTTTTCAAAATTCTGTGAAAATGCTCTGTACTAGGGTTGGATTGTGAATGATACGCCTATACTAAAAATGTTTAGAGAGAAGACAAGTCATCAAAAATATTACTAAATAATGATGTCACTATGCAACAACGTTTATATGGAATACTAATTTTTGTTGACATAAAAATGTAATGCGTATTGCACTACACGTGCCGCCATTTTTAGTCGCGATTTGTTACAGTGAACACAAATTGCTAGCAGTATATATTATAAAACACTGGATCACGAGGAACACAAGTTACAACTAAACACTGTCAAGTCTGACAGTAAAGTGACAGATCGATATGGATTTTGTATTTACACGTGATCATTTACCAATAGCAACAACATAGCGAACAAAATATTAACTACAATTATTTTTAATCATTTAAATTTCCAATAAATAATATACTTAACTATAAAATTCTTAAAATTGCATTTATATATACTATATTTAATGCTTCTATTTTTTTGTCATTGTTTTTTAAACATTAGCATACCTCAATTCATTCTACAAGTTACTTTTCATTTTATAAATTTTTTTCAAGTTGATGACGTGCGTCTGCTCCATAAATATTTCTAGTTTAGTCGAGTTCTAGTTGAATTTAGTGAAGATAACAATTGTTTAAAAAGAATTGATTCAAATTGTGCTCCACGATCTGTTGTTACTACTGAATGAACTCCCAATCTAGATATCTAAGCAACAACAAAGGCACTAACAATTATTTTAACTTTAATGACAGAGGTATAACTTCCGGCCAGCGAGTAAAACAGTCTATACATGCCAAAATATATGAATATCCTTTTGAATATGGTAGTGGTTTAAAGGTTTTCGATCTGCAAAATTAAAAATATTGCGACCTCGACAAATGTGTTATATTTACGTTTTGTTGGGGAAAAACAAGTTAAAAATATGTAAGTGAATGCCATGAATCATTGTTGAATTGTTATAATAGAGCACGTACTCCATTGTCAGATGCTCCTGCCATAAGCCATAATACTAGTGAATGCAATTTGTTTTGGAATAGTAGGTGTATTGAAATTAATGAAAGCTGATTTCATAGTATTAAAGGCTGTCAGTGCTTGTTCAGTTTTTAAATTTAAGTTAATTAAATACTAGCACAGTTTAGAATTAATCTGTGATAAAAGTTAATTAAGTTTCAATTTTACTAAGTGAAGGTCTGATAACTTTTTTAACAATCTTTTGACCCGGCAATTTGATTTCTGAACATCCGAATTGACATATTTCTGGATTAAGTAATATTCCGTATTGTTCTGAACGTAAATGAGATGTGTGTTGTTCGAGAGTTACTAGCAATTAATACGACATACAGAAACTTAACCCACGAGTGGCGGTGGGGGATCGTGCCTGGTGACATAAGATAGGTTTTTGAAAAATATTAAATGTGTTTTTACTTTCTTATACAAAGTATAAGGAAGTATTGAAAACTGATTCCGTTAAGAACAAATTCTCGTTGATGTCTGTGTGTGAGGATGGATGTCCGTGAGCGCAATAGTTTATGAACGAGATATGTAAACAAAAGTTGGAATTTATAAGTTAAATGAAAAAGTGAAGAGCTGAGTTGATTTTGAATGAAATTAAAAAATCGGATGAAGAAGTTTACTGGACACACAAAACAATAAATTCCATTTATTTCAAAAGAAGAAACAGCTATGAGAAGAAATTTCAAATAAAAGATGTTAGCAAAAATATTTGGAATATAAAATGTTATTTACACTTTTCTTGTACATGCTTCTAATTTTGAGAAAAACTAAATTATATATTTAAGAATAATTTCTATAATCTTAGTTACAATGGGAACAAAAACTAAAACATTTTTAAGCTATTGCAAAGCTATTATCGCGGGCTTTGAGCGCGGCGACCGAATCAAGAAATTCCGTAACGAAAAAAACCTGCACAGCGGTGCGGTGTTAAAATCCGTGCACCGTCTAACGTCGTTTCAGTTCGGCAGACTTCGTTACGATGTTTGTGTGCGTGCGACTAGACGTATGCGTGTAGACTAGCTGCTAACTGCTCATAACTGATTCTATCTCTTTTCCACTTATCTTGGATGGCGATTTCAACATCAACTTCGCTGATAAAAAATCAGAGCGGTTAACAACTTTTCTTTCGGAAATATTGAATTTGAAAATGAATAATGATCCACAAGAATCCACAACAAAATATGGGACCACCATTGACGCGGTATTTTCCAGATATTTAGAGGATATCAAGTCTCAAACTAATGTTTCTTATTTCAGTTACAATAAACCTATAGTTTCAAGGATAAAATTTCATGAATAACCTACATATATTGTAAGATAATAAAAATATTTTAAACAATATTAACTTTTTATTTATTCAATAAAAGAAAAAAAATTGTTTTCTTGTAGGTCACCATGCTCAAAAAGTGAAACTTGAATTAATATCAAAGAAAAAAAGCAAAGAAAAAAAATACTGCATAAATAAAATAAATAAATAATTATAATTGCATAAGTTGATAAAAAATGCTATGCAATAGATTTGCCGCGGCAGTCCCCGAGTGCCACACGTATTTTTTAAATATCTATGTGACAAAAAATGTCAAATAATTTTTATAATAATATAATAATGTTTTAAAAGTGTCTAAAATATGTTTCATGTGAAATATTATAAAAGCAATATTTGTATTAAACAGGTTTAATTTTAGGTTTAACAATAAGTGTCAAAATAAAGTTATACGTAAGTAACAAGTCATACGTGTTTAGTTGGTTTTATTTATATAAGAAAGTAGCGTGGTGCCCGCAACAGATTTTTTTGTTTTTTGATTAGTTGTGTATTTTTGAGATATTTCAACGTCCCGGAACTTTTTGAACATCCAGTATATTCGAATAAACCGAAAGGTGTAGCTATTGCTGTTTCAGAAATGAATGCTTTATCCACTGGTATTTGATGATAAGCTTTGGCTAAATCAAGTTTAGAGAAAATTGTGGTATCTTGTAAATTAGAAACAAAATCTTGTACATTGGGAATCGGTCTGGAACAGTTATATAGTTTAATGCTCGATAATCCCGACACGGACGGCAATCGTTTGGTAATTTTTTTTCTTATCCATATGCAACGAAGGAAACTAATTACTAAGGTATTACCTCACTCGAACATTTTGTCAAATTCTTGTTTAGTAATTTTTAATTTATCTGGAGCTAATCTACGTAGCTTTGAAAGAACAATTTGGTAAATCTTCCGTGGCAATGCTGTGAAGTGACATTTATGCTTACTTTGACGTTTAACTTGAAAAGGATTGGTTAAAGAAAGAAGCTCCGAAAACAATTTTTTAAATTGATATTTTCGTTTACTATCTGCTGATATAGAATATCAATTTTATTACCATCAATAAGTTGACGGTTTTTTGTATCAATAAGAATAATGTACATCCGCGATAATAAATTTTCAAATAAAAATCTATTTAAACCTAAATCAAGTTTTAAAGTCGTAGAACCAAATGTATTGATTCTGTTGTGATTGAAAGCATGAAGTGTAAAATATTGTTCATTATATTTTTATAGTGTTGCTGGTGTGATTACATTAACCTCTGCACCGGTGTCCACTAGAAAAAGATGTCCTGAAAACTTGTCAGCTACAAAGAACATGTGAAAATTATTGGAACTCTCAGTGCTATAAACAGAAAGACAATTAATAAATTTTCGTTTTTTTACATGTAATTGATTGAAACAAATGTTATAGAAATTTAAATTATATGTCCGTCGATAAATCCAATTTCCAGGAGTCATACACGTCCTTGCTTTAACTAGAAATTGGAATGATACCAACATTTAAATCACCAGTAGTTCTTGGAGATGGACGAAATATCATGTAGGTTTTTTTAATACTATCCAATTCTTTGCTGTAGCTTAATTGTTAGTTTATCAGAAGATATTAAAATAGTTTTTCTACGACCACTGAGAAATCTGCTTATTGTATGTTTGTTGTTGCTAGGGATATGAGGTACATTGCAAGCATCGTGCGAAATGAATTTGTTTTGTGAGTATTTCAATAGATAGACAGATATGTTATTAAGTTGAAAAAATAAAAAAGTATATAAACTACGTCATACAAAAAATGATATAATATAAACAAGCAAAATGACAAACCTATTCAAATTGAAAATTCATAAATTCATCATTGCTGTAGAATGCATTTTCTAACAACAAATTTTTAATACATATTTTAAAATTCTTATCCCATAATGGGTAAAAGGCGTGATAATATATTTATTTATTTATTTCAGCATAAGGAGATAAATAATTTCACAACAAAAATATGTGAAACAATTCAATTAAGCTTTAAATTTTAGTAGACGGAGCTGACAGTTGACGAAAGTTTGAAGAGTAGGAGAAAGAAAATTAAATTTATGAAGATTTCCTGAACGGTTTGGGATATTTATATTTGTTTGTTTATTCACTCTTAACAGATGTTCCTTTTTCTTAATATGTTGATACATTTGTTGTTGTCTACTTGGCAACTTAGTCTTTCGAGAAACTCCCAATTTTCTCAGCGTAATATTTTTATTAGCTGCCATATAAATATATATTTTTCAAATATTTCATCCTTATTTCAATTGTTTATTAAGTTTAGAATATCATACATTATACAAATAAATAACTCAAGTTAGAATCCCGCTGATGAGCATGGCTGTTCACATAAATCATACACACTTGAAAATATTATCTGCTTATATGATAACATACGAATTTTTATCGGTAATATATTATACAAAGATGCTCCTATCTTATTTGTTAGAATTTTAGATACATTAAAACGTGTATACATAGGCCTAATGTTATCCTTATTTCTAGTTGAGTAACTGTGGTAGTCACTATTTAAAGTTAAATTTACATAATTTTCCTTAATATATATTAACCATTCCAAAATGTATCGAGTGTTAATATTTTGTTGGAAATTAATAAATTTCTACAATACTGCATTGAACTAACTTTACATATTACGCGAATTGACTGTTCTTGCAACCTGAACAATCTCTCTGAATGCATCGAGTTACCCCACAGTTCAGTTTATGTAAGTACAGGTGCCATTGCTAGCATACATATATAGAAATAGCAAATATTGGAATGGTGAAAGCGGGACAAATTTATTATTAAAATTTAATTAATTTTGAAATAATATCGTGGTCGTAGAAAAAGTATAGTGTACAACTCGCATAGAATGTTCATTTCATACTCGTATGATTTGCAGTATTTCTTCGGGTCATGTTACAAATTTTGATACTCGTAGGAAATGCGTACCATTCCATGCTCGTTGTACAATATACTATTGTACATTATATGATAATTTTTCTAGAAATCATTCTTCTGAAATAAAACTGTCAAGATTTTTATTGCCAATCAATTGTATTATTTGACGTAACAGGTAAGACGTTTTTTCTTATCACCCAAATCAGTAATTGATTGTTATTGTTTAAGTTTTTCTCTGTCAGATGGTGTCGAACGTTGAATTAGAGCAGTTTGAATAATTGTAGTACACGGATTTTCAGGAAGACGATTGAAAATTAAATCGCGTACAATACTAGCATGTTCAGGTCGTAAAACACCAATTAAAGCATTATAATTACTTATATCAGTAACAATCCTGTGACTACGTAAAATCATTTCAATTTCGACAAAGTATTACTCCGAATCGTCGGGCCAAAATTCTGGAATGTTAAAGCGATAAAAGGAGGAACATTGGACTCCATATTTACTGGAAGGGTTCAACCCCCTGACGGAAATGTACTACTTTCACAGATAACTACTTTGCTATTGGCGGTTATGTTCACGCGACCGGCGCGCTTCTGTGTTGAATGAGGCACTGAGCGTGGCCGTGGTCATGCTACGAGCTGAGCTTATTGTATATTGTTGATCGCGCTACAAATTCAAATCTTTTAGTATATATAGTTATTAATAATAACAATATTTTTTTTTATATTTTTATATTAAATAATGGGTAAAACTGCAACAAAGAGTATTATTTAAAACAAAGAGAGCAGTATAACACTATAAAATTATTTACTTCCAATTTGTAGTGTTTTTTTGCTATTTTTAATACGGATTTATATTGTTTTAGAATAAAATAAATATAGCAAAGGTTAACTTGATATATTTAGCATAAAATAATGATAAAGTAGCTCATGACTGTCACAGACAATTTTTTTTCACTTTCAGCAATTAACGTGAACACCGCTTTAAGGGGAGTTACATGCCATGAATGTAACAACATTTCAAATATCCTTATTTTAATTTATATAATGTATTATGCGTTGTGCAAGTTTTTCAAGTCAATGAGTTTAAGTTTAAAAAAGTGCATTTGAAAAATATTTACTCTAAAATCAGTTATAGTTTTATGAAAATGGATTTCTTTTAAGGAAAATTTTTCATTGGTTACAAAATTTGTACAACTCAATAAGTTTCTTTCATTTAAATAAAAGGAATTAGTAGTCCTGGAGCAGGCGATCTAATACAACACCTTTACAACATAATGCAGCAAAAAAGCTAACCAGACTTATGGATGAAAGTAACAGTAGACCGATGAAGAGAAGAAACAGAGAGAAAATCAAGTTAAGAAGTCAGTCAAGTAGTCATCCTGTGAAGAAAAGAAGATAAATATCGAAAATAAATTATTTGAAGCAAATATATAATATCGATTCAGGAGCCACACGTCACATGTCTTCAAATTAAAAAGAATTTAATGTATTAAATAAATTAGATAAGCCGATTTCAAATTAGCAGATCGCAGTCAGATAATAGCTGAGGAACAAGGAAATGTTGACGTTTATCTGTCAATCAATCAAAAAATTATAAAGTGTCAAATAAATGATGTTTTATACGTACCCAATATCGCAACAAACTTACTATCTGTTAAAAACTGTTAGAAGAGGGACACAAAGTAATTTTTAAAAGAAGAAATGCAAAAATATATGATTCTGAAAGAAATTTGGTCGCTACAGGAATATTGAAAAATGCCTATTCGTTTTAGACACTACAAATAGAAATGAGAAAATCATGTTAAGCAGTATAAAGGAAAACGACGAAATATTCTTTAAATGGCACAAAAGACTTGGATATATTAATTTTGATAGTCTACAAAAAATATTGAAGCAGAAGAATGTTAATTTAAATAATTACAAAGAAAGTAAAGATTTAATCTGTGAGGTTTGTCAAGCAGGTAAATTAAAAAAACTACCATATCCGAAGAGTGAAACCTCACGAAAAAAGAGTTTAGAGCTAGTACATTCAGATATTTGCGGTCATCTTTACAGATGATTTTTCTAAAAAATCATGGGTTTACTTTTTGAAAAACAAGACAGAAATATTAGAAAAAATTATTGAATTTAAGAATGAAGTAGAACCATCGCAAGAACGAAAAACAAAAACATTACGTACAGACAATGGTACAGAGGACGTAAATTATCAATTTAAGAAGTTTTTAAGAGAAAACGGAATGGGGTATGTGACCATAATCGAATTTCAATGTATACGCTATAGAATATGAATGTTCTTCATTGTAGTTTCTTATTACAACAATAAAAACTGTAAATTATTTTGTAATAGTAAAGTTATTAGCAATTTTGTGTTTAGGAGAAGGGATATGTGACGTCACTGTGGCCGTACGCATGGCCCGCTGATATATATATCTATTTCTTTCCTCTACAGTATCTCTGTCTTTTTCTAGCACCATACCTACCGCCGCAATCTATTCAGAAGACACAGTGACGTCTCACATCCCCTCTCCAAATATTTAAAAATTAATTTCTCGTTAACTATAAACAATTAATTGATTTAAAAAAATACGGGTATTTTATTTTTGTATCTAGTATCATGTAATGTCAGAAAAAAAAATTGGTCACATACCCCATTCGACATGAAACTACAATTCCAAATTCCCCACATGAAAATGGAATTGCAAAAAGATTAAATAGAACTCTCATATAAAAAGTAAGATGTTTAATTTATGAAGCTTGTGCACCGAAAGAGTTATGGGTAGAAGCAAATAATGCATCAAATTATTTAAAAAATAGAACTCCTACAAGAACATTTAACAACAGAATCCCAGAAGAAATTCGAAACAATAGAAAAATTTCTATTAAACATTTAAAAATATGGGGATGTAAAACTTTCGTTTATATTCAAAAAGATAAAAGAGAGAAGTTTGACTCAAACATGAAAATATGTTCTGTAGTTGGATATTGCGAATTATCCAAGGCATATAGACTGTATGATCCAACAAGCAAGAAAGTCTTCAAAGGTCGAGATGTAAAATTTGCTGAGACGTCTTTGGCCCATTTAAAATAAAATCAACCGAAAATAACATTACGTTGATTAATGATAAAATATTTGAAAACGAAAACAAAATAACGGCAACAATGAAAAAATATCTCGAAATAATTTAGAAGGGATTATAGAGAATGAATCAGAAGAAAACACAGCAGACAATACTTCTGGAAATAAAGTAAATAATACAAATTACAAAACAAGATATGGCCGAGTTGTAAATCCGCCAAACAGATTTGAAGTTGCAGATATTTGTACAGAAGATTCAATTTCATTGGATGAAGCATTGAAAGGTGCTAACGCTGTAAAATGGCAAGAAGCTGTGGAAGAAGAATGAAAAGTTTAAAAGACAATAATACTTAGGATATTGTTGATTTACCCCCTGGAAAGACAACAATTGAATATAAGTGGGTGTTAAGAATTAAACGTCATGCAGATGGAAGTATTGAACGTTATAAAGCACGTTTGGTAGCCAAAGGTTTTGCACAAAAACAAAGAATTGATTTCAATGATACCTTTTTTATTATTATTTAAAAGCAAGGCGCTGTAATAGCTAGATCATTAGCACCTGGTACACTTGGGGATAGTAATACATTGTTTTATAATTTTATAGTGTAATACAGTAAGTTATATTTTATTTATTAAATTAGTTGCCCTTCAGTATTGAATAATATTCCCGGCTTGTTTCTTATCATTTTTAGGGCTTCCTGGACGCTGCTTGGAATGTTGTGGTCTCTCTTTTCTCGGTTGTATTTTGTACATTCCATTAGGATATGCTTGATGGTGACGGTGCTATTCAGTTGTCGCATGGAGTTGGTGGTGTTCTGGTGAATATGTGACTGTGCGTGAATGATACCTTTTCCCCTGTGGTGAAAACGACTACATTGAAAATACTTTTAGCATTAGCAACAGAGTTCGATTTGGAAATCCATCAGCTAGATATAAAAAATGCATACTTGAATGGAAAAATTGAAGAAGATATTTACATGGATCAGCCAAAGAAATATATTATTCCAGGAGAAGAAAAAAAAGTATGCAAACTTAATAAAAGTTTATATGGTTTATGTCAGTCAGGTAGAATGTGGAATAAACGGTTACATGAAGAATTAACCAAACTTGGATGCAATCAACTAAAAACTAATACTTACGTATATATAAAAAGAGAAAATAATACATTTTTAATCATTGCAGTATACGTGGATGATTTACTGATTGTATCAAATAATATTATTCAAATTAAAAAATTCAAGAAGAATTTAGAAAAACAGTTCAAAATAGAGATCTTGGACAAGCAAATTATGTACTTGGAATGAAGATCGAACGCAACAGAAAAGAAGGAACTTTGATTTTGCATCAAAAGAAGTACGTGAATGAAGTTTTAAAACAATTTAATATGGAAAATTGCAAATCAGTATCAACTCCCATGAACTATAATAAGAAGAAAAAAGAAATAGAAAATGTCGATGACACTGTAATGGAGAACAAAAATATTGCACACAGAGAAGCCGTTGAATGCATTTTGTATTTAGTAAATTGTAGTCGTCCAGACTTATCTTTTCCAGCAAATTACATTTCACGTTACAGAACAAACTACGATAAATAAACTTGAGTAATAGTAAAAAGAATCATTAGATATTTGAAAGGAACACAGAATAATGTTCTAAAATTTGAAAGAACAAGAAAACCATTGACAGCATATGTAGGATTCGGATTGGGCTTCAAATGAAGAAGATAGGAAATCTACAACAGGATTTGTAATTTGTAATGGCAGGAACAAAAATTTGTTGGAAAACAAAACGACAGTCAACAGTTGCATTAAGTAGTTACGAAGCAGAATATATGAGTTTAACAGAAGTTGTCAAAGAAATCATTTACATTAGAAAATTATTTGAAGAAATGGATATCCCAGAATTTGAAATGATGATTCAACAACCAACAGAATTATTTTGCGACAATCAATCATCACTCAACCTTCAAATGGACCAATTCAACATGTTAGAACGAAAGATATTGATATTAAATACCATTTTATTCGTGATCATGTAAATAATAAAATTGTTAAAATTTCGTATTGTCAAACAGATAAAATAGTAGCTGACTTTCTCACAAAAGTTGTTTCTGCCAATAAATTAGAATTTTGTTGTCGAAATATAAATTTAGCAAACTTCGTTTGAGGGGGGATTGTTAGATAACTTGTTGTAATGGCAACACATGTTACTGTTTTTAATAAATACAAAATAATATTATGAAACTGCCATATAATAAAATATAAATATATTATATTGTATTACTCCTGATTGTTTTAATAAATAATATATATATTACACTACGTGTTTATCAGTAATCCAATTTGTATTGAAATCATATAAACCAAAAAGAATCCATCAGCCAACTGCTGCATCTAAGAGGCTAGGAAAAGTACTACAGAGATAGAAAACATCTCAGAACATCACAGAGCTGATTTAAACATGGACATATTTCTACTAGCATAAGAAATAAAAAAATCGTTAAAAAAAACAGTTAAAAGTAATTTATGCATACAATATGAACTGGAGATGCCACAAGCCACATTTAAAACTCTATTAAGAATTAAATATCAACTGCACTTCTACAATTATTAGTCAACCGCAACACGGCTACACACAACGCAGCATAATATTTCAAATGAATAAATCTCGTCGAAAAAATATAATTTGGTGCTGACTGGATTTCGTGACAGTGAAGGACGCGGCAGCTGCTGTAATATTTTCTTTTATAGATTTTCCACTACATTTCCAAGTTCCGCCTTGTAAAATTTGTAAAATAAAATGATTTTTTTTTGTATTTTTTAACAACTCTCTACAATCATATTTGTTCAAATATTAATATATAAATAATTAAAAATTGACTTTTGATTACTTTGCCATACGGGTACATTAAGGGTAAATCTGTAATGTTGCCATTTACCACATGAAGACTGAAAATAACAACAAAAGACTATATACAAATTGTATACAAAATGAATTTTCATTCGCCGATCTCGGTGGCGTAGTGGCTATGTCACTAGCCTAGCACGCCAGAGGTCGTGGGTTCGAATCCCACTGAAGAGCATGGTCGTTTGTGATGTTTACATAAATTCACAATCATCCAATCATGAGGCGGCATATGACCATAGTAGTTAGTCCGCCTCTCATCTTCGTAATAAAAAAAAAAAAAATCATTCTTAATAGAAGAAAAAATTACGAAAATGAAAGTTATATTTATACTTAAAACATTTTATACATGCTGTAAAGCACAATTTAACGTCGAATTTTTTACATTTACTACGCGTAAACTCTTTCACACATTTCTGGCATCTTTAGTTGTATGTTCTGGAAATTGAGCCACCGTGTTGAGTCATACATAATCAAGGATACAGGAAGCAGGAGCAGGTTTTGATTTGCCAACATTGGCTGACGAACAAGCTAAATCACTTCAAATTTTTTTTTTAGAGGCATATTTTTATCTGCTGCTACTATGTATGTATCTAACATAAAAGAGAATATTGCGAAGTACCATCTCGTAGATTTCCTGGATGATCTATATAGACCAACTAATGCATTCGATTTATCCACGCCACCCATGTGCTTGTTATTCTTTGTGATAATATCGGGACAAGGGACCTCTATCTTCCCCTTCCATCTTTTGAATAAACTATAAAGTTTTATAAATATTACTCATATGGTCATATGTAGTGATAACCATGGCTAGTGGAGGAACACAGAACAGTCCATTTCGCTCTCACCAATAACAGCTTTGACAGTTCGTAAAAAAATAATTTCTTATTTTTCGTTGCGAATTCTAATATAAAATAAATATGGATAACATCGGTACTAAAACATCGATTTGATAAAAACATCGAAGGCTTAACATCGATGGTAAAAACATCGATATTCTTCATAAAACATCGATGTTTCAAAAACATCGTGTACTCGATACCCATCCCTTTTCCATGGCCGATTGTGCTAGAGAATTCTAGACCTCCAGCTTTACAGATATTAAAAGCCGCTAGCCTACTCAGCGACTCAATTCGTCTCTGATTGCTGTTCGGTACAAGTGGAAATAAATAAAGCGTTTGCGTAGTGAATATAAATAGTGTCAATAAATATTTCTTGTGTTATATTCTTAGTTTAGTACTGATTAATTGTTCTTTTGTGTTTATTAATAAGTGTGTAAAAATAAATATTAATTTAAATAAATATAAGCGTTAGTAAATAAACTTTTTGTGACTTTTAATAGTTGTTTTAATTATTGATTATTAAACTTCACCGAACCCGTCAGGTACAAACGTAACAGTATGTTTCCTGATTCGTATAAAATTAAATTAGATAAAAATGTGCAAGGCATAAAAATACAGCCTAGAAGATTACCTCAAGTAATTATGTGAAGGTAGATGAACCCAAAGAATGGGCAAGTAATATAATAATTATTGATATCCCTGATAAAACTATTAGAATTTATTTAGACCCTCTGGAATTAAACACAGTAATTAAAAGAGATTTATATTTGATACCTTAATTTAAAAATATCAGAGAAAAATTACTTAATAGGAAATGTTAAACAGTTTTTGATGTGAAACAAGTATTTTATCACATTGGTCTAGATTCAGAATCTGCTGAGGTATGCACTTTTACTACTCCATTTGGTTACTATAAATTTAATAGATTACCTTTTGGAATTTCTTGTGTCCCTGAAGCTTTTATAGAATTAAATCACAAAATATTTTGGTAATATAGGTAAAAATAATATAATATATTTTGATGATATATTGACAGCTACAAAAACTGAAGCAGAACATTATTCATCAGTTAAATCCGTTATAGATAGAGCTAAAACTGCTAAGTTTATTACATGAAAGTCGAAATTGAATAATATATTAACACATGTAACGTTTGTGAAAAGTTCAGGTCACGTAATAAGAAAGAACCATTGTTACCATACGATATACCAGAATTACCTTTTGAGAGAATAGCTCTGAACTTAGCGACATTTCAAAATGAAAATTATTTAATTATTATTGATTATTACTCGAAATGGATAGATATTTGTAAATTACGAGGGCAGTTTGATAAGTCAGTGACTTTTCGAATTTCCCGTGTAGTAACTTTGATGGTAACACTGCTCCCGTCAACTAACATCTAGTAATAGACTAAAGTCAAAATTTGAGTAAGCTGCGTCGTTGCGTTTTTGTTTGTCAGCCATTAAAAGCAGTCTACCTCGTGAATTTTAACGAAAATGGAAGAAAGTAAATTTCGTGTGCTGATTAATCATTAATTTTTGCGTAAAAAAACCATCACCGAAACCAAGGAAAAGCTCAATAAATATTATGGGGACTCTGCACCATCAATTTCAATGGTTAAGAAGTGATTTACTGAGTTCCGTTGTGGTCGTACCAGTACAAATGACGCCGAACGTTTAGGTCGCCCAAAAGAGGTCGTCATACCAGAAATTGTCGATAAAATTCATGAAATGAAATTGAACGATAGGATTATGAAACTGCGTGAGGTGGCTGAGGCTGTGGGAATTTCTACTGAGCGGGTACATCACATTTTACATGAATATTTGGACATGAAGAAGCTATCGGCGCGATGGCTGCCGCAATTGCTCACATTCGAGCACAAGCGCAACCAACTTCACCATGGCAAAATTTTATAAATTAGGCTATAAACTGCTACTTCATCTAGAATATTCTCCAGATTTAGCCCTCTGTGAGTATTTTCTTTTAATAAACTTGAAGAAATGGCTGGGTGAAAGGAGATTTGGGTCTAATGAAGAGGTCATCACTGAAACAAACGCCTATTTTGAGGGTCTTGAGAAAACCTTTTATTTGGAAGGAATTAACAAATTGGAAAAACGGTAGACTAAATGTATTGAGCTAAAATGGGACTATGTAGAGAAATAAAACGCTTTTTCGCCGAATTTTTTTTTTTTTTATTCGAAAAGTCACGGACTTATCAAACTGCCCTCGTATGTAATAAAACCAGTCGACAAATAATTTCAAAATCAAAATGCGTGTTTGCTACTCATGGCATTCCAAAAAATGTATATTCTGATAATATACCATTTGATTTATTCAAATTTAAATGTTTCGCTGATATGTGAAATTTTAGAGCAATTACAAATAGCCCTATGTATGCCAGAAGTAATGGTGAAGCTGAAAAAGCAATTCACATTGCTAAAAAAATATTAAAAAAAAAAAAGCAGAAGAGGGTAAGGATATAAATGTATTACTTTTAGAACATAGATGTATTGTTATACCACGTTTAGGTGCTTCTCCGTTAAAACTGTTAATGTCTAGAATGTGACGTACAAAGTTACCTATTTGAAATAGTAAATTGAAGCCAGAGATTCAGAAAAATATTGTAAATAATTATAGACTGTCACAGACATAATAAAAATAATATCAAGACCAAAGAGCTATGAAACGAGAAGTAACATATGGGTTCCCGGGGAAATTGTTAGTAAGGAAAATACGCCAAGGTCTTATATTGTTAGGGATAAAGGAGGAATAATTAGGCGAAATAGCACGTTTCTAAGACCATCTGCAAACAAACCGATCATTTGTAACACAAATACTGATGATAATGTAAATGATAAGTCAGATATCTTAGGAGAGCAAATCACTGTAAATATCGATAATGAAAATAACAGCTATATTACAAAGTCATATTGAAATTGTAAGCGTTAAGAGTTAGTAAAGTATATTTGGGATAAGCAGTTCTTTTAAATACACCCTACACCACTACACAAGTATAAAAACCACAGCACAACACTGTCTTGTCAAAGCTTTTAAAATAAGTAATGATTCAACCTAAAATTTTACTTTAGTAAGTGGAAGCGGATGTCAGTGAAATTTACAGAGGCAAATTCAAATATGTTGTCATATGTTAATATATTCTATACACGACTACTTCAGCTCATTCCTTTGCATCAAAATATCGTGTAGCCACATGGCAACATTTCATAGTAATGCGACAAGCTAGCGCTCTCTTCTAAATTATACACTTGGATATATCACAGAATGTCCAAGAAATCCAAATTGTAAAATCAAACCAACGATAAATCTGAACTTATATTCTGTAACCTGTGATAAATGAAAATTCCATTACACTGACAGTTTCTATCCTCCAAGCTAAATCAAATCTAATGTATTCTAATATATCATAAAAAAATATCGGTTGTCTATGTAAATAATTGTACCGGGGTGTAATTATAAGTGACCTCGAAACACCACAAATAATTTAAAATGAAAAATTAACTTCTCCGAGAGCATTTATGTATATATAAAAATTAATTACATACCTCCCTGTCACGGGATCAAACGCCTCATACATCAGTGAAAGCGATACGTTAGTATCTTGTGATGTTGGCAAACATGGCACTGTCACATTGGTGTATGGGTCGGCGAACAGACTCTGGCCTCCGTGTGGTAGATATAGATTATTTTCGTCTGCAAACAAGTACAAATTGGAATTCGACTCTATAAATGCATTGAAAATATAAAACCTTACCTTTGACAAATATATAAATTTTATCTGATTTCAATGGATAATCCGAACGAGAATCATTTTCGTGGCAATAATAAAAACCTGTGTCTGTGTAACGAAGTGCTGGGATTTGAAGGTGTGCTTCATACTTGCCGCTTGCTATATTTAACTGATTGTAAATATATAAAGTCCTTTCCTAAAACACATTTAGAGTTGAATTCATGCAGTTACTTTCATTTACATATAAATTTAATGGATTATAATTTTAAAATACACAGGCTCTTAAAAAAGATTAAATTTTGACGATATTAATTTTAATGTATTGATTCCAAGTCAAAAATAATGTTCTTAAGCTTTTTAAGTATAATTGTACATTCCCAGGACATGCCAATTTTGTGCCACTGGACTTGTAAGTTAAAATAATGAAGAAAATCATTTGGTGTGCTGAACACACGACTTTATAATTCTTTATAATCACACTAGGCACATTTTTGACATTGGCAGCGTTCGCTATTGAAATATTTCGAGCGCTCCGGGCACTATGATCACGTGACGGATTCGTCTGCAGATCTAGCTCTGTAGATTCAGTGACCGAACCGTTTTGCGCTTCAGATCGCTCTATGTGTTCAGGAGAATAAAAGATCTTATAAATGAACCCACCCAAAGAGTAAAAATAGAATTTAGTTTGTCTCAAAATTGGGAAGTAGGTACAGAAAATTGCTAATATTTATTATTAAAAAAAAATCTTACAGCTGATATAAAATATGATATAAACAATTTCAACACAACTATCACTCGTCACAGCTGCACTTGTAGGTGCTGCCACCAGTGACCAGTGGTATATGAAGCAACTATGCGCCGTATATTTATATTTACATAATTGCACTCAGTAACATTACATTTTAATTGTACTGAGTAACATTATGATTAATTTCTATGCTGTATATGCAGTAGGAAAATATGCATATTATAATACGCTTGAAGAAAAAATAAATAAGTTTATACAGTGTGTCCCATTTAAGGTACGAATGCATGGGGATTTCGAGAACCGTAAGAGATACGAGGTTGGTTAAATTAGACGAAAGTTGCCTCATTAGTAAGGCAGTTTGAACATATATTTGTTTTTCCAATTGAATGCATAGGTCACTAGATATTGGCTAAAATGTAAATTTTGCGATTTTCTTTTTTTGCTCATAATTTCGTTGTATAACATAATACGAGATTTTGGTCCACACCTTCTTATGACACTTTTTAATGGTGAATTTACAGAAGTACTCAAAAAATATTTACATCTAACCATTTACGAGTTACTGGTATCAACTTTTATTTTTTATATGGAGGTCATAGTAACTCATGACATTTTTGAATAGAGTTTTTTTTTTGCTTTACTTTATTAGTGTTTTATATCGTAAAACAAAAAAAAATCTCTATTCAAAAATGTCATGGCTTACTATGACCTCCATATGAAAAATGAAAGTTGATACCAGTAACTCGTAAATGTTTAGATATAAAAAAAATTTGAGTACTTCTGCAAATTCACCATTAAATAGTGTCATAAGAAAGTGCAAACCAAAATCTCATATTATGTTATACAACGAAGTTATCAGCAAAAAAAAAATCGCAAAATTTACATTTTAGCCAATATCTAGTGACCTAAAAACAAATACATGTATAAACTGCCCTACTAAAGAGGCAACTTTCGTCTAATTTAACCAACTTCGTATCTCTTACGGTTCTCGAGATCCCAATGCATTCGTACCTTAAATGGGACACAATGTATAACTAATTAATTTTTAAATTTTCCTGTCATTTTTTTCAAGTTCACCGAACCCGAGTCACGAAGTAAAAGTTACAGCTAGCTTCATGAATTATTACACATATAGGCAACAAGGGCCAGTGGCTTAAAAACCTGATTGAGAGGCACTCAAGATATACATTTCAGTAAACATCTCGACGTCAACTTTTTTATGATTCCTATACTACATATAAGAAATTAATAATTTTGATATAGTTTCTAATAATTTCATTTTTAAAAAGAGCTTGTACAAAAAATCAATTAAATAAAATTTATATTATTCATAATTGTATCCTACTAATTTAGTGGCACAGCAAATGGTAGCTCTAAAAGGAATGGACAATCTTGCAAATCCCGGATATGTTTGTGTTTATTCGGCACATCACATAATATTATGCATTTTATTACCTTCGTACACATTGTATACGAGATTATAAGAATTATAAAAAAAGCATCCAAGGTTTCGTAATTCCGTGGAATACATGTTTTTCGAAAACGTCTGTGTGAATGAATGGATGGGTAAGTGTCCGTGTGCTCAACAACTTACGAACGAAGAAAGATAATGTAATGATTCTTCATAATCACAAGTCTCATAACAATGCGAAAAACTAAATTTATTTTGGTGATAATTGTAAAAACGAAAGTGGAAGGTTAGTGGCCACACAACAATTAATGCAATTTATTTCAAAAGTAGAACCAGCTGCTAAAAAATGTTTCAAATTAAAGATGTTAGCAATAATATTCGGAATAATAGTTATTTGTATACCAAGGCCGCGAAATCATTCCTTAACGTGCCGAAAGCAAATTGTCGCCGAGGCCGCCTGCGACCGAGGCTGGACCATCTCGAGGGCGATAAAGGATTTTGCGGACAAGGTGTGTACACAATTTTTTGTGCAATCGTAAAAAATATGTAATTACAAATTTTATCAATTTTAAACATTTTCATTGTAAATAGAAAGTGGCTATTGACATAGTTTTGAAAAATAATGTCAATTCTCAAGTGTCAAAATTATTGTTTTACAATTAACAACCGTAGCGAAATCTGCTAAAAAAAAAACAATTATTTTGGATTTCGCGGCCGTTACCATAAGAACAGATAACATACAAATATAGTAAGTGAAACATCGATTCTACGTATATTCCAAACCTGTGCCATGGATGCACCAACTATATTAACAAAAATAATGTAAACAGCCTGTATACTCCCAAGTCCCACATCCGAAGGAGACATACCTCGTCCTCATCCTCCTCATCCTCATCCTCCTCATCTTCATCCTCCGCGTCCTTGGGTCGCCACGTGACTGGCCGGGAGCCGGAGCAGCGCAGTGTTATGTTTTCTCCTGCGTTCACTTGAACTTCGCCGCCATTTGAATGGTGTATCGAAGGAGCACTGTAATAGTTTGTTTCCTTGTCTGCGGAAAAATATCACAAGTAACAAGTATTTCAAGGCTTTCGCTCTAATACGAGTATATTTAAATTACACTAATAATCAGTAATATTAACCAAGCTAGAGTAACAATAGTATATTAATTATGCTTATGTTTGATGTTTTTCTAAAATTATGTACGTTATATTTGAATTTAAAACTAATGATATGAAATAATTAGAATAATAATTTTAATACAATGTCAAAATTAATTAAAAATTGACAAATAACAAATAATAATTTTTGGAAAACTTGATTTTAATATCTAGAATATAAATGCTACAGCAACTTGAAAATTTATTAGTAATTTAAATTTATAACAAAAATAAGAAAACAGTAAAAATAAGAATAGATTATAATAATTATGGATTATTTTGAGCATTACAGACCATCTAAATCTGTCCATTTATTTTAC
The DNA here is from genome assembly GCA_963942605.1 of Poecilus cupreus. NCBI lineage: Eukaryota > Metazoa > Arthropoda > Insecta > Coleoptera > Carabidae > Poecilus > Poecilus cupreus. Next base: position 24,558,703 of record OZ012713.1, on the reverse strand, counting down.
TAATGTTGTAAATATGAATCATCTCAAGAAAAGACCTTTTGGACAAGTTTAGGGGCGTAGGAATTGGGGGGACAGAGGGGGCAGTTGCACCCCCTTAAATTTGACTGAAGGGGCAAAGACTGTATTTTGAAACAGATCATGATTTTAAACAATTTTTTAATGGCAAAATATGGTATGACAATATCTATACAATTAATTATTTTTTTAAATAATTGTCTAAATTAGAATTTGGTAGGCAAATGCAAAACTTCGAACAGTTCATGAAATCATTGAACGGTTCAAGATCACAAGAGATTTAACATATTCCGTTCAAAACTGGTTTGTGACCATAAAATAAAATACATCTAAACTTTAAACTTTTAATTTCTTTCTCTTAAATTTAATACCAACCTATATTTCTTCTTCAACAAACTTCTTAATGTCTGAAGTCATTTACATAATTGATCATAATTTTTACTTTCTATTTGTGACATTAATGAAAATATTGGGACCATATATTTAAAAATGTTTTGCTAATAAAAAAAGTACTCTTGAGATATTTATTTGCTAACAGTAGGTAAAATCTGCTCTAAAATACGATAATATTGAAATAAATGTCGTCCTTTTTCGATATCGTAGCTTGTAAAATAGTGATTAGGTGTTTTTGACTTCGAAAATGGAAAATCACTATTTTTAAAGCTGCACTACCGCAATATAACGATAGTTAGTTCAAAATTGTACTATATTGATATATAAAATCTGAACCGTTAAGAACGCGTTAACATAACAACTAAAGAGGGTAGATAATCTTTGAAAATATAATTCCGAAAAAAAAATTGACTTTTGAGATTATTTGTAATATGTACTTCGTGGAACAAAGTGCAATCGTGAAATAGTCAGTAACATTTGTAAGAATTGTTGCAATTTTAAATTAAACTGAACGAAGTAGTCAATTTATTGTTAATTGCAGAGTTAGAAAATACGGAATTTATTGAGGAGGTGGGACACAGGGATATTGAAAATTCTGTATATATATTAAATTATTGACAAATACAACAGGGGTTCTCAAAATGTGTGCCGCGGCGCCCTGGGGCGCCGTAGACAATAAATAAGGGCGCCGCGACGCACTCCGGCGAACGCGGGCAGATAGTGCTCTGGAATATTCTAGAATTAACATTTTGAAACGGCTTAGAAACTAATGGAATTTTCTACTTGTACTAGAACCGTTCCAGTAGTTTATAGAATTTTCTAGATGATGTAGAACATTGTCGAAGCACACACAATGTTCTAGAAAAGCATGGAACTTTAATGAAGTTTATAGAACTTCCTTGTAGGTTCAATAGCATGCTATTGGACATTGATGAAAATTCGCGATAGATCTATGAATGTGGAGCGGCTAACACAAATGCAGCACTCTTTATTATCATTTGCGTCAACCTATCGAAGTCGAATATTTAGCTGTAGCTGTAATAAAAAGCAAATATCGCTTAAAAATCGCTGTGGAACGAGAAATGAGAGGGGCAGTGCCAAACCTTATTCTGCGTTTTGAAAAAATATGTGGCGTCAGTAAGCACATTAACTTACTTATTTTTTATTTTTAGTTTGACGATTGATTTAATTTTAATAAATGTGAGGTTTTCCTTTTAAGAGTTGTTTTACTTTTTTGGACTGGACATCTTTAGATGCATAAAGTTTACAGCTTAATAATTTTGGGTTTGCATTCATGAATTCTATTAGTGTTGTTCTTTGTTTTTCTAAAATTTTTGAGTTATTTGTTTCCATTTTTGTAATTTTATACAAACTAGAAATCACACAATTGATAATAACAGGGATTTGAGAATTACCGGTTTGAAATGTCAAAATAATTGTGAAGCCTGAAATAAGCAGAACTATCCATTCGACGTTGCCAACTATTATCGTTCGTGCGTTGCGACTCGTGAAGCAAAGGGTAGTTGAGAATATGCTTCAAGCTTACTGTTCGTATTGCGTTATTCGTTTCGCATTCATATTCGTACGAATACGAAAGAAGTCGAGAATTGAGCCCCTGGACAAGGTCATTTTGGTGCCAGCTTTCTGTAACCGGCAATACATAGCTGTAGTGTGGGACAATATAATGTACTGAATTTTTTTTAGAGACAACTTTGAATAATATTACATGCATCAAAAGCGTATCTGGACAACACGTGGTGACAGCAGCGAATAAGACCCGGGGAAAATATTCGCAAAGAGCCAAAAAGTAATAAGATCTCCAGTACAGAATAATAAAAGCAACGTTCATATAGAAGAAATAAACGAAATGATGAAAGAGATGATGCTAGAATTAAAGAAAAATACATGTGAGATAAATGGACTCAGATGAAATTAGAAAGAAGGAAGAAAAACGGGAAATAGAAAAAAAACATCTTACTGAGAAAATACAAGTACTAGAAGAAAGATTCGAAAAAACAGAAAAGAAAAGATAAGAAACAATATAATAATAACAGGCATTAAAGAAGTAGTAATAACGAATAATACTGTTAAAACTTTCGTTTCAGCACAAGTAGGAATAAGTAGCGAAGTTAAAAAAGTAAAGAAAATTGCTAAAGATAAAAATATAATTGTAGCCGAGATAGAATCCTTCGAAAAGAAATTGGAAATATGAAGAAATAAATATAAACTTCAAGGTATAGGATACTATATCGAAAGCGACCTGACTATAGAAGAAAGACGTATTCAAGCAGAAATCAGAAAATTGCCGAGGAAAGAAAAGGGACAGGGCAAAAATGTTAAAGTAAGTTATCAAAAAGTAATTGTAAATAACATAGTACCTATACAAATGGAGCAAAAATGATCAGAAATTAATTAAAATGATCCGAAAAACGAAGAACACTAAAACAAAAATCCCGGATGGATTTAACGGAAACATCATGGCCTGAAACAATTACTCGAAATACAAAAAATAAAGTAAAATCGAAACTAGCTACTTGAAATGTTAGAAGCATGAACGAGAAAGAATATGAATTGTTAGAAGAATTCAACAGACTTAATATAGATATACTGTGCTTAACGGAAACAAAGAAAAAAGTAAAAAGAAGAAAGTATATTGGACACTGAACACCAGCTGATATACAGCGGAGTAGTTAAAAAAAAAAGAACAGCAGCAGGAGTTGATTGTCTAATTCATAAGGAACTAATAAATTATATACATTCCTGGGAAGGATGCTCTAAAATAATAATGAAATTACTTATCGGAGAACAGAATTAACAAATTAAAACAATTATTATAGCTTATGGACCAGATAAAGATTAGTTATCAGAAATAAAAAAAAAAAACAAATTTTGGGAAGAGTTAAACATAACTACAGAAAACAGTATAGGAGATATCTACGTAGCTGGTGATATTTATGGAAGAGTAGGAATAAAGAAAAATACAACAGGTAATACAATAGGAATGTATGGGGAAAGTAGGCGAAACAACAATGGATGAAGATTAATTGAATACTGCATGCTAAATGATTTTATAATAACACATTTTATAAACACAAAAACATTCATAAATTTACAAGGCACGGTTACAAAGAAGAAGATCGATCATTAATAGACTATATTATTGTAGAGAGAGCAAATAGAGCTATGGTTACAGATTGTAGAACAAGAAGAGGACCAAAAATTACTACAGATCAATTACTTGTAGAAGCAAAAATAAAAAAATAAAATAGAGACCGAGAAGGAGTATACTAATTAAACTAAAAAACCAGTGCATGTATCAATAAAAACAAATAAATTACGAAATATTGAAGTAACTATAAAATTTGAGCAAGAAGTTACAAACAATTGAAAATGAAAGTATAGAAACAGAAAGAAGTAGCATCGAAGAACTATGGAACAGCTTCAAACACATTATAATGAAAGCGACAGAAAACATACGCGGGTCAAACAGAACTCGGTGTAACAAAAAACAAACTTTTTGGTGGAATGAGGACATAAGAAAAGAGATAAAGAGAAAGAAATTAACGTGGACGAAATACCTAACTTGTAAAAATGAAAAAAATGATTATGAGTATAAAAACAGCGACAAATAGTTAAAAACATGGTAATAGAAGCCAAAAAAGGAAATTGCAAACAGTTTGGAGAGCAAATGGATAATCAGCTAAGAAAATTATAAGTAATTTTTTAAGGCATGAAAAATATTAAGAAACGAAAGACCCGCAAAACAATGACAGTTAAAAGTAATGAAGGGATCATAATAACAGACGAAAGGCTAAAAATGCTAAGATGGAAAGAGTATTTTCAGGATCTACTAAGACCAAGTGATGAAGAACATGCAGTAGAAATAATTAATTACGAAGACATAGGAATATCTCCGGAATGTGAAATTGAAAACGAAATAGACGAAACACAGAAAGAAGAGATGATAGAAGCACGAAAGGCATTGAAAAATGGAAAAGCCACAGGACATGATAAAATTGCAAACGAAATGTTAAAATCAATGGGTGAAAAAGGTACAATGAAAAATATTTAATATGAACTAGAATAGAGGAAAGATACCAGCAGACTGCAAAATATCGCTAATTGTGCCGATACACAAAAAAGGACAAAGGACTGCAATAATTATAGAGGTGTGTCGATACTTAGCACTGCGTTGAAGCTTTATGAAAGAAATTTAGAGAAGAGGTTAAGAATTATAATACATAGAATCTACACTTTCTGAGATACAACATGGATATAGAAAAGGCAGAAGCACTCAAGATCATGTTTTCACAATCAAAAATTTAATAGAAAAAACTTTGGACACAAAAACAAAGACTTATCTGACGTTTGTGGATCTCGAAAAAGCTTTTGATAGAATATATACAGGGATTATACAATAAAAACCTTTGCTGTGTTACTAGTCAAAATAATAGCTCGGAAATATTCGAAACAAGCAACGGTTTAAGACAAGGAGTTGTATTGAGCCCAGTACTATTTACCATAATCATAAAAGAATGCGATCCGCAGATGACAAAACTTCACATGGGATACAGACACCTGATGCCAACAAAAATATCGATGTGTGCTTTTGCTGACGACGTAGTGATAATGGCAAATGATGAAGAAAATATGTAGGAAAATTTAAATATCAGGAATGAAGCAATACAAAAATATAACATGAAAATAAACGCGCAAAAAACTAAAGTAATGGTAATAGAAAATGAAGATGCAATAACTAACAACACAATAAATAACGTACAACTTGAACAGACGAACAAATTTCAATATTTAGGAATAATAATGGAGAATAATGGCTCACAAAATTTCGACATATTAGAAAGAGTTAATAAAACTACTCAACTATTTCACAGTGTGAAAAATATAGTTATTGGCAAAAACCATCATTAGTAAAATTGTGGGAAAAAAAAGGAACAACCTTAATAAATGCAAAAAGGATGGCAAAAGATAAGAAATAACGGGCCAAATTCGTGCACAACTAAGGACAAGACAAATACTGGGATCATGAAAATATTTGAAGTGTCGCTACTGTGAGAATTCTTATACTGTGCTATTAACAACATAGATATATAGATGGCTATGTAATTCACTACATGACAAGCGCATTCGTTTCTTCTTGTCACTGCGCATTTCAACTTTGAATGTTGTGTTGCGTGCAAAAATATTTGAATCATTCCTTATTATGGTAAGTAATATTAATAGTAGATACAGTACCAAGTTAAATATAACATGTAGTACATAAAACATAAACATCTATTGCATATTTTGTGTATTACCGTTGCCTCGTTTGTGGATGCGAAAATGGCAAATCATTCTCACATTATATTCACAAAAATATATCTCAGCAAAAAAAATGGCTATTAATCGTCAACAACTACTAAAAAACCAATCTCCTGCGGAGTCATCAAAATCTTCATTAATAATAGATGATATTATTGACAATAGTTAAGTTTGAAGTGCCTCCCTAACCTCCCCGAACAAATGCTGCTGAGACATTTTTAAGAAATCTGTCAGAACCTACTCAAAAAAACGTCGTTTGCTTGTGATTGAATTTAAATGAAATTCTACATCTGGATATCCCAAATATTGTTTCATTTCAAGGCTTATGATAATATGCTCAAGTGTGTATGATTTATGTGAACAGCCATGCTCATCAGCGGGATTCGAACATGAATTATTTATTTGTATGTATGATATTCTAAACTTAATAAACAATTGAAATAAGGATGAAATATTTGAAACATATATATTTATATTCCAGCCGAGAACAACAAATGTATCAACATATTAATAAAAATGGTCATATGTTAAGAGTGAATAAACAAATAAATATAAATATCCCAAACCGTTCAAGAAATCTTCATTTTAATTCTCTTTCTCCGATTCTTCAAACTTTCGTCAACTGTCAGCTCCGTCTATTAAAATTTAAAGCTAAATTGAATTGTTTTACATATTTTTGTTGTGCAATTGTATATCTCCTCATGCTGAAATAAATAAATAAATATATCATCACGCCTTTTACCCATTATGGGTGTGGCAGATCTCAGTAAGTGATATTTTATTTCGTATGAAGTGCGGTTACCAGCTATCATATCATAGCCGCCAAAGATGTTAGTGGAGGGGGAACCACAGGGGTAAATTTAAATTGGTAACAGCGGCAGTGGGATTCGAACTAAGGATCTCACGATCCACAGTCCGCTGCGTTACAGCGGAGCTATTTACCCCATGCTGATATTAATCAAATGATAAATTTTGCACTAATTTGGCAATTTTTAAATTAGGAGATTATTTTTATTAGTAGTTTATGCAATCTATCATGTTTTTCAGTATTTTCGGGAATATAATGTAAATATTAATTTTTATTCACAGAGAGATAATTCATAATAATTAATTAATTTAAATATAAAGATAACTTTAAACATAAGTTATTTCAATATCTAATATAGTATGTTACCTAAGTGTTAATACAATAAAACATATATTTTATTTAATTTTGACGTTTTAAACTGCCATTATCTCCATAATAACAACTGTAAATAACTATAAATTCAATAAACAGTTATTTTGTTATACTTCACACGGTTGCAAAGTGGAATTACCCACGAGACAAATTTTAGCACACTTGTAAAGTAAATAACTATTAAATCACTCAATGCAAGATTTCACATTCTTAGACCGCTCGGAAATATAAGCTAATATTATTTATTCTTCAACTACTCTTGCCTTTTTCATATTTGTCCACTCATAAAACTGCATGTATTCTTTTTCATAGACATTTAAAATAATTTCAAGAGTGAAAGCGTCACTTTCAACACAATCTTCATCTGACATTTCCATTTTGTCGATTGTCATGCACAGACTACTAATTGATTAGTCTTCTTAATTTATCAAAAGTGAATTTCATAATAATTATTATTTCGTCAAAATTGAATCAAATGTTGTATATAACACGTAAACTAAGTGTGTTTATTCATTTGGTATATTAATATCTATCAATAGTTTCTATTTTTGTATAAAATTTAATATTTAAAAATATTGATTTGTTTTGTATAAGCCCACTTTTCGCTTCTCTATTAATAAAAGATATTTGATCAGACCAAGGAATTATGGTAATTCCATGGAGACGAATGTAGAAGTATAAGTTTGAGTCAAAGCAAAAAAAAAATTGCAACTGTTGCAAATTTTACAACGTATAGTTCATCTTAAAAATTGTTTGAGATCAGTTTAAATAACGCCCTTTTAAAAATTATAAAACACTGAAACCTTTATTTATTAAGTTGATAGCTCTATTTTTATCTCACGTCAGTTGGGCGTAACTTACCGTTAACAAAAACATATTTTGAGTCTTCGTATCCGTAAAAATTAGCACTGTAGTCTCCTTCATTTTCTGCAGATATATTATTTATTGTTATCGTCGCATTCAGAAGTACGAAACTCTTCAATTTAAGTGGCTGATGGACGGCAATCACTGTGTTTCTCTGAAAAAAATAAATTAAATAATTAGACGCAAATTATTGCATTTTTCATAATTTATATTTAATCTAAACATTCAAAAAACAGGTTATGGATCTTATAATCTGCAGAAAAGTAGAACGAATAATCACAATCCACAAACTATATTTAACTAAATATACTAAAAATGATAATTATGGAAATAAACTAAGATAAAGTTCATAAGACATAAAAAAAAATAGAGCAGCGCTCGCCGTCCACCCTCGCTTGCACCAGCAGTCAATGTTGGACATCAGCGTATCCAGGTACAGCTTCAATTGTGACATCTCTGTTTACCTCCTTCTCCAAGCAGCCTCCATTGTCGATGATTACACGCAGACACTTTTAGACGTACTCATAGAAAAACCAAACTGGTTTAAACCAGTACAAACTTGGGACAAGTTAAAACTGGCAGCGCACCCTATTCATAGAGGTAGCTTACTATTAGTCCAGGTCTAAATAGAGTTAAAAATGTAATTTTCGTGTACCCAGTGGTTTAACTCCGTTATAACGATAGATAAAGATATTGAAAGAGACAAATAACGGAGAAGCAGTCAATTTATTAAAAAATTAAAACACCAACGTTTCGACTCCAATTGAGTCTTCTTCAGGGTGATAAAATTACATTAGGATGAATAAAAATGAGTAAATGTTAAGAACATGTCAAAATAATTGTACGTCAAAAAATAATAATTCATCCTAATGTAATTTTATCACCCTGAAGAAGACTCAATTGGAGTCGAAACGTTGGTGTTGTAAAATTTTTAATAAATTGACTGCTTCTCCGTTATTTGTCTCCTTTATACATCTTCCAGTCAAGTAAACATCTCACTTATTAAAGATATTGAAGTTTGAAGTGGCCAACGTTATGATAATTATAATAAATCGTGTAAATTTCATGTAAGTTTAATTGTTGAAACATTCTTCATTAATTATAAATAATTATTATGTGTTAGGATAGGTTAGGTGTTAAAAATTATTCTAAAAAAATTACAGGTAAGTGCAAGATCTGAAATTTGTAGTTCATATAATTAAATATAAATTACGAATGCAGATTTAAAAAAGATATAATTTGGACACTAATTGAGAGTGTTCGTCCAATATTAGAAGGTGGTAACGCTGGTAGGAGATAGGGACGACCAGTGAATGCGGAAATTGAAGTTTTAAATACGATTCGTTATTTAGCCAAGGGAAATTACCAAAATTATCAATCATAAGACAAATTTTGTTATCAAAAAAGAACTATTAGCATAAATGAACAACAAAATAATAAATGCACAAATTTTTCATTAGCTGACCGAAAACCAGCTGTGTATGTCCAATGACAGACCCATTGCAGAACTTTCAGCGATAAAAGTTCATCTGCCATAGGTGTGTCACAGGACTTTTTAATGTCAGTATTATGAAATGATATTAATAAAATGGAATGTTTTGCTCGTAGGTAGCTAAAATGCACGTCTAACATTAACTAATTAAGTTTCTCATAAATTTTTAACTTTGATATTAAAACATAATTGATAGGATCAAAAATATCATTATGAATTATTTATTGCAGCTCACTGGCATGGTTTTTCACAAGCGACAATGTCACGAATTGCGCACAGAGTCACTAGAGCGGTTGCATCCTTAATAGATCAGCATATATTCTTGCCGAGAAATGAGAGGGAACAATTATTTCGAATTAAGCAACAATTTCATAATGCAACAAATATGCCAAATATTACAGGTGCGGTTGATTGTACTCACATTAAAATAAAAAATCCTGGGCAGTATTCTCTTTTATATAGTAACAGAAAATGTTTTTTTTTTATTAAATGGTCAGGTAGATATTGCACTCGTGTTATTTTTTGAGCATTGGAATCAGATTAATTGTCAAAATATTTTATTTTAATTGGACAGTTGGGAACAAAACAAATGATCTCGAGGCTCATAATTAAATCATTACCATAAACATCATATCATCATATTTGTAATTTGTCTACGTTTACGAACTCGTTTACTTGTAGGTAGTTTGTGATGCTTAGGCCAGAATTATAGACATAGTTGCACGTTCAGGGTTGTAGGAATCGGAAGGACAGAGTGGGCAGTTGCCCCCCGTAAATTTGACTGAGGGGGCGAACACTGTATTTCCCCCCACCCCCCACCCATTTGCGCATTTAGTAGGATAATCTTAAAACATAAGAACTATATGGCAAACGCATAATTGTACATTTTTTTACAAGCTTTCGTAAGTGGAATAAGCAATATTTTATATGAGAAACAAATCATGTTTTAAAACAGTTTTTTAATGATAAAATATGGTACGACAATGTCTATACAATTAATTTTTTTTTGAACAATTGTCTAGATTACAATTTGGTAGGCATATGCAAAACTTCGAACAGTTCATGAAATCATTGAACTGTTCAAGATCACAAGAGTTTTAACATGTTTCGTTCAAACCTGGTTTATGAGCATAAAATAAAATACATCCACACTTTAAACTTTTAATTTTCTTTCTCTTAAATTTACTACCAACCTATATTTCTTCTTTAAGAAACTTCTCAATGTCTGAAGTCATTTTCATAATTGATCATAATTTTTACTTTCTTTTTGTGACATTCATAATTCATTGAAAATATTTGAACCATAAATTTTAAAAGTTTTGCAAATAAAAAAATTACTGTTGAGATATTTATTTGCTGACAGTAGCGAAAATCTGCTCAAAAATACGATAATATTGAAGTAAATGTCGTCCTTTTTCGATATCGCAGCTTTTAAAATAGTGATTAGGCGTTTTTGACCACGAAAACCTAAAATCACTTTTTTAAAGCAGCACTACCGCAATTTATAAGAACACAAAAACAAAACAATATTGAAAAATATTTCATACATTCCTTTTCTCTACTCATCTTCTTCTTCGGTAGCAAGTTGCCCTTCAGCACTTAGATTATGACCCTGAGATCTAGGATCTAAAAGTGCAGCCGCTAGATGAATTCCTCAAATAGCAAACTCTTTCTAACCCTTTTAGTTTTTATTAACTGAACTTCTATTTTAGTCAAGGGTGATTGGGGTATCGCAATTAATAAACTACTGCTTATTTCTAAAAATGCTTGGCGTGCTTTGTGTATCACTGGATTGTCTCCTTCTAACTTTGTAATCCATGAACATATAGGCATTAATACTGCTATGCTATTACCTTCTCGACCCTTACCCAAAAAATATCATCTAAAAGTAGTTTTGTGATTTCTCGTCCCAAAATCGATGCAGCTACTTCATTTACTTTGCATTTCAATATACTTTCTAAACATTGAAGATAGCTTCCCCATATAGTTATACATGGCAATTATAATGAAGTTTTGCAATATTTCTCTTCATTTATTTTGACAAAAAGAGCATTAAGTATGTGAGATTTATTTAATTAATTCAACTACGTTGCTTAAGAATTTGGACATAATACTGCGTTTAATATATCGTTGTACAACAAGTGCGAAATGAGGGCTAAACATCCAAGAGGGATGAGATGAGTAAAGCGTTCTTTCAAAATTTTAAATGATTTTTTTTACATGCGTTGTCCTCAATAATAACAAAAAACTTTTAAGTCCTTATTTAGTTAATATCTTATCCGTTGCGTTGGCTAAATATTCACCAGTATGCTAATTAGTTTTCGTATTAATAAAGTCTACAAAATCTGGTTTAGGTGTTTAAAATACTGTCATTTCGTGTGTTACTCCACCCATTACACTGGAGATTAAAAGTTTCATTTAACTACTGAATAACTCGATATTTCATGTCATTGTATTCAGCGTTTAGATATGTGATTGAAATTGTTTGTCTCGTAGCCTGTTTGTAAGATGGTCTAAGTTTTACAAACAAATCCAACCATAACGGATGGAGTTCCACCAACAAACATTGCTTGGGCTAGCATCTCATTTATATGTTTATGAAAAAAATATAGATAAATGTCACGCACTAGTTTACTGTTGATGTATTTCTTTTCTTACATGTTTATTTGCGCTAATTCTGTCCATAAAATAATGTATAGAAATGTGTGTGTGCCTGAAGAACGAGGTATATTTTGAACTAATCTTGATATCGAATCAGAAGCAGACATTTCAATTTCGTGTTGATCAGATGTTGAGGGAATTACCATCGTAGAACTCTGGGGCGATGGTGTCGCTGTTGATGTTGCTAAATGTTTTCTCATCTGATTGAGCGTTAATATAGTTTCGCACTTCAACGGGGCACTAAATACATTTTTAAATATGCTTTAACATTTTTGTAGCATTTACAACCTTGTATACTGTATTGCAGTACTATTTCATCACGCAAGCATTTCACAACATGTTTTGATAGTAAAACTGCTACAAAACTAAATTCCCAAGAAAGGGAAACTTAAATATTCCCATATAATTCCCTCCCAAAGGAATATTGTCCTTGGGAATATTCCCACCTTCTATTGCTAGTTAAATCAAGCAAATTATTGAGAAGAACGAGACATTTGATAATAATATTTCGTCTAATATACTAGAAAATAAAGAGCCAAAACAATTATTTATGGTGCTGGTGAAAGTTCATTTAACGCTGAAAATTAATTAGTTACTACATTAATAAATCAAAATAATTTAAATGAGGGCAATAAGTCAAAATTAAAAATATTGGGAAAATTTAATTTCAAAGACTCTGTTAACTTAATACTTGAAATTGACTCAATTTCGTGGCACAGAGTGTTCAGAAACAATTATGTGTATGCTAAATTCGTACGAAGAGTGGTTTACAAGCCAATTGTAACCCATTTTTCACTACAGTATGCGTTTGCGTTTTAAGCCAAAAAGTTATTAAGTAGACCTGAAAAACGAAGATTTGCTTAGGTCGAAAGTAAAGCGTAAATGCTAAATTTATATAGAGAGTAGTTTAGAAGCCAATTGTAGCCCATTTATCATTACAATAAGCGTCTCACCGATTTAAGCCAAAAATTCGATACCTTCAGTGGCCAAAAATTGAGTTTTCTTATCATCGAAAGATGATCCCCATGTACTAAACTTAAAGCTTAAGGTCCCAGGAGTAAAATGTGTATGAAAAAACTGCATATACGTTAAATGTGAATAGTATGGTCTAATTGATGAAACATGAAAAAACACAAAATATGGTCATTTTTTTAGGCCTTTGCACTGGCTGGATGTGAACGCATAATCAAAACCACAATACTCTCCCTTCATAGAATCACAAAAACTTTAATTTTTTCAATTCAGGATTAATGAAACTTTCATCGTAATTCCTTGCTATAAATGTAAAAAATTTGGCCATTTCTCTAAAAATTGTACATCTACCGTTGAAATTTGCTCTAAGTGTTCGGAAAATCACCCACAAAAAGACTTTACAAGTGTGATACCTAAACAAGAGCTCCAATTGTGTAAATCATAACAGAAAATTTAATGATAATTTATCCACAGACAATAGTTTAACAGTAAAAATTGTGTATATTATCAAAGAATCATTAGTACAATTAGAAGAATAACAAATTACATTACTCAGTAGTTAGCTTTAAGATTTCTTCTTGTTGATCTGTGGAATATTACTACTAACAATTTTTATATTCCTCCTTATAGTCCCAGAACACAGAACCGAGCAGTTAACCGCGGGGAGGGGTGGCACTCTACATGAAAAATACTCTCGATTTCAGAGAAATATCGTGTTCAGATTCACTGACAGATAATTTTGAGTTCAAATTAGGGTAAATAACAAAAAGATTGCTATTTGTGTTGCTACAGATCTCCTAAAGGAAACATAGTAAATCTATTGGATAGTGCATTGTCTTTATTTTTCCTGAAAATGATGAGGTGTTATTGGCAGGTGATTTTAATATAAATATGTTTGATAGAAATCAAAATAATACAGCTCTGATGTACACAACGTTGGAGTCTTATAATTTATCTATCATCAATAACGAGCCCACAAGGGTTACTAGTACAAGTTCAACTTTAATTGATTTAATAATATACTCAAATACAGAAACTATAAATAAAGTTGTTACTGTTGATATTAGACTTTAAGAACATTCACTGGTTTACTGTGCTTTGAATATGGATAAATTTAAATATACATCAGAAGTTATTTCATACAGAAATTTTAATAATATTAATTTCACTGGTCTATGTAATGATCTTTACTTTGTGAACTGACATTACGTGTATTAATAACCAGATGTGAATTCTAAACTCGCTTTTCTTAATGATAATTAATTAATAACGATAAGAAAAACATACACCCCATGGGTCACATCCGAACTAAAATCTGTAATTAAAACGGGTGTATCATGTTTTCAAAGGATTATTGATAGAATAATTGCAAAAGAAAATCTGAATGGTGTATTTGCATACTTAGACGACGTTACTATTTGTAGTGATAATCAGGAAGCACATGATAAAAATCTTAATCAATTCATGAACGCTGTGAAGAAATATGGCTTAACAATTAATACAAACAAATGTATATTTTCAAAAAGATCTATAAACTTACTGGGTAATTCAATCGAAAATAAAACATTGAAGCCAGATCCCGAAAGACTGAAACCTCTATTAAACTTAAAAAATATCTAGCGATACTTTTGCTTTAAAACGAGCAATAGGAATGATTGCACACTATTCGAAATGGATCCCTAAATTTTCAGAAAAGATTCGAAGTTTGATAAATTCTAGAAGCTTTCCTTTTATCAAATGAAGCTGTAGAAGATTTTGAACAACTCAAAAATGATATTTCTAAAACCCTTCTTTGGACAATAAATAATGACGAAAATTTTACAGTTGAAACAGATGCGTCCGAATATGCAATCACTGCAACACTTAGTCAATATGGCAGACCTGTGGCATTCTACTCAAGAACTCTTTCAAACTCTGAACGGAAACATTCCTCAATGGAAAAGGAAGCTTATGCAATCGTAGAAGCTCTGAAAAATTGGAGACATTTTTTGCTAGGACGTCATTTTAAGCTGATTACTGATCAGGAAGCAGTCTCATTTATGTTTAATACAAAGAATTCAACATTCGACCTTCAGCCACTAAGTAAGATACACGTGTTACTTAGATCTGTGAATAGTGTCAATACAAATGTGCAAAACGCGACCAACCCTGCTGTATGTAAGAAAATTACCAACACAAGGTAGGGCTCGTAATCCACATCTTATAAAATACCCAACACATCCTTAAACCTAGATAAATATAGTTTAACCTTAAATCCTATCCCAAACTTAAATTAAGTAAGACAATAGCCATCTATTGTCAAGTAGAACAACATTCAAACTACAAACACCGCTGACTACAGCGGCGTTTACAAATCCAAACATGCTACCTACAACATCAACAAATATGACTAACACAGAATCAAACCAACAACAATCATTCGCAAATATCGCGCGCAAACCTGCAACCTTTAACTTCCCAAGCAAAGAACAAGCTATAGTGATGAACTCAATAGATGGCCTCAAAATAAAAGAATACATCACAAATATTGGCAATATTATCGGCCCCAAAAACGTCATCTTCGCTTCCAGGATATCAAATAACCGCGTTTGTATATACGTTCAATCAAAAGAGCTAGTAGACAGGATCGTAACAAACCACAAAACCATCACCATAGAAAATAAAGAAATAAACATTCGACGACTAATTACACCAGCTAAACGTCTGATCCTCTCTAACGTATGCCCTTCCATACCACACACAATAATAGAGGAACACTTGAAAAAAATAGGTTTGAAGTTAGTATCTCCAATAAACTTCCTTAGAGTAGGTATGCTAGAAGCTGAATACGCACACGTCCTAAGCTTTAGGAGACAAGTTTACGTCTCCCCCGACGAAAACCAAATCATCTCAGATAGTATACTGATAAAATATGAAAACACAGACTATAGAATTTTTATGACAGAAGACAATATTACATGCTTTATATGTAAAAAACCTGGACACAATAGTAACCAATGCGACAATACACAACCGGAAATGGTCTCCCTCAACTGCATACCATCAAAACGAACAGCATCGCACCTTTCTTCTGATAATGACGCAATGCACCAAGAAAAAAGAGCAGCTCCAAATAAAGAACACCCGACTATACCAACAACACCAACAGAAAATGACGAAACAAAAACAAAAATAAAACACACAGAAAAAAAATCAAAACTAAATACAAAAGACTCTTTATTAATAGAAGAACGACTCGAACCTATAAAACAACAAATATACGAAAATAAAGAAAAATATCCTATGAACTACGAAGAGTTTAAAGAGTTCATAGAAAACTCATACGGAAACCCGGACCCATTATCACTAGCCAGAGATTATACTACTAATATAATAGCACTAATAGAAATGATGGACGAAATATATCCTAAACTCACAGAAAGATCAATGAAATCAAGATTCGCAAGAATAAGCAACAAAATAAAAAAACAAATGAAACTTCACTTAGACACGTCTATATTCTCTAGCCAAGAATCCTTGGCTGAAAGCTTATAATAATGATACTGCAGTGGAATTGCAACGGCTTCTGTGCACATCGCGCGGAAATACAAAAATTAGTATCAGAACACGACCCGCAAATAATATGTATCCAAGAAACCCGCTTTAAAAATACCCAAAATATAACACTAAGAAACTATGACATATTCAGAAAAGATAGAAATAACCCAATGAATGCGAGCGGAGGAGTGGCAATACTAATAAAAAACAACAACTGGGCAAAAGAAATGAACCTCAACACAACAATAGAAGCGGTTGCAATACAAATACAGACACCAATGAAAGCAACAATATGCTGTGTATATTTCCCACCCAACATAGCACTAGACGAACAAAACATAAATAGGTTATTAGACCAGTTACCGAAACCATATATAATAACAGGCGATTTTAATGGACACAACTACATATGGGGCAGCAAAAATACAGATCGCAGAGGCAAAATATTTGAAAAAATTATCAATGACAACAACCTAATACTCTTAAATGATGGAACAAGTACCCACTTCTGTACACAATCTGGAAAATTCTCTTCTATAGATCTTTCATTATGCGAGCCGCAAATTGCACACAACTTCACATGGGACGTGTTACAATGCCCATACAACAGCGACCACTTCCCAATAAAAATTTCATCTTACCTGAATAATAAAATAGATCCACATCCTGTATACGCAAAATGGAAAATGGAAAACGCAAACTGGGAACTATTTTCAGAACTCGCCTTAATAAACAAAGACATAGCACTGACTGATGACATCAATACTAATATAGACGAATTAGTTGAACACATAACAAAAGCGGCAAACATAGCAATAGGAAATAAAAAAATTAACACAGGCAAAAAAATAGTACCCTGGTGGAACAAAAACTGCGAAGAAGCAATAAAACAAAACAAAAAATCGCTACGTAATTATAAGAAAAACAAAACAGCAGAAAATCTAATATCTCTCAAACATACCCAAGCAGTCTTGCGAAGAACAATCCTACAAAGTAAGAAAGAATCATGGGAAAACTATGTTTCAACAATAACTCCTAATACACCAACTCAAGCAATATGGGACAAAATCAGAAAAATAAAAGGTGGCAAAACATTACTACAAACAACCTTACTAAAAATAGGAACCACATACATAACGGACCCCCAGGAAATTGCAAATACACTAGCCGATACTTTCAAACAAAATTCTGCTGACGCAGGTTACTCCCAAGAATTCTTGCAAAGAAAACATATAGAAGAAAACGACCAAATAAGCAGTGAACACGAACCAAACTCCCCAATAAACAACCCTTTTACTTGGGAAGAACTACAACTAGCTATGAAAAACATAAAAGGGAAAAGCAGCCCCGGACCAGATGGTATACCATACCCAATAATAAAAAAATTGCCGGAAGACACATTAAAATACCTGTTAAAAATATATAACTTCATATGGATAAACGGAAAATATCCTACAAAATGGAGAGAAGTCATTACTGTGCCGATTCTGAAGCCGAACAAAGACAAAACCAACCCAGAAAACTACAGACCTATCTCTCTATCAAACTGCTTAAGCAAGCTATTACAAAAAATGGTCAATCGAAGACTCATGTGGTTTCTAGAAACAAACAACATTCTAATAGATGAACAATGTGGTTTCAGACAAAATAGGTCTACTATAGACCAAATCATTAGCCTAGAAACGGAAATACAAGAAGCTTTCAAAAATAAGCAGCATCAAATCGCCATATTCTTTGACATTCAAAAGGCCTATGACTGCGCATGGAAACACAATATATTAAAAACACTAAAAAAACACCATCTAAATGGCAACATCCTAACATACATAAAAAACTTCCTACTTGACAGAAAATTTAGAGTTAAAATAAACGGCAAACTATCAGAACAAAATGACCAACAAAACGGAGTTCCCCAGGGCGAAATTCTCAGCGTTACATTGTTCTTACTATCAATGAATGAAATTAAAAATAATATAGGAAAAAATATCAGAATATCACTATTTGCAGATGACCTAGTCATATATTACAGAAGTAAAAACATAAATACGGTAAAAGAAAAACTCCAATGTGCAATTAATTCCCTAGAGGAATGGGAATTAAGAACAGGATTCCAATTCTCCGAAGCAAAAACCCAAGCAATCCACTTCTATAGAGGCTGGAAAAACTACTTTAACCCAAGAATTAGACTAAAAAATACAGACATCATTTACACAAATACAGTCAAATTCTTGGGGGTAATTTTCGACAGAAAATTAACTTGGGTACCGCACATCCAAAAACTAAAAAAGGAATGCATGCAGAAACTCAATATCATCAAAGCTCTAGGACACCAGAAATGGGGCTCACACAAGAAGAATATAATAGATATTTACAAAGCTGTCATTTGATCAAAAATAGACTATGCATGTATAGCATACCAAACAGCAAAGCCAGGAAAATTAAAAATACTAGACCCAATACATAACGCAGCATTAAGAATAGCTATAGGAGCTTATAGAACAAGCCCAGTGGAAAGTATCCAAATTGAAGCAGGGGAGCCACCATTAAAAATCAGAAGAAAACAGCTCACTCTAAACTATATTATAAAACTATCAAGCAACCCCAACAACCCGAGCTTCAAAAAAATGTTCTCACCTGAAAATAACCAATTAAAAACCTCCACACCCTTACAAAAGATAATAAACTCTTACCTAGAGGAAATACAATTAACCCTCCCCAATACACAAAAAATATCTTACCTCAAACAGCCTCCTTGGGTACTAAAACAACCAAAAATCATCCTAGACCTCACACAATACCCTAAATCCCATACTCCACACGAGCTCTACAAAAACAAGTTCAACGACATAAGAAACGATCACCAAGAACATACATTCATATACACAGACGGATCCGTATGCTCCAACAAAACCGGCACTAGCATAATCTTTGAAAATGCAACCTACAAATACCAACTTCCATCCCAATGTAGCACATATACTGCAGAAACATTCGGCATCATGGAAACAACGAACAAAATAAAGACATTGGACAAAGAAAAATTTGCCATCTGCACGGATTCGCTCAGTGTCATACAAGACATTACAGACATATTCACAAAAAATATACACATCCAAGCCATACAAGAAAATATCCATGAAACAATCAGCCACCAAGGAAAAGAAGTAACTATCGTATGGGTACCGTCACACGCTGGAATACCCGGAAACGAGAGCGCGGACCAGGCCGCAAAAGAAGCAACAAACGAAAACATGGAGACAATCCAAATACCAATAAACGACATCAAAAGTTCAACAACGCGAAGCTTAAAACAACAATGGAACACCACATGGAAAAATACAACAAACAACAAGCTGAGGGAAGTAAGGGACGAAATAGGAGAATGGATCACACCTGACGACAGAAAAATACAAACAGTTATGACTAGACTAAGAATAGGCCACACATGCATCACACACGAACACTTATTACAAAAAACCCAACCAAAATTATGCGACACATGTAACACACAAATAACTGTTAAACACATCCTAGTAGACTGCAACAAATACACCACACAAAGATAACATCACAAAATCCCCAAACACTTAAAGAAGCCCTAACAAACAACAAAAACACCACAATAAATATTGTTAACTACCTAAAACAAATTAATCTCTTTAATAAAATATAACTCCATTGTAAACTGAATTAAATACAAAATGTTAATATAATGTACCGGAGCGTTAGAGGCCACAGATGCCGAAACGCTCCTAAAATATATATTTAATAAAAAAAAAAAAAAAAGAATTCAAGTAAAATCAAGAATGAGAAAATTGTGAGGTGGCGCTTGGAACTCATTTCGTACAGTTATGACATAATATATAGTCCAGGAACTTCAAATATGGTAGCTGATGCTTTGTCTCGTGTCACTGCCGCAAGTCAACGGAATGAATTGTTTGATCTTCACCAAGCTCCTTGCCATCCCGGTGTAACAAGAATGTATCATCGTTTGAAGTGCAGAAATTTACCATTTTCACTTCAAGACATTCGTAATATGGTTTCACGTTGTCCTGTTTGTGCAGAGATTAAGCCTCAATTTTACAAAAACAAAAACTCGCATTTAATTAAATCAACATCTACATTCGAGTGCTTAAATATCGACTTGAAGGGGCCAATACCCAGCTCTACAAAGAATAAGTATCTTTTAGTCATTGTGGATGAGTTTTCTCGTTTCCCATTCGCATTCGCATGTCCAAATGTAAACTCTGCTACAGTTATTCAATGTTTAAATCAATTGTTTTCTATTTTTGGCATGCCCGCTTATATACACTCAGATCGTGGATCTTCTTTCATGTCCAAAGAGTTAACAACTTATCTTCATTCGCGAGGAATAGCTACAAGTAGAACAACTACTTATAATCCGGAAGGAAATGGACAAGTAGAAAGGTTCAACGGAATTATTTGGAGAACTATGAATTTAACGCTAAATACTAGAAAGTTAAAGCTTGATCAGTGGGAAATTGTTTTACCTGACGCACTGCTTTCAATCTGATCATTATTATCAACCGCCACTAATAGCACCCCACATGAACGCATGTTTAAACATCTACGAAGATCTTCATACGGAACTTCTATTCCTACCTGGCTATTTCCAAATAACACAGTATTGTTTAAAAAGTATGTTCGTCCGAACAAATATGATCCACTTGTCGAAGAAGTCAAGTTAATTCATGCTAATCCTGGATATGCCACTATAAGATATTCGAACGGAAAAGAAGATACAGTTTCTTTAAAACATTTGGAACCTAGAGGAGATGTTACTCTAATTTCTGACTGCACCAAAGAAAACACTACTAACACTACCTGTGACGCAGACGAAGATAAAAAAGAAGCAGAAGAACCTGAACCTAACGCAGATCCATCAGAAATTCACGAGCCCCGGCGATCTACGAGAGACCCACGTGCCCCGCCGTATCTTTCAGACTACATTGAAAACTAAAATATGGAGGGGAGAATGTTATATTAAGCGATCTAGATTACATATGTTATGTTATAAATTAGTAATGTTATCTAGATACCACAAAGATTGTTTTTTCTGTACGTCAAAGTTTTTTACGTTATTAAAGCCTAATTTCTGGAAAGGTTTATTTATTACAAGCTGGTTGGAGTACAAGCAATTGTCTGTTACATGTAACTGATGATATATTTCAAGCACTGGATAACAATAAAATTTCAGTACTAGTATCTTTAGATTATACTAATGCTTTGGATACTATTGATCACGAAATATTGTGTTCTAAACTGTATTACTTTGATTTTTCTGATAATTCTGTAGAAAAAATTAAAATTATCTGAGTGTATCAGTCAGTTATAACAAATTGTGATATGTGTAGTTCTAAAAAGATACATTCGGGTGTACCTCAAGGCTCCATGCTAGGTCCTTATATCTGTACAGCTGATTTTCACTAAAATCATGCTCCTACCATTTGTATGCCGATGATACTCTAATTATTGCAATGAATACAGATTTGGAAGCTATTACTTGCTTTTTTAAAAACGTCTGTTAGTAATAAACTCGGGAAAATCTACAATGATAATTTTTTGTTTTATCTGATATTTTCCGCTTCAAGTTTCAGGTATGGAAATTAGTTCTTCTTATGCTATACAAATTCTCGGAATACACTTAGACTCCGATCTACGGTACTAATAATATGTAAGTCTCATTGTTTCAAAATCATTTTATTGTCAGAAATTTCTGTACGCAAATAAAAGTCTGCTAACTCAAACTTAAGAAAAATGCTGGTGAACTCTCTTTTATTATCAAGACTTAACTATGGAGACGTGTTACACGGTCCCTGTTTGGACTATCACAAAGAGACGAATTCCAAAATTCACGTATAAGGTTCATTTTGGGCATTAGAAAAAGAGACCATATTTCACAAACCTTTTCTGAACTAAATTGGTTCAATATGGCAAAACGAAGGGTATACTTTACACATACATTTTTTAAACTAAAACACCTGCTTATTTTCTGATAAATTTAAATCAGCTACTAATGTTCATACATTTAACTTGAGGTTTCCTAATAAACTTAAAATACCAAAACATTATTCAGCACCAAAGCTTTATAATAATATTTTTAAGGACATCAAGGGACTTAGCTTCCTAAAATTTAAATTGAAGTATAAACAATTCTCGTTGCATTAGTTTCGGAATCATTGATTAAATTACGTTATGTGATGAATATTAATGTTGTATTACAACAATTTTGTACTTGATTATATTATTATTTATTCTTCTTTATTATTTAATTTTTTTGTATGTATGAATTAAATGAAGGTAAAATGGAAGAGCAAATATCAGCTGAACTTTGCCTAATAAAAGTATTTATTATTATTATTGTAAACGAGAAGGTCATTAATGATTAATTCTGGTTCAATAAAAATAATAATAACAGGGCAACTAGAAATTTCATAAATAATAAAGACAAACCACCACAAGTATCACATACTGCCCAAAAAGATATATAAAGATGAAAATAAAGGGACGCATGAAGAATATGGTGGAGTATGTTTGAAGTTGACAACTTCTTCAAAACAATCATGGCACATTGATTCAGCAGCAACTTGTCATATGTCATGCAGTATTAAATTTTTGACAAGTTGGATTATAATGTGAATGAAAATGTTTTATTTGCAGATGACACATTATTGAAATCAAAAGGTCGTAGAAGTGGATGGATAGAAATTCTAGATGAAAACTGTAAGTAAATAAAAGACGTACTTTATACTCCAGAAAAAGATGGATTGTCTGTTTGACAATTAGCACAAAATGGATATGTTGTTTATTTTGATAAGGATGAATGTAACAATCAAAAATGAAAAAATCATAACAAAAGCCATATTAGATAATTTATATAAATTGAATATGGCGAACAAATTGATGATGAGAAATAATACGGTTGAAAATGTGATACATATTATTTTATTACACAGAAGATTTGGTATTCGTTTTGGTATTTGTAATGTTAAATCAATTTATTTATTAGAAACTAAATCCTTGACAGATGACATAAAATTTGTTGGAAAAAGGAAAAATGAATTAAGTGAAATCTGTTTACGAGGTAAAATGGCCAATAAAAGTTTCTCTAAATACACTGCAAAAAGAAGAAATGAAATATTTGAATTAGTTCATTCAGATTTATGTGGCCCGCTGCAGATATCTACACGAAGAAAAAATCGATAAATATTAATATTTTACTAATGATTTTAGTCGATAACGAAGTAATAGAAACATTTAAAAAATTTAATGAACGAATGTATACATTTAACTAGCAGTTAAAAATATTAAGAAGAATAGGTATCGAAACAAATGGAAGGATACATGAAGAAGAATGGAAATAGCATGAATTTACAGCTGCTAACACACCTGAACAAAATAGTGTATTAGAGCGAAAAAATTATGATCATTGAATCAACTCTGAACCATAAATTCTATGCAGAAGTAGTAGTAAAAGCCAACTATACTCAAAACCGTCTTCCAACTAAAGCATGTGAGAAAACACCGTTTGAAATATGGCACAAGAAGAAACCAAGTTTAAATCACATGAGAATTTTCGGCTGCAATGCGTATTCAATTAGATGATAATGCTATAAAAATGAAATTTGTTGCCTACAGCGGAAAATCGAAATGTAAAATTTATAGAAAAGGAAGATATCAATGAAGAAGATAATATAGTCTTAAATGAGGAAAATATCGGTAAGAATGAAGATGAAATAATTGTTGTTATTTTAATTCAAGAAGAATCAAGGCAGAATTAAGATATTCAACATAATAATATGGAATTAATAGCAGAAATAGAAAACGAAATATCTCAAGATGAAATTAGCAAACAAGAAGAAAATAATCAAAAAGAAGAAGAAAGTAATCAAGAAAAACAGCATGTTGCACAGAAAAATATTTCAGAAGATAACAAACCAGAAACATATGAAGATGCATTACACTTAAGTAATAAACAAAATTGATTAAAAACTATGCAAGAAGAAAACGATTAAATGAATAAATGTGGGAATTAGTACCATTACCAAGGAATAGAAGAGTTGTGGACTACAAATGAGTGTACAAGTTAAAAACAGAACCATTAAGTAATAATATACCTCATAGAGCACGACTTGTTGCAAGATGATTTTCTCAAAAATTTAGGGAAGATTTTAAACGAAGTTTTTGCTCCAGTTGTACAAAAAAAATAACAATTATAACGTTATTGACACTTTGTGGGAAGAAGAATATGATTGTGCAACATTCAGATATAAAAACAACATTTCTGAATGGTGCTTTAAAAGAAACAGACTCCAAATTATGTTTGCAAATTGAAGAAGAGTAATGGTTTAAAACAGGCTGCAAGAGCATGGAATGGAAGAATTAATGAAGTATTAATAAATGATGGTTTTAGAAGAGGAGAAGTAAATTGCTACACAAGAATTATTGAAGAAGAAAAGATATGCGTTCTTTTGTACGTTGATGATATAATTACTGCAGCCAATAATCAGCAGCATATCGATGAATTTACAAAATATTTAAATAATTATTTCGAAGTTAAAATGTTTGGGAATTTAAAATATGATTTTTAAACATTTTTTGCTAGACAGTCTTATTTGTGCAATAGTCCTAACTTTTACAAAATTAACATTTAGATTTAAATAGCTGGCATCTTCTAAGTTTAAGTATTAAAGTATTTCTATTTATAGATATTATAATATTTTGATTTATATGCGTTATTTATGTCTTTTGCTAAGAGATAGTTTTTAAATTTATCAGTAATTATTGTTATTAAGCTTTTATTATATGTACAGTTTTGCCAAATGTTTGAAAAGCCTAAGTTCGCTGAAGTGGCTTTCAATTCTAAACTCCAGTTGTATTCGATTTTATTTCCTGACCATTTATCTAGTTGAACTAGACTGTTATACAATAATCTGTGGTACCTATTATGATTTATATTTAAAAAAATTGCAACCATTTAAGGAATATTATCAGAATAAAGTATACAACATGAATAGTACATGATTCTAAGCGAACCATATGATTGGAAGTATTTTTTTGACATAGTAATATTGATTTAAAATAGTTAAGTTGACCTTTTTTCATAGTGCTGCAATCCTAAACCTCAGTAGAGTGAAAAGTAGCCGCATTATCTGTTGTTTGCAAGAGCTTAACTTTTTCATTCCAGTTATTTGACTTGTTTGTGCTAAGAATATTTTTACTCGTGATTGTGAAAGGTTTTCCTTTTATCAGGTTATCCTGAGTTGGTAAGTTAAAGTTTCCAGAGGAGGAAGCTATAGTCCCTGGGTAAGAGTACTGTGACACTACTTTTTCACTGATAGCCGTGTATTGAAAATTGAGACTACTATGTTTTGGTCTTCCCCTATGAAAACTTAGAATTTTTGTTTTATTTGCATTCACTTGTAATAGATTTTTCTCACTGTAAATTTGTAAACAGTTCAATTTATTTGTACGTCTAACGGAGAACCACATAAAATTACAATGTCATCAGCATAACCTAATAGCATTACATCGCTGTGACCATCTACATTAAGCCTGTTAATGTTAGAGTTGCGAAAGTAGTTTTTAATATCGTTAATAAACAAAGAAAATATAAAGTGTCGCCTCTTTGTATAAATGTTGAAGAATTCTAATAAAATTCGCGGAGATTCCTGAGTTGTATAATTTATGCTAACATTGAGTGGTTCAGAGAGTCGAACGCGCGTCTAAAATCAACAAAGATAGCGCAGCATGCTCGTCTTGTTATTCGCAAATACAAATGTGCCATTATCGCACGACTGGATATACTGGCTGTCCGGCCCCTGTCTTTTCTAAAATCTGCCTGGTTTTCGCTCAGAATATATTCTTCACACCTCGAATGAAGTCGATGACAGAGTATACTGGTGAATAGTTTACATACTGTGTTATTAGTGCGATCTCTCTGTAATTTGATGGATCTTATTTGCTCCCCGTTCTATGTACTAGAAATAGTTGTACAGACGACCAAGATGAAGGCGTACAGCCCTTATCTAATATAAATTTATTACTACTTAATGAATATATACTTACATTATTAGGAATTTTCCATTCGAATCCATACCCATAGTACGGAAAATACGGATTTACGAGTGCAGTACATTGTAGTGTTATGTCATCTCCAACATTGGCTGTATTTGGACCTCCAATTTTTAATCCAAAACCGTAAAGTAAACCTAAAATACGTATAAATAAGTATTTATTAAATTTTGACGCTGTGCACTAACTTTATTGTATCCATAACATAAAAAAAACACAATAATATTTCTAACAATTAATTATTAGTTTAATGCCTTTTATTGAATTTATACAGGTTTGAATATTGGAAAGTAAACATTTCGAGCAGCTGTTTTCCGTAGAACAGAGGTGTATGTCAGACTACGCTTTATGTTTATACAACCAAACATTGATGTATAACTAATTATTGTTAAAATATTTATTTTATTTTAATATTTTGAATACCGTCACTCGAGAATTATAATCTACCTGTACTTTTTAGAAAAATGAGATTTTGTTCCAACTGTTTGTAAAAATTTCATAATGTTCTATCTGTTTATTGCCAAATATTTTTGGAACTATAATGTTGTGTCTATACCGTAATAAATGAAATGGGAATATTTTGTTGGATATACTCGTAATATTATCATTCTCTACAATACATAAGGATATTATTATTCCATATTCTTCTATTTTATTTAAAGATCCTAAAATACTTTATATAAAAAAAAACTACAAATAAGAAAGATAAATAATAAAATAACAATTATTAATGACACTTACTTAATAATTGACGCCATGTATGTTAATTTGACTTACTTCATTAAAAAATTAAAAATTTGTACTTTTTTATCAATAAAAATTATTAGAAGATTAAACTTACTTTAATTCTTCTCTAAGTGTCATTAGATGTATTGTTATGTATTTTATTAATTCATAATCGTATATGAAATATGTAAATAAACATAAAATTTATAATTACAATATATAAAAAAAATCAAACTGAAAGTGTCAGATTATTCTAGATGTAATATTTTTCATTATTTTCTTTATATATTTTTTTTCGTGCGCAAAAGTTACCAAATGGTTTTAGATGAAAGTGGTTCAAATAAAAATTGTAGAGAATATAATTCTGCATCAAAATCACTAATCAGATTTTATTTTGCACGTCTTGTAATCCGTAAAATCGGCTTTAAAGGTACATAAATATTGCTCATTTGTAGTGGTAGCCATGGAATTGAAATAAATTACAAACAATTACATGACATTTCAACTGACAGAAAAGTTAGTTTATTAAACTTTGTAACTATTGTTTTCTAATAATTCCAGGTTGATTATCTTGCAAAAGGAATTAAATTCATAAGAATGAATCATTTTAATCATGAAGAAAAACTGCAAATAAAAAGATAGTATTATTCAAGAGAGAGTTTTAGGAAAATTCGAGATTTAATAAGTGTTTTGTGGACACATCATCGAATTACGGGTAAAACTACTATTGAAAGATTTATGAAGAGGTTTGAAAAAAGCTGGTACGTTTAATAAAGGGCTGCAAAATACAAATATACAACGTAATTCTGAAGAAAATTTGTTTGCATTAATTGAAGAAAATCACACTTTTAGTTTACGACAAATCGCACTAATCGCAGCAAAAATTAGAATCAGTCATATGACAGTGTACAACATTTAAAAAAAAACAAATATTTACATATACGTTTCATTGTCATCAAGAATTGTTGCCTAATGAATTTGAAAATCAAGCTGCGTTTTGTGAAAATCAGATTTTTTGAGCATATCTCAGTAAATAATTTGAAAAGTTGATATAAAATATGAATAAATATTTACAATGATAGAAAAGCAACTATAACATGGTTTATAAACGTGAATTCAAACGAAGATTGCATGGAATAATAAAAATGACAATATGAAATACCAGAACTCGTTAAATTCGAGTTTGATAAGTGCATTTTTAGGTTATTTGAGATTACAATTTTTTTAAATTATTGTAATCAGTGCATTTATTGTTGTAATCAGTACATTGTTGCAATAAATACGAATAAATTGTTATAATCAATAATAATATATTGTTGTAACACAAGTACTTTATTGTAATCAGTAAAAAATATATTGCTGTAATCAATAAGGATACATTGATGTCATCAATACACTGTTATAATTTGTACAATATTGTAATCAATTACTATTATTACAATTATTGTTATAAATGTAAAAATAGTTATAACAATTATTGAAGAAATTAGTAGGTAATATATTTTAATATGGAAAATAAACATCTCGTTTCGGAAACGTTTCGTGTAGTGTAACAGAAACACCAATAAATAGGTTATTTCTACAAGTTTTCTGTAATTTTTTTAAGTTTGTGGCTTTAGATTTTTAATTTATTATACTTAATGTTAAAGTGGATGTTTTTTTTTTTTGAATAACTTGAAAATTGGCATCAGTTTGGATTGGAATTTCTTGGGATAGAATTGCATGTATCCTGGACTAATCTAATGCGAATTGATCTGTTTGATTTGGTGGGAATAGATCCAAGTTCAATAACAAGTAGTACGTTTTCACCCATCACCACTATTTGTGAGTAAATTAATTAAATATTAGAGAAATATTCTGCTTCAATAACAAACTAGAGGCTACACTTGTTTTTCAATTCAACCAACAGCAACTCTTGTTGTCTTGTGTATTATTTATCGAACATGAAGATAAACTACCAACGATTTTAAAAAAGTGCTTCAAAAACAACTAAAAAGTTA
This sequence comes from Poecilus cupreus, assembly GCA_963942605.1. NCBI lineage: Eukaryota > Metazoa > Arthropoda > Insecta > Coleoptera > Carabidae > Poecilus > Poecilus cupreus. Next base: position 24,529,449 of record OZ012713.1, on the reverse strand, counting down.
ATTCGTTATATTGATTTAGTTCTAGCAGTTTCTTTTTGGAATCTTGCTGCTAACAAATTATACGTATACATATTCGTAAATAGTTTTTGGATAATACATTTCAAATTCAAAAACCTACATGTTCTTGTTCTACACTTTTTCTTTTGAAATTTTTATTTTAATTGCTTTGCAGATCAAGGTCCAATTTCTGAAAGTAATTAAAAATATTGGCAATAGTCTCCCAATTTTCTTGTTTCCAATTAATTATAAAGGCCTTTGTACATTTATTTTATATTATAAATTACAAGAAATTCGTACATTTGAATATTGAACTACAAATTATTTACCCTAAACACTGAACTTGACAACAATTCCATGGCTATCACTACAAATTAGCAATATTTATGTAACTTTAAAGCCGATTTTACGGATTACAAGACGTGTAAAATAAAATCTGATGAGTGATTTAGATGCAGAATTAAATTCGCTACAATTTTTATTTGAACCATTTGGTAACTTTTGCGCCCGGAAAAACTGATTTCCCATGTTAAACGCCTATGGCTCGCTTTTTGATTTGATATATATATATATATATATATATATATATATATATATATATATATATATATATATATATATATATATATATATCTAACAAATACATTATACATGTACAAAAGAGTCTTAACACATGTTTTTATAATATCACTCAAAAGTAGTAAAAGTACCTACACATAGAACATTATAATTCTCAGTTGACGACATGTCAATATGGAAGAATGCAACAATATTAAATATTATCTGATCGTACGAAAAAGGTCTAATGAACATATGTATTCTAAGTGAATGGTTTGGGGACTATAGAGGAAACAAACTCTTTGCGTGCCATCTATCTACATCTACATTCAAACAAATAGCTTTCACGACGACAAGGCATCATTTTCAGGACTTAAATAAATATTTAACCTCAGTCAGTGAGATAGATAGTGTCTTACCTCACTGGCCTCAGTAATAGATAACATCCAAACACACACATGAACATAAAAGTAATGACTATAGAAGAAACATTGAACAATACAAACTGGCAAAAAGTTCTAAAGTTCGTATTTCTAAGTAATTTAATGACTCAGTAGTGAATATACTGAAAATAAACAACTACCAAATGAATAAAAATGTTATGAGCCACTCACATTGTTTGTTTCAATGGTTGTAAGTTGTGTTTACAATATCGGAAAAAAATTACCGTACATGACGTAGGTTTCCTTGAAATATGCTGTAATTACTTTGTTGCTCCTTGTAAAATCACATTTACATTCGAAAATGTAATCTGAGAAGGAGACAGTTCGTAGATGAAATCCGATGTAAGGGTGAAAGCCCACCTATATTGGAACACAAATTTATTTGGAAATATATAGCACAGGTTATCAAAATACAACACACTACGTTACAATTAATAGTATGTTCAGTGTTGCCAGGTTAAAAATATGAAAGATTCTAAAATTTTTTAAAAGTTTTCAGATTTTCGAAAATTTACTTCAAAGTCCTTAGATTATTAAAAATTAAATATTTACAATTAAAAAACGGTTAATAATTAATAGGCAATATAGAATATATTTTTATTCATAATAAATAACATACGTGTTATCACATTTTGGAAAAACAAACATAATAAATAATATAAGAAAAAAACACCTTTCTCCTTTCATTAATTTACAACATATAACTTATTATTAAATAACACTAAAAATTATTTCCACTACCGCACTCGAGTGTGGTAATATTAGTAATTGTTGCACAAATTTACTTAAATTTGGGAATACTTGATTTTCATCACCAATTTTAACTGTATTATTTTATTCCAAAATTCCATCAAGTTACAATCAAAATTTAAATCCTCCACGTTGCGTAGCATTCTATATTCGCTATCGAGTTCATTTATATTGTCCAAAATATGTGGATAGTAAGATGCACACGGAGCAATTTACTTAATTGTCTTTATATTTTCTAGGTTTAACAAACATAAATGTGTTAACGCCTGAACCAATTTATCATTAAAAGGTAATCTTTTATGAAATTGATATGAAAATTAAATATAGAAATCTAGACATTTTTTCTTAAAATTTTCAATTTTATCCTGTCTTATATTTACGTTTTATAGTACTAGTGCGGTTACTTTTCCTCAAAAATACATATCTTTTAGTTTTGAAAAATTATGTGGATTTCTATACTGAATTTGGCTCACATCAGTATTTATAATATAATTAGGTTTCAAATAACATTCTAACATAGTTGTATATGCTGTCTCCATTCTCGAATACAAAACATGAATTTTTGGTGATTCGGATTGAAATTCAATATTTAATTTAGTTAAAATTGGTAGAATATAATTTAAAAATTCTAAATATAATAAAATAATAGCATTATTTAATAAATTGAAAATTACTTCAGCTTTCTTGTCTTTCTCTCGTAAATATTGGGATTGAAAAAATAATTTTAAGGCGTTATAGTGCTCCAAAATTCTTGATACTACCTCTTTTAGAGACAGCCATCTGGTTTGATTAGGTTGTAATATTTTATGAGGTTTAATGTTGACAAATTTTTGTAATTCTGCACACTCCTTCAAACGCTTAGATGACTAAATACGCGCACACATCCCTCACCATGGGCTCTATTTCATTTGGCGATTTACAGCGTGCGTAAGAAGCTACCAGTGCTAAGGACTGACAAATGCACTTCATAATAAATAAATGTTCCCAGTCTCGCATTAATAAACTTTGTAGAGGAAGATTAGCGCTCATCATCATATTCGCTCCGTCAGCAGCAAACCCAGTCATATTTTGAACATATGGAATATGATTTTCTTTGAAGAATTTGACTAGAGACGTATACAAAATGCACAAGCATGCAACAGTGCCGACATGTACGTCTATCAAAAATTTAATAAATGATCAGATTCCAAGCATGTATCATCATTTTTGTTCATTCTGACGACAACTGCCATAGTTTTATTCATTGATATATCTGCAGATTCATCTGCTATAATTAAAAACCTTTTCATTTCCATATCTTGAATGATGACTTTCAGAGCATATGCACCAACACAGTTCTCTACTAATTTTGTACACCTACTTCTGTCACAAGATAATTTTTTTATATCATTTTGTATATAATTAGTATAAGATGATCTGCTGTGTTGACAGCTACATTATGCTCCACTATAAACGAAGCAATGCGTAATTCAGCATTTTTTTACTGTATTAGTTTTTGTAACAACAGGTATATTTGCTACAGATACTTGGTTTTTAATAGATTTACACTTTTTGACATGTTTAGCTGACATGTTATGTTTTACGACAGAGGTTAAAGCGGCCCCGTAGCTGCCTCCACATGTTTTACACATAAAGTAATTAACGCCCTGACTACTGGCTGCAATCCAGTTTCTGAATTCTGGATGTTTTCCCTCCGGTATATACTATTGCATTGTAGTAAAGTCATATATTTTAAATATATATATAAATATTAATTTATAAACTTGATAATTAATTGTTGTTACTTTTATATTATTTTATTATTCTTAATATTGCTGATACATGTATTTTAGTTTTTCTTTGTGTGATTTATATTTCTTGTGTTTGTTGTCGCACGCTCCGTTGTGAATAACACATTAAATTTCGTTTGGACCCTGTGTGTGGTCAATTCTTTTAGTTCGGTGATGACGTACTGTTATTCATAACGAGAACGCTTACTATGCAATAGATCCAAACTTCTAGAACATTCTCTGGCTCAGTCGTCATCTTTTCGTTTGTTTTAAAATTTGAAGAGTCAGCTTTTTGAAGTCGACTTGACGCCCTGGAGAATATTCTACATTCAGTCACATCCTAGCAGCCACTACAACCAGTCGTAGATTTATCTTAAACTTAGATGTAGAGGTAGATAAAGTAGTTGAAATATAATAAATCCGGGTTACCGAATCCTACGAGTTTTATTTGATTCAAAACGTTTCCACGCAACAGTAGGACCTGACAACTACCGCTCGGCCGGGTCCCTACTGAAAGATTATGTGTAAACAGCAAGTTTACCACAGCATGTACATCCTCTTCAATTTATGATTTGTTTTAGTTTTATCTTCGTTATCAATTGTGTAACTATCACCCGTATTAGACATATTTATTTCTAAAAATTTAGTAAATAAGTAAATTATGGAATATATTTATGTTTTCTACAACTTACTTCGCAAAAACTACGAATCCAAATAATGCAGTCTGTCACCTTCAACGTTCAACTTCAAACGACTCAAATCAGTACAAATACCGACGCATACTAATGGCTATTACCAACACGAAATCATGAAAAATTACCACTTCGAACATTAAGTCCCAATTCACAATGAGCAGAAACATAAGAACTACATAAGAAAATACATAAACGTAAACTTGAGCTAATGGTTTTCAATGGCCATGTTCACAATGAATGCAACTTATTAGTAAATTTGAAACATTGTTCAACCAGATTACAAATCAAAACAACATGATCATCAACCTACTAACCACCGTCCTAAGCAGTCGCAATGGCTAGCTCATTAAGAATAGCTCTGTGGAATGCAAACGGACTTACCCAACATCGACAAGAAGTTGAATGTTTTATAAAATCTCAAAACATAGATATTCTTCTGATATCTGAAACACACTTCACGGATAGACACTACTTCAACATAAACAAATATAAAACTTATCACACAGAACACCCAGACAACACTGCACATGGCGGTACCGCCATTATCATCAGCGATAAAATAAACCACTTCGAAATAGAGAAATACGAAGAAGATTTCCTACAGCCACAAACATAAAAATAAAAGAAGCCAACGGAACACTAACCTTAGCCGCAGTCTACTGTCCCCCAAAACACCGCATACCAGAAATTCTATTTAAAGATTTCTTCAAACGACTCGGAAACAGATTTATAGCCGGCGGTGATTTTAACGCGAAACACACTCGATGGGGATCGAGACTAATAAACCCAAGAGGTAGAGTGCTTCAGAGCACAATGTCAAACAATAATTACGACTTTATAAGCACAGGCGAACCCACTTACTGGCCCACAGACCCGAACAAAATTCCCGATTTATTAGATTTCTACGTAACCAAAGGAATATCAGCCAACTACATAGATGCTGTATCCAATCTTGACCTATCATCCGACCACTCACCTGTTATCGCAACAATAAGCTCCTCCATAATCCTAAAACAAAAACCAACATTCTTAACAAACCATCGGACCGATTGGATCGGGTTCCAAAAGCACCTGAACGAAATCATTCGAACAGATATTCCACTAAAAACTGAAGAAGACATAGAAACAGGAGTGGAAAATGTTGCAAAAGCTATACAAGAAGCAGCGTGGATTTCAACTCCCGAACTTAAACGACGCAACGATGACATTGTAAACTTCCCCCTCCACATTAGAGAAAAAATTAAAGAAAAAAGAACCGCTAGAAGAAAATGGCAAACAAGCAGACATCCCCAAGACAAAACCACTCTGAACAGACTCTCCAGAGAACTCAAACAGCTACTCCAGGAAACAAAAGAAGATAGCATTCAAGACTACCTACGCAACTTATCACCCCATGCCGGAGAAGACTACAGTCTATGGAAAGCCACTAGAAAACTAAAACATCCAAAGCAATCTATTCCACCTATTCGAAAAGAAGATGGAACATGGGCTAAAGACGACAACGACAAATCAGAAACATTTGCGAAATACCTGGCAAATATTTTCAAACCAAACCCAACAACAATGTCAGATGAAGAATTAAATGAAATCTTAGAATCCCTAGAAACTCCCTGCCAACTTTCACCACCAATAAAACACTGCACTCCTGAAGAAGTCAAAATGGAAATAAATCACCTAAACAACAAGAAATCACCAGGTTACGACCTCATTAACGCACATGCCTTAAAACATCTTCCAAAGAAAGCGATAGTCGCAATAACACAAATTTTTAACGCAATGATAAGAATCCAATATTACCCAATTCAATGGAAATTTGCCCAAATTATATTGATTAAAAAACCAGACAAACCACCAAACCAAGTAACATCATATCGACCAATTTCACTGCTACCTGTTCTATCAAAAATTTTCGAAAAATTATTGCTAAAGCGACTTAAAACTATAATTGAAGAAACCAACCTGATCCCAGAACATCAATTCGGTTTTCGAAACCAACATTCTACGATAGAACAGGTTCACAGAGTCATCGAAAAAATAGAAAAAGACATGGAAGAAAAGAAAGTCTGCTCAGGTGTCTTTTTGGATGTAAAACAAGCATTCGATCGTGTATGGCATGATGGACTACTTCACAAAATAAAAATCACACTTCCACACCAGTATTATCTGCTATTCAAATCTTACCTGAAAGACAGATATTTTAAAGTAGTCCAACAAAACTCACAATCACAACTCTATGAAATAAGCGCAGGGGTGCCTCAGGGAAGTGTCCTTGGGCCAGTCCTGTACCAAATCTATACAGCTGACCTTCCACAACAAGAAAATACGTTAACCGCAACTTTCGCCGATGACACGGCAGTGCTATCGTCGCACGAAAATCCAGTCGAAGCAACAAACATTCTGCAAAATCACATTGACAACATAAACACATGGGCACGCAAATGGCGCATAAGAATTAACGAGGACAAATCCGTACAAGTAACCTTTACAACGAAACACACCACATGCCCACACATAATCATGAACAATAAAATAATTCCACAAAAAGAAGAAGCAAGATACCTAGGGATGCATCTTGAAAAACACTCGACTTGGAAGAAACACTTAACAAAGAAAAGAAAACAACTGGACATCAAAACAAAAAAGATGTACTGGTTACTGGGCCCAAAATCCAAATTATCTTTAGAAAACAAAATTCTCCTTTATAAAGTAACTCTTATCCCAATATGGACATACGGCATCCAGTTATGGGGCTGCGCAAAGAAAACAAACATTGATATAATACAACGTTATCAGAATAAAACCCTGAGGACAATAGCCCAAGCCCCCTGGTACGTCACGAACGATACTTTACATAAAGACTTAAAAATAAAATATGTCAAAGAACAAATTAAGCTGTTTGCAGCCCGATATGAAAAAAAACTAAATCATCACCCGAATAATCTAGCTCTGAATCTCCTAAACAATGAAGACGAAATAAGACGACTGAACAGAAAGAAACCTTTGGACCTTATGTAATTAACCAACGCTAAGCGTCGAAGTAGTAGGAGTGTCATCGCTGGAAGACATCTCCCCGCATGTATTTGTACCCCCTATATCATATTTGCTCGTTGGCTGCATTAAAGCCAGTTGTAAATGAAACAATAAACAATAAAAAAAAAAAAAAAAAATGTTCACAATGCCGTTATGCATTTCTTACGTTTGTGTACATAAGACCATCCGTAAGAAAAACGTAAAGTTGGAATCGGTTCAACTTTACGTAAAAATTACTTATGTTTAGGAACTTTGCGCATGCGTTACATTTCGCCAACAAGCGTCAACCATTAGTTGAGTATTTCAGACCAAATAATATATATATATATATATATATATATATATATATATATATATATATATATATATATATATATATATATATATATATATATATATATATATATATAATTGATTAATAAAATGTTTAATATTTCATGTATTGTTTATTCATTTGTTTCAGTCATATGACCATGACAAAAACATAAATTTTATAAAGGTACTCAGTTTTAACAATAATAATACTGTGACAAACCAGATTTCTCACCTTTCTTTTCTTCCTACAAAAATAAACATTTGTATAGGTTATAAACATTTTACATTTAAGCAACTAACTTACCTCAAAGTAATTACTGTATTGTAAATGTTCACTTTTATTATTGATGTTCATATTCAATTCATATTGTCTCAACTCATGTAGATATGTTGTTACTTAGGTTAATTAATTAAGAAAAGAATCTGAAATTTAAATTGTCACATAAACACATTCACTTAACCATACTTTATGTTTACACGTCAAATCTGACAGTTAATTTATTGCGAAAGAAAGGTCGAACTTCCAGAACGCGGCCGTTTCCCAACAGATGGCTCGCGCTGTCTTTAATTACCTCTCGTGTACACTTACCAATGCCGAATTAATAACTCGACATAAACGGTACAAATAAAATGTCTTTTCTTATTTCGAAGATAGACCATCTTAATAACTTGACTTGTCCGTCAGTTATTAAATAATATTTTTTGTCTTTTCTTATGTCGAAGATAGACCATCTTAATAACTCGACTTGTCCGTCAGTTATTAAATAATATTTTTGTCTTATCTTATGTCGAAGATAGACCATCTTGATAACTCGACTTGTCCGTCAGTTATTAAAAAATATTTTTGTCTTGTCTTAGGTTAGATATAGACCATATTAATAACTTGACTTGTCCGTCAGTTATATAATATTATTTTCTCAAATCTGTCGAATGCTGCAATTGTAGTATTGACCTGATTTAAGAGCTCGACTTGTCTGTCAGTTTTTATATCATCTTTGTTCTCCAGAACATATTCGTCTAGACTTGCACTGTCGGACGAATTGTGAAAGTCACCTACACATATTTGCGATTCATCTAGACTTGCACTGTCAGGTGAATCTCCTCTACATATCCAAGGTATTTCCTTACATCCTCACCATATTTCAGATTCACTGCAAAATGTTCAAATAGATTTAAGCTAACCTTAAAATTGTTACTTACCTTTTTGAACAATAATAATTAATTTTATTTACCATTATTAAAACAAATGTCTTTATTTCACTAAAAACTCATTCACGGAGAGACCGGACCTAGTCAGGATAGTTGATTTTACATTCACTCAGATTAGTTACAAATGGCGCCCGAAGAATCTACATAATCAGCTGTCAGTGAAGTTTAGTTTTGTTCTATCACTGAGAAATCATCCGTTGGCAAATTCAAATCTCCTCAGACATAATTTTTATCGGCGGGAATTTTAAATCTACCAAAAATTTAAATACTTACCTGCTGCTTTTCTCACATGTCACATTTATGGCATTTTACTTTTACAATACAATGGCAATATCGTTGTGTTTTATAAAAATTACAATTAGTATCATGAGTTACTTAAGTTCTAATAATAAAGCCAAGACGGCAAAATTGTTTTCTGTCTCTGACATTTGATAACAAATATTAAGAAATGACAGCTAGTACATCCAACAAGAAAACAAGATTATACCCTATACACTACCAACGTAATATTCTAAAATCACTAAATTTCATTATTTATGTTTATGTTCATTGTGAACATACGTAATATTTATTACATTTTATATTATGTAGTTCTTATGCTCATGCTCACTGTAAATTGGGACTAAAAGACAACATTTGCAAGTGAAAAAGGATAATTAGCAATATGTTGCAGTGAAATAAATCCTTAGATTTTTCAAAAAATGAATTGAAATCCTTGTGTTTTTAAAAAAACACAAAACTTTTTAAATCTAAGGAAATTTCTTTGCTCCTGGCAACACTGAGCATATTGTAACCGACACCAAAATTTATATTAAGAATCAAGATTTACGCAGAAAATAGTTCTTAACAAAAAAAAAAACATTTATATGGGGACTAAAAATTTTGTTTCTGTGTAAATTTTGGCGTAGGTACTTTTACAATTTGATATTAATTTTGGTGTTAATGTGACAGTTTTTTATTCATTGAAGTGAATCAATGTATTTTAGGCAAGGAATAAACTTTGAGGAGAAATATAAGGTTATGTGGGTGATATGTTAGTATTGTTTCTGGGGAAAGAAGCAATGTGCTGCGTAAATCTTTGTGCTCTTCGAAACTGCAATATTGATTTATTCGAATTAACTACTGTAAATAAAAGCACCATTGACAATTTAGTGTTCGTCACTTGGGTTTGAATCTCCTCTGGGACATCATTAAGTTGATACCAAACTCGAAAAGATTAAAACTATATTTATAAAAACAAAATTGACGATCGGCCAAAATAATTTTTTGACACTTGATTTAAAGTCCTGTGCTATAATAAAAAAACAATTCACGATCATTCAAAACAAATTTTTGGCAGTTAAGCTCAAATTTTCAACTTGAGACCCTTTAATTTGGTATGAAAGTCAGTGAGGATTTTAGTTACATGTATGAAAAAATTAATTCATATACTAAGTATAAGATAATGAAATTTACGATTTTAGAAATGCTTAAAAGCCACGAGGTTGATAAACAACTACATATTATATTTTTTAGAGAAGGAGAATAACCATCTATGAAGGGAAAGGTGAATCTGAGAAGAATAAAAAAATTCACATTAAAAAAATCGTTTAATTCATTATTTGCCCCAACAAAATTAGTACCGTTGTCAGAATTAATTTCAATTCAAAAACGTCGGAGAGCAGCTATGAATGCGTCTTTTGTTAAATCTCTGACCAATTCTAGGTGTACTGCTTTTGTTGTAAAACAAACAAACCATGATATGTATGCTTTATATTTTTTACAACCTCTACCTTTTCTGTCTTTTAACAAAAATGGACCACCATAATCAACTCCACATACAGCAAAAGGATACATTTGACTAATTCGAGATGCAGGTAGATTTCCCATAATTGGTTTTGCTAAATGTGGTTGTAGTTTAAAACATTTGACACAATTTCTGACTGTTTGTTTAGCTATATTTCTACCGGAAAGTATCCAATATGTTTCACGAATTGAATATAATAATTGTTGTGCGCCTGCGTGTAATAAACGAATATGTTCGTGTTTAAATAAAAGTTTGGTAAAATGATGATTGCCTGGTAAAATGATTGGATACTTTCATCGTACGCAAATTGTGATGCTTTTAATCTCCCTCCTACGCGAATCAGATTATTCGAATCCAAAAATGGGTTTAAAGTTAATAATTTATTGTTACGTGAAAGTTCTTTGTCTGTTAACAAATTATCGTATTCTGTAGGAAAAAGTATTTATTTGTATGACGTAAATTAATCGTTCTAGTGTACGGGTGAGTTCATTAACAGTCAAAGCTCCAACCTTTCGTTGTTTATGTGTACTTTTAGCCAAACAATTAAATTTAAATCGAAAACAATATGCGAATACTCTTTGCATGTGAATAAATTCTGAAAATCGTGCGAAAATGTTTTGATTCAATTCAACGCATGTTAATGTCTGATGATTATTTTTTAATTGTAAAATTTCTAGTGTTTGTGAATTTATATCTTTCATTGGCCAATGAGTTTCGTCTTTTAGCAGCCAATTGGGGCCATACCACCAGAGTGAACAATCCAATATACTAATCAGGCTGAGTATTTCTCTATAGTTTAGCCAATCTAGCAACCAGTTCGTTCTCGCTACAGCTTAAACGGCGCTTTCGATTGTTGTGAAACTTATTTAGGGATTTAAAGATTTTTCTGGAGCAGTGCCTTTTGTATGTTTCAGATTTTTCTTACGCATGATGTGCGAGATATTAAAGAAATAAAGCAAATTTTTTTAGAGCAAGTGTGCGACTGCGTAGCTTTTGTTGAATCACCGTTGCTATTACTGCGAAAATTTTGTTGATTCTAGTTGTAACATTTCAAAAATGAGTGTTCAATTTGTCATTTTTGGCAAATTTAAGTATAATTTATATTTATTCTAGGCAACTTGAAAATGTTTTGTAAATTTATCTATATTTAGAATGAATGAGCATACATGTGTACTATTTTGTAAATATTTTTAAATGTGAATTTCTTTTTCATACATTTTTCAAATTCAAAATAAATATGACAGATGTCGTTGTTCGTCAACTTAGATTCTTTTAAAGAATTTAAGCGGTAAAATAGTTAATTTCTTATCTAACACAAAAAAGTTGAAAATTATTTTTCACTTCTTACATGGTTTCTTTTTCTTTTCAAAAAATACACAGATGTCTCTGCTCGACAAACTTGGTGCTTCTAAGTATTTTAGGCGGTAAAATTTAAATAAGTTTATTACTTATTTAATATAAAAAGTTCGTTTTAAATATTTATAATCAACTTCAGAATTATTTTTTTATCATGAGTTGTTTTTCATTTCTAATCCTGCCGTGTTTGGTACTAAATTAAAAAATCAGGTTAGAGATTTAAAATAAAGTGACGATTGTCAACTGTTTTTTATAAATATTATTTAAATCCTACCGTGTTTGGTATTGAATTAAAGGTCTCGCAGAGGAGATTTGAACTCAAGTGCCAAAAAGTTGTTTTGGAAGATTGTCAATTGTTTTTTATAAATATTATTTAAATTCTACCGTGTTTGGTATCATATTAAAGCTCTCGCGGAGGAGATTTGAACTGAAGTGTAAAAAAGTTGTTTTAGACGATTGTCAATTGTTTTGTATAAATGTTATTTAATTCCTACCGTGTTTGGTATCAAATTAAAGGTCTCGCGGAGGAGATTTGAACTCAGGTGTCAAAAACTTGTTTTGGACGATCGTTAATTGTTTTGTATAAATGTTACCGTGTTTGGTATTGAATTAAAGGTCTCGCAGAGGATATTTGAACTCAAGTGTCAAAAAGTTATTTTGGACGATTGTCAATTGTTTTTTATAAATATTATTTAAATCCTATCGTGTTTGGTATCAAATTAAAGGTCTCGCGGTGGAGATTTGAACTCAAGTGTCAAAAAGTTGTTTTGGACGATCGTTAATTGTTTTGTATAAATGTTATTTAATTCCTACCGTGTTTGGTATCAAATTAAAGGCCTTGCGGAGGAGATTTGAACTCAAGGATCAAAAAGTTATTTTGGGCGATTGTCAATTATTTTTTACAAATATTATATAAATCGTACCGTGTTTGGTATTGAATTAAAGGTCCCGCAGAGGAGATTTGAACTAAAGTGTCAAAGAGTTATTTTGGACGATTGTCAATTGTTTTGTATAAATGTTATTTAATTCCTACCGTGTTTGGTACCAAATTAAAGGTCTCGCGGAGGAGATTTGAACTCAAGTGTCAAAAAGTTAGTTTGGACGATTGTCAATTTTTTTTTATAAATATTATTTAAATCCTACCCTGTATCGTATCAAATTAAAGGTCTCACGGAGGAGATTTGAACTAAAGTGTCAAAAAGTTGTTTACGGACGATTGTCAATGGTTTTTTATAAATATTATTTAAATCCTACCGTGTTTGGTATCAAATTAAAGGCCTCGCGGAGGAGATTTGAACTCAAGTGTCAAAAAGTTGTTTTAGACGATTGTCAATTGTTTTTATAAATATTATTTAAATTCTGCAGTGCTTGGTATCAAATTAAAAGTCTCATGAAGGATATTTTAACTCAAGTGTCAAAAAGTTATTTTGGTAAATCGTCAATTGTCTTTTATAAATGTTATTTAAATCCAAACGTGTTTGGTATTGAATTAAATATCTCACGGAAAAGATTTAAACTAAAGTGCCAAGTAGTAGTAACATGGAAGCAAAAAACGAAGTGAGGAGCTTGCTTCGCCCATGCACTGACTTGAAAGCGAAGAACGAAGTGACGAGCTTTCTTCGTCAATGTACTGACATGGACACGAGGAACATAGTGACGAGCTTGCTTCGCCGATGCACTGACTTGAAAGCGAGGAACGAAGTGACAAGCTTTCTTCGTTCAGTACTGACATGGAAGCGAGGAACGTAGTGACGAGCTTGCTTTGCCAATTGTTTGGTATAAATTGGAAGTTATTTAAGACTACTCAATTTATTTTTCTACATTTTCAGTTGTAATCTTCTCCATTGACGCGGACAATTTGACAATTGTCAAACGTAGTGACGAGCTTGCTTCGCTGATGTACTGACTTGAAAGCGAGGAACGAAGTGACGAGCTTTCTTCGTCTAGGACTGACATGGAAGCGAGGAACGAAATAACAAGCTTTCTTCGTCAATGTACTAACATTGAAGCGAGTAACGTAGTGACGAGCTTGCTTCGCCAATTGTTTGGTATAAATTGGAAGTTATATAAGTCTACTCAATTTATTTTGCTACATTTTCAGTTGTAATATTCTTCAGTGACGCGGAGCCTAGGGGACAGACCTGCGAAGCAGGTCGGACCGCTAGTCCCACATACTAATCAGCATGAGTATTTCACTATATTTTAACCAATCTAGCAACCAGTTATTATTCGCTACAGCTTAAACGGCGAGTTCGATTGTTGTGAGACTTATTTAGGGATTTAAAGATTTTTCTGGAGCAGTGCCTTTTGTATGTTTCAAATTTTTCATACACATGATGTGCAAGATATTAAAGAAATAAAGCAAATTTTTTTAGAGCAAGTGTGCGACTGCGTAGCTTTTGTTGATTCACCGTTGCTATTACTGCGAAAATTTTGTTGATTCTAGTTGTAACTTTTCAAAAATTTGTGTTCAGTTTATCATTTTTGGCAAATTTAAGTATAATTACATTTATTCTAGACAACTTGAAGATGTTTTGTAAATTTATCTACGTTTAGAAAAAATGAGCAAACATGTAATTTTTGAAAATGTGAATTTCTTTTTCATACATTTTTCAAATTCAAAATAAATATTACAGATGTCTTTGTTCGTCAACCTCGATTCTTTTAAGGATTTTACGCGGTAAAATTCAATTGAGTTAATTTCTTATCTAACACAAAAAAGTTGAAAATTATTTTTCATTTCATATATGGTTCCTTTTCCTTTTCAAAAAATACACAGATATCTCTGCTCGGCAACTTTGATGCTTCTAGGTATTTTAGGCGGTAAAATTTAACTAAGTTAATTACTTATTTAATATAATAAGATCGTTTTAAATATTTATAATCAATTTCAGAATTTTTTTTTTCAGCAGTTGTTTTTTATTTTTAATCCTGCCGTGTTTGGTACTAAATTTAAAGTTTTACGTTAGAGATTTAAAATAAAGTGACGATTATCAATTGTTTTTTATAAATATTATTTAAATCCTACCGTGTTTGGTACCAAATTAAATGTCTCGCGGAGGAGATTTGAACTCAAGTGTCAAAACGTTGTTTTGGACGAATGTCAATTGTTTTCTATAAATATTATTTAAATCCTACCGTGTTTGGTATTGAATTAAAGGTCTCGCCGAGGAGTTTTGTATTTGTGTTTGGTATCAAATTAAAGGCCTCGCGGAGGAGATTTGAATTCAAGTGTCAAAAAGTTGTTTTGGACGATTGTCAATTGTTTCTTACAAATATTATTTAAATCCTACCGTGTTTGGTATTGAATTAAAGGTCTCGCAGAGGAGATTTGAACTTAAGTGTCAAAGAGTTACTTTGGACGATTGTCAATTGTTTTCTATAAATATTATTTAAATCCTACCGTGTTTGGTATCAAATTAAAGGCCTCGCAGAGGAGATATCAACTCAAGTGTCAAAAAGTTGTTTTGGACGATTGTCAATTGTTTCTTACAAATATTATTTAAATCCTACCGTGTTTGGTATTGAATTAAAGGTCTCGCAGAGGAGATTTGAACTTAAGTGTCAAAGAGTTACTTTGGACGATTGTCAATTGTTTTCTATAAATATTATTTAAATCCTACCGTGTTTGATATCAAATTAAAGGCCTCGCGGAGGAGATTTGAATTCAAGTGTCAAAAAGTTGTTTTGGACGATTGTCAATTGTTACTTACAAATATTATTTAAATCCAACCGTGTTTGGTATTGAATTAAAGGTCTCGCAGAGGAGATTTGAACTTAAGTGTCAAAGAGTTACTTTGGACGATTGTCAATTGTTTTCTATAAATATTATTTAAATACTACCGTGTTTGGTATCAAATTAAAGGCCTCGTAGAGGAGATATCAACTCAAGTGTCAAAAAGTTGTTTTGGACGATTGTCAATTGTTTCTTACAAATATTATTTAAATCCTACCGTGTTTGGTATTGAATTAAAGGTCTCGCAGAGGAGATTTGAACTTAAGTGTCAAAGAGTTACTTTGGACGATTGTCAATTGTTTTCTATAAATATTATTTAAATCCTACCGTGTTTGGTATCAAATTAAAGGCCTCACGTAGGAGATTTGAACTCAAGTGTCAAAAAGTTATTTTGGACGATTGTCAATTGTTTTCTATAAATATTATTTAAATCCTACCGTGTTTGGTATCAAATTAAAGGCCTCACGTAGGAGATTTGAACTCAAGTGTCAAAAAGTTATTTTGGACGATTGTCAATTGTTTTCTATAAATATTATTTAAATCCTACCGTGTTTGTTATTGAATTAAAGGTCTCGCAGATGAGATTTGAACTAAAGTGTCAAAAAGTTGTTTACGGACGATTGTCAGTGGTTTTTTATAAATATTATTTAAATCCTACCGTGTTTTGTATCAAATTAAAGGCCTCGCGGAGGAGATTTGAACTCAAGTGTCAAAAAGTTATTTTGGACGATTTTCAATTGTTTTCTATAAATATTATTTAAATCCTACCGTGTTTGTTATTGAATTAAAGGTCTCGCAGATGAGATTTGAACTAAAGTGTCAAAAAGTTGTTTACGGACGATTGTCAATGGTTTTTTATAAATATTATTTAAATCCTACCGTGTTTGGTATCAAATTAAAGGCCTCGCGGAGGAGATTTGAACTCAAGTGTCAAAAAGTTGTTTTAGACGATTGTCAATTGTTTTTATAAATATTATTTAAATTCTGCAGTGCTTGGTATCAAATTAAAAGTCTCATGAAGGATATTTTAACTCAAGTGTCAAAAAGTTATTTTGGTAAATCGTCAATTGTTTTTTATAAATGTTATTTAAATCCAAACGTGTTTGGTATTGAATTAAATATCTCACGGAAAAGATTTAAACTAAAGTGCCAAGTAGTAGTAACATGGAAGCAAAAAACGAAGTGAGGAGCTTGCTTCGCCCATGCACTGACTTGAAAGCGAAGAACGAAGTGACGAGCTTTCTTCGTCAATGTACTGACATGGACACGAGGAACATAGTGACGAGCTTGCTTCGCCGATGCACTGACTTGAAAGCGAGGAACGAAGTGACAAGCTTTCTTCGTTCAGTACTGACATGGAAGCGAGGAACGTAGTGACGAGCTTGCTTTGCCAATTGTTTGGTATAAATTGGAAGTTATTTAAGACTACTCAATTTATTTTTCTACATTTTCAGTTGTAATCTTCTCCATTGACGCGGAGCCTAGGGGACAGACCTGCGAAGCAGGTCTGACCGCTAGTCCTATATACTAAAAGGCTTGAGTATTTCCATTTAGATTCATCTGCATAGTAACCAAATTTGTGCGCAGCTCTAGAGCCTAGCCGGTTTGACGGATTTCAGTGAAACCTTTACCGGCAGTTAGAGATTTTTTTGGAATAGGGCCTTTTTATGAATTCACATTTTTAGTACTTATGATGTGTGAGATATTAAATAAATAAGGCGGAAATGCGTTTACGGATCAGAGTGTGCGGGTTGCTATCAAAGTGGAGTTTGTTGATTCTGGTTGTAACTTTACAAAAATTTATGTTCAATTTGGCATTTCTGACAGATCTGTTTAAAAAATTAAGTATAAATTACATATATTCTAGACAACTTGAAGATGTTTTGTAAATTTATATGTGTTTATAATTAATAAGCAAACATATGAACTATTTTATAAATATTTTTAAAGGCAATTTAAAAAAATTTTAAATTATAGCTGTCACTTTTTAAAAATTTTCGTGCAACGTGTCATTTTTGACAGATCTGTTTGAAATTTTAAATATAAATTACATTAATTGTAGTCTATTTAGACAAGTTTGGTAATTTATTTGGGTTTAGAATAAATGAGCGAACATGATTATTATTATGTAATTTTTTTAAATTTGAAATTTTTTTTATATTTTTTTCAATTTTAATATAAATTAGACAGATGTCTTTGTTCGTCAACCTCGATTATTTTAAGGATTTTAGGCGGTAAAATTCAAATGAGTTAACTTCTTATCTAACACAATAAAATTAAAAATTATTTTTCACTTAATAGACAGTTTATTTTTCTTCTCAAAAAAACAGATGTCTCTACTCGACAACTTAGATGGCTCTTTTTGGCGGTAAAATTTAATTAAGTTAATTACTTATCTAATATAAAAAGATCGTTTTTAATATTTATAATCAATATCTGATTTTTTTTTAAATCTAAATTCGTAGAATTATCAAAAAGTTATTTTGAACAATCAGTTGTTTTTTATTTCTAATCCTGCAGTGTTTGGTACTAAATTAAAAGTTTGACAGCAGACATACAAAATCAAGTGTCAAAAAGTTATTTTGGACGATCGTGAACTGTTTTTTCTAAATGCTATTTATAATCTACCGTATTTGGTATCAAATTAAAGGTCTCGTAAAGGAGGTTTGAACTCAAGTGTCAAAAAATTGTTTTGCGCGATTGTCAATTGTTCTGTATAAATGTACTTTAAATCGTACCGTGTTTGGAATCAAATTAAAGGTCTAGCAGAGGAGGTTTGAACTCAATTATCAAAAAGTTGTTTTGGACGATCGCCAATTGTTGGAATCAAATGAAAATATTTCAGTGATGAACAAACAACTTCCCTTAATAGGAAACACATAACTTCCCTCAATGGAAAACATACAACTATTGTCAGTGGGAAACACACAACTACCCTCATTGGAAAACATGCAACTTTTATCAGTGGTAAACACACAACTTCCCTTAATGGAAAACATATAACTTTCATCAGTTGTTAACACACAACTTTCCCAAATAAAAAAACCATACAACTTTCGTCAGTGGTTAACACACAACTTTACTCAATGAAAATCATACTACTTCTGTGAGTGATAAAAACACAAATATCCACAATAAAAAACATACAACTTTCGTCACTGGTTAACACTCAACTTTCCTCAATGAAAAACATACAACTTTCGACAGTGGGAAACACACAACCGTGTACTGACATATAAGCGAGGAACAAAGCGGCGAGCTTGCTTCCTCTATCTACTGACATGGAAGCGAAGAACGAAGTGACGAGCTTGCTTCGCCAAGATACTAGACATGGAAGTAAGTAACAAAGAGATGATCTTGCTTCGCCAATTGTTGAAATAAAATGTGAATATTTCAGTGATGAACAAACTTCCCTCAATAGAAAACACATAACTTCCCTCAATGGAAAACATACAACTTTCGTCAGTGGTAAATACACAACTTCCCTCATTGGAAAATATACAACTTGAGTCAATGGTAAGCACACAACTTCTCTCAATGAAAAACATACAATTTTGTCAGTGCTTAACACAGAACTTCTCTTAATGAAAACCAGAGAACTCCTCTGAAAACTTCAACTACTGGAATGGAAGTGAGGAACGAAGTGACGAGATTGCTTCGCCTATGTACTGACATGGAAGCGAGGAACGAAGTGACGAGTTTCTTCGTAAATTTACTGACATGGATGCGAGGAACATAGTGATGACCTTGCTGCGCCATTTGTTTGGTATTAAATGGTAGTTATTTAAAACTACTCATTTTGTTATTAAAAATTTTGTTATTTAATAATTTTTTTTATAGCTTGGTATTTAAGGGATGTAAAAATTTGCAGGACTTTGGAGTACACTTACATGAAAGCGAGGAACGAAGTGACGAGCTTTCTTTGGTAATTTATTAACAAGGAAGCGGGGAACAAAGCGACAAACTTTCTTCGACAATTGCTTGCTAACAAATTTAAGGTATTTGAGAAAACTTGCAATTTATTTTCCTATAGCTTTAGTTGCTATCTTCTTCATTGTTGCGGAGCCTAGGGGTCAGACCTGCGAAGCAGGTCGGACCGCTAGTCTTTTACTAATGATGGTGATATTCCTCGAGAAAGAATATCTGCGGGATTGTCTTTTGTGGACACATAACTCCAAGTGCAAGATTTTGTTAAATCTTTAATCTCGACTACTCTATTGCATACAAAAGTTTTTAATAACGCTTTGTCTCTAGAGTCAGCTAATATATTTAACGGTTCCTTAAATGGAATTTTTACAACAAATCTACCGGAATTGTCACGGGTAGTATGTTTTACAAAATGATTTTCGCAATCTAATTCTTCTTGTGAACGTACTATCTCTGGTAAACACTCTTCTCTCATCCAAGATTTACTCAATTGTTGCTGTATTCCAATTACGTTATCTGTGTCGTCATTAGTTTTACAAAAATTGCAATAGATTTTATTATAATAATATTTATATATGTGGTATTGGACCGGTTACAACCCAACCTAGTTTTGTTCGTTGAATAATTGGTAATGAATTTCCTAATTTTATTTGTTCTGTTTCTAGTATTTCCCAAAATATATTTGCACCTAGTAGCAGATCTATTTTGTTTGGTACTTGAAATTGTGGATCAGCTAGTTTAATGTGTTTCGGTATTTGGAACTTACTTGTGTCAAAGCTCTTATGTGGCATTTCATCGCAAATTGAATTAATAACAAAACAGGAAATACTACGTTCGAAACTGTTAATTCGCGATTTGATAGTCAGTGAACATTTTGAATTTATTTTGGATGTCACTTGGCCAACACCAGATAATTCTATTTTAACCGCTTTAATTGATACATTCTGTTTTTTACATAATTCCGTTGTTATAAGATTGGATTGGACTCCGGAATCAAGAATCGCGCGTGCTGTGTGTATTTGTTTATCTGAACCGATAATATCCACTAATACGGTTGCCAAAAGTGTGTGAGTGGATGAATTTTGATTTTGCTGTGTGCATGCGAGAACCTTTGGTTCGTTCAAATTTTCATTGTTATCAATGACTTCAGATATTTGTGCTAATTGGACTGAGTGTGATTTGTTAAGCTGAGAATTGTTCAAATGTAACAATGTATTGTGTTTGCGATTACATTTTTTGCAAAAACTAGATTGGCATTCGCGAATATAATGTCCACTACGTAAACAATTCATGCAAAGTTGTTTCGTTTTAGCATGTTCTATTCGTTTTCTACTGATAGTGTAATAAATTTTTTACATTCAGAAATATTATGTTCACCATTACAAAATGTACACTGTTTAAAACCTGTTGACAGCAATATTTTATTGTTATGATTTTTATAATCGATAAATTTATATTTTGCGTTAAAACTTTGACTATTTGATTGTATTTGTGTTTTATTGGAGTTATTATCTATGTTTTCTAATGTGTCTGCTTTTTCAGCTAAAAATGTGAATAACTTATCTCTACCTGGGATTTCATTATCTTTTACCTGCGTCTCCCACTCACGAACAGTGATTGAATCTACTTTACTTGTAATTAAATATATGATCATTGAATGCCATTGATCAACGGGCTGTTCTAATATTTCTAGAGCTCGTAAATGCTGTAATGCTTCATTAATTATGTCTCTGATGCCTTTTGAGGATTCTTTTTCTAAATTGCGAATGTTAAATAAAGCTTTCATGTGATTGTTAACGAGTAATCGTTTTTTGTCGTATCTGTCACAAAGTAATTTCCATGCTACTTCATAACTGCTCTGCGACGTTTCTAAGAAGTTAATAACTTTTGCAGCATCTCCTAAAACAGATGATTTTAGATATTGGAATTTTAAGATGTTGTCAATTGTGTTGTTTTTGTGGATGACAGATATAAAAGTATCTTGAAATTCTAGCCATTCGTTGTAATTTCCGTAAAATTTAGGCAAATTTATTATAGGCAATTTGACAGATTTTTGTTGTGCAAATTCATTTACGTCTTTATTTGATAGTAATTTATCTTTGTTTTCAATATTCGCATGATAATTTAATAACACCTTTGCACTAGCAAGAATAGTGCAAAAGTCATTATTAATTTCATTTCGAATTTCTAATTCATCTGCTAGACTATCAGCAATAGCTTCTATGTTTTCTTGAATTACATCAAATTTGTTATGTAATTCTTTTGCTATATTATATCTCACCGAGAATTCTGCATATTGTTCATCTGTTAATTTAGTAAGCTTTAAAAATTGATTAACTATCGATGAGAATGTTCTTAATTGTGACTGAATTGATTCACGTTGTACATACAAAGACGCTTTATTTGACTGTCGTGTCATGACTAATAATAGTGCAGTTATAAATACCTATATGTGATACTGTAATGTGAAGTATGTAATTAAAAGGGCAAACCAACGACTGTTTCCTTCCCTTGTGAAATGCTTGTAATTGCGATGTCAACTACGTGATTATCTTCTATTGCTTCTCTCAACGAAAAATCTTGTGATAAATAGTGCTGCTTATGTGACTGATAACTATATGATTTTTTTTTCTATTCGCTTCCAATTCAACGAAAACTCTTGTGATAGATAATGCTTCTAACTAGTAACTTTTATCTATCCGGCTCGAAGGACCAATAAATATGTTCTTTATGTGATTCAAAGTAAATACTTCATGTAATTCAAACTGTTTATTTTCAAACTATATGTTGTTTGTACAAAATTATTGACAAACATTGTCTGTTTTTGTTTATAGTTGACGATGCTAACATATTTTCACAGATATTTAGATTCAAAAAAAAAATGTGAAAAATATAAATAATATAATGCATTAACATATATATTGATTAGTATTTGAATTATTTAAAATTCTGTTTTCTGTTTTTGGAATAAATTTGGAATTTTAAGATTTGTGCCATATTCAACCTCTGCAGAACTACAATTGATACCATTTTTAATAGAAGTTCTAATTCCAAGAAGTACTATTGGCAGAAGTCACGGACAGAAAAAAGATCTCGATAAAATCAGAAGTGTTCATATTACTTACCTCGCTCCGCCGTGCCCCAGTGTAATAAGGAGGATGCACTGTCAGTCCTATAATTCCTTGGTTCTTGTAATTGCGACACTCAAGTGTGACGATGATATCAGGAGACGTGGGTCTACATGGAACAAGTCCAAGAAAGTTGATATCAACATAATAACTGCCTTTGGACGTAATTACAGATAAATAATTTTCATCTAAAAAAGAAATAATAAATAATATTTTGTATATTGTCACATTAATTTGAATTAATCTTTGTGAAGTTGGAAAACATAAAGTAAAATAAGCGCACCAAACTACCAGGGCGGGATAAACACAGTGAATTTTCAAAACAAAAAATATATAGAAAATCACTCGACTATGAGAAACAAATTAAGTTTAAATAAAAATGAAACATACATATATTTTAATAATTGAAGGAGGAATAAGGGAAAGCAACTCCACAAGTAGTACTTTTCTCACGGTTTAATTAACTGAATTTTTAAAAAAATAAAGTCGATCGGTTTCGGAGTTTTAAACACCATCATCCGGACCAGTAACTAATTACAAAAGAACAACAAATAATTTAACAATTATTTGACGAAGTACAATATAAATAACAATAAAATAAATGCAGTGGGATTCGAACTGAGAATCTCACGATCCACATCCCGACCCGTTACCACGGAGCTATTTACCCCACTGCTGACAGTTGCCAATTTAAATTTATTCTTGTGGTTCCCCCTCCAATAACATCTTTAGGGGCTATGATTTGACGGCTGGTAACCGCTCTTCAAACTCAAAAATATATGCTGATGATGATAATTAAAATAAATACTTATAAAAACAAAAGTATAGATTATGTATTACAAGAAAACACAACTTCATTAAGTACTTGTAGTATCTTAAGCAAATCAACAAAAGACAACTATTTAATCTTTAATCAGAAGGTTACAAGTCGACTGTAAACAACAACAGCTGAAGAAAAATTATCTAAATCGTCATTGCTAATATTCAATTAATGTTTTAAGAATGGGGATAGATCAACAACTAATTGTTCGTTTAAAGAGATGGGGTTACTAGTATTGGACAGTATATAATTTTAAAATTGTGTAGTAAATTCAAAATTCTACCTTTATTGTGTATATAAAGAATTGTGGAACCATCACGTAAATCGTGTCCAGTTTCAATAACATGTTAAGAAAATCTAGATGTGTTATTATATTTAATGCCTCCTTTAATCTAATATTGATAGACCTTCCTGTTTAACCCACATACGCTGCTCCACCAGAACATGTGATTTTATAAACTCCATATTTATCTAAACGGTCGCTGGTATCAATTTTCCTACACAGTGTTTTCTTAATGCTTGTGGCAGGTATAAAAGATTTGAAAATTATTATCAAATTGTCTTAATATGTTTTCAATTTTATAATTAATTTTACCTATGAAAGTTAAGCTGAAAATTTTAAATAGCATTTATATAGATTTAAAAATTGTATATGATAATTTAATATTAATTCAAAATGATTTTGAATTGGATCATTTTGTAAACATTTGTTAAGAGGTGAAAGAAATGATTAGTAACAGAAAACGTTTCTATTTAAAAAAGACGTTAAAATCTTTAATTTCTGCTAAATCTAGGAATTCCACTAACATTAATTCTAATGAACCTCATAGTTTTAATCCTAGAATTTTAATTTATCAAACATTGTTGTTTTTTCATCTGAAGAATAAAACTTATTTATGTTCTAAAATTTAACTACAATTACAACGTTACTTTCGAACAAAAATTATTGTTTTTAACGGAATTATATAACTTGTCAAAATCTATTGAAAATCGTAATATAACTGATGATATTATTATTGCCACTTTAAATTATTTTAAAAACGACGAAAGACTATTGAGTTCACAAAATTAAAAACTGCGAAAACATTATTAAGAACATCAAGATTAAAATTGAATTTTATAGAGGAAACTGTTTACCTATATTGAACAAAACCGCATAAATTGATAAAGGCTTTTCCTTCAGTACAGTGTTTTCGAGGAAATTAAAAACAATCCGACATAATTTTTTAATATGAAAATAAAAACTAGGCTACACAATAGTAGAGAACTGAATAATATGTTTCAAAGTCACAACATAGAGTAATGAATCCACAAACACCCTCACTTTATTTTCTGTTCAAAATACACAAAGAAGATATGCCACTCCGACCAGTTGTTAATTTTGTGAACTGTCCTCTTATTTCTTAGCCAAATGAATCAACAAAATTCTTACCACTATTTTAGCAGTCAAATCTCAATACTGAGTTAAAAGACGCAACAATGCCTGGTTTACACGGGTATAGTAATCTGGAGAGTGGAGCATCAAGTAGAGCAACTCTACCAGCCTAGTTTACATTAGTAGAATAAACTGTAAAGTAAGAAAATGCAAGATTACGCGACCAATGTTAACACTTGGTCGAGTAAATATATAAAAAATTAAGCGAGTCGAGTGGTAGAGCGACCAGCATAGTAGCTCGCCCATTTGTCGTCTGCCCCACTACCTCATGATGAGCTCGACTGCTCACTTGTCCTGTTTAAAAAACATACGCAGTCAAAGAGTCGAGTCGAGCGCTGGGCCGAGTTTCTGGGCACAGTTCTCTGGGTCGAGCTACTCGACTAATGTAAACTAGGTGAACACTGTGCCCGTGTAAACCAAGCAAGTAGAAAAGTTGCAAGAAATTTCGACTTCACCTGATTTTATTCTTGTCTCTTTTAATGTGCCTAATTTGTTTACTATTGTATCAATAGTTGATCTTTAAATTTTTTAAAGAAATGTTATTTGAATCCAGCTGGTCAGATTAAATTTGCAGTTAATTTTGTGATTTGTTTATAAAACACATTTTATGCTTATAGACGGGCACTATTACAGAGTTAAATTCTTTTCACAATGCACTACATAATGCTAATGATAATAATAAATTCACTTAAGAAATAGAATCTAACCATAAAATTTATTTCCTAGATCTTACCATTGACAACACAGGGGAAAAATTATCTTTCGATATTTTCCGAAAACTTCTCAAACGGATGAGAGTATCAATTCTATTTCAAACTAATGTTTCAAACACCAATTAGTGATTTTCAACTCTCGTATCCATAGAATGCTCAATCTACATTTAGACTCATCAAAAATTAAAGAAGAAACCAATATTTTAATACAAATAGCGTTAAAATAATAAGTTTGATCCAAATCTAATAGATAATAATAATTACTAGAAAAAAATTAAAATTAGCAACAAATTTAGCTTATCCATTAATTAGTAATTCTGAAACTCAAAATATAAAGATATATTTTATTATTCTATTGTGTATTACCTTCAATTATTATTAAGGGTATCCTATGCCTAAAACCAATAATTTCGGAAATTTTTATCATTTTTCACTAAATTAATTTATTCATTTAAAAATTAAATCTAGTATACCATGGATATGGTTTTGTTTTAATTTACATAATTTATTTAATATAACCGCAATTTTTACGGAAACATATTTGCAGACGGTTTATAAATGAGTAATTTACTCTTCGCAGAATATTTGCGTCGAAAGTTTCAAAACATTTACGAATTCGCATCATACATTTTTGATAATAATGTTAACGGACAAAATTATTGTGAATTTTTATAAACTGATCTTCTAAACGATTTAGAAAATTTACCTCTCAATATTATCCAGATATTGTGGTGCGATGGTGCAGCAGTTCACAACAGTCTTCAGGTTAGGCATTATTAAAATGAAAAATTTCCTAAAAGTCGATTGGACAAGGTGGGCCAAGTACTTGGCCCGCAAAATTGTCGGATCTTACAAACTTACATTATTTCTTGTATATCGGTTTATCAGACAGCACCAACTACACGAGAAGATATGATTGAGCGAATTCGTAACTGTTTTGAAACTGTCAACGCAACCTTAATAATAAATGAAGGTAATACAAAATGACACACAACAGAATAATAAAATATAGGATGTTACATTTGAAAATGGAGAATTATAATCATTTGAAGTGGAGTAACTTTTACTCGCTTTATTGAACACCCTGTATAATTAAATTTTTTTTAATTATGCCAAAACATAGAGTATAGTTACAATTGTGCAGAAAAATTAATTCTTAAATTTTACCATTAAAATAACTCCAGTACGCTTTTATAAAGCAATGCGTGTATTCGCCCTTTTTTAGAGAAAAAACGGAAAAACTTGACAACGCCGCGAAAAACTACAACAAAATTCGTATGTCCGTATAGGTGAATAAAATACAATTCAAAATATGTAAAAATATATAGGCTGTTAAATTTAAAAAAATACAAACAATTCTGCCCAAGCCGTTACGTAACACTCTATACATGTGAAAATAATTTTACGTTATACTCCTTTAGTAGTCGAATAAATTTTGTTAAAAAATGTATGCTGTATTTCTATTGACAAGGGTGATATCGAAGACGGGTATTTTTATGACTCAGCCTGTATATAGATGTTTTGATAATAATTTTGTTATCTCTTCTAAACATGCTACAAGCATTGAAGCATTAAAAAATATGTGCAATAAAATTGATACTAGTGACCGTTTAGATAAATCTGGAGTTTATAAAATCACATGTTCTGGTGGAGCAGCGTATGTGGGTCAAACTGGAAGATCTTTTAAAGGTAGATTAAAGAAACGTATTGGAGGAATTAAATAGAATAACACACAATCGAGATTTCTAAACATATTATTGTATCTGGTCACGATTTACAACATGATCGTTTCACAATTCCTCATATACATAATGAATGTAGAATTTTGAATTTTCTAGTAACGCCATCTCTTGAACGAACAATTAGATATTGAGTTATCCCAAATCTTAAATTATTTAATTGAACATTAGCAATGTCGACTTCTTCAGCTGTTTACAGTCGACTTGTAACCTTCTGATTCTGACTAAATAATTGGTGTTTTTTGTTGATCTGTTTGAGATGCTACCAGTTCTTAATCAAGTTCTGATTTCTTGTAATACCTAACACTGGGGTACAAAAACAATGTTTTTTCTGCGGCCCTAGGTTTTCGAGTGAATTTAGATACATTAATGTTATAAAGAATTCGGCGCATAGTTATTTTGATGGATTGACTCTAGTTCTCATGATTCATCGAACTGCCAAAAATATTACAATTTTTAGTATCTATTTAGGTTAATTTGTTTTATTCTAAGAATATTCTGACTCAAATTGAATTGGACGCATGTACACGCTTTGTAACAGTTGTCAAAAACTTTCTGGGGAAGCACAAAGCTGCAGAATATTCCGAAATAGTCTCTAAAATGCTTAAGAATCTTGAAAAACTGGGAGCTAATATGAGTATCAAAATACATTTTTTTGTATAGACATTTGGATAGATTCCCTGAAAACTTACGTGGTTACAACGAAGAACCAGGGGAGCGGTTCCCCAGGATATGAAGTTCATGACACCGCCATGTGATGGCGGAATACTGCTGGACCTTTGTCCTCACCAAAAATACAATAAATAATCATATACAAAACGTTTTTCTTAATTTATTTTAAGGAATTTTTGTTTAATACAAATAATTCTATTCAAATTATCCATAATAACGCTGTTGCCGTTTCAAAATAGAGGTTTTTGAATGTATTCATTATTTTTATTTCATTTTAATCTCAATATAAGGAGTGCCTGTTTCTCTAAAACTAGAGTCAATTCAGCAAATCTGATAAATTTTTCGTATTCAGGAGACCCAAAATCAGTTCCTAAATTTCATGCTACAGAATCACTGTTCTCCTGTGTAATCAATACTTTTGTTTTTGCAAGTATTTATTTTAATGTTATTTATTTTGTATTTCGTAAAATGATTGTTGTAATATTTGTTGTTCTTTTATGCTAAGTACTGGTCCTGACGATGGTGTTCAAAACACCGGGATCGTTCGACTTTATTTTCAAAAAATTTAGGCAATTTAAATGTGAAGAAACGAACTACTGTAGCAGTTGTTTTCCCTTATTCTTCCATCAATTATTAATCTTTATTTATGTTTTGTTTTTTTTTTTTATTGAATGTATTTTGAGGTTCTTCAGCAGCATGGGCTATTAGAACCCCGGTACAATAGGTTAACAATATTATATTTTGTTTATGTAATTTGTGTCTTTTAGAAAGTTTATAAGGGTTTTTGTATGTTCGGGGGTATTTGAAAGTATTTGGTGTAGTGTATTGGGTAATTTATGTTTTGTTCGGTAATGAGTGAGGAGTGGGCAGTCTACTAGTATGTGTTTAACTGTCAAGGGGGTATTACAGCATGTGGGTGGGGGTGTTTTGTCTAATATGTGTTTATGTGTTGCTTGGGTGTGTCCTATTCGAA
The DNA here is from genome assembly GCA_963942605.1 of Poecilus cupreus. Lineage (NCBI taxonomy): Eukaryota > Metazoa > Arthropoda > Insecta > Coleoptera > Carabidae > Poecilus > Poecilus cupreus. The sequence continues at coordinate 24,500,398 of OZ012713.1, read as the reverse complement.
GTCGGGTAATGATGATCTGTTCGTTTCTTGATGTGTGGGTTGGCCAGTTTCTTGTTTCTTCTTTAATGTCCCTGAGTTTGTTGTTCTCTTCGTTTTGCCAAGTTTGTTTCCAGTTTTCCCTTATTTTAGATTTTATGATGTTCGTGGTATCCCATGTTGGGATTGGCATATTTAATTGTGTAACTTGTAATGTTGCATCCTTTGCTGCTTTGTCTGCTGTTTCGTTGCCCTGGATTCCGACGTGAGAGGGTGTCCATATAAATATTATTTGTTTATCTTTTTGTTGAGCTTTCAATATTTCTTCTTTTATTTGTTGACTAATAGGGTCTTCTGGGTAGAGGTGCTGGATATTTTTGAGGCTGCTAATAGAGTCGCTGCATATTGCCACTTTTGTTCTTTGTATTTGAGCGGAATTAACTGTTTTTAGGGCCTCTCTTATAGCAACTAGTTCGGCAGTGTAACTGCTAGTGCCGTCTGGTAGGTAATATGTAAAGGTGTTTTGTTCAGTTACGATTGCTGCTCCAATTTTGTTTTCTGTTTTGGAACCGTCGGTGTAGATAAATTCGTAGTCTTGTTGGGCATTTTTCATTTCTAGGAATTTCTTCTTGTAGATTTCGTGAGGCGTGTTTGATTTGGGAAATTTGAGGAGTTCGAAATTATATTGAGGTTGGTTAATGATCCAAGGAGGTATATTGTTGATATTTGTATGGGTGATTATTGGTGTGTTTAAGTTTAATGTTTCTATAGCTGTATTTATGTAGTGGTGTAGAGAAATGTGGTTTTTTACTTTTGCTTGTTCTGTTTGGGTGCCAAATATTTGTTTAAATGCTGGGTTACTAGGATTTGAGGGTAGTTTGAGGATGTATGTCAATATAATTTGTGTTCTGCGCAATTTAAGGGGGTGCTCTCCTGCTTCAATTAGTAGGCTTTTGACAGGACTGGTGCGAAAGGCTCCGGTGGCTATTCTAATTGCTTGGTTAGTAATTGTGTCTAGTATTTTTAAGTTGGTTTTACTAGCTGTTGTATAGGCAATGCATCCATAGTCCAATTTCGAACGAATTAATGATCGGTATATTTTTATTATTGTTTCCTTTTGTGCACCCCATTTGTAATGTCGCAGAGTTTTGAGTAGGTTTATTCTTTTGATACCATCTGCTTTTAACTGTGATATATGTGGTTTCCAGCTTAATGTACGGTCGAATGTGATTCCTAAGAATTTAATTGTGTTTACGTATTGTATTTCTGTGTCGTTGATTTTGAGTGTTGGATTTTCGTGAATTTTTCGTTTCTTGCAGAAATGTAAGCATTTGGTTTTTGTGGTGGAAAAGTTGAAGCCAGTCTGTTTGGTCCAGATTTCAAGGTTTTTAATGGTATTTTGTAGTTTATTTTGAATCAAATGGATGTTTTTGTTTTTGCTGTATATAACTATATCGTCTGCAAATAAAGAGATGTTTACTTGAGAGGGTATGAAGTGTGTTATGTTATTCATCGCAATTAAAAAGAGTGTGACGCTTAAGATTTCTCCTTGTGGTAGTCCGTTTATTTGCGTTTTTAATTCTGATAGGCATCCGTTTGACTTTACTCGGAATACCCGGTTGCTTAAGAAGTTTTTAGTGTACTGTAGTATATTACCGTCGAGTCCGTACTCCTTAACCGTTTTTAAAATACCATGTTTCCAAGTGCAATCATACGCTTTTTCAAGGTCGAGGAAAATTGTAATTAAATGCTGTTTATTCATGAAGGCGTATTGTATTTCAGTTGTTAGTGTAGTAATTTGATCTTGTGTGGATCGTTTAGGTCTGAAGCCACTTTGGTATTTGTTTATAATGTTTTTCGATTCTAGGTACCATACTAATCTTTGGTTTATGATTTTTTGTAGGACCTTGCTCAGGGTATTGGATAGGGATACGGGTCTGTAGTTGGAAGGGTTAGTTTTATCTTTATTTGGCTTTAGTATAGGAATTGTTAGCGTTTCTTTCCAGCTGGATGGGTAGGTATTTTCAGTCCATATCTTATTGTATATTTGCAGTAGGTATTGTAATGCGTTGGTCGGAAGATGTTTCAGCATTTTGTAGGTAATTTTATCAGGTCCTGGGCTGCTACTACATTTTAAATTTTGTATTACTGATGTCAGTTCGTCTTGCGTTATGTGCTTGTTTATTTCAGAGGCGTTATTCACTATTTCTATGTCGTTTTCTTCTTCTTGTTCTTTAAAGTTAATGAATTCATTATTGTAGTTTGCGGTACTTGAATTTTTTTCAAATGTCTCTGCAAAAACATTTGTGATTTCTTGTGGGGTTGTGATTATTGACCCGTTTTGTAGTAATGTAGATGTTTGTGGTATGTTTTTAGAACCTTTTATTTTTCGGATTTTGTCCCATACTTCCTTTGGGTTGGTTGATTCATTAATTTTTGAGACGTATTCTTGCCAAGATTGGTTTTTAGCGGAGAGGATAGTTCTTCTTGATGCTGCTCTACTTCTTTTTAAGTTTATTAGATTTTCTTCTGTTTTATTCCATCTATATTGATAAAGTGCTGATTTATGATTTTTTATTGTTGTTTTGCAGGCCTCATTCCACCAAGGTACTTTTTTATGTTGTGTATTTGGTTTTATTTGCCCTATCGCTATGTTTGCTGCATTTATGATTTCCGCTGTAAAAGTGCTTGTTATTGTGTTAATGTTTTCTGATGTTATTTCTGTGAATGGTTTAGTTATTAGGATCTTTGTGAAGAGATCCCAGTTTCAATTTTTTTTCCATTTCTGGTATACAGGGTGGGGGTTTTGTATCGGAGTTGGTGGGAATGATAGTTTAATGGGGAAATGGTCGCTGTTGTATGGATATTGAAGGACTTCCCAATTTATATTTGGTGCTGTTCTTGGGTCACATAGTGAGAGGTCAATGCTAGAGATGGAGCCTGTTCTTGAGCAAAAGTGTGTCGGAGTGCCGTCATTGAGTATTATTATATTGTCTTCTATGATTTCTTCAATTAGTTTTCCTCTTGGGTTAGTATTTTGGGAGCCCCATATAGGATTGTGACTGTTGAAATCTCCTAGTAGGATGAATGGTGTAGGTAACTGATTGATTATATTTTCTATTTCTGTTTTGTTTGTTCTGTGGTTTGGTGGTATGTAAATATTGCACAGGGTTATTTTTTGTGGAGCTAATGTTGTGATTGCTATTACCTCTAAGTCTGATTGGATTGTGATTTGTTGAGAGTGTTGAGTGTTCTTGCTGAGTATAGCTACTCCTCCACTAGCGTTTATGTCGTTATGTCGGTCTTTCCTAAATATGTTGTAATTCTTTAGCGTGGTGGTTTGCTCTGGTCTAAATCTTGTTTCCTGGATACATAAGTAGGTAGGGTTTGTGTCACTTATTAATTTTTGTAATTCTGCTAGGTGAGAATGATAGCCGTTGCAATTCCACTGTATAATTGTCATTTTTAATTTTTTTTTTTTTATTGGGTTGTTTAATGGATATTTTGTTTATTCTGCTTCAGATGTTAGTTTTTCGTCTTGTGAGTTTGTTTGGGTTAAATTTTCTACTGAGTCCGATAGTTGTGAGCTATTTTCCCAGTCATTTTCTTGCTTTGTTAGTTTTTTTAGTAGTCTAGAAATACGATTTCTGATTTGTCGGCCGCTTATTTTGTTGTGTATTTCTTTTAGCATGACAATGACATCTTCAGTTTCGTTTGTGTAATCCTGAAGTATATTGTGAGCATTTTTTATTCCTGTGGTGTTGTCTAGTATGTCCTTGAGCTGTTCAAAGTTTAGTATGTATTTATTTGGGTTGGCATTCATTAATTTTTCTGCTTCCTTCAGAGACTTTGAGTATTTGGTTTCTTGTGGCTTCGGGTTGAGAGTTTTTGTATCTTGGTTGTTGTCCTGAGTTTTCTTTTTCTTTAGTGTTGTTGTTTCTAGAGGTTCGTTATCTTTTTCTTTATCTGAGCTTGATGATGCATTTCGTTTTTTTGCTGGGAATGGTACGTTAGGGTTATTTGGTATAGGTACAGTTTCTTGTTCTGGAGGGGGATTTTGAATTGGTTGGTTCTGATTTTGATTGGTTTTTTCATATTGGTTTGTATTCGGTTCTTGGTGAGGGGTTGCGGGTATTTGGTTTTGTGTGTCTTGGTGATTTTTTTCATTTTTACATTTGTTTTTCGTATGACCTATTTGATTACATTTTTTGCATGTCGGTATTTCCGTTGTCAGGAAGATTCTGTGGTCTGTATTGTCGTGATTTATTACTAGTGACTCTGGTATTTTTGGTTTTTCCGCTTCTGGTATGTATATTTGACGTCTGAAGCTTAGGATATGGGCGTAATCTGGGTCCTGAAATCCTGCTTTTAGGTCATTTATGGGTGATATTGTTTTTATATTTAGATTGTGTAGACAGTCTAAAATTATTTCGTTGGGGATGGATGGACAAACGTTGGACATGATGACCCTGGTTGCTGGGGTGACATATCGTCTAATTTCTGCGATTGTGTTCTGTACTTTAATTTTGTTGTGGTTGGTTACGATGTTGTCAACGTAGGTTTTATTTTTTAAGTAAACACATATTCTCTGGTTAGATAGTCGTGCTACATGGGTTATGTTGGCTGGATTAATAATTTCTCCTATAGCCTTTATGTACTCCTTCAGCGGTATTTCGTTTATGGAGTTTAAAATAATTGCTTGTTCTTTATTTGGATAGATGTGTGGTTGGTTAGGTTTCGTTTTTGTCAGGTTTGCGTAGGTTTGTTTGTTTATAATTGTGTTCCCGCTAGTCCCGGGAGGTGGGGTTGAAGACATGTTGATAGGTAACTACTTGACAACCATTTATTAGCAATAAATGGGCAATAGTTCTTCTATTCCTCAGTAGGTGGCGCTGATTGACAAGGCGTGATCGTCTGGTCACAGATGAACGCTTGTCTCAGCTATCTGACAGTAGGTATTGCAGATGTCTTCTTGGGATATTGTAGGTTATAGACATGGAAAGGGATTTGGGAGGTGATAAGGGCCACTATGCGGGAATATGTAGTTGAGGTTTAGTTGATCGTTTTGAGGGATTAAAGTTTACGAGGTAGGATATAGTTATTTTAAATATAGTAAGTATTATACCTTGTTTTCTGAATTCGTTGATCTCTGTTGTTTATAAGCACACATTGACCACGAGGTTCAAAAGGTGACTGATGTTTTGTTTTAACTTAAGCTTAATGTGATTTTCATGGGCTACTGAAATATAATTTTTTTAAATCTTATTTAACTTTAAATTCAATTTATAGCAATATTTTTATTTTGTAAAGATATATAATGATTGCATTGATGCATGTCAGATGTCACCGTCAAAATTATGATCGCCTGATTGAAATGAAATGAAAAACTAATATTTTGCAGTAGATTTGTTTTTCTTTTTCATAGTTTTGCACAAATGTTTTTTTTAGTACATTTTAGGGGCTCTCAATTGGCTACACCACTTCTTTAGATCGGCGAAAGTAGAGTGCCACACTCGAATTTGGTAAATGGCGTGAATATTTATTTATATTTATCTTATTTTAATAAATCCTTACGGGTTTGTGGAGGGGTTGAAAATCTAACATGGAAATTTTAATAGCATTGTTTATTAATTACATTTAAAACATGTAATATTATTACCAACATCTTTCATTTGAAATATTTTTCGTAATAAATTGAACTATTATTTCCGGTTTCCGTTACTTTCGTTCGCGAGTTATTGAATATATGGACACACATAATTCGACAACATTGTGTATGGGATAGAGAACATAGAATGGCGTACATACCGCGGACGTAGACGTATATCCTCGTGGATCTCCTGGCAGTGTTGTGGTCAGCCGCTTGTGCGTAGCAGTAGTAAAAGCCAATGTTGACATGGGACACGTTGTACACAGTCAAAATCGACTCGTACTTCAATGAGACCTCCTCCGCATTCACTGTGGAGTTGATATGTATTCTCGCAGAGTCGTCATACTGCAAATGTGAAATAATTTTAGGTATACAAGAAGTATTGAATAAATTTGAGAATCGATACAACCGTTGGAATCTCTCAAGCACAGGTAGCACTGTTAAGAACTAGAAGAAAGCTTAATTATTAATAATAGATATTTATATACCAAGTGAATAAAACATAGGTTTATTCACGAAAAGAAAGTTTATCTCTCGAGCCTGCAGAGCGAGTGAGATAAATTCTTTGAGTGAATTAACATATTTAATTCACGCAGTATATACAATATTTTATTCAATTTTGACGAAATAATAATTAATATTAAGGATTATGAAATTCACTTTTGACAAATTAAGAAGACTAATCAGTAGTCTGTGCATGATAATCGACAACATGGAAATGTCAGATGTGAAGTTTTCGTTCTTGAAACCATTTGAAATGTCTATGAAAAAGAACACATGCAGTTTAGTGAGTGGAGAAATATAAAGAAAGCAAGAGTAGTAAACGAAAGAAAAATTTTAGCTTACATTTCTAAAGGGTCTAGAAATGTGAAATCTTGCAGTGAATGATTAAAAATTTTGAGGGATTTAAAAAAAATTCACTAGTGACTAAACAGTTATTTACAGTTGTTCTTATGCAGATAATAATGGCAGTTTAAAACGTCAAAATTGAATAAAATAATATATACTTCTTGAAGTGAAATATAATTATTTAATTAAATATGAATTCTTTCTTCGGAAAGCTTCAATATTATGTAAAACTTGAAGGAATTTTAATTATAATTAAAAAATATGGTGTGGGCACCACACTACTTTCTTATACAAATAAAAGTAACTGAACACGTATGACTTTAAAATAGAAATTAATTAATATTTAGTCTAAAAACTAAAGAACGGATTTAAAGAAAATATGTTAATGTATAAAATTTAAGGCGTGAAAAATATATTTAAAAATCTGTACGAATCAGATAAAAAGAAATAAATTTTTACAGAATAATTATACAGAAAGAAAAATAATGTCTCAAATTGTTTGACCCATAATTTAATACCATGTAGCATGTACTACGCATTTATTATCGCTATACCTACCCAATACAATTGAAACTAGAAAAAAAGAAAATAAACTATACAACGTATTTAAACTTTTATTTAAAAATAAATCGGTTTTATTAATACTGGAATATAATACTGGTTTTACAACCGCTGAATTTTGACAAGTATTTATAATATACCCATGTCCTTACATGAAGTAATACATTTCATTTGATTTTTACGGCATCTACAGTTTTTATATGGATAATTTATAAAAAAAATATGAGTTAAGAATGGCTGAAATGTAACTTATTTACAGTTACCTTTTCTACATCCGTACGACGATAAAACTGTTAATTGGGTTGGAAACGGTGAAAGAGTTGTTAAGAATGGGGACACATTAATTACCATCTTTGTCGATTACTCAGCCATATTGTTTAATATCGGGTAATTTTAATATTGATTGTATAGATTTTTCCAAATTTTTGTTTGAAAAAACGCACGTAAAAAACTGACTCGTGTCCTCGAACTGGGTTCTTCAAGAGATTTTCAAGAAAACAGCACACTCGCGTCTTTGAAATCTCGCTTGGAAATAAAATTAACGGCGAATAAAACTATTCCCTAAAAGGGTGAAAACTAGGCTTTCAAAATTACCGTAAAAAAATCAAAATCTCAATTTAACGGTCACATCCGCGTTCGTCAATTAACTCGTCTTTCGCTTTTCAAAGTAAGTAAGTAAGACAAGGAACGATAAGTAAAAAAGGGAGACGGAATAGCGCCAATGTTGGAGAAAAATTTGAATTGAAGAAAAATTGCGCCAAAACAACAGAGATGCTAAAAAAGACAGAAGATTCCAGCGAAGAGAGAGAGCAAGAAAGACAGAAGCAACAAGATACCAACAACTACCTCTAATACCTACTGAATTTTACACTAGCAAAAGTTACTAGATCTTATAATTTATAAACATGTGTCATGTTACTAATTTCAAATAAAAAAAATATATATAAAATTGTATATTGATTTATTATAGAATATTATTGTGAATAAGTACTAGTAAAATACGAGGAGGTAAGTAAAAGAAATTATGATTGACCAAAATGAATAACTGTTGATATTTCAGGTATTGAGGCAACAGACAAATAAAACCTAGAGAAAGCATAAAAATAAAAGGAAGAAAAATATAAACGTTACACTTTTCCAAAAAAAAAAAAAAAGAAGAGAATACGTGAAATGGTTGACTTAAAAAATTTGTTAATAATTCATAATGTATCGAAACATAAATAGAGATACGAAACCAGCTGTAGCGATGCCAAAGATGAAGCATAGAATCTAAAATGCATGGAAATAAACAATTAAAAAGGAAATATACGACATTAAGAAGCATGGACTCCGTTAAAAGTATGAGGCAAAACTGTCATGAAAAAAGAAGGATCATTCTGCCTTGTATGAAAGAATGGGAAAATTATTATTTAAAATGTTGTTGACGGAAGATAGAAACATCTTTCAAACACACGAACATGTAACACTGGTCTGAATGATACAGTTGTGGATATAAATGTAAATGAATTACAATATGTAATATGAAAAATGTAAGATGATCAGGCCCAGGAGGAATATCAATTGAATTAATAAAATATGGACCAATTCAACTATTGGAATCTTTAGCTTTAATTTTCAATCAGTGTCTCAGAGGAGATGCAGCGCCACAAGAATGGAAAGAAGCACATATTACTTCGATATATAAAAAAGGCAGCAGAACCGAATACAAGAACTACCGTGAAATTGAAAGACTATACGGCTTGATGATTAAAAATGGAATAGAAAATGTGATGCATGAACTGGAAGAACAAAATGGTTTTCGCGCAGGTAGATCATGCTTTCACAATATCTTCTGCATCAAGCAATTAGCAGAAAAAAGGACAGCTTGCAATAGATCGCTACAAGCAAAATAAAAATGGGTAGTAAATTTTAAAACGTCAGCAAAGTCAGCATCGAAAATTATCAAATTGAGTGTGTCAATACGGATAAAGGCGGCAATACTAAAATGTTTTATCGAAATACTAATAAAATACAATTAATCTACCATATCATCCAAAATAAACAGCAATTCTAGGTGGACGTGGCAAATTAAAAAGCTACCTTTATAAATTTAAATTAATAGACCATGCTCTTTGCAAATGTGGTGAAATTAATGACTGTGTTAATCATTTAATTTACGATTGTCACGTAATGAAGAATGAGAGGGAAAAACTTAAAAATGAAGAATTAAGAAGTCGTAAAACTTGGCTGGTTGTAAATGAAGAATTAGTAGAAAAATTTATATTACCATTTTTAGAATTTAAATAAACTATTGATTTTGAAATACTTTTAGAATAATAATAATAATTTATAATTATATAAAACTTGTTTTTATAATGCATTAATTGTTAGATTTTTCAACGTTATTATGAAATGGAATATATGTCGACGTGTTCAAGGCAAAATGACGTAAGCGACAATAATTCACAAATTGAGTTATATACATCATTGGAAAGCGGAGAAAAAGATCTTGTCGTTTATGTCTTTAGATTAAGCGACAAAAATTTTATATAAAAGTTATTTTCAATTTAAATTTGGCATAAGCGACATCAAGTAGATTTGTAGGTGCTTGCGTCAAGTAATTTAACGTCACAAGCGGTTGTGTGCACGTGACCGGAGTGTAATTTATTTAATTTCGTTCTTTTAAAAGGTAAGTTATGCCTATCTTTTACTTATGGGTACTTTAGATATACTGTTAAAAATATTCCGTATATTGTTATGTTTGTAATTAGTTATATTTCAATATTATTCATATAAATGTCACTTATGCCAGAGTATAATTAATTTCACTTTTGTCATAAGCGACGGTACACAATAGTAAATTAATAGGACTTGTACAAATAACAATCATATACTAAAACCGGTAATGTAATTAATATAATAGTTATTTACTTTACAAGTGGGCAAAGTAAAGATTTACCCACGAGAGAAATTTTGGCTCACGAAGCCGAAGGCTGAGTGAGATAATTTTATCGAGTGGGTAATTCCACTTTGCCCACGTGTGAAGTATAACGTTTTATCCAACACTTCTTAATAAATGAAAAATTTATTAAAGAAATATTATTTGACAGTGACATATGCTTTAAATTTTTAAATTAAAATGTCAATCGAAGTAGTTACCAAGGTGTTGTGTGTTATTATTATTGTTATAAATAAAAAAATACTCACTAGTGGCTTTCCTCAAAATTATACCCACTAGTGGATAATCTGTTACTTTGCTTGTTTAAAATCGCCATAGTTATAGAGCATTTATTGAGAGGTGTTGGATAATAGTTATTTACTTTACAAGTGGGCAAAGTAAGGAATTACCCACGAGAGAAATTTTAGCTCACGAAGCCGAAAGCTGAGTGAGATAATTTTATCGAGTGGGTAATTCTACTTTGCCCACGTGTGAAGTATAACGTTTTATCCAACACTTCTTTATAAATGAAAAATTTATTAAAGAAATATTATTTGACAGTGACATATGCTTTAAATTTTGAAATTAAAATGTCAATCGAAGTAGTTACCTAGGTGTTGAGAGTTATTATTATTGTTATAAATAAAAAAATACTCACTAGTGGCTTTCCTCAAAATTATACCCACTAGTAGATAATCTGTTACTTTGCTTGTTTAAAATCGCCATAGTTATAGAGCATTTATTGAGAGGTATTGGATAAAATATTTAATATTATAATATTTTTTTGAAAAATTCGTCTAATTAGATATAAATTTCTTGTGTTAAAGAATAAATAACATGATAATAAATTAAAAGTGTTGCTTGCGTCATTTTTTTTCTTTTTATAGTACAAATTTTACCAGTAAATTATTAAAATTGTCGCAAGCACCATTTCAGGAAAACGCAGAAACGACTATCGAATCTTTTATTTTAGAAGATATGTCATAAGCGACAAATATTTCACTAAACTGAATGAATCTTTTTAATTAATGGACCAAAAATTGCGAAAATTTCACCACTTTAGTTTAAAATGATAACATACATTTCTATACTAAAATAATTGAAATATTTCTATAAAAACTGAAAATTACATTTTTACGATTTACACAAAACTTTCATTTTGGTGCTTACGTCGTTTTGCCTTGAACACGTCGATGTATAAGCAGGTAATATTTTTGTATGGAACATGCTTAAATAAAGTTATTATTAAAAAAAAAACACACACACACACACAGACAGAGTCTTAGAGTGGGACTCACCTGGTCGTTTTCGTCGTCGCGGAAGGTCCAGTCCATGGGCTCCACGCCGCGGCAGCCCAGCGTCAGGTCCGAGTGCGCGTCCACCGTCACGTCGCCGCGCTGCGGGTACATGCGCGGCTCATCAGGCAACTGGAAGGCCGGCGATTCTGCAACGAACAGCGAGACCCCGGGCTAGATTATTATTGGGTTGAGTGAATCATCGGACTTTCTTACAATATATAATAACTTGGAGAAACTTTCAGAACTCATAACATCGAAGACATACGATATACGAAGTACGACGAAACATAGAAATTTTTGTTTAAAAAAAAAGACTTCGAAAAACGCAAAGTTAATGGTCCGATTGCATCAATAAGTGCTTTAATTTTTATTAACCAATAGAGACTTAAAATTAAACGAAACTTTAAACTAATATAATAATTTTTCGTTGCGCTGCCAACTGCAGACGTGTGTTAGTTGTTACTCCGTATAATTTTTTAATTTTGTGGATTACAAGTTAGTAATACATAGGCATTTCAAAAATGACCCGTGGTCAAAGTGCTGTATTGCAAGATACAGTTATATTCTTACTGTCAAACAACTCATTTATTGACAAATTACTCAATAAAGTATATGAAGAGCTTAGTTGATTTTGAATGAAATAGAAAAACCGGAAGAGGAAGTTTATTGTACACACAAAACTAATAATTCCATTTTTTTCAAAAATAGAAACGTAAGATGTTAGCAAAAATTTTTGTAATATAAGATGTTATTTGCACTTTTCTTGTTTATGCTTCTAACTTTGAGAAAAGCTAAATTACATTTTTAATAATCTTCAATAATCCTAGTTACAATGGCAACAAAAACTAAAATATTTTTAACATCTATGTGTCAAACGTGTCAAATAATTGTAGTGTCAAAAATATGTGTCGTTTGAAATATTATAAAAGCAATATTTGTGTTATCTGTTAGAAAGTTTTAAAGACTATTTATAAATTAATACCTATTTTAAAATAACTTTATGGTTACGAGAAGAAAAAATTAAACAAGTATATCATCTATAATAATTATAAAAATAAAGTCACACACAATGAACAAGTCATACGTATTCAGTTGGTTTTATATGTATAAGAAAGTAAAGTGGTGCTCACACCAGATTTTTTAAATATTTTGTACGATTTGCAAGTTAATATTGCGATCACTCATCAAATTAAAACGAAAAATCAATAGCACAACAATTTTTATGCCATTTACACCTATAATGGCTTAAAAAAACATATTTTAAAGTGGAACATTGATAATTTGAATGCACGCGTTTATTATTGAAAAGGGTGTAATTAAAAATTATAACTTCTTTCGTCTTTGACATATGCGTGTAACCTCTGAATTGCCCATATATCAAACTTGTATCAAGTGTAAATTATTAAGTAATTAGAAATTTGTGTGGTGACCACAAGAGATTTTCTAAATTAAACTTTTTACATATTTATTGACGTCATTCACAAAAGTGGTAACTATTTCTGATAAATGTTCTGAACCACAGCGGATTATCTGTTGCTTAATATCAAATAAATATCCTGTTTTTCATTACATCCAGAGTTTCTTCTGCTAGTGTATTATAAACAAATAGGTAACAGTAAAAAGAATGTTATATTGACGTTATTGTACACTATACAACGTGTTTCAGTTTCGAGGCTCGCGATTGGGATCTCGAGAACTGTGAGAGCAACGACTTTGGTTAAATCAGATAAACGTCGGTACACTAACAGACCAATTATTAATGTTTTTGTTTACGTGAAAGAATACATAGGTCAGTAGATATGAGTAACATAACCTATTACCGTAGATATTTTTATTTTTAATTCATTTCTAAGCTATCGTATATTTTAGTTGTTTCAAATAATAAAAAAATAATAAGAAAGGTAAATAATTTTACTGTCTAATCAGTAGAGTAGAAAAATATTTTTTCTGTGGCTTATATGCAAGATATGATACATACTTATAATTTTTTTAATGAAACCAATAGTAAAAAACTATTTTAAATATATTAATGATGTATAACTATGTACGATTGGACGACATTAATTCCACTCCATATTTTTCACAGTTTTTTTTTATTATTATTATTTAATTATTTTTCTGCAGTTTTTTTCTATATTTTTTTCCAATATTTCCATTTCGTTTAAAAAACTGGCAACTTCAAGCAATTAGATTGGCAAATTTAGGTGTGTCTATTCAAATTTCAACATCAAGTCTGTATTGCGAGACAGGGTGATGACTGATACAGCCGATCATAGGCCTTTTACATGTGAAACAATACTTGTGCAATTTCCTGCTTCTATAATTATTTTAAAGAAAATATTTTCAAAAGAACATTGATGAGATTTACTATCTGCTCCTGAATCAGTGAACAAATTTCATTTTACCTTTGTTTTAAAGCTAAAAAGACGTTCAATTATTACAAAAATTCAGTTTTTGTTATGAGTATTCATGAAAATGGAATTGATTTCGATCAAATATTTAACGTAATTTTATTTATTTATGTATATATTTAAAAAAAACCCATATGATATAATTTAACAGACATTTGAGATAAGTATTTTAACAAACTTAAATAATTACAAATAGTGAATATAATATAACAGAAGTTACAAAATTATTAATTTTAACAAACATTTAAATTTCGACTCGTTAACATCAAATAAATCGATTTCATTACATATATTGTTACATGATCTTCTGATTCTATTTACTGCCGAATTAGATCCATATAGGGGCATATTCTGTAACTTACCTGTTAGTTTTTAACGGCCAGTTAAAAATTTTAACCAATAAAAATAAATGTGTCAAATGAAATTTTCAATTTTTATTCAGTGACGTCTGTTATCATTGGTCAAAATTTTTAACAGGCTGTTAAAAACTAACCGATAAGTTACAGAATAGGCCCCATAAAGTTCTAAATTTGTGGCAAGTTAGGATTTCGCTATTTATTGTACTATAACTAGGTATTTTAAAGCTAATTGACTGCAAAATAGCTGGTGAATCTATTTTACCATGGATTAATTTATACATAAACTTAATTTGCACAATTTCTCTACGATCTTCTAATGTTTTTAAACTCATCATTTTCAACTTATCATTATAGCAATACAAGTTTTTATTGATTTTGAATTTATATAAAATGTAATTAACAATTTTTTTTTCTACTAACTCTATACGCTTAATGTAAGTATTATAATAGGGGCTCCATGTTATACTGCAATATTCCAAGACGCTTCGTACAATCGAGTTGTATAATAAAATAATACAATTCATATTAGTGAAATGCTGAGATTGACGAATAACAAATCCACACATTTGACTTGCTTTCCGTATAGTTATTTCAATATGAGGTTTAAATGTTAGTTTAGGATCTATTGTTACTCCTAGATCTTTGATTTTATTTACATTTTCAAGTATGTGACTATCAATAATGTAATCAAAATCTACCACAGATTTACTTCTACTAAATCGTATTACTTTACATTTAGATAACTTTAAAAACATTCCATTATTTTAACACCAATTGGAAAATTGGTTAAGAGCAGACTGAATAAGAATACAGTCTGATAATGATTCAATTTTCAGAAATATTTTGATATCATCAGCAAAGAGTAATATGTGGACGTTATTAATTTCTTTAATTTCGTTGACTACATCATTTATAAAGAGATTAAACAGTACAGCGCCCAATATGGACCCTTGCCCAACTCCTGACGTAACCTTAATTTGTTTCAAAACAACATTTTTAACTTTTATGCCGAATTCATACAGCCATTTTCATTTACATTTAATTTAAATTTATTTTAATTTAAAAAATAAATACATGTTATCTAATGTAAGCATTCATGCAATCATTTAATTTATGTTCTCATTTTCATTTAATTAAATTTATAAGATAACCAACTTTTATCTTTTAAATGAAAATGAAAAATTTTGACGTTTGTGATTGAAAAGGTTATATTTTAAATCATTGAAAATTGAAATTCTTTGCTAAAATATGAATAATTTTGATGGTTTGACTTAAGTAGAACTGATTTGAAATGAGAAAATACAATTTTCTGTCCGATAAAAAAGAAATTTTATTCAAAAGTACAGAAGCTCTTATGATCATGATGTACTAACATAGATTTCAAAAGATTATTAAAGAAATATTTTCCCTGCGGAATCTGTTTGTTGAACAAATGACTTAGCTAGGTTCTTCTTTTCTTTATTTTTAAATAATAAAACGATATGATGAATATATAATAACTTGTCACAAATCATGATCACTATTTAAAAAACACCATGCTTGCAAAACATGAATCGCACAACTGAATGTGAATTTATTATTCCAATATTTAAAAATTAACTTAAATGTAACACATGACGTGCTTTCATTCTCATTTAATTTAATATTGTTGTGTTCCATGAATGCTACATTTAAAACAGATAAATTAGAATTAAATTAAAATTTAAAATTAAATTAAATGAAAATGGCTGCATGAATTCGGCATTATAAATTGTGTTCTATTTGAAAGGTAACTTTCAAACTATTTTAAAATAGATCCAGTGATACCATAGTATTCCAGTTTTTCTAATAATAATTTATGATTAACTTTATCAAAAGCTTTCTGAAAATCTGTGTAAATTGCATCGAGTTGTAATTTATCTTCAAATGCGTCATTGATATAATTAGTAAAAGCTATTAAGTTAGTATTGCAGGATCTAACTGTGTTGATTTTCAGATATAATATTTTTTGTTAAAATATTCAAAACATTTACAACCAGCGATTCTATAATCTTAGAAAAAGCACACTGAATAGATATTGGTCTATAATTTGAGATTTCATTCGTTTTTATTTTTAAAAACCGGTGTTATATATGATTTTTTCCATATATCAGGAAATTGACCGACATTTAATGACAAGTTAAATAAAATTCATAAAAGTTGGGCAAGGGTTGGGCTACAGTTTTAATAAAATATGTTGGCATATTATCTGGCCCAGCGCCTTTACTCTCATCAAGATCTAGTAGATTGTTAAAAACAGTGTCAATATCAATTTTAATTTTATTAAACACCACATTGGTGTTACCATTTTGATAATTAAATTTAGATTTCAATTGATAACTATGTGATACATGAACTGATTGGAAAAAATCTACGAACATATTCATAATTGTTTGACTATAGCTTGAGGTAACATTATTGTAGGACATATTACTCGGTATATTAAGATTGCAATTGAATATTTAAAAAATAATAACCATTAGTTTTCTTATATATGCTATAAGCGTGATTTTTCCTCTTTATTAATCTTTGTACATTTGAAGAAAACCAACACGGATACTTGTTACAATTAATATAAATTTTTGGAACAAACATTTCAATAGCACTCTGTATAAGATTATAAAATACATTTAAATTAACATCAAGATTCGTTGTTAAGCCGCGTATACTTTATGCTTGTATGCACACGGACACTAATTTGGAGTTTGCATGTTTATGTAATTAAACAACGATGTGAAAAATAACAATTTATTTACACACGTCGAAAATATACATTATTTACAAGTGGACTGTATTTAATTGTAATGTTGCCTTGATGGCTCGAAAACGACTCGATAGCGACTGGAAAATGACTGGTCTTACAAAAAAGTTCCAAATTATATCTAAGGTGATGGGGGTAACATTTGGAAGAAGGTAGGGGTGCCTTAGAGCGCCGCTCATTGGAGATTTGCATATGATTGGTTAGTAATGACGTCTTCGGCTGCCGCCTACCTGGTTCCAAGTATTACTGAGAACAGTAAAATTCCCAATTTCCCAAAAATACATTAAAGGATTAACATTTCAATGCTACATGAGACAGCCTACAATAAACTACCTGGTAAGAAATTGTAGGTGCAATTAGATTTTATTGCTTGGCTGTCCCGTCTTAACTAATTACATTTACAGCTATATGTTTTGAATAGCGACGCGTCCAAAGATCTTCTACAAATATATTGTTCCATTGAAATTCACCTAAATATTTATTAACAACATCTTAATTTGCTCGTTTAAAATTATACTTGCAGTAATTATCTACCACAAGCGATGAGTTATTTACAACTAAAGGAAATTGAATTTGAATCTGCGGATGATGATCTTCAGGTTTTACAAGATAATTGCAATCATTTCTTATTTCTACATTACTATGATTATTAAAAATAAGGTCCAAAATTACATTGTTTTTATTTAGTATATTATTATGCTGTTTAAGATCTAAATACGCCGAACTGTCACAAACGATTTGTTCTGCTGTAGACGTGATGGCAGTCGGGACGAGCGCTGCATCATCAGTGTCGTACTCATATGTTCCAAATAGTGACGCTCGTCGCACTGACGGGGTAAACACACTCCACCAATTATATACTCTTGGGATTCAATCATTATTGACACAAAAATCTGTTCAGTACCGACATCGATATTATTAATTTTAGCAGAATGCAAATTTGAGTTCACTGCTTAAGTACACCGCCGCCGCGACATTTAGAACTAGCTGACTTATTTCTATTGTATCTGTACACAACAAAATTAGTTGAAAATAGTTCCGAGTCCAATATTTATTATATTTATATTTATTTTTCCAATATTCCGTCGCATAACCATGTTTCTGTAAAACGATAATATTGTAATTGTTATTAATTGTTTCATTAAAAAAAATTAGAGTTTTAGTCCGTAGACCCCGCACATTTTGATAAAATATATTTAATAAACTACTTATTGTATCTTTATTTACGAAATGTATTATCAACTATTTTAGGAACACCATTTATATATCTTATGATTTTGTTATCAACTCCACTGTCTTTCAAATATTTTAATTTGGTTAATAAATCACGATAGTAGGAGCGCTGCAATGGTGTTTGATCCAAATTTATTTTAATATTATTACCAATGTTAATAAACTTAAGTTTATTTTTATTGTTTAGTACAGTAAGAACATCATTGCTATTATTAAGTGATACTTTAAGAGGTCTCATTTTGTTCTCATTATACGCGCCAAGGCGAAATGTTTTTATGTTACTAGTATTAATGTTATTAACTTCGTTAAAACTATTAATTATTTTAGTTTTATCATCTTGAATTCGTTAAATTTTATCTGTTTTACTGGATTCCGGTAAATTATATATAATAATATTACGAGATCTTTTTTCGCGATCATTAATCTCAACAATAATTTGTTCATATGGCAGTTGACATTGTAGTTCATAAATAGTTTTTTGAAGCTGGATAACGTTCGATAGTTGTAATTTGAAATCACTACAAGTAGTACAGTTAAAGTTAATTTTTCTGTTTTTATTTCCCTTGATGACAGTCCTGCACATTTAGTATGCAATAAATTCTTACAACAGTCGCAAGAAATTGATTCTTCTTTTAACAAATCCTCGTTGTAAATGAAACACACCGCCATTGAGAATAATTGCCGCACAAGTGAAGTGTAAATTAATTAAAATTGGATATTTAGTTTTATATTGAAAATTAGGATGGTGCACTGTTTTCACCAGTTGAAACTATTAGTTAATTGTTTTATGCGAAATTCATCTTTATTTTAAGCACGTGTTACTAATATTCTTAAATAACTGTATGAGTTTCACGCCTTTTACCCATTATGGGTGTGGCACTCTGCTTACGCAGATCTCAGTAAGTGATATATTTATCGTATGAAGTGCGGCTACCAGCCGTCAAATCATAGCCCCCAAAGATGTTAGTGGAGGGGGCACCAAAGGGGTACATTTAAATTTGTAACAGTCGGCGATGGGATTCGAACTGAGGATCTCACGATCCACAGTCCGACACGTTACCACGGAGCTATTTACCCCATATGATGATATTTTATTTTAGATTGTAATTGCATGTTCATATGAATTACAATCACTTTAGCACTTTTCAAACTAATTAAATCAGACTAGAATCGTAAACTACTCTTAAAATTTTATTACTATTTTGGTGAATTCTGCTTCGGTAAGTATATTTTATGGTTAATATTGCTTCGGTCTATTGTGTCTTCGTTGAAATATATATTTTTCAGTGAACTTTCCGGCATCCGTCTGAAATGATTACCTATAATAATGGCTCTATAAATATTAGATGTGGAATAAAATAAATAAATTAAATTAAACTCGATGAATATATTCCGAACAGTATAGATAATAATTTATACAGCCAACTAATACAGTCCGTTATAATACAATTTATCATTTATCGAATTGCTACCTTTGATTGTTGCGTCAGCAATAATAACATAAAAAATAGAAATGGATACTGAGGAACAGCCGAAATGGCAATGAAGACAGGAAATCACAGACAGGTAGTACTATGACTAAAATTCTAATACAAATGAATCTATATGGGGTTAATAGTTCCGTTAAAACGCGTCGGACTGTAGATCGTGAGATCCTCAGTTCGAATCCAACAGCTGACAGTTGCCAATTTAAATTTACCCCTGTGGTTCCCCCTCCACTAACATCTTTGTGGCTTGGCGGCTGGTAACCGCACTTCATACGTAAAAATATATCACTTACCGAGATCTGCGCAAGTAGAGTGCCACACCCATAATGGGTAAAAGGCGTGGTGATATATTTATTTTTTATTTATTTACTATAAAGGTATATTAAAATTACCATATTTTATGAAAAAAATTCGAGCGGAAGTGTTTTCTTATAACCACAAATTTGAAAAAATTATCGCATTTATTAACTTATATTACCCAAATAAAAATGATTGTTATTTGTATTATTTTTGTAATTAGGTATAATGTAGTATCTCTATATTTTAATTTTAAAAGTCACAAATCATATACCTTTGTCGTATTCAATATTAAAATAAAGAGCACAATGATCTACTTGCATTAGTATTATTTTACAACATATATAGGTAGCAGATATTCTACAACTTATTACTTATTAAGTAGCTACAGGATGATTCATAGTGTACGGAAAATATTTAATTCATCAGAAGTAATTTGAAATACTCGAGATAATTTTAGTGTATCGACTTTTTATGTTATTATCGATACTCTGAAAATTGAAATTAAAAAAAGAACTGCAGTGTATGGTGACGTGGACAAGTTCTCTTTTTGAATGACAGATGAATTATCGACAGATGAATGTGAAAGTGAAGCCGAGATGTTAGTGATTTTTTATTCTGACGATTTGAATTTAAATCTTCGTGAAGAGATTGCACAATTTCACTGTTACATGCGATTATACATGAAACGGAACGATAATTTAAATTTTACCTATACTGACTGATTCGTTACAGTCTGCATTTCCAATCGTGGAAATTGTGCTACGATTTTTTTTAACGTTAATGTTAACAAACTGCTCCACAAAACCATCTTTTTCGCAACATAAATATCTAAAAATCCCTTAAGAACCACAATGAATCAAGGTCGATTTAACTCGTTAGCAATCTTACGAATTGAAGCGCAGAATATTAGTTTCGATAAAGTAGTAGAAGACTTTCGTCTTCTTTCCGCCCCACTTTTTTTCTTTTTGAGGAAGGACCCTCGAAAATGAAATTGCTTAGGGCCCAAGAAGGGTTTTTATCCAGTCCTGCCCCATAGTCACACTTTCAATCTTTTACATACATCCTAAATATATATATTTTTAATAAAATGCATTTTTGTAGGGCTAACTTCACAGAACTTCTTTACCCCATCCTAAAATCATTACAAAATGGTATGACGTTGCTGCTGGCAAGCCTGGATTAACTACGAATTCATTTACCGCTTTAAGAGCTAAAGTAAGGCTCCAACTATGAAATATTATTTTATATAGTGATGCTAATTAGAAAACATTTGAATACGATGGCCAACAGTACAAAGGCTACGTAGTTTTGAGGTTAATTTTTTTCTGTTGCTTGCCATAAACGACAAACGGCAAGGGGAAAGTTGTTGAATTTTGATGTTGTTTTTGTTTGCCAAATTATTTAAATATTTATTTATATTTATGTAGTTAAAAATGTATCTAGTATGCGATACAAAAAATAAAATGTAACTATTTAATAAAGATGTCAGTGAAATATTATTGAAAAATAAATATATATTTTGATATTGGATTTTAAAGCTATTGTTCCTTATTTCTCACTTCCTGTTCACTACATATTTAAAAGAAATCTAACAGGTTATGGGCCCAGGACTTAAAGTTTTTGGAATTTACATCTAATAGCTTGTTGATTTTTAGAGAAAATATGTATGCTAAAATAGATTTTGAAAAGTTAAATAACTATAAGAATTGGTCTTTTCGCATTCAAATTAATTGAAAGCCAAAAATGTTTGGTCTGTTATTGAACCTGGGTTTCCTGATACTGATACGAAAAACACGGAGCAAATTTTGAGAGATAGATAAGCTATGAGCGTTCATTGCAATTCCATAGGTGATAACCAGTTATCGTATATTCGCGATGTTAAATTCATATAATTCATTTAAAACGAGAATTGTATGCATCCCGCTAAAAAATTAATGAATCTATGATGGAATATTTTGAAAGAATAACAAAAATATCACTGAAACTCGACGCTGCCGGGTACGGATTGTCTGATGAAGAATTCGCACACATGTTACTAACGGGTCTTCCAGATGATTTCGATACTTTAGTTGTGGGATGGAAGCTTCCGGTTCTATCTTCGTTTCAAAAGTCAAAAAAATTTAATTAATGAAGAATCAAGAACAGTGCCATATTATCCAATAGGCTGACTAGGCTAAAGCCTAGGGCGCATTGTAATAAAGAGGCGCCCGAAGCAGGAATTATGCTCTCGTTTTGGAAAGATATTTTAATTCAGTTTCAAAGATCAAGCCAATTGTATTGACAACTATTCAGTTATATGAGTCTATAGTTAACTTTATGATAGAAATGAGAGTAAATTATGATAAATATTAAGAAGATGGCAAAATTCTAACAAAAAGAAGCGAGTACAATCAGGCCCCTAGCCAGGATTATCTTGCGGAGGAGGGTCTGAAATTTTAGAAAATGGGTGTGGGGGGAAGGGTTATTATAAATTTCCTTTATCATGCCTGCTTCCAAATTTGTGAAAGAGGGGTTCTTAGAAAATGAAACACGGATTATTACGAAAGTGTAGAATAAATAAAATTTATAATTTAGTATTTTATGTACCAATAACACAGTACAACAAATTGTTATTTTTTGTGACTCGACTCTCTCTTGCACTCGTGTGGCAAATAAACTGATGGAGTTTCCGCGTCATTGTATTCAAATAGCTACTAATTCAGTTAAAACAAAAGAAAATAAAACAATTCTAAGTAATTGTGATTTAAATAAAGAAAGAGATTACTTAACTTATTTGAAAAATAACTAAACTAATTAAAATTTCTGCTCCTTATATTATAGATCATCTGTTGAATTTAATAAATGAAGTTTTTATATATCGTCTTTCCATCTTGCCTGAAGTTATCGAAAATTATTCCAACATATAAGGAAGGAAATCCCGACTGTTTTAAAAATCACCGTCCTATAGCTATTGTGCCATGGTTTTCTAAAATAATAGAGAGCCTAATTAAAAAGAGACAACTACAATTTTTAGAGAATATGATATCCTATGTGAAAACCAATACGGTTTCAGACAAGGAAGGTCGAAAATTAACGCACTTTTACAATGTCCTACGTATATAAAGCCATGGAAGAAAATAAAATATCAGCGTTAATGCATTGCGATTTAACTAAAGCCTTTGATTGTATATCCCATGAGATACTGATAACTAAATTAGAAAGATATGGAATACGTGGAACTCCTTTAAAAATGATTACATCGTTTCTACGACATCGCGTACAATATGTTAGCATTAAAGAAAATAACTCCAGTGAACTACCATCAGAACACGGTGTACCACAAGGGTCGGTCATTGGACCACTGCTATTTATTATCTACATAAATGATTTCCCTAAATCAATTATTTGTGATGAAATAATGCTTTTCGCAGATGATCCCATATGTTTTGTAGAAGAAGAAGAATATGCCACATTACAACAAAAATACAATGGAACTTTAAACCAAGCCAAAACTTGGTTTTCAAACAACCTACTCTTACTGAATGAAGACAAAACACAGACAATACTTTTTAATAAAAATCTGATGTGTCCAGCACATAACCTCCCGCTCAATACTACTCTTAAACGGTACAAAATAGTATTTGATGATACAGAAACTTACTTTCTTATTTGTTTATTTTCTATTTATATTTGAGAATTTTAATTTTCTTTCGTATATTTATTTAATTTTTTGACATATATTTCACTAAAAGAATACAACTTCACAATCACAATGACATGTATCACATTTCGTAAAAAAATTGAAAATTTTTAAATGTTTCCATGGTGTACTAAGAATTCAAGATTTTTGTGAAATCTAATTAATTTATATTTTATTATCTCTAAATCTAATGAAAATTAATAAAATTAGTGTAATCAAAACAAATGTAAAATTAAATATTCTACAACTTTCAAAATAACATAAATTGTTGAAAAAGGAAATTTAACCGTGTTTTTCACGAAAAACTGTTAAGGGCTTCAAGTAAACTGCTACTTCCGGTTGACCAATTTTATCCAAAATATAATCAGCTCTTCATTATAAGAAGCAATTATTCACAAAATTGTATTTTTTGGTATTATAGTATTTGCGTTAAGCGAGACGAAAAAATTGCCACAGACTACACACATACATACATACAGAAGTCATCGCGAAAATAGTAAAATCGTATTGTAGGAACCCTAAAAACAATACCTCCCTTACCAAGAGGTAGGCGGGAGGTAAAAATCGCTCAATGAATGCAACTGAATCAGTCAAACTATAAGGACTTCAAATTGACCCCACCACATCCTGGGTACCGCAAATAAACTCATTAGAATCTAAACTTTCTAAACTAATTTTTCTGTTCCATAATCTGAGTCGAGAAGTGTTAATAAGTGTGTTGTTACGTGCTCATCATGGACTGTTTCAATCTATATTAAGCTATGGGACAATTCTGTGGTATTCCGACTCAAAATGTGATAAACTTTTTAAACTAGAAAAGTGTGTTGTGCGTATTATAGAGCAAACGGGCTTTAGAGAACATTGTAGACCATTATTTGTTAAACTACAGATCATAACTCTACCTTGTATATACATCAAGCAATGTTTAAATTACATAAAAATGAATCCTGACCAAGTCCAACAATTTATTTCATCCCACGAGTATCAAACAAGAACCAATAAAAATTACGTTATTCCATTGTTTAAGTACGAAAAATTTAGCAAAAATTTCATGTATGTATTACATTTTATAATAAATTGCCCGATGATATTAGAAACTTACCTGTTCTAAAGTTTGAGATCACTATAAAGGATATATTGTTAAAACAAGCATTCTACTCATTGAGTGAATTTTAAAATTGTGAGAATTATAATTTTTAAAATTTGAAATATGTCTGTCTTACTGTTTTTATTTATATGATATAGCTAATTTTAATATGTTTTTATATTTTACTGACATGAAAACTGTGTATTTATATGTTCTATTTATGTTCAAAATTAATTTTCTTTTATGTGAATCTACTATAATGTAATGACTCGGCATGTACTATGTAATTCAATATTTATTATTCCAAATAAAATTATTATTATTACTTTTATTAATACCAGTGCTTATGAAAAAGGCCACTTCTGGAAGTGAAACGGTCACAGATTTTGTATTGACTAATATTTCCTTACATTAAGTTTAGATAAAAAGTTTGTAATTGGGTTTAAAACATTTTATATTTAAATGTAGCAATTTTGATTCTGTTTCTTGTATTCCTATTTTTTTTATTTCCTTATTCTATTCAGTATTTTTTTCTGAATATTCACATGTAATGACCAAATAATATTAAATATTTGAGAAAAATCCAAATTTGTAATGTATCATTTTTATTTAAATATGCATATACAAAGTTTGCCATGGAAGAAAACAAATACATCAAATTCAGAAATAATTTAAAAAACTGTAATTATATGAATAATTATTCATTTTGTTGTTACAGTACAGAAATACAGAAGTACACTTAAAAAACTAATATTAACAATTGTTTGATTTATTTGTTTTCTTCCATGGCAAACTTTGTGTAGGCATATTTAAATAAAAATGATTCATTTTCAAATTGGATTTTTCTCAAATATTTTGTAGTATTTGAATTAAGAAAAAAATACTGAATAGAATAATCAAATAAAAAGAATAGGTTTCCATTTAAAATAAGAAAGTTGCACCCCGCATTTTGAGAACCACGGGTCTAAAAAAATTCTTGTTTCGCTCATTTTAATTGTCTTATAATATAGAAATTGTTTACTGATTTAACCGATATCGTAGCTCTTATAGTTCTCGAAATAGCAATAGTGTACCACTTAAAATGAACACCTTGTATATATTTTCATTTTTGTTTTAATCTGCATACAAACTCTGCTTTTTGAAAAAAAAATGTTATTGTCAACTTTGATACGTGTCACAGGTGAAAATAAATTTTTTACGGTTCATGTTTCTGCATTATTTGATAAGAGATCTTTGGCGGGAGAAAATTAGATATATTATTACCATAACATCATGTTGTTTTAAATATGCTATAGTGTTAAGAATTTTATATATAGGGGAGATGGGGGCAGTGTAAAACCAAATTTAATCTTCTATTTATATTTTAATTACTAATGTATGTTGAACTTAAAAAGTAACCATTTAATATCAGAACATCTTGTCTAAGATTTGTCGTAAAGAGAGATAAATAAAAATAGTTTATAAAGTAGAAAAACATTAAATTATGAACACTAAAAGTGTTACAAATTGTCCCACAACAGGGACAGTTTTTAATTGACACGGGGCAGTTAGGAACACATATAAATCAATCTTGAACATTTGTAAACATAAGCAAGAAAACAATAATTTAATAAAAAAATCTATCAGAAACTTAGTACGGCCTGAAATTTAAGAGATAACTAAAAACTTGAGTTGTCGGAGATGTTGTCCAACACCAATGGGAAACAGTAATTATAAAAGTATGTCATCAGTTCTTACAGTTGCACTGTAAACTTGGGATATGGCTTGAAGAGAGGAATAATCTGTACGGCCACGAATAGAATTATATAGGTGGGCAATAATTGTAAAAATTTAAATCTATAGTATACCATTGTAACACCGAGTCCGTATAATGCTGCTGTTTAACGTCAGTCTTTGCCATCATTACATCATTCATAGCTCTTTGTGCATCTTTTCGGTTTTCAGCACCCCATTTGCTTTTATATTATTACACTAAAAATTTGTTTTAAACTGCCCTATAGATTGAAATTCAACACAAACTCCTACGACATGCATTTAATATTATGGTTATAATTTATAATCGGTACGTTGAATTATTGTAACTGTTAAGTATAATTATTTCAGAAACGTTACATTCAATAGAGAATTTCTCAAATATTAATAATTAAACAAACTAAGTTTAGCATGTCCCTATATGTGAAATCATAAATACTTACAATTTAGATGCACACACAGATTGCCACATATAACAGTGACACGCTATGCCGTACAAGTAAATATTTTAGTTTTGTAGGAGCACCGTTCATTAAACAATTTATATGAAACAGATGGCTACATAAAACTCAAACAGAAGAATTAAATTAAAAATGTGCTAAACTGACCCATCTCCCCTATTTGACACATATCAAAAAATTACATTTTTCAAACATTGGTTGATTTATTTTTGTAAAAAAAAGCAGAGGTTAGCATATTAAAACGAAAATGATAAAATATAATTTAGCTTTACCCTGTTGTAATACGTAAATACTGACAGTAAAAGAAAAATGTATCAAACGACAATTCTAAATATTAATATTTAAAATATTATTATAATAACAAAAATTGTCATTTAATCATAATTTACTGAGATATTTCAAAATAACTTGACAGGGCTTCAAGTAAACTTCCTCTTCCGGTTATTGGATTATCACCAAAAACTAATCAGATCTACCCAAATGGATACAGTTGATATACTTATACAAAATATGAAAATTTTCAGTATAGTAGCTTTTGAGAAACCGTAACTCCAGATTTCTACACAGACCGACAAGCAGACAGATACACACACAGACATCATCGCGAAACTATTAAAATCGTATTCTAGAAACCCTAAAACGTGCTCATCCACTGAAAACTCAATACCGAATTTTTAGCTTGATTCCTATATCTCCTATACAGGATGTGGCGGGAGGTAAAAAACAAAAATATTTAGTTTGGTGAAACAGCAATCGGAAATAGTATCATATTGCTAATATAAATTAAAATATTGTTACTGTAAATATCTATTTTCAGTAATAAACAACGCAATTTTTTTCGCGTATTTATCTTGAATTGCTTCAATTTGAATAAAGTATAATTGTTAGCACACAGCTGTTACGGACGCATGTCGGTTTGTGGACCTAGAAAATAACATTAGCAGTCGGCGACGGGAATCGATTGGTCTAACATCATAGGCGTAGAGTTGTAGGTGGCAGGGGGCAAACATATAAAACTGCCCCCGACAATGAAAAAAGATATAACGCAATATTTGAGATCATTATGGTATCTCATTTTGTTTAAAGTGAACAATTTAATTCTACACAAGAAATACTAAATTGGCATCATTCCGTTCATTTTCATCGAAATTACTTGATTCTTGGTCTCGGGATAAGCGTACTTAATAAGCTCTACGGAGGATTAAAATATTTGACATTTTAAAAAGCAGATTAGATTTATTTATTACAGTGCTGTAGTAATTACGTAGAAGATTGTAATGATATAAGTTTTTTTGTCAATTTATTGTTGTGTATATTACGAGACTTGCGTCAATTTTTTCTTCAACAATAAATTGGTCAATTAATTGATTAATTGGAACATTTTTGACAATTTTTTTAGGGAATTTTATTCAAATTTGTTTGTGTTGTGGTTAGTTTGTCATTTTTGTACTTATGGCTTGAACAAAAAATTTTAGTACTATAGGTGACAGCTGATATCGTATTAGTACTACTGATATTGTCACAATAAATTGGCGGAAAAATTGATGTATATAAAATGAATAACAAAATTTTTGTTCTTGGCAATTTATTTACAAGAAAACTTGACCAATTTATTGACCAATAAATTGCTTCGTGTAAAACAGGCATTAAATAAATAAACGACCCTAAAACTGTTATGAAATGTCAAATATTTTTCGTTTTTGTTAAATTTTCTACGGCAGCCTTACAACAATTCTTTTATTATTGGAATTTGATTTATGCATTAAGGTACCTAACTAAAGGGGCTTTATTGCATGCATTTTGAAATTGTGAACAACTTTGTATTTATAATTTTTCTGTAAAGTGAATAGCTAAAAATTTACAGCAATATCAAAAATAGCATTAAATCTCTATATACCACATTTCATTTATACACTCGGTATATTTATAATGAATGATATTTATTTTTGCTTACGCAATAAAATAATACAAAATCATTTATACTTTTCTCATTGCCCCATTTTGCCCCATGTCCCCGACAAGATTTTAATAAGTCTACGCCCAAGTCTAACATTCCTCGATTCAGTGTGTTATCACGGAAATAACTTGTTTATTAGACTATTTGATAATAAAAGGAAACAAACAAACTCCATAACACACATCCGTTTTAGAATCTTATTTCAGACCGCAAAATATTATTTGTGTTTATCGAGGTTTCGAATTGCCTGAACGAATTTTCCTATATCGCATAAAATTACTGTTATTTTAAAATTTTTATTACAAAAAACTAGTAATAAAGTTTCAAGATTGTGACACTGTACTGCTTACAATAATTAGATAACTTCAATAAGATCCCCAGAAACATTTGCATAAAGTTGAATTTTGTATCAATGTTTTTAACAAAAATTTACGCTATACCTAAATGCAATACAAATAATATAGTTTATGTCTCCGTTTTGTAGCTCAAAATGGCCAAGAAATATAATGTTCCGACCTCAGAAAGTATAGACTTGTCATGGTTTTTGGTTGGCATCGTAATTGTGTAAGTATGTAGGGGTAAAACATTTTGAGAGTGTGTGTGTGTGTGTGTGTGTGTGTGAGCTGATTAGATTTTGGGTACTATCCATTAACCGGAAGTGGTAGTTTACTTGAAGACATATAAGGTTTTAAAAAACGTATCTAAGTAAATTATTCATTTAGGATATAAACTTTGTAATATTCACAAAAATGTGCAGTACTACAATTTTAATCTGCGACTTTCTTTCATATTTTGTACCGTTTCGCACTCACAAAAGTGTAAGTGTTGGCATCATTGAAACAAATAAATTATACTAACTACTAATTTTTACATAATTATGGTTAAATCACAGTTCAAATGGGATTTCTGATTAACACACTCAATGAATTCTATCAGAATTACAAACAAATGTTATGCATATCATTTGCACAAAAAATATCATCTTAATACGTTTATTTAGCTAAAGTGGAGTAAAAGACTATCAACCGATATGCGGTCCCAACAACAGGCTTTCACGTCTACTTACTCAAGTTTGTACACGATGCAATTACTTTTGTAGCATGTTTCAAACACTTTGATGAAACAGAAATACATATTTGGCATATCAGCCCTTCGTTAGTGTGCTGGCAAAAAGTCGCGGGGTTAGTTATGTGAGGTATGTTATACCTCAAACTAAAGTTCACTAAAACTATCAGGAATTTTCAAATTTTGTAAATTAAATGATTAAACATGTTTCTAAATTTTATTGTTAGTCAAATATATTAAACAAATGGTACTTAGTATTATTTATTTTTAAAATAGCAGTACTCATAGTTACTTCCATTTTGATTTAAGTATTTAATAATCGTAGAAATAATTATCTCTTTGGAAATCATTTAAAATTATTCAACATCCGTAAATAATTATTAATATTCCTAGGTCAGAAATTACATTTTTTTTACATAAAAAGTACTCGCAAAACTGTTTCTGGACGTGAGGTGCACAAGTTTTTTGTGTCATTCTCGAAATAAAGTTAATTAATTTATTCAAACAGCACATATAATATGAATTAGTTTATCATGTTGGTAACATCAGATATTAAATTATTGCTTTTATTACCAATTGTTCAATTAATTAGTGTTTATATCTCCTATTGTCCTATTTTGAATAAAATGTAATTTATGTAAACATGAGTATGTAGAATATAGCCTGTTTCAACCTTAAGTGAACCGACCTGACTTTACTAATGTTGTAACCAGCCCCAACACAGCGGGGTATTGCCATTCCAGCCGATCATTCTATAACGAACGAAACTTTTGGAAATCAGCCACTGATTTATTTATCAGGGTTTATTTAACCTGTTAAATAAAATTAACCTCAACTAGTTTCGAAGCCACACGCGTCTTCGTCAGGAGGTGAATTTTAATAAATGTTACAAAACGTTTTAAAAACAACTAATATAAAAATAAATAAAAAACACACGCAAAGATAATCTCCTGGTCAATAATTAAAAAAAAATAAAAACATTAATAAATAAGTAAAACATAGTCAGATAAATAAAATAAATATTTCGTTGTTATTGTAGCAACTTGCTAATGGTGACACAATCGCAACAAAATTTCATGTTTAATGGTTAATATTTCAATAACTGTCAAAATCTATTAATTTTTGTCACAATAAGTTGTTACGGGAGAAACTTTTTAGAAAATAAACCCGGTTAGAGGGGATCGGCTTGTTTGAGTTTATTGGTTTTAGAGTAAGAACAAATAAAATAAAATTTTCTTATTTGTATCGAAACAAATTTCTACGAATTGATTGGATTGAAATATCAAATTTTATTAGACTATACGAAGACCTGTCGTATAGCTAAAGTTTAAAGTTTGAGTTAATTTCAAATGAGGTAACCGTGGAGTGAAGATTTGAACGTCGGAGAAAATGTGTAGCTTTACCAAATAAAGAACAAAACTGTAAAAAACGAGTGCATATGTCAGATGATGCAATACACATAGTTATGAACGTATTTAATACTTTCAGCACTAGCCAAAACTTCAACTTTGACAAAAGACCTCGTACTGCTGTGTAGAAAATTGTTTCAAGTGGTTTATGTGTTAAACGAAATAGAGTAAATAGTGGTACAGTTCAGTGCTTAAATAATTTTCAAACTGATGGGGATCGTCAAAAATTTACACATATAAAGGAAAGATTTTACCATCGATAAGAACTCAAAAACAATGGCCAATGGCGACTGTAATATTAAATGTTCCGTGGTAACTTTACATAATGTGTTAAAGAGTATTGGTTTTCGTATTCTGTATCACGCGGCTAGAGAATATTTATCCTGTACGCAGCAAATGAGAAAAGATGGGTAACAGATGGACCGAAATGTATATAAAAGATTTCAATATAGACTATCATGTAAATATGACTGCCGATATGTTTGAAACATGGTACAAATATCAACATTTCCTTGAAATATTATTGGACATAGTTGTACGAAAATTATTTGTATTTTAAAGATCCTACATGAAACGGCAACCTATAGAAGTGGTTCGTAGTACACAAAAACTAAATATTTATGATAATATAGCAAAAAATATGGTAATTCATTGCTGTAGAATTTTTAAAATATTTTTAGTACCTGCTTAAAAATAAATATGTAATTATATCATTTTATAATAATACAATTGACC
The DNA here is from genome assembly GCA_963942605.1 of Poecilus cupreus. Lineage (NCBI taxonomy): Eukaryota > Metazoa > Arthropoda > Insecta > Coleoptera > Carabidae > Poecilus > Poecilus cupreus. The sequence continues at coordinate 24,468,433 of OZ012713.1, read as the reverse complement.
ATTAATGCATTTGTAATAAATTTTAAGAAATGTATATTAATAAATTTGATTTTAATTATTTTTATTAATTTAATTACATACCTAATTCTATATTGCACTTTAGCAATAAATTTAATTAAATTACAACAATAAAAATAGCTGGTAAACTGCCATGCAGATTGGCAAATCCATCAATGGGTAATTAAGGTATATTATATTATTATAACCACATACCTCGAATAATCAGCACCACAAACACAGTATAAAATATCAGCAACATTCTTGGGCTCGAACTTCTGTCTATGAAATCACCGAACATACTAGTGGCAGTTGCTTTCAATCCAAGTTTATATCATAAATACGTGTTGATAAGAAAATACAAATTTTTCTTATACATGCACAGAACAATCAAGCGCCCGGTGTTCCGTGTTTGTAAATAATATTCAATTCATCCCTGCGCAGTTTAACCCGTGGCTATATGCTAAATTAGATTTTAGTAATTTATACATATACATGTTGTCCCATTTTAATTTTAATAGACGAATTTCTCGAGAAATACACATTTTAAGGAAAGGTTTTTCATATGAAACTTGTTGAGTACAAAGGGGGATACAAATGGACAATTTCAGTTTTCTCATAAGTGGCGCACCAATCAGTAGATTACAGGGAAATTAATTTTCTTAAATGGAAACCTCATTTTTATTGCCTTTATAATTCTGTGCTAACAGTACTTAACTTTTTTTTCTGATTCGTGATAGATGTCTATGTTGCTAGCAACCATCATGAATTTCCACAGAAAAATTGCATAGTGGGTAACGCTAATGCCGACGGCCTGTACACTACTACGCACTCAAAGGAGTACAGAATTGAAAGCGCGTATTTCCAAAAAAAAAAAAGTTGTAGCAAAGAAAAGTTTATTTCATCGAAGTCCCGATAAAATGAATTTTACCCATTTCGCTGATTGCAGCGCTACCTTCCATGTTAATTAAGAAAAGTTTCGGACAAAAGTTAGTTGTTACCACAGAAAGATAACATTCTATAAAAAGTGGGAGTATTTATTTAAAAAATACGGCTGCCCTATTGTCGTTGATACAGCGGCATTTATCACCAATCAGAAAAAAGTTAGGAATCATAATATGCAATTAAAAATTGGTGTTCCATTCAAGAAAATTAATTTCCCTCAAGTTTACCGATTGCTGCGCCACAATTCATGGCCCATTTTGTTCCCGGCAAGTTTCATATGAGACACTTCTTCCTAGAATGAGTATTTCTCGAGATATCCAGGTGTTAAGATTGAAATGGGACACCTGTATTTATTATCACAATTACCAAACGTCAAAGCAGAATTACCGCGCAGAGCAATGTATGCAGCACACATTATACCAAGCATCGGGTCGAATTAGCTCGTCAGCTAATTAAAAAAATCTTGTATCAAATGATCTCTGGCCGAAACAACTTAAAATAACAATAATTTTTAAACAGTACAATATAGACAAGAAAGGTTCGCATAAAGTGTGGAGCATATTATTCAATATCTCTTCCAGTTTTAAAATTTCTCATAAATTAATTTTTTACTAAGATATACAAGAAAAACCGAATGGGTTTAAAAATAAACTAGCACTTCTGGTTGATCGAATGCTCCGAAGATCTAATCACCTTGTAGCCTGAATTTTAAAATGAGACCGTCGTTAGATTCTGAGTTATCATAAACGAAAAAAATCGTCACATACAACATATGGACATGCACACACGTCATCGGTAAAATAATAAAATCGTATTCCAGACCCTATCACGAGCTTATCTGGCAAAAACTTACTATCTAAATAGATATGATAGGTAATTAATAGTTAGTAGTTAGGGTATTAATAGTTAGGGTATTAATAAATATAATCATTAATTGACGGTGTTAGTGAAGGAATAATTTAATAAACAAATTATAATGGATTTTTCCTGTGTAATACTGACAAGCTTCGTAAATATGAATAACAAAATACACACGCAATGAATATACAAGTCACTCTCTTTTGTAATACGTAATTTGTCACACCTGGTATTTTTCTTTAATAATTTACAAGGTAGTGGTCTAATATTTTAATTTTTCAGAAGATTGTAAATTAACAGAAGTTCATACCGCTGTATCCAGGGGTCGTGTGACTTCGGTGACAAAAGTTGAATGAAATAAATTGTGATGCATTTCATCATCGCATCATACTGTCAAACTAATATTTCTCTTCTGAACAGAACGTATTAGTTCCAAAGCAAGACAAAGTCACGGCATTAGTTACCTACGTACGCGGATGGGCGGAGTTGATGTATAACGGAAAAATATGTGGCGCACCAAACAATTTTGATTTGATTTTTCGAATTGCGCTAATTATTTCGAAAATTTGATTCAGCGATAAGGTTGTTTTTTTGTTAAATGGCTACGTCAACAAACAAAACTGCAGGGTCGAAGAAAATTAACAAACCTTTATTAAGACGGCGTTGCATAAACAAAAAGTCATTGTTGGATGTGCTTTACAGGCTGTTGGAATCATTGGTTCATATTTCTTCAAAAACGATATTGGACAAATCGTTACAGTGAATGGAAACCACTGTAGAGCCATCAAAACTGACTTTTTCGTTCCCCAATTGAATGGCGTTAATGTGGAATGGCGGTGGTGTACTTAATGTAGCGCAATGAACCTGTGGATCTTGTGATTTAAAACCTTTGAATCATTTTCTATGGAGATATTTGAAATCGCTAGTCTACGCCAGTAAACAAGAGACGATTGTCGACATGGAATTCAACATTCGTTGTGTTATTGCCGATATACAGCCCCAGTTGCCTCAAAAAGTGATCATCAGTCGCTGTGTCCGTCTTTCTATGTTTTATTTCATTTTAAAGTTCTATAACTTAAAACAGCACGTCATAAATAGAAATTTTCCTTAAAAAACAAACTTTGTTTTTCACTGGAATATGTAATCATGGTGATATGGTAAGTTCAATTAGATTGTACAAGGATATTTGTTCTACCGAATGTTTTAACTGTTCAACCTTGAGGAAATATTATTAGCAATTTTTATTAAATTTCACTCACATTTCGCTAGAATATACTCATAAAGCGAAGTGTACTATTCTAATATATCGTGCAGTAATTATTCTTATTCACAATCACTATAGTAATATGTCAATTCCTAACCTGTCAAAGGCTGGAAACGTCTTATGGGTGGGAAATATTTTAAAATCCCATGGGCGCGAAACGTATATGTTTGCCTAGCAACACAGTAATAAATCTCTGAAAGAAAGGTGACGAATGCTGTCAAACATATTTATCAAATCTTACGCTTAAAATAAAATAATATCAATATTAAACATAGGAATTTTTATTATAAAGTAACATAAAATCCTAATGAAATGCAGTTTTATTGGGATCAGCATTTGAATTTCGTGAACTGTTAACGCTTATGTTAAATTACTGAAATAAATTTAGCCATTTGTTTTCATAGACTACTGCCAGACATCAACTAAGTTTGTTGGGAAACAACGATATACGAGTAAGATGAGAAGTTAATTTGGGTAATTATGGATGATTGTGAATAAAATAGTAAACCAATTATGAAATGCAACTATCTTTAAAAAGCTGATTCAGTTATAAACTCTTCACAAGGTAAGATAAGCCATGTGTAATGTACTGACAAGTAAAAAGTTTAATTATATAATTAGCATAGTTGGTACTAAGGTACATAAGATCTTATTGATATAACCTCATATGTGTTTTGTGTTGTACACTTTGTATTTGTATCGAATAGCCAATTTACGTATAGTAATACGACAATTAGATGAGTAACTTTGTGTTTTTCACTGCTACAAAATATAATTGGCTATCCTACCAAGACTGCGCCAATACAAAAAGTTTAATTATATAATTGGCACAAGATAAATTATCTCTGCCAAATATGGATACATTAGATCATTTCTGAAATCCAATTTTTTTTTTACTACTTTAGATTTACATTTTGTTTTCCTTCAAATATAAATCAAATATGTTTAGTTTATATGGATGATATAATAACATATGAGAACACGTTAGAAGAACAATTATAGAAATGTAGAAAAAATATTTTCAAAATTACAGGATACCTTAAAATTCAAACAGATAAATCAGAATTTTAAAAAAACAAACAAAAAACTCAGGTTTCGTAATATCAAAAGCAGGACTTAAACCTAATAAAACAAAATCCAGGCAATTGAGAAAATATTGATTCACTAGATTCACTAAACTTTTTACGAAAAGCCTCAAAAAGGGAAATCAAATAGATGTAAATAATAAATAATATCCAGATTCATTTAAAATTGCAAAATAATTAATAAGTAACCCACTAATTTAAGTATTTCCTGATTATTCATAAATAATTCATCCTCACTACATACTCCTCCGACTTTGCTATGGGACCTGTTGTACCCTACCAAGTCAAACCAATCGCTTACGCATTAAAAACATTTAACAACACAAAACAGAATTACAGTAACATAGAAAAAGAATTCAAATCAATCATTTGGTCAATAGATAATTTTAAACCATACTTATTTGGCAGAAAGTTCACTATCTCTACTGATCATAAACCCCTCCCTTGGTTATTTACCATGAAAAACGAGAATAAAAAACTAATGCCCTTTAAGGTAGAATTATGCGAATACAACTTTGATATTGAATATTTTCCAGGAAAACCAAATAAAATAGCAGATTTCTTATCAATACAAAGAGAGGAATTTAAAATATAGAAAAAAATAGGAAATGTGACGAATACAGATACTTTTGCACATTGAATATAAAAATATTTAAAATTTTCAAAAGGCCTCGCTAGACAAATAAATTCGAAATTTAGCAGTAAAAGTTATTTTAAAAGAAATGGAACTAATAAAAATATTATAATTCAAAACATAGAAAACTAATTAATATTCCATTTAATTACAAAAGAAAAATATTACGAAAACGTAAGTAGAAAATATTTTAAGAAAACACTTACGGAATTGCGAGATTATTTATTTTAAAAAGATATATCCCTTATTTATCATGTGGATAAGAGAGATAAAAAAAATCGGAATTAATAAAAATTCAGAAATATATCTTTAATAATAACCAAATATAAATAAATTTACATTAATTTCCAGAAAATTTTTGTTTAGAAACAGATTGGAATTGGATCAAATTGTAAATGAAACATTAACAACAATTTACTTTAATGAGAATTACGAACAACAAAGTAATATCGCAAATAGCTCAGACTCATATTTCTAATAAGAATCCAAATAATGGATTAAGATATTTTGACAATATATTGAATATCGCAAAACATCAAATTATACTCCATTTCTAAAGAAAAAAATTATTTAATCATCAAAAACATACCTTTATTATAAATATACTGGGAGATAAAAAAGAAGAACAACTATTAAAATGGTTAAAAAATTATGTAGGTAGTACCAAAAATTAAATATTTAATATTAATTTAACAAACATTGAATCAAATAATTCAAAATAAATTTGAAATAAATAAAGTGACTTAATAAAATATAAAAAAAAATGACGAGAATGAAAACAGTTACATCTTCATTACTTGTACTTCTGCTTCACTCGTTAACATATTTTGTATTTATTTAAATTTAAACTAGTTCCACTACAATACTTATTAAATTAAAATTATTCATTTATTCAAGTAAAGATTTGTCGAGTTTATTTTATTTCGATACCTTCATGACCTTATTTCAGAGTATTAAAATATAGTGTCCAAAATTACGTTTGCAATTTTTGTGGTTTTGAAGTATTTAGTAAGATCAAAAATTGTATGGCGCCCAGGTATGTTTGTTTGGTGTAAGTGTAGTGTTCCAACCCATAATCGAAATAAAAAAGTTTACTTGTCCTTTTCCTATGTATTCCGTTTTGTTAGTAGAACAAACTTCGGCTGCATAAAGCATTGTGGGGATTACTACTGCGTACGTGAAACAGGTACCTCGCACTTGGTACCAAGAGGTAACTGACATACGAAAGGGTTTTACTTGATTGAATGAATAACCAAGGGTAGCGTAGTCGCTGGCCACCACGGAATATTTTAACTCGATTCCGAAGAGTATTTAGAAAAAGATTTCTGATCAAATGGCGGGAAATATGTGCGCAGGCGGGAATCAAATACGTATTCAACAATAACAAAATTATATAATGTTAAATAACGAACAAGCAAAATAAATTATATAAATCAAATACTTCAACGAGCTAAATAATTCGACGCTATATAATCCAAAGTATCGCTTACTCACTGACTTTTAAAATATCTTTCTAATATCAAAACTGAGATAACAGTCGCTATTAACAATACTCACACATACATCTATCATTTTTCTAACGTATATCAATTTCAATTAAAGTCAATTTACCGCTTGAATTCAGTGACGTACCTAACCCTCGATAGTGAACCTAATCATTAATATTCTTTCAGGTTTTTTCTATTTTGACTTTTCGTTTTCGTTCCCTTGCTATTTGTTGGGACTTTGTTCGTCATCTACTTGCTGATCTGTCGTTTGAACCTTCATCCTTGCTCTCAGAACTTCGGGAAACGTGGTGATAGAACCGAGAACCCGCATCGCCCGCCATTGGCAAGTCGGGAGCATCTCGGAATCACGATTTCTCAATACATGGCTTTCTCACGACTTCGACAGCCGAAAATATCCGATCTCGTACGACCGACCGAAGGCAGTCAGAAACACATAGCTAAAATTTAGTACCAACTCATTGTCATCTGAAAAATTTTCTAAACTAAAATTATATAATTATTGTTTATACAAGAATTTGAGAAGGTAATTTCACGGAATATTAATAATCACATCCATTTTATTATTAGAAAATATATATTTACGTGTTTCAGCTAACAAATAATAAATATAACCAAAGAAAACTACAAGTTACAAGAAATCATTTATAATGAGAAGAAGAACATAGAACAAGTATATTTTATTAAATATATTACTAAAGTGTGGTGAGGAAACCTACGAATTGATATTTAGACTTTTACCATTTATTTCAGGTAAAGTTCTAATGTATTTTGACAGAACTAGTTTAACTTGTCAACTATATTATTGTTGTAATATATTTACAATTGTAGGTAGTTATATGTGCAGAATAAGAAAATAGGCAGAAAGCATATCAGCCAAACTTTGTCAAATTAAAAGAAAATCCTACTGCATCCATTGGAATGTCACAATGCCAATAGACCAATTTGACCAAAAGAAGAATTGTTGTAGAATCCACAAACTTTTGTTACGAAAGTAAATACTTATATATTTTCATTGCAACTTTTCAAGGTAAAACAAAAATAATCATATTCATTTAACCATTATACAATATATAAATATATATTTCATTTCATAAAAAAAACATAACATGCAAGAAATCATTTACTATGAAAAGCAAAACGAAGAATAAGTGAATTTATGCTAGATAATTTATAATTTTAAAATTACAATTCAACGCATGTGTTACTAATGATTGCAAGTAAAACTGTAATATTTCACTTTATGCCCGGTTTTATAAACAAAAATTTAATCTCGAATTTCAAAATCTGCGATTATATTTAATTCGAGATTATATATAATCGCGTTTTATAAAGACACTAGAATATCGAATTACAAAACTCAGGATTATTTAATAAGTAATTGTGAATTTACCAAAACCAAATACCATTTGTTTGCTGTCAGTGAAGTTTGAAGCTGTCAGTTACACAATATGGACGCAAACGCAAAACGTGAAAAGTGTAAAAACTATACGGAAGAGGAGAAAGTAGAATTATTGAAAAGTAAGTAATGTGTTATTAATAGAATATAATAAATTTTTGGTAGATTGAATGTTTACACTAAATTTTTAATAGAATAAAGTAAAAGTTTGGTTATGTTGTAGGTATTCTCACATAATTGAAAATAAGCTAACTGAGGAATTTTCTGCAGGATGTAATACTACTAATAACTCTGTTAGAAAGTCTATAACGTTGTTTGAATTCTAAGTCATCAAATTCCGTAAAGGGATTTTTACGAGAACGAAATCTTCGTGGTCGTCGCTTAAACAAAATCTCAACTGGTTCTTCAAAATCTGATAGTGATTTTAAACTACTCAAACTACTTGAAGACATATTTTTACTGAAAATTAATATTAATGTAATATAAGTGCTTTATTTAGTTTGATACTGTTGTAGATATTTAGGTTAGGTTTGGTTACATTAAGTACAGTGTTAATGTATAGTGAAGTTCACATTCCCAATAAGAACTTGTGAGTAATGTACGAATAACAAACAAATATGAAAACTTATTTTAAAGTTTATACATACTCGTATGTTGAGTCAAGGATGTATTGTATATAAATTTCCAAGTGTACGATTTACAATATAATTGTGTAATATTGTTAAACTGTCAAAAATAAACTTTATTAACTTACTCTTGTACTTTAAAACAAGGCTTTATTTGAAATCAACGGAAGAAAATGCACTTCTCACTCCTTAAAATATTGATATGTCAATATAATTCGCCAATAATATCGAATTACAAAATTCTGAATTATATTGCCATATAATCTACTATTTCGTTTTATAAAACGCAAAAATCATATAATCTTAGATTAAATGAGAAATAATTCGCGATTACGAAATCCAAGATTATATACTAGATATTCATTTTTATACAACGCGTTTGTATAGAAAATCTTGGATTTTAATTATAATCTAGGATTCAATATTTAATTCGCTTTTATAAAACCGGGCATTAGACAAATAACTACATCTAAATGTATTTCATACGAGTATGACAGTTAGTAGCATGAGCCGAAGAAAACGATGATTTACTACTAGCTTATATTTCTAAACAATATAGATATAAAGATATATGATAATCGAACTGTATATTTGAAAAGGAAATCGATTGGATAAGCACCGAAAAATCAAAAGGTTTCACACGAAACGAAATTGAAAAATTTATAAGAGATGCTCTAGATGAAGAATTTCTCATGGTAAAGGTGAACACCAATTTATATCAATGTGTGTGTACATACTTATTCAATTTTATATTGCAGGAGCATGCCGTTGCGGTGAACTGATTAAAATGTCTAGAATGTTAATTATTAAAATTCCAAATACAAATATAGCAAGACTTTTGTGGTTGAAGAAGGTAACGAACACTTTTCGGAGAATTCCATACAAAATAACGTGTTTGATAAAACATGGAGATTGACGTTCTTCATCCGTGGCAGAAGAACATGTATATGATTCTGTGAAAACAAATTTGCAACTGCAAGTCGTAATATGGGAGACAAATCTACCAACCCAATGCATCTAGAACACTAACAAATTTTTAATTTCAAATAATGCATCTGGTTCCTGGAATAAATATTTGTAATCTTCAGAATACTACTATGAATAACAGTATTTAATATGTGATATTTATGTAATAAAATTAATTTTATCATTATATTTTTTCGTAACGGACCTACCTTCTCATCATTTAACTGAACACTTTCCTTATTTGTTATGTAAATAATTATTACATTCATAGGCTTATATTTTACGCCTTCAACTTCTGCGGTTTGTGTGTTTCTATTTATAATTGTGACCCTACAATAAATAACAAATTATCCCATGAATGTTTCAGTAATTTTTAACCAAATACATAAATAGGAACAAATCTTACAACGTGTGAAAGCTCAACTAACATAACTGATATAAATATATCTGCAGTAGAAAGGAGTACACTCATATTCAAACAAGCATCATTTTAGTTTTATACTAATTTTTAAATATATACAACGAAAATTAGCGGTACCAAAATAACTAAATTAAAATCTAGACGAACTCTTTTTACATAAAATTTTTTTTTGATATCTGTTAACTTTTAGAACATTAAAAGAATAAAAATATATTAAAATTATTAAACAAATTATTGGAATATTTAAATGCACATTAATTGCAAACTACAATTTAAATTTTGGCAGCAATATTATGGTGCTTTTCTGTAGCACTACAGACCAACAAATCGCATTAATTCTTGTTGACAAATACACTTCTAGTGTTACAGAAAATTACAAATAGTAGTATTATTTTCTTATAAGTTAATTGTTGTTTATCTTGAACTACATTTAAAATATAAATTAATTTCTTGTTTTATAACACCCACCGTATTTCTAGAATTAATAGGAATTTATATAAAAAATTAGTAGGTGTGTTGTATTATATTATTCAGCTTATAGTTCTGTTCAAAAATTAATTTTTTATTAGATTGGTAAATCAGTAATTGTTAAAGTATAAACTAAACTCTTAACATATCATTTAAAAACAATTGTTTCTTCAAACGTAATGAAAGTACGTTGTTATGTATTCGTATTCAACAAGCAGAAGTTCAACATTGTCGCCGCCGGCGTAAAAGTATTTCCTTGGCAACACATTTACTCCGGCGGCGGACAAAGTAAAATATCATGCAAAATAGTAAGGTTGTAATTCAATGATTTGACAGTTAAGAATAAAACAAATAAACAAAAATAACAAAATAACATATTCTGTGGCAACTAGAAATACTGGATAAGGTAGAATATTTGTTGAACTTTTGAGCATTTTTTAATGTTTTAATGTCTATTTTCTATGTTTGAAGAAAAAATAGCATGTGTTATTCGGAGTAAATGTGACTTTGTATGCTTCGCATGTAATTGTCCGACTCGCTTCGCTCGTCATTCAAACTTATTTGCTCAGCACCCAAAGTATCACATTTACTCCTAATAACACAATATACTATTATGATATAATCATATGCTGTCATATTTAAAATTCCTAGTGGTGATTATTATGCTTTTGTATTTGTAAAATACCAGAACGGTCTTCTACTATGATAATAATTAAAGTGTTAATTTGGATACAGCTATATGGAAATATGACTCCGACGATGGAACAAAGAAGAGTATATTTCACTGTTTGGGTGCAACAAGTGATAACAGAAAGTATATTGGCTAAATCTGTATTCTCGGATTATTATTTATCACCACGACTCGTAAAATAGATGAACATGGGAAATCAGTTTTTTTGCGTGCTGTTGCTCGGTGTTCTACCGGACAACGAACAAAGGTAGTATCAATCGAAAGATATCATTTTTCTGAATCAAGTGATAGTAGTAATTTGGTTCCGTAAATTAATTTTTAAATTTTGAAAATTCTCCGATTTATTCAATGTTTATCGTAAATAAATATAGTATTCGTGAAAAATACACGTGAGCTTAGTAATTGCAATTTAGCTAGAGCAGAAGAACGTGCTTTATTGGAAGAAAAGGTTCTAGGAATGATAAATGTAGATCCTTCATATAGCACTAGATTTATTGGAAATGAATTTGGTGTACATCGTTCATAATATTAACTCGTTCAGTATTCTCATAAAAACAAATCGTAATTCAATTCCAGTCGCGCAGTCGAAAGAAGTTTTAGGCCTTATTATCGATGATCACCTGACGTGGAAGTTGCATATTGCTTACATGGCTGGTAAACTTAACAGCTCGAATTACGCTATTTTTGTTCTTCGTAATTGCGTTGGATTAAATATATTACTTATTTTTCATCACAGCAATGTCATATATTTTATTGAGTACGGCATAATCATGTGGGGAAATTCTATGCCGGTTAATAGACTATTTGTTATTGAGAAAAAAATTATTAGACTTTCGACTGGTGCCTCTTGGTGGGAACATTGCAAGCCACTGTTTCAAAAATTAAAAATTATGACAATTCACTCTCTTTACCTGTACAATCTCTGTCTTTTTATGTATGATAACAAGGATAATTTTATTTCAAATGAACACAGTAGCTCCGGAATGCGAACCAGACACGCTTCTGCCCTCTCTATTCTTGCATATAAGACTGCACTTTTTAGATCTAGTACTTTTTATACTGGAATTAAAGTTTTCAATAAAATTCCTTGCGCGATTAAGGACATAAGTAACAGAAATCTATTTAAATTTAAAATTAAAAAACATTTTACTGATAATCCTTATTATACTGTAGATGAATTCTTAAATAACAATTTCGATTTGTTTTAACTTGTTACTATCCTTAATATTAAATTTTATACTACGGCTTCCTGTACTGTAACTATATTATTTTTTGACATTTTAATACTCCTTCCAGAGAGCACAATAATAAATTAATATTTGGAAAAGAAAGTTCTTATTATTCCTACAAAATGCACTGCAATCAAGAACTTTTTCCATTTGACGAAGAAAGTAGAAGAGTACATATTTTCTGAAGATATGCAAAGCAGGGCTACTGGAAATGAAATTTTTTTTGTCATCGATTTAAAAAACTTAACTCTTAATAAATTAATATTTTTTTAAAAGAAAACTGGTTTTTAGACTTTTATTTATTTATAAAATCTTTCCGGAAAAAATTATAAAAATATATAGCCATATTTTACAAATTGTCAGAAACGTCAAATAAATCACTTAAAAGAAATCAAAACAAAAAAGTCATAGGTAACTCCTTTTATTTTCGATAAAAACTGAATAAATCGGAAAATTTTCAAAATTTAAAATTTAATTTACGGAATCAAATTACTTCTAAATTGTGATGTATTTTACAGCATTTGATTCAGAAAAATGATATCTTTCGATTGATACTACAACCTTTGTTGTCCGGTAGAACACCGAGCAACAGCACGCAAAAACTGATTTCCCATCTTAATCTCATATGTACACCTTTAAGACAGACACACGGTATAAAGATTAATTGTTACTGTGGCTCCGAATATAAGTAAACTGTAGTAAATATGTGTGTTATGCTAACAGTTTATATTTAGAAAATAATATTGAGTATCCAATAAATTTTAACTAAAATAATGGTAAATACAACTGAAAATTATGATTTTGTGGTTCAAGAAGATGTCCCTGAGGACATTTTAGCAGCTGCTTATCAGGCAACACTTAATTTACTACCGAAAAAATCACGATTTAGACACAAGCAAATGTACAAACAAACTCATGGAGTGGTGACGACAAAGGAAAGTAAATACTTTGTCCGAAACACTAATTATTTATTTCACTGGGCTCTTGCTAAGGTACTGCAGCCGAAGACGCTCTGGTTACGGTATTCCTTTGTAATAAGTACATTAATATTTATATTTGTCACTTGACCATTAGTGCGGGAAATAGCTTTTTTCCGCACTTATTTTGTGTCCTGAAAGTATTACATTCTTCACTGTTGCAGAGATAAATGTTTTAGAAATTGGAATTAGTTCTTTTATTAAAGGCAACTGTGATTTGTATTTATTCTAATGCTGTTGCTCAGGTGATAATTCACTTACCGTCCATGGGCTTTTTCATTAAAGTATAATTTAGTAGTTTGGAAACACAAAGCAAGTAAATAGTGAAAAGTACCCGACCTTGTAAAAAATAAAATAAAAGTGAGATAAGCTTTAATTAACATATGATTGTCCTTTTTCTACATAATGTTTTTGAATATGAGAAAAACAGTGTAGTTATATTTACATATAAATAGAAATGTTATAATAGTTTTTTACATTAACCTGCGGTAAGTTTTGTTTTACAGCGCTAGCTTTTGTATTGAAGCACGACGCACAGCAGAGTACTTTAATAAAAACCAGCGATGTATAATAAACGTAACGCACACGTAATATATTGAATTTTATGGCCGACATACCTTCTTACTATAATATTTATTTATACATATGTGAGGAAACTGGTGCTTTAAGGTAGGTAGGTAACATGAATATTATATTTGGTAAGTATCTGGTATAATTATGTACGGACTGTTCAATGCATGTTGAATTTTTTACTGGCTCTCTTTGAAGAAAGATTATATAATAATATAAATAATTTCTACTGTAATCAGTTTATTTTAATACGATATATGTATTTAAAAAAGGTTATAGAATTTTATATATTCGACAATACTTGTTTTCGCGCCACTTACACAGCTCCATCTTGACTCATACATTGAAATATTTATTAGTTGTATTAAATAATCAATAACAACAAAAATTATATAAAAAATAACTGAAATATAAAACTTATAATAGAAATAATTTTAAGAAAATTGTAAACACAAATTTCAAGAAATAAAATATATGAACATTCATAATTTACGAACGCGCCAAATTTGTGCAGGACGCGTAGAATAACTTGGCCTAGGGCTGTAAACAGTTAGGAATTATGGACGAAAAATCAACAAACCATAGGCGCGACAAAAAAAATTTTTTTTCGCATATGTACCTGCACTATATACAATAATTTTATAAATTTGAAGATTTATTTATTATTTACGGAACAAAAATCTAAGTACAACATACTAACACAAATAATAATAAAATACACAGTAAGTCGTAAATCAATTTTTTTTTTTTTATAAATTATTCTTGCCTACACACTTGGAATTGGAATGGAAAAATAATGGGTACACCAGCCTTATTCGTTACTATTATGTTTATTTGTTAATAACGGGCTGACGTTTCGGCCCTATTTTAAGTCTTCTTCAGAGACCAAATGATATCACATAATATCGTCACTTTTGCGATCAAAAAGTGTCATTTTTGGGAACTCTAGATCTTTCGTAGTACATGTCAAAAATTTTTCATCTGTTTTTGCCAAGTGGTACGGAAGATCTAGTTGCCAAAAAAATTACACATTTTGATCGTAAAAGTGACTATATTATGTGATATCATTTGGTCTCTGAAGAAAGCTCAAAATAGGGCCGAAACGTCAGACCGTTATGAACACATAAACATAATAGTAACGAATAAGACTGGTGTACCCATTACTTTTCCATTCCAATAAAAAAAAAAAATATTAAAAAGAATCAAAAGCAATTAAATATTATTTTGCTAACAAACCTTCGCAGTCTCTTTATCAGAACTTAATTGAGATTCTGTAATAGAACTATTGCCAACATTTATAATAAATTGATTGAAGAATTACCTCGGTTTGTCCATCAGCTTGGCAAAAATGATTTTCCATTGCCGTCATATGTTTTGCATGGCTTTTTTTAATTTTCATCAGAAATGCTTTACAATTACATCTGCAGAAATTCTTTTTAAATTTACAAGACATAAATCAACAGCAGTGTTATTTTCGCGTATGTATCTTTTCATTCCTGTCCATTCTAATTCAATAGGATTTAAATCACACATGAACGGAAGAATGTTAATTTAAATTTATTAATACACTAAATCGGCTTCAATTTTAGTTGAATTACATTTTTACGTGAAATATTTTTATATTGACTACGCCACTGGGCAGAGAAACTCATCTCTATGGGGTTGTAAAATTTACTCACTATTTCACATCTGGCAGCGTCTAAGCAAAAGTGTATTACTTGGCCCGTTTTTATCTGGTGCAGATTGCAGAAACAGTGAAATTATTTTTTGGAGAGAAATGTAAGTATAAATGTATTTAATTAACTTAATGTCCGACCGTTACGTTATATATATATATATACTAAATATATATATATATATACTAAATAACGACCTAGGGAATTATAAATTTGACTTTGTAGCTATTGGACACAATAAACAAACACTAACTTCTATTGGTAGATAGAAATATTGAAATAAACAAATCGGTATTGCAAGCAAATAGATTAATCTCTCTAACAAAACACAATACGAGGATAAAATTCTTTTATAAAATAAAGCAGCACAATGTTGATCTGACGCATTATTGTCCTTATAACGCCATTGACATGTTAATTACTATAATAAATAAATTACAATATAAATTTTGAAATATATTATATTTCACACAAATTATTAATTTTATTACAGGGAGGAACTAGAAGGCGATAGAGCCGGGGCTATAGTATGGCTGGATGGCGGTAATTATTTGTATGTTTTAAATAAAAGGAAAAACGATGGATCAAAACTGTATTTCAAGTGTCGCGAAAATTATTGTCCAGCTAAAGCAAAAATGTTAAACTATGCTCCACCAATATTGACCGAACAACACAACCACGAACCCGATGTTTTGGATGTTGAGGTATTGCGTTTAAAACAGGATTACGCAACCGGAGCGCAACGGAAAATACAAGCATGGCCCGTATTTTTTCTGACATCGAACTTCGGTATTCGCAAGAAGCTGTTGCGCGAGTTGGAGGGAGACATGGCATGCAGCCCATGATGTATCGAAGTAGGAACCAGGGAACCCCACAAATTCCACGGAATTTGAGGGAATATGCCGTAACGCTGCAGGAGGACCGGTGGCGTGGAAGATACGCGACGGAATTAGGACCAGGACGAATGGAGTTCTTCAGGAGGCTCATCGTTGCAGAAGACCAGTCGGCAGCAGTGGTCTTCGTTTCACCAACAATTCTTCAGTATGTCAATCAAGGTGCACAGGTGGCCCTGCACATGGACGCGACGTTTAAAGTTGTGCCGAGAAGAGGTGCTGGATCGCAACTTTTTGCCATTCATATTCATTATGATGGCACAGTATACCCCATCATGTACGTGTTGATGGAACGTAAGACGCATGCCGCATACGTCGCTGTCTTGACGGTACTGCGGCAGTTGGCCCCACAGATTAACGCCAGATCTGTGATGACGGACTATGAGGTACGTAACACTTTATTATTACAAAGTGCACAAATACAACGTTTCATTTTTATAAATTTTAAATATAAAAAATAAGATTTAGAAATTAGATATATTAAATAGATTTAAATTATATAACCGTATTTTTCTATGAACGACCTAAATAGATGATTTTATTATAATTTTTATTTACTACAATGTGTAAGCAATTGACATAATTTTTTAAAAATATTTATTGTCTTTTTATAGGCGGCTCTTCGGGAAGCAGTACGAGCAACAATCCCAGAAGCTCAGCTCTTGGGATGCTGGTTTCATTTCGCTCGTGCCGTGCACAAGCGAGCTGCAGCGAATGGGCTGGTTAGGAGGAATTCGGACGACCTCACTCACCGCGTCGTGAAGATGGCGATGGTGTTGCCCTTGTTACCAGAAGGTCTGGTGGCAGAGGGTTTGCAGGAGCTGCGGACAGAGACGAGGAACAGGGTTGAGTTCAACCCTTTCCTTGACTATCTTGCACGGTGGTTACCCGCTGACATTTCTGTTTACAGACAGCCACAGAGGACCAACAATGCAGTTGAATCATTCCACCGGGATTTCATGCGTTTGGTATCGCGTGAGCACCCGAACATCCGGGTGTTCACTGAGTGCCTACAACGGGTGGAACATATGAAAGCGGTTGATTTCCAGCGCAGTCTAGACGCAGTGAGACAACCACGGAGGCCACGTTACACTTACCAGCGTCTAAATCAACGGATCAACCACGCCCAGAATATCTTGGATGCAGAAGGCAACGTTCGTTGGTTTTTGCTGCACATGTCACATGCAGTGAGGGGACTACAGAACATGTTTGGCGTAGCTTTAGGTAAATATTATTAATGTTATTATTATTAGATAATAATCAAACATATTCCTTGACAATGGTTTTCACCAAATATTAATATCAGTGAAAGATGGATAAATGATATATTTGCGAGTATAATTTTGTTATTAGTTAGCTAAACCGTATATTATAATTTTTGTTTCTTTTTTAGCCCGTAACGACGATGCGGAAGATATTCCTCAACCTACTATGCATCCTGCCCAACCATACATTCAACCTCAACAACTACAACCACCACCCATAGATCGTGAACCCCGTCCACAGCCTCGTTACCCTAATCCTTTAGACCTTTTACCCATTTTACCAGTAATTTCAGTTCGCCCTCCTCAACCAAACCGTTCAAATTCACCACCTCCTTTAATATTTTTCCAATAATTTTATCCTTTTCCCCGCCTCCGTCAAATGGGCATATGATGAAAACTCCCTAGATTTGTGAGTAAAATAATTTTATTTATGTAGATAATTTTAGTAATTTTAGTTTTTTATTTTACAGCTACATGGAAATCCATGGCGAGTCAAAAAGGGTCCCCTCACAGTACGTGAAATTTGTAGCAGATACCATCGAACCTTTCATTATCTGTACTCCAAGAAGTTGTGGATGTTGTGAATTCGAAGATTTTGTTGCCAGTAACGTGGTTTTTACGGTTGTACAACTGCGAAGATGCTGGAAATAAATCGACTTCAACTGTTCCATTCGTTGTAGCGATATTACGCATGAAATTCCTGAGTATTCAGCTGCATTATTAGTTCTCTGTGAATATGCTGGCGGGTAGCTAGCATGCAAGCCGCAGTTCCTTCGGCACTGTCATCATCTTCACGTTGCGGACAGTAGTTGTTCGCTTTTTTTGTTACCAGCCCAGTCGACGCAACTCGCTTTTGAGCGAAATAGAACCAGAAGCTGGATCTGTTTCTTGAAGAACTACCCATATCCATCATTACAGATTTTTATTTGTGGGTTCATGTCTTGCATTCCAGCAACAGGTACAGTATGAGGTATACTGAAGCGATCCAGTACTTTTTTTTGGTACAACTTTGTACATCGTAAATGCGCTTGTCATACTGAAGAATCATTCTTGATTCGATGATCATTCCTGCTTATAATTCTTCTGCCAAAAAGAGTCTCCTGAAAATATCATTTGTCGTAGTCTTAATCCGGTGCTCAAAATTCATACCACTTGTAATCTAGCAGTCACGGCATTTTCCCATATCACTTATTTTGATACATCATGTGCTTAATATCATCCTTTATTTTGAGCAGCAGCTTTTCTAGGAATACCGAAGTTCAACAAATTTACGGACCATACTAGTATATTCTGAAGAACTATTTGCGTAACTCCGAATGCAATCATCAACAATCAATTCGTCGGGATCGGGTTGTGAAGTGGTATATGGTTTAACATTTTTGCATTAGTTGGATAAAAATGTTCCTGGCAGTGAAATACAAGATCCATCGTTTGTCCAAAATGATATATACAAGAATTATCATCAATCCAACAATACTATAGTCTCTAATCCCTGGGCTGTGAGATGGTACATGCTTTAACCATTCATTGTTTGCCCAAAATCATCGTATACAAAAGTATCTGCGCCAGCAAACAGTACTCCAATCCTTGCTGCATGGGCTGTGAGATGATACATGGTTTACCCATGCATTGTTTTTTCAAAATCGTCGTATATAAAAATAGCAGCACCAGCCAACAAAATTCAATCTCTGGGATGTGAGATGGTACATGCTTTAACCATTCATTGTTTGCCCAAAATCATCGTATAAAAAGTATCTGCGCCAGCCCTGCTGCATGGACTTTGAGATGATACATGGTTTAACCATCATTGTTTGTCCAAAATTATCATATACATAAATATCAGCATCAGCAAACAATTCTTTAGTCCCTGATCTCTGGGCTGTGAGGTGATGCAGGATTTAACAATGTATCATTTGTCCGAAACCTTCGTTTACAAAAACATTAGCTCCTTTCAACAATACTACAGCCTCTGCTCTGTAGAGAATACTGTGTTGTTAATTTTTTATATATTTATGTTATTTACATACTTCAAATAGAATATTTATTTTTTCAGTTATGTTTGTCACATTGATCTGTTTATATATTTATACAATTAAGATACTACTAATAAAATATTTATTTCTTTGGCTTACTGTTTTAATAATTTATATAGGTATATATAGATATACATTAAGATGAGTTGAGTTTTCTCATTACTTTTATTATTAATAAGTTTAAAAATAACATAAGTTTACATGACTCAAAATAAAACTAATTTCTATAAATCATAACAAACCATTTATTACAACTCTTATGGAAAATTCTGATTAATTAATATGCTTTCTTAAAATAATTATAAATTCCATTAACTAGCTTCTAATGGTATAAAATGAAACGAGTTTAGAAAAGCGATGTTTGAATGAAGGAGTATGGCTGTCGTTACAAGAAGTACGAGTGAATTAAATTAAAACACTTCTCTGAACGAGTTGCATGTACTATTTTTCGCATTTCGTACAGAAATGTAAATAATTAAAATATTTATAGATATTACATTACGAAAATATATTAGAATGTCACACAAGTAACATGGCAACTTGATATATAGCAAGGTCTAAATCCCATTTATTTATTAGTTGCTATGCAATAATTGTCGCTATGAAATAAAGTATCACTTTATTATACGATTTTAAATATAGAAATGAAATATATTATTATATGAAATGTGGAAAATTTAATTTTAAATATTCTAACAAAATTCAAATGTAATTTTCTCCATGGTGATACTTCCATCACAAAATATTTATGCGAAAATAATTTCATACTTAATAATAGTGAATATCCAGTTAGCGTACGTACCTGTCAGCGGTAACACCTGTCAGCGAGCCGTCCGCAGTTATCATTGCGAAAAAGTGGTTTTTATATAGTGTAAAGTGTATCATAGCAGTGCTGTGAAGAAGTGCAGTTTAAATGTTTTTCAAATAAGGTCTGTTTTTCCTTATTTTTTTAACTTTGAAAAATTTTTCACTGCTTAGCCACGCCCACCTGTGGTGCGTTTTTTTGTTTTCATTTTCTTTTTTAATATTTTAATTTATTTTAATAAATTAAATAAAGGCTTCTGAGCTTTATTTCATTGCTTTTCTGGCATTTAGCGCCAAAATTTATTTTATTTAAATTTTTTTAAATAAAATTAAAATACATATTTTTACTTTTCGTATCTTTGGTTTCGTCTGGGGGCTTCGGCCCACCAGACATTAAAAATGGCTTCGGACTCGGTCCCGGGGCCTAGGGAGAAGCGAGCTCGCGTCAATTCTGACGATGAGGACCCAGCACCAATGTTCCTGTTGGTAAAAAGAGCCAGTGGAGACTTCAGCAAAGTAAGCCCCTTTCTTATTTCGCGTTTAGTGAAAACTACTAGCGGTCCGACCTGCTTCGCAGGTCTGACCCCTAGGCTCCGCGACACTGAAGAAGATAGCAGTCTCTTTGTTCCTCGCTTCCAAGTCAGTAAATTGGCGAAGAAAACACGTCACTTCATTCCTCACTTTCATGTCAGTACATTGTCGAGGAAAGCTCGTCACTTCGTTCTTCGCTTTCATGTCAATACATTAGCGAAGAAAGCTCGTCACTGCGTTCCTCGCTTTCATGTCAGTGTCTCTTAACTTCCCGTCTCTAAAACAGTTCATTTAATACCCCTAAGTTAAGTTTCTAGTAATTTCCACAAAAACAATTGCTGGTCGTTATTATTTATGATAAAGAAGGTTCATCACTACTTTTTCCAACTTTTTGAACCTGAAAGGTTACATTCAATACTTCACAAGCTAGGTTTAGGGGAATTTTCAGAAATGCAATTGCCAATCGTACTGATTTATAATAAAGATCGGTCATTACTAAGTTCCTCAATATTTCACTTCTGAAACATTTTACTAGATACCCCACAGGTCGCAAATATTCATAAATTTTAAGGAAAAATAATTGCCGATCGTAATTGGTTTGCGAAAAAAATTACAACTAACACAATTAATACATTTTCCGTGGATATTACCAAGACCAAGTGTTTTAATTTTTACCCTGCAATAGATTTCAAGTGACTTTAAAAAAAAAAAGATTATCTGCGAACTCCTAAAACATTTCATTTCATACCCAACAAGATAGATACAAAAAAAAAAAATTAAATTTAAATTGAACACAATTTGCATTAATATTTGATCATATTATAAAGATTTTTGCAAATCTGACATTTCTATTGTCTTCTTGGCAATTTAAAAATACCGCTAATAATAATGTATAATAATTTGCATTCCATATTGTCGACTTTACCTAATCTAACGTCAAAGTAGAATAAAATCGTGAAATTTTAACGGAAATTTTTTTCCTTTAAATTTCGCGGTTTTTTAAATTTTTATAAAATTTGATCGTGTAATATCAACCTTACCCAGTCTTACGTTATCTTGTCAGTTACACTTCAAAGTACAACGGAAGCGAATAAATTTAAACTTGTCTATTCAAGATTCTCATTTGATACCAAACACTTTATTTTTCTGATGTCTTTTATGAAAACAATCGACAGCCGCCATTTTCTATATTATCATTTGTCCCGTCTATTCGACATCTTTCTTTGGATACTCAAAAAGTGATTAAAAAAAAAAATTAAATCAAACATTTAACAACTTAATTAATATTTGATCATGTGATAAAGACTTTTGTCAATCTGATATTTCTATTGGTAATTTAAAAATATTATCAATAATAATGTACAATAATTTGCATTCTCCTTTGTCAACAAATTAAGCGAATTCACTTTATTTATTATTAAATTTGATCGTGTAATACCAACTTTACATAATCTAACTATAAAAAAAATTCAGTTGGAATTTTTTTTTAATTTCAAGGTTTTATTTTATTTTTATTAAATTTGTTCATGTTATAAAGACTTCTGTCAATCTGACATTTCTATTATTATCTTGTCAATTTAAAAGAACCGTCAATAATAATATATAATAATTTGCATATTACATTGTCGACTAATTTAACGCAATTACTTTATTTTTAATAAATCTGATCGTGTAATACCGACTTTTCCTAGTTTAAATAAAAGTCGCATCAAAGTGAAAATTTTTTTTATTGGAAATTATTTTATCATTTAAATTTCGCGTTTTTTTATTTTTATTAAATTTGATAATGTAATAAAGAATTCTGTCAATCTGACATTTCTATTATTATCTTGTCAATTTAAAAATACCGTTAATAATAATAAACAATAATTAGAATTCTACATTTTCGACAAATTTGGCGGATTAACTTTATTTTTACTTAATTTGATCGTGTAATACCGACTTTTCTTAGTTTAACGTCAAAATAGCATCATATTGTAAACTGTTATTCGAAATAATTTTTTTCTGTCAAGTTCGCGGTTTTCTTCATTTTTATAAAATTTGGTCGTGTAATACCGTCCTTCTTCAGTCTAACGTCAGTTTGACAGTTATACTTTGAATTTAAATTTCCCGGTTTTATTTAATTTTCAGTAAATTTGATCGTATAATACAGATTTAGCGTCACCATAACATATAAACTTCAAAATGCAATCAAAAAGAAAAATTTTATTAGCCATTATTTTTAATTATTTTAATTGACTTGTCTAGAATTAATGTAATTTTTAATTAATATTTCAAACATCTCTCAAAAATAACACGTTGCACAAAAATTTGTGACAATATAAATTTTTGATTACAATAATGCAAATATTTGATTACAATAATGAAAATACTTGATTACAACAATGAAACTCTTTCATTACAATAAATTATTATATAAAACAATAAAAGTATATTATTTTCACACTAGAAATTATTATTCTTATCTCCATACCAATATTTTAAAACTGATCCTGGTCAAAATGTGTCCGTATAAATAGCTGCCGAAAAATATTTCCTCTTGGAATATTAGCAGGTTGTTGACAGGGTGGAGAAGCATAGTTTTCATCATGAATATGACAAATTTCGTCATCGACTGTTTGAGATTTAAATAACTACGTAAGATAATTTAATTGAATTTAATAAGAAAACTGCTGACATATGTACTGTAATCTTCCTCTTCATGAATTTTTCTTATATTATATAATACAGCTAATGCTATATTGCTTCATTAGTATTTAATAATTTTATGCGTAATTCTATAGTTGATATCTTGTAAATACAACAAAATTTATTTTTATCATTGATGCTTGAATTATTTGTATATGTTTTTCTCTACAACATAAAATAAAAATATATCTTCCTACTATGTATTATATTTAATTTCACTATTTATAAATGAAGAATCAACTTTTTTAACGATTCCCTCACTCGATATACCGTGAAATGTCAAAATTTTTCACAAATTCAGGAATACATTATGTTTACACTTTGATAGCCCTAATACATCGAATAAAATTAGTTTCATTGGTATTTAATCATTTCGTACATAATTGTATAGTATTTCATAAATTCTTCCGTGAAAATATAACCAAACTTTTGGTTGATTTTTTTTTTATGGAATTCTTGAAAAATGAGTTCCCTGCAATATAATCGGGAAAATGTATATTGTACAATTAAATTATACACACTTACCATAAATTATAATTAATTTTTGGTTGTTTATGTAAAAAACAACATTTTTAATCAATACAAGATACTTCAATCTGTACAAGGATTTTGAATTAAAAAGTTGTATGTTTTCATTTTGACTGCTCCTAATTCATCCAATATAATTTGTTTTATAAGTATTTATCAATTTCTTCCGAAATTCTATAGTATTTTCAAATTTAATTTGTTCTTTGTTCATATAACCTAATTTATATATGACATTTATAATGAAGTTCGTAATGTATTTCCTGCAAAATTATTAGGAGAAATGATATTCTATAATTAAATTATACACTTACCATGAATTTCATTTAATTTCAGTGTATTTGTAATTTAGTACGTGACCCAAACTATTTTTCATAAAATATTGACGTTTACAAATCAATTTGAATTAATTGCAACTGTCAAAATATGTAAATCATTTCTACCACTTTAAAAAATTTACAAAATAGTACTCATGTTCGCTCCTTTATTCTAAACACAAATAAATATAGCAAACTTATCTAACCTGTCTACAATTAAAGTAATGTATAATTAAAATTTTGAACTGAACTGTCAAAAATGACAAGTTGTCATTCTTTTTTTAAAAAAATTAAAGATAAAGTGTATTGACAGTTCACTTTGAAATTTTAAAAATAAATTACTTAAATTCTAGACAAGTTAGACAAGTATGGTAAATTTTTTTCTGTTTAGAATAAATGGGCGTACATGCTTAATATTTTGTAAAATTTTAAAACATCAATTTAAAAATAAAAAAATGAATTTGAAAGTGAACTGTCAATACCCTTTATCTTTGAATTTTTAACAGAAGTAGCAACGCGTGTTATTTAACAAAAGCTACACGAAACAAAAAATTAGTTTATTTACTTAATATCTCGCACATCATGTGTAATAAAAAGTGAAATAATGAAAAGGCCCTATTCTCAGCCAAACTGTAGGTGCCTGTAAAGGTTTCACTCGAATATATCAAACCGTGTAGGCTCTAGAGCTGCGCACAAATGGTTTCTAGGTAGCAAAAAATTTTAACTGAATAGTATATTGGACTAGCGGTCCGACCTGCTTCGCAGGTCTGACCCCTAGGCTCCGCGACACTGAAGAAGATGGCAAGTACAGGAAAATAAATACCTTTCATTTGATATCAACAATTGGCAAAGCAAGCTCGTAACTTTAGAGAATTTTTGTGTTTCCCACTAACGAAAGTTGTATACTTTTTATTGAGGGAAGTTGTGTGTTAACCACTGACGAAAGTTGTATGTATTGAAGTACAATGCTCGTCTCTTCGTTCGTTGCTTTCATGTCAGTACAAGTTTTGAAGGAAGTTGTGTGTTTCCCACTGACGAAAGTTGCACGTGTTTTATTGAGGAAAGTTGTGTGTTAACCACTGACAAAATGTATTATTTTATTGAGGGAAGTTGTGTGTTAACCACTCAGTAAAGTTATATGTTTTTCATTGAGGGAAGTTGTGTGTTTACCACTGACGGTAGTTGTATGTTTTTCATTGGGGAAAGTTGTGTGTTAATCAGTGACGAAAGTCGTATTTTTTTATTGGGGGAATTTTTCGAATTTAGTGTAAAAGTTGTGTATTTCTCATTGCTCGAAATTCAGAATATTCTATTGAAAGAAGTTATGTATTCCATTGTTACAATATTGTGATTCCCACTGAGAGAAATTTCAATGTTCGCCATTTTATGCCTATATTTTCTTTATCTTTTTCACTTTAATTAATAGATACCAAATTACTTTCGTAACTTCTTGAAATGATGTAAAATTTGTATAAATACCTGTAAATTGAACCGTCAAACGTGACATTCAAACTGCTATTCATTTAAAATAACATGTCAATTTAAACGTCAAAACTGACATCTAAACTGTTATTCTTTTTAAAATCAACAAAGTTCACTTTCATAGCAACATACACACTCTGATCCGTAAACGCATTTCCGCCTTATTTATTTAATATCTCGCACATCATGTGTACTAAAAAACTTAAACCCCCAAAAGGCACTACTCCAAAAAATTCTTTACACCCCCAAATAGGTTTAACGCGATTCCGTCAAACCGTCTAGGCTCTAGAGGGCGGCACATATTTGGTTACTAAGCAGATGAAAGTATAGAGAAATACTCTAAACGATTAGTATATAGGATAGCGGCCCGACCTGCTTCGCAGGACTGTCCCCTAGGCTCCGCGTCACTGAAGAAGATTACAACTGAAAATATAGACCAATAAATTGGGTGGTCTTAAATAATTTCCAATTTATACCAAACAATTGGCGAAGCAAGCTCATCACTACTTTCCTCGCTTCGATGTCAGTACATTGACGAAGAAAGCTCGTCACTTCGTTCCTCGCTTCCATGTCAGTACATTGGCGAAGCAAGCTTGTGCCTTCGTTCCTCGCTTTCAAAAAGTGCATCGGCGAAGCAAGCTCGACACTATGTTCCTCGTTTCTATGTCAGTACATTAACGATGAAATCTCGTCACTTCGTTCCTCGCTTTTAAGTCAGTGCATGGCGGAGCAAGCTCGTCACTTCATTTCTCCGTTTTCCGTGAGATATTTAATTCAATTCCAAACACGTTAGGATTTAATAACATTTATAAAAAAAAAAAAAACAATTGATGATTTACCAAAATAACTTTTTGACACTTGAGTTGAAATGTCCTTCATGAGACTTTTAATTTGATATCAAACACGGTAGGAATTAAATAATATTTATACAAAACAATTAACGGTCGTCCAAAACAACTTTTTGACACTTGAGTTCAAATCTCCTTCGCGAGACCTTTAATTTTATACCAAACACGGTAGGATTTAAATAATATTTATAAAAAACAATTGACAATCGTCCAAAATAACTTTTTGACACTTAAGTTCAAATCTTCTCTGCGAGACCTTTTATTCAATACCAAACACGGTAGGATTTAAATAATTTTTATAGAAAACAATTGACAATCGTCCAAAACAACTTGTTGACACTTGAGTTCAAATCTCCTCTGCGAGACCTTCAATTGAATACCAAACACGGTAGGATTTAAATAATTTTTATAGAAAACAATTGACAATCGTCCAAAACAACTTTTTGACACTTGAGTTCAAATCTCCTTCGCGAGACCTTTAATTTTATACCAAACACGGTAGGATTTAAATAATATATATAAAAAACAATTGACAATCGTCCAAAATAACTTTTTGACACTTAAGTTCAAATCTTCTCTGCGAGACCTTTTATTCAATACCAAACACGGTAGGATTTAAATAATTTTTATAGAAAACAATTGACAATCGTCCAAAACAACTTTTTGACACTTTAATTCAAACCTCCTCTGCGAGACCTTTAATTTGATTTCAAACACTGTAGGATTTAAATAACATTTATAAAAAACAATTAGCGATCGTCCAAAATAAATTTTTGATACTTGAGTTTAAATATCATGATTGAGACATTTAATTCAATACCAAACACGTTAGGTTTTAAATAACATTTATAAAAACAAATTACGATCGTCCAAAATAATTTTTTGACACTTTAGTTTAAATCTGATGAGTCAGACCTTCAATTTAATGCCAAACATGGCAGGATTTAAATAACATTCAGAAAGAACAATTAACGATCGTGTATAATAATTTTGTGACACTTGATTAGAAATAAAAAACAACTGATCATTGTTTAAAATAACTTTTTGACAATTCTACGAATTTAGATATAAAAAAAATCTGAAATTGATTATAAATATTTAAAACGAACTTTTTATATTAGATAAGTAATTAACTTGTTTAAATTTTACCGCCTAAAATACTTAGAAGCATCGAGGTTGTCGAGCAGAGACAACTGTTGTATTTTTTGAGAAGAAAAAGAAACCATCTATGAAGCGAAAAATAATTCTCAACTTTTTTATGTTAGAAGAAGTTAATTCATTTGAATTTTACCGCCTAAATTCCTTAAAAGAATTGAGGTTGACAAACAACGACATCTGTCATATTAATTTTAAATTTGAAAAATATGAAAAAAAAAATTCAAATTTAAAATAATTACAAAATAATAATAATGTTTGCATATATATTCTAAACACAAATAAATTACCAAACTTTTCTAATTGAACTACAATTAAAGTAATTTATATTTAAAATTTCAGACTGAAATGTCAAAATAACTAGTTGCACAAAAATTTGTGAAAAGTAACAGCAACAATTTTAATTTTTTAATTGACTTTTAAAATACTTACAAAATAGTACACATGTTTGTTCATTAATTCTAAATACAGATAAATTTACAAAACATCTTTAAGTTGTCTAGAATATATGTAATTTATACTAGAATTTCGAAACAGATCTGTCAGAAATGACAAATTGAACATAAATTTTTGTAAAGTTACAACCAGAATCAACAAACTCCACTTTGATAGCAACCCGCACACTCTGATCCGTAAACGCATTTCCGCTTTATTTATTTAATATCTCGCACATCATGTGTACTAAAAATGTGAATTCATGAAAAGGCGCTATTCTGAAAAAATCTCTAACTTCCGGTAAAGGTTTAACTGAAATCTGTCAAACCGTCTAGGCTCTAGAGCTGCGCACAAATTTGGTTACTAGGCAGATGAAAATATATATAGAAAGTGAATTTTGCCTTTTAGTATATGGGACTAG
The DNA here is from genome assembly GCA_963942605.1 of Poecilus cupreus. NCBI lineage: Eukaryota > Metazoa > Arthropoda > Insecta > Coleoptera > Carabidae > Poecilus > Poecilus cupreus. The sequence continues at coordinate 24,439,725 of OZ012713.1, read as the reverse complement.
CGGCCCGACCTGCTTCGCAGGTCTGTCCCCTAGGCTCCGCGTCACTGAAGAAGATTACAACTGAAAATATAGACAAATAAATTGGGTAGTCTTAAATAATTTCCAATTTATACCAAACAATTGGCGAAGCAAGCTCGTCACTACATTCCTCGCTTCGATATCAGTACATTGACGAAGAAAGCTCGTCACTTCGTTCCTCGCTTCCATGTCAGTGCATCGACGAAGCAAGCTCGTCACTACGTTCCTCGCTTCCATGTCAGTACATGGCGAAGCAAGCTTGTGCCTTCGTTCCTCGCTTTCAAAAAGTGCATCGGCGAAGCAAGCTCGTCACTATGTTCCTCGTTTCTATGTCAGTACATTAACGAAGAAAGCTCGTCACTTCGTTCCTCGCTTTTAAGTCAGTGCATGGCGGAGCAAGCTCGTCACTTCATTTCTCCGTTTTCCGTGAGATATTTAATTCAATTCCAAACACGTTAGGATTTAATAACATTTATAAAAAAAAAAACAATTGATGATTTACCAAAATAACTTTTTGACACTTGAGTTGAAATGTCCTTCAAGAGACTTTTAATTTGATACCAAACACGGTAGGAATTAAATAACAATTATACAAAACAATTAACGGTCGTCCAAAACAACTTTTTGACACTTGAGTTCAAATCTCCTTCGCGAGACCTTAAATTTTATACCAAACACGGTAGGATTTAAATAATATTTATAAAAAACAATTGACAATCGTCCAAAATAACTTTTTGACACTTAAGTTCAAATCTTCTCTGCGAGACCTTTTATTCAATACCAAACACGGTAGGATTTAAATAATTTTTATAGAAAACAACTGACAATCGTCCAAAACAACTTGTTAACACTTGAGTTCAAATCTCCTCTGCGAGACCTTCAATTGAATACCAAACACGGTAGGATTTAAATAATTTTTATAAAAAACAATTGACAATCGTCCAAAACAACTTTTTGACACTTTAATTCAAACCTCCTCTGCGAGACCTTTAATTTGATTTCAAACACTGTAGGATTTAAATAACATTTATAAAAAACAATTGACGTTCGTCCAAAATAACTTTTTGAAACTTGAGTTTAAATCTCATGAGCAAGACTTTTAATTCAATACCAAACACGGTAGGATTTAAATAACATTTATAAAAACAATTAGCGATCGTCCAAAATAAATTTTTGTTACTTGAGTTTAAATATCATGATTGAGACATTTAATTCAATACCAAACACGTTAGGTTTTAAATAACATTTATAAAAACAAATTACGATCGTCCAAAATAATTTTTTGACACTTTAGTTTAAATGTGATGAGTGAGACCTTCAATTTAATGCCAAACACGGCAGGATTTAAATAACATTCAGAAAAAACAATTAACGATCGTGTATAATAATTTTGTGACACTTGATTAGAAATAAAAAACAACTGATCATTGTTTAAAATAACGTTTTGACAATTCTACGAATTTAGATATAAAAAAAAATTTGAAATTGATTATAAATATTTAAAACGAACTTTTTATATTAGATAAGTAATTAACTTGTTTAAATTTTACCGCCTAAAATACTTAGAAGCATCGAGGTTGTCGAGCAGAGACATCTGTTGTATTTTTTGAGAAGAAAAAGAAACCATCTATGAAGCGAAAAATAATTCTCAACTTTTTTATGTTAGAAGAAGTTAATTCATTTGAATTTTACCGCCTAAATTCCTTAAAAGAATTGAGGTTGACAAACAACGATATCTGTCATATTAATTTTAAATTTGAAAAAATATGAGAAAAAAAATTCAAATTTAAAATAATTACAAAATAATAATAATGTTTGCATATATATTCTAAACACAAATAAATTACCAAACTTGTCTAACTTAAATAATTAACTAACATTTATTTCTCAAATATAGCAATATACAAAGTAATTTATTTATTTAACATTCTAGAAAAACGATCTCTTGCCAAAAAGTAAAAAATTTCATCCAGAGCCTTCTGATCGGGTAAAGTACCCATCACCGAAGCAGCATTCCCCCTCTGAAGATCAATACTTATTCGCTGTTTTAAGTATTCAAGGGATCTGATTTCACCATGATTTCTATTCATTAATTTTCCTAATTGGTTGATAAATTTTTCGGCAGAAGGCCCTATAGAACCAAAGGTTTCTATGCCAATTGGAATGAAATGGTAAAAATTTGAAAGCTCTGAATATTTCAATTTTTTTCTTTCTTCAGCTAACCTAGCCGCATAACCACAATGCATACTCGTTCCGGCTAAGTAAGAAATCGCCACCGTATCTACACAAGTTAGATCCCAAACCAAAGCTTTTCCGGTAGCCCAAGGAATCATCGACATGCCATCAGGGCGCTTTCCATCATCTCTAGCTAAGCCAGGGGGCTCTAATATTGAAGGAATTGCAGCTGAACATAAGGCTCTCTGTATTGTAGAATTAAGAGACCCATGGCGACTCATTCGACCTTTACTTAGCTTACAAGAAAGTCCATGATGACCGAGCCTATCAACATCCACACCACAGCGACAACGATGGACTTCACAAATCGGGGCACCAAGACGTAAACCAACAGAAATACGCAGAGAATTAGGGTCTAAAAGGTTACCAAGTGATGGAACTGGATAAGCATGGAGCCAAGAACTCGCAATCTGGGTTGAAACTGCGAGCAGACGAGCCTTGTTTGACTTATTATCTGTTGCGAGAAGTTTTGTGTAAATTTTCTTGCAGACTGGCTCATCCCAACAACGTTGAGATCTTCGATTGTCGACATTGGGTGGCTCAGAATCTGTTATTGTTTGCCAAGCAGAAATACCAACCTCGACAACTTTTTCAAGATTGAAAGTGGGCAGTACCATAGTGATCAGTTGTTCGACTGAATGAACCGAAGCCAAGTAGGCTGGGAGAGCTAATTCACCAGTCTTTCTGATACCAAGGCCACCAAAACGAGTCGGAAGTGAAGCTTGAGACCAAGTATCATCCAGTATTTGGAGATTTAATATTTCTTCTAGCGCCGAATTAAACATATTATCGATTCGATTTAGATTTTCCATGTACTGCCACGCAGGAGAGCATCGTAAAATATAAAGAAACTTGGGAATACAAAGACAATTCTTCAGCAGAAAAAGTGCTTGATGGGGCTCTAAAATATGTAAGCGTGATACAAGTAAATCCACCTGTTCATGCTTTTGATTTAAAACAAAAGGGACAGCTTCAGAGGTCAATGGTGCTCCAAGTAACACGAGGCGATTTGCTTTAACAACTCCAATTGAATCGGTAACTGATTTAAAGGTTTTAATTGCGGAGTCTTGGGCCAATTGAGTGCCACCAAAAACATAAAGCTCGCATTTAGACAAGTTCAAATCCAAACCAATTTCTTTTCCGTGCGTCAGTATAGATGCAAAATCAGTGACAACATCATTAGGATGCCCAGCAAGGGTGCCATCATCCAGATACCATAGGTTAAGCTGGCTTACAAGAATATCTATCAGTGGCTTGATGACTAAACAGAACTACAATTAAAGTAATTTATATTTAAAATTTCAGACTGAAATGTCAAAATAACTAGTTGCACAAAAATTTGTGAAAAGTAACAGCTACAATTTTAATTTTTTTAATTGACTTTTAAAATACTTACAAAATAGTACACATGTTTGTTCATTAATTCTAAATACAGATAAATTTACAAAACATCTTTAAGTTGTCTAGAATATATGTAATTTATACTTGAATTTCGAAACAGATCTGTCAGAAATGACAAATTGAACATAAATTTTTGTAAAGTTACAACCAGAATCAACAAACTCCACTTTGATAGCAACCCGCACACTCTGATCCGTAAACGCATTTCCGCCTTATTTATTTAATATCTCGCACATCATGTGTACTAAAAATGTGAATTCATGAAAAGGCGCTATTCTGAAAAAATCTCTAACTTCCGGTAAAGGTTTAACTGAAATCCGTCAAACCGTCTAGGCTCTAGAGCTGCGCACAAATTTGGTTACTAGGCAGATGAAAGTATATATAGAAAGTGAATAAGCCTTTTAGTATATGGGATTGCCGGAGACGTTAAAGTCATCCGGAAAATTAAAGACGGTCTTCTTATTGAAGCAAAAAATGCTGATCAGTCACGAAAATTACTTGCAGCCAAGACCCTAGGTGATTATGTTGTTACTATCACGCCACATAACACCCTTAATTTTTCTAAGGGTGTTATCTACTGTAGGGATCTGCTGAACTGCACAACTGATGAAATTTTGAGTGAACTGAAAAAGGAAGGTGTGGTTGAAGTGCGAAGGATCATAAGTAGGAAAAACGGTCGTGAGGAAAATACCCCATCCCTTGTGCTAACTTTTAATTGTTGTGATGTCCCAAAATATATATATATATATATATATGCTGCCATGTATCGCCTCCCTGTTCGTCCGTATATCCCTAACCCTCTTCACTGCTTCAATTGCCAACAAACTGGACACTCCTCGTCCAATTGTAAAAATCAAAAAATTTGCATCTGCGGAAAACCTCCACATGACGGAACCGAATGCGGTGATGTCAATTGTATTAATTGCCAAGGTAACCATCCTGCCAGCTCCAGAAACTGCCCGAAATTTAAAATGGAATACGCTATTTTAGAGTACAAAACTACTCATAAATGTAGCTTCCCGGAAGCAAGCAGCATGTACAGCGTAATACCACTTTCACCACTTCTTATGCTAAAGTTGCATCAAAACCTGCTTCTCCTCCACCATTAAACGTTGCCGACATCGCGTCTCTGCTGATGCCAGAGATCGCAAAAATCGTTAAAAATGTTTTTTCTGAATTTGTACAATTATTTGCTTCTCAAAGTCAATTCAAAACGCCAACCGCTTTGTCTCTTGCTTCTACACCCAGTTCTTCTGGTGTTAAATTTGTTAATGTGCCAAGTGTACCAACAAGTAACACTCCCCAAGTCAGCCTACCTACGACGAACACTCCCGTTCTCCTTCGTTCGGAAGAGACTGACAATTCCAGCAATGACAGTACTGCTACTGTCGACGGGAATTCTTCTGCCCGCAATAAGAAGAAAAAAGATAGAAGAGGTTGGCCTAAGGGCAAGCCTCGTTCCTAGAGCTTGTATTCTACCTTTGAGCTCTTCAGCTATTTATATAGCACCATTTTCCTTTCATTTTTTTCTTACTTCCAATGTTTAAACTCCTTCAATGGAACTGCAATGGTATTGTTACTCATCTTCCAGAGCTTAAATTGCTATTAGCTGATCAGAGCCCCAGCTGTGTTTGCATTCAAGAAACTCATCTCAAACCTCAAGATTCATTTTCTCTAAGCGGCTTAAACATCATTCGTCATGATGTAAATCCCGACGGACGAGCACATGGCGGTGTTGCGATACTTTTAACTTCTCCTACTCCATATACAGTATGTAATCTTCAAACGCAACTTCAAGCAGTTGCAGTACAATTATATTCACCTAGAAAGTTTACAGTCTGTAATATTTACTTGCCAAATTTTAATTGGAATATGAATGATCTTAAGAATATTATAAATCAGCTTTAGCCACCGTTCCTTCTTGTTGGTGACTTTAATGCACACAGTTTTTTATGGGGATCCAATCAGTCTGACGGTAGAGGACGTATTATTGAGAACCTTCTTGATAACATTGATGCAGTTCTCCTGAATACAGGGGACGCCACTTATTTGAATTTACGTTCAAATTCCTTTTCAGCCATTGATTTATCAATTTGTTCTCCTTCTTTAGCTCCGCACTTCTCCTGGAAAGTGCTTGATGATGCACATTTCAGTGATCATTTACCCATTTTGATCTCTTGTTCTCTTCCTTTTTCAGAGCCTTCTTTTCTCCAAAGATGGCGATTTGAGTCTGCTGATTGGGACAGTTTTTCCGCGGAAATAACTGTCCCAGTTATGTCAAAAAATATTCATGTATCTCTTGGCGATATTAATTGCAGTATCTTACGATCTGCAACCAATAATATCCCGTTAACATCTTCTCGTTTCATTAGAAGAAAGGTCCCCTGGTGGAACACGAATGTAGCTAGTGCTATCCGTGAAAAGAAACGTGCATTAAAATGTTATCGACGTTCACCAACTCTTGATAACCAAATCATTTTTAAGAAGGCCCGAGCTCATGCTCGACGTGTTATTCTACAAGCAAAGTCTGCCTCCTGGCGGAATTATGTCTCTTCTGTCACACCTGAGCGTCCGTCGAATGAGCTGTGGAATAAAATTAAATACATGCACGGTTATCAAAAGTCTCACACTGTCAATCTTCTTCATATCAATAACATTTTAAGAACTAATCATAATGACATCTCTGAATGTTTAGCTACACATTTCGAGTCTGTCAGTAGTACATAAAACTACTCTTTAAGATTTATTAATATCAAAGAAACGAGTGAAGCCCCTCTTGATTTCTCTTCTGATGGCGATGAAGTATACAACCTTCCTTTTTCAATTTTTGAATTTGATTTTGCACTTAGCAAAACAAAAAATACATCTGTCGGTCCTGACAACATTTCATATTGCATGTTAAAGCATCTACCTTCTGAGATGAAAACTCATATTTTAAATTTTTTCAACCTTCTCTGGCATAGTGGTACGTACCCGGATGCCTGGCGAGAAGCTACCATCGTTCCTATTTTGAAACCGGGCAAGGATGCCACACATTCTACTAGTTACAGGCCCATATCACTAACGTGTCATCTGGGTAAAATTTACGAACGTATGGTAAACTACAGGCTTTGTTGGTATTTAGAGCATAATCGCCTTTTAGATCCGTATCAGTGTGGCTCTAGAAAATGTCATTCTGTCACTGATCTCCATGTTCAGTTAACGAATGACATTCATTGTAACTTCCTCGAACGAAAACATTTAGTTGCTGTTTTCTTCGACCTGGAGAAGGCATTTGATATGACTTGGCGTTACGGCATTCTTAAATAGCTACATGAGTGGGGACTTCGTGGCAATCTACCACTTTTTATATCTTCCTTTTTTGAAAATCGAACTTTCAAAGTACGTATAGGTGATATCTATTCATCTTCTCACCCCCTAGAAAATGGTATTCCGCAAGGTTCTACCATTAGTGTAATCCTTTTTCTAATTGCTATCAATAGCATTGCACAAAATCTTCCTCCGACCGTCCGCCATTGTCTCTATGTCGATGACTTGGTCATTTACACTTCAGCATCTAGCATTCCTGAGTGCGAATCTCGACTTCAGGATGCAATTAACACCATAACCAATGCTGCTACCGCTAGGGGTTTTCGTTTTTCTGTCGAGAAAACGAAGTGTATAGATTTCTGTCGCTTACGTACTCCTCACAACAATCCTTCTCTTCATTTGTATGGTTCTCCAATTCAGTGCGTCGATAGGGTTAAATTTTTGGGTTTAACTCTTGATCCGTATTTGACCTGGAAGCCGCATATTCTAGAACTTGCTGCAGACTGCCGTCGTGTTTTGAATGCATTAAAATGCCTCGGAAGCACTAAGTGGGGTGCTGATACAGACTGTTTGCTACGACTTTACAATTCACTTGTAACGTCGAAACTTGATTTTGGAGCAATCGTACTCAGTTCCGCTAAACAACTCCATCTCAACCGCTTAGATGCTGTCCATAATACGGGTATCCGTTTGTCAACTGGTGCCTTTCGTACTTCTCCAGTTCACAGTTTATACTGTGAGTCAGGGTTGCCTCCATTATCTATCCGTATAACACGACAATGCATGAGATATACTGCTCGAATTATGTCCAAACCTTGGCATTTCATGTTTACTTCTCTTTTCCAAGACGAGCGTGCCCATAATCTATTCCTCAGCAGTTCCACCTCTCTCTGTCCTTTGGCTGTTCAACTGGTCAAAAAGTTTGATAAACTTCCACTAGGCAAGGAAGATATTTTACCTCAGCTTATTTCGGATACACCACCATGGTGTCTTCCTCAAATAAGTACTGAGTTAGTTCTTACTAAGTATAAGAAGGATATTACTCCGCCTTCCCTTTATGTCCAGGAATTCTGTCTCCTTAAAGAAAGGTACACAGACTCCATTTTTATCTATACAGACGGGTTTAAAAACAGCACCGGAACCGGATGTTCTTTCATTTTTCGAGATGAAGAACATATTATCACTTTATCGCCTTCTTCCTCTGTTTATAGTGCTGAGCTGTATGCCATTTATTCTGCTTTGCAACGTTGCTTACACGTCATCGAACGTGAACAACATATCGTTTTATGTACGGATTCACTCAGCGCTATAACGAGTCTATGTAACCGGTTTTCAACTGATCCTCTTATTCAGATGCTTTTTTATAGTCTTTGCCTACTTTCATCTAGGCAAATCCGTGTTACTTTTCTGTGGATTCCTGGACATATCGGTATCGCTGGTAATCACAGAGCTGATTATGCTGCACGTGAAGCTGCTCTACTTGATTACGTTAGGACGCACGCTCTCAGGCCAGACGATATGCTTCAACGTATATCGTCATTTTGTTTAACTTCTTGGCAGGACGATTGGAATCGCTCCACCGACAAACTTAGATCGATTAAACCTGGCGTTCAAAAGTGGAAGCTACCTATTTCTGTTACGAGGAAGGAGCAAGTAGCGATTACGCGTTTGAGAATAGGTCACATTAAAACCACCCATCTTTATCTTCTTGTCCGGGACCCCGTACCTATGTGCGATGTATGTGATACTCGCCTTTCTGTTTTTCATCTTCTTCTGCATTGTGCTAAGTATCACAACGACAGAAACCTCTTCAGCCTTGCAAATACTCTTCCGTCAGTTCTCTCCAATGAGACTGATAGTGTTGAGAAACTTTTAAAGTTTATTCATTCCACCGGACTGATAAACGATATTTTATAGTTCATTTCTTTCTTTTGTTTTTCTTACCACCATTATTTATTTAGTTTTGGTTGGCTTTAATTATTTTTTTACAGCGGTAATGACCATAGCAGTCGATCCGCTTAATTTCAGCAAAAAAAAAAAAAAAATAGTGAATAGATATTCCAAATATTATCATACAAATGTCACTTTAGTTCAAAAAATATATAGAGGCGCTATGGTAGCATCGACAATGTTTAATTTTTCTAGTGTGAGTCGGTCTTCGCCAAAGCGTTGTCGAAAAGAGCCGAAGCACACTTCGGGTTTCGATGTTCCGAGAAAGCAGTGTTGTGAAAAATCCTTGCCACGAGAATTCCTCGGTGCGATACGCACTCGGCAAGTCAACCGGCTATTCGGCTTCTATCGGCGACTTTCGGCGACCCGCGGATTACACGAATCGGCCAACCAACGTGGAGGGGGACGCGTCAGCAGAAGCAGCTGTTTACCGCTGCTGACAGATAAGCGACCACTTTTTCGTTTCATTTGTTTTGGTTGTTGTTATTTTAAAATATTAATTTATTGAGCAACAAATTTATATTTTGTCTGGAGAAAAATCTGATCTTACCCCGCTTTATTTGATTTTTTTGTCGTTGACAAAATCCGTGGCCGCGTCACCAGCTCGTAGGGCGACATTTACTAACCAAGCGTTTACTTGAATCACGTGATCGATCACCCGCCCCTGTACTAAGTTGTTGTGCGCTCTCATTTCTTTCACTTACCGAACGCCCTAGTTGCACAGTCGCGAACAACTCGTTCCGCGATCCACTTCACCATCATACTTACCGCGCAACGTAACTCGAACTGGGCACTACTCTCGCATAAGACTCTGGTTATATATTTCCTACAACATATTGACATCCGCTGATTAGACGGAAACTGAACTGAAATAAAGAAGTGGAGTTTTCCACGAACAACTAACAATGCACCATTTACTTAGTTTGAAATCTCTTAATATCGTTTGCAATCTTTAGTCGTAATATTACATCAGTTACCTCTTGGTACCAAGTGCGAGGTACCTGTTAGCCTGTTACAGATATGAACCTTGTAATTTACCGGAACGGTACGGAACGCGGACCCCATGACCAATTTCAACTCTTACACTTTGATACACGCCTATGCAATTAATATCGATCTCGGTGGTGTAGTGCACACCAGAGGTCCTGGGTTCGAATCCCACTGAAGAGCATGCTCGTTTGACCAAATTGCTTAGGTCCCTTTCCCATCTTCGCAAATAAATATAACATTTAAGTGCGACAGTAGATACTTACCAGTTGTCAGTCGTAGGAATTGAACCCAGGATTTAATCTATCACAGTCCTATGTGCTTCTACAGAACTATTATGTTGCTTAAACTGTTGTAAAAAAATAAATTTATTTAGGTAGTGATGTATGCGATAGCTCTGCAATTGCATATCCTAGTAGCTAATACAAGGAGGTCCATCGCTCTGTATTTTTTATTTTATGTGATTATTATAAATATTACTGAAATTTTTTCAGACAAAGTTTATTTTACATAAAATGTCTATGTATCTGCAATATTAGTTTTCCTACCGGGTGCTTCATTTTCGCAAAATAGTATGCAACTTAGTATTTGACGAGTTTGTTTCGGCATGAGTAGACGTGTTTTTTAGTCGCTACACGTTTTTTCATATTTATTTCTCTATTGGTTTTTTTTCCCTAAAAAAGTATAATTTTAATATTACAACTATGGTCAACACCAGAGATACCGCGTCATTAAAGGAAGCTGTCGCTGCTGTACTTGGTGACACCACCTTTATTGACGAACTAGTAAGTAAAGTTGTTCAGCGCTCGAATAGACAACAAGATACTTGAAGATCGTCTCGACCAACTTGAGCAATATTCCCGGCTTAACTGCTTACGTATTTTCGGGGTCGCGGACTCCGAAAAGGAAGACATTAACGAAGTTGTGTCAAAAGTGTTTAGTGATAAACTCTCAGTTACTGTCTCCCCAAATCACATTGACTGCTGCCATCGCACTGGCAGGCGTAACTTTGGCACTCGCACTACCTCCTCAACTCAAAATTCGAAACCACGTCCTATAATTGATAAGTTCACTTCATACAAGGTACGTGAAAGTATAATCAAAAATCGAAAGAACTTACGTGGTTCAAAGATTTCAATAAAAGAAGACAACGAAAACCAGACTCAATCTTTTCTATCAGCTGCTGATAAATTCGGGTATAGAAACGTGCGGTCCAGAGATTGTGTTATAATGGGTAAAATTAACGGCACTATAAAAAAAATTACGCATTTTGATTTATCCTAGTTAATTATGTTAATTATACTTACATCAGTTTTGAACTTATTATTGTGGAGTGTCCTTATAATTCATACTTGTATACATATTTTTTTATTTTTTTTTTGTTCATCATAAATTTATATTTTATTAACAATTGTATTTTGTCTCAATACAAATACATAGTTTACATTTTGATTATTTTTTGCTAATAATTGTATATCACATTTTTAATTATTTGTAGCTAGCGCCATTTTATTCTCATTTACGAGTCGAAAGCATTTGCAAGGTCTCGATTAAATTCGTTGTTTGGTATTGTTTCGTTTGCAAAAGCATACTTTACACTGCAAAAAAAAATTATTTGAATAATATTTCATTTATATTTTATTTTCAGATTACAGTTTTGTGTTGATGAAAATCTATTATCAAAACGTTAGAGTCTGTGCTCCTAACTTTGATTTAATTTGTCTCAGTGAAACCTGGTTGAATGACAGTGTTTTTAATAATGAATTATTTACTACAGCGTATAATGTTCTCAGAGCTGACAGGAATTTACTTAGAAGTGGCAAAAAGTCTGACGGAGGTGTGTTGTGTGCTATCCACTGTAAATATAAATTTTCTCCTGTTAATGTTCCTGTTCATCCATCCTCATTGTCTGATATTTTATGTGTAAAATTATCGCTTACTTCTCACTCGTTTCTCTATGTTATTGTTGTGTATTGTCCTCGACCTATATCTCTTGAACAATTAAATTACGTAGGTATATGAAGCTGTTGAATCTATTTCACAACTACTAAATAACGATTTAATAATAATTGGTGACTTTAATATTTCCGCCCTTTCTAGCCTACTTCTTCCATCTTCTCCTACAAATAATACCACAAATGCTTTCGAAAACTTCTTATCATTTTTAAATGCCACTCAATATAATCATGTTAAAAATGTCAATGATAAAATACTCGATCTTGTTGTTCCAAATATCCCTTGTTCTGTCTCACATAACAATGATCCACTTATCAATGAAGACCTTCTGCATCCATCTCTTTTCATAACAATGAACTACAACATCACTTTTAATCACAACACCTCTGTTAATAATTCCATAAATTATATTTTTAGTAAAGGTAACTAGCGGTCCGACCTGCTTCGCAGGTCTGACCCCTAGGCTCCGCGTCACTCATGACGATTACAACTAAAAATGTAAGAAAATAAATTGAGTAGTCTTAAATAACTTCCATTTAATACCAAACAATTGGCAAAGCAAGTTCGTCATCACGTTCCTCGCTTCCATGTTAGTGCATTGACAAAGGAAGCTCGTCACTTCATTCCTTGCTTCCATGATACTACTTTGTGACACTTGAGATTAAATCTCTTCCTTGAGAACTTTAATTTCATACCAAACACGGTAGGATTTAAATAACATTTATAAAAACAATTGACGATCGTCCAAAATTACTTTTTGATATTTGAGTTTAAATTCGTTTCATGAGACTTTCAATTTGATACCAAACACAGTAGGATTTAAATAACATTTATACAAAACAATTGACAATCGCCAAAAACAACTTTTGATACTTAAGTTCAAACCTCCTCTGCGAGACCTTTAATTTGATTCCAAACACGGTAGGATTTAAATAACATTTGTACAAAACAATTAACAATCGCCTAAAACCACTTTTTGATACTTGAGTACAAACGTCCTCGGCGAGACCTTTAATTTGATTCCAAACACGGTAGAATTTAAATAGTATTTATGAAAAACAATTGACGATCATCCAAAACAACTTTATGACACTTGAGTTCAAATCTCCTTCGTGAGACCTTTAATTTGATACCAAATACGGTAGGTATTTATATAAAATTTATGAAAAACAGTTGACGATCATCCAAAATAACTTTCTAACACTATATTTTATATCACCTCCGTGAAACCTGTAATTTGATACCAAACACGATTGTATTTAAATAACATATATAAAAAACCCCTAGGCTCCGCGACACTGAAGAACTGACTGACGATTGTTGTGTTTTCATTGAGGATAGTTGTGTGTTAATCACTGACAAAAGTTGTATGTTTTTCATTGAGAGTAGTTGTGTATTTCCCAATATTGTATTTACCACAAGCTGTATGTTTTTAATTGAGGGAAGTTGAGTGTTAACCACTGACGAAAGTTGAATAGTTTTCATTGAGGGAAGTTTTGTGTTTACCACCGGTAAAAGTTTTATGTTTGTCATTGAGGAAAATTGTGTGTTTACCACTGACAAAAGTTGCATGTTTTCCATTTAGAGAAATGGTGCGTTTTCCATTGAGAAAAGTTCGTTCCTCGCTTCCATGTCAATTTTTTAGATAAGTTGTGTGTTTCCTACTGACAAAAGTAGTATGTTTTTCATTGAAGGAATTTGTGTATTTACCTATAACACAAATTGTATGTTTTTAATTGAGGGAAGTTGTGTGTTAACCACTGACAGAATTTCCATGTTTTGCTTTGAGCGAAGTTGTGTGTTTACCACTGACGAAAGGTATGTGTTTTATTGAGGTAAGTTGTGTGTTAACTACTGACGGAATTTGTATGTTTTCCATTGAGGGAAGTTATTTGTTCATCACTTAATATTTTCATTTGATTCCAACAATTAGCGAAGCAAGCTCGTCTTTTCGTTGCTTGCTTCCATGACCAGTACATTGGTGAAGCAAGCTCGTCACTGCGTTCCTCGCTTCCATGTCAGTACATCTGCGAAGCAAGCTCGTCACTCCATTCCTCGCTTCCATGTCAGTACATTGGCGAAGCTAGCTCGTCACTTAGTTCTTTGCTTCCATGTCAGTACAAGTTTTGAAGGAAGTTGTGTTTTTCCCACTGACAAAACTTGCATATTTTTTATTGAGGGAAGTTGTGTGTTAACCACTGACGAAAGTTGAATGATTTTCATTGAGGGAAGTTGTGTGTTAACTACTCACGAAAGTTATATGTTTTTCATTGGGGAAAGTTGTGTGTTAACCAGTGACGAAAGTTTTATTTTTTTATTGGGGGAATTTTGTGTTCGATGTTCAGAGATTTTTCGAATTTAGTGTAAAAGTTGTGCATTTCTCATTGCTCGAAATTCAAAATTTTCTATTGAAAGAAGTTATATTTTCCATTGTTACAATATTATGATTCCCACTGAAAGAAATTTCAATGTTCGCCATTTTATGCCTATATTTTCTTTATCTTTTTCACATTAAATAATAGATACCAAATTACTTTCATAACTTCTGGAAATGATGTAAAATTTGTATAAATACCAGTAAATTGAAACGTCAAACGTGACATTCAAACTGCTATTCACTTAAAATAACATGTCAATTTAAACGTCAAAACTGACATTCAAACTGTTATTCATTTTAAAATCAACAAACTCCACTTTCATAGCAACACACACACTTTGATCCGTTCACCCATTTCAGCTTTATTTATTTAATATCTCGAACATCATGTGCACTAAAAATGTGAATTCATAAAAAGGCCCTATTCCAAAAAAATCTCTAACTGCCGGTAAAGGTTTCACTGAAATCCGTCAAACCGTCTAGGTTCTAGAGCTGCGCACAAATTTGGTTACTAGGCAGATGAATCTAAATGGAAATACTCAAGCCTTTTAGTATATAGGATTTTGATTTACTCTATGAATTATTATCATCAGCTAACTGGAATGAGATATATGTAATTACTTATGTAGATGCAGCATTTGAGAAATTTTATTACATTTTATAGTAAAATATACATGCTCTTCCTATCCTCCTTGGTTTACCGCTGACATTATAAAAAAAAAACTAAAATTAAAAGGTAATATCATAATCTTTATAAATCAAATAATGATGAAAATTACCTTGCAGAATTTAAAATATTACGTACACTGGTTAAAAAAGAGATAAATATTGAAAAGAAGACAAATAACGGAGTAGCAGTCAATTTATTAAAAATTTACACACCCCAACGTTTCGACTCCAATTGAGTCTTCTTCAGAGTGATAAACTTACGTTAGGATGAATTCAATTATTGTGACATGTTTTTAACATTGACTCATTTTTTTATTCATCCTAACGTAAGTTTATCACCCTGACGAAGACTCAATTGGAGTCGAAACGTTGGTGTGTAAATTTTTAATAAATTGACTGCTTCTCCGTTATTTGTCTTCTTTATACATCTTCCAGTCAAGACATCATCTCACTTATAAATATTGAACATGCGAAATATATATCACAAATTGAACAACAAATTCATACTGATAGTGGTACATTTTGGAAATTTATTCAAAATAAAAGGCAATCTTCGCGAATTCCAGGTATGATGCACCTACAAGGTAAAACTTTCTCGAACACTGCAGACAGTGTTCAGGGTTTTGCTGATTATTTTTCTGAACAATATTACAATGATCTCCCCTACCCTGAACAAACTACAATTAGAAATAACACTGGTACTACATATATAATTCTGCAAATCATTCAGCACTAATTCGGAATGGATCGCTGTCATTTTTGATTATTCTTCTTTCTATATTTGGAATATTAATTTTTTCTCTTTTCTTCGTCACCATTATAATAATACTAGCAAGTACTAAAATTACAAGTAACATAAATAAAATTAGTATAATACTTGCAATATGAATATTTTAATGTAATGTATACATTTCTTTTTCTTTCAATTGTAAAATATTTTATTGGCGAAATAATGTCAATTATTATTTACATCCGTCATACACGTGACATAACAATGAAAAAAATGAAAAATGGTCAAATTTTTTAAACGATTGATAGCATCGTCGAAAATTTACGAATATTATTTCTATTAACGAAAACCATACGTCATGATACCAAAAGAGAATTCTACTCGCTCCATTTCTATAACGACACGAATGTAGAATTCTATATGACGTGATCTCCCTGCTATTTGAAGAACTTTGTCACCATAGTAACTATTTTCAATTCTTATGTAATTTTATACGATTTAAAAACCATCTCTAAAGAATCGCTATTAAAACACTGCAATGATTTGGGAAATATTTGAACTGATGGTGATTCTGTTGACATAAATGGGGTAGAACTAACAGAGGAAATTTCTGCGGTTTCTGTGCTTTTGGGCAAAAAGAAAGCCTAAACAATATTCTTAAATTATTAACAGTGTTAAATTTTGACCCAAATCTTGGTGGTGCTTTCAGAATATTGCTTACTATACCAATAACTACAGCAAGTGGGAAAAGAAGTTTTCCTGAATATAAAATTAATTAATAACTTCTTACGTTTCACTACCACGCAAAATCGTCTTAATTATTGGCCGTTTTGGCGATTGAGCATCAAATTGTTGATCAAATATATACATGAGATAATAAAAAAGTTTGCAGAAAAAAAGTGAGAAAAAAATTCTTGTGACTATAGCTTTAGTTGTTTTGTTCTGTTATATCCTCAGCATAATTTGCAAACACGTGTATGAACTCAGGAACTTCAGGTCAAATAAATGTTGACAATTTCATGGAAATATATTTGCTCATACACCTGTTCTCAAATTATTGCATTTAAGTAAGAAAAGACACGTTCTTGTGAGTGGGGACGCGAGAAATGCTAACGTGTTAACTAAAATGTGTATAAAAACTCAGCGTCTCTTCTCCTCGGGGGCATATTATTAACATCGTTATTGGCATTATCATTATTTAGTAAACATAGTAAAATCTAGTCTGTAATATTTAATCTTCGTAAACTTTTTAGTATAACAACTTTATTGTAGAAGTAGTAACAATAAAATATCACCTTAAAGTTACAAAATTAATAGTTTTATTTAAGTGTATGGCTCCTAAGCTTTAACTAAGTGAGACCCAAAAATATTAAACATTTGTGTTTATGATTAAAATCAATAAGATCATAACATAAATTTTATGGTGTCAGAAGTGTGGGATATTATCACTAGACACTTTAATAATAAATTGAAGTGTGCAATTTAAAGTGAATAAAAAATTGTTACACGAAAATACTTCAAAGAAGATATAAACGGTGTAAAACAACGTGCGTAAAGTCCGAGATACACCCATCAGACATCATTGGCCAAGCAGTACCGTATCCAGATCATCGAGAATTGCTGCTGTCTACCGCACCGCCGCCGCAAGCAGAGCATCGCAGCCCGACCCTGGTCAACTTCCGCCGCCAACAGTCCAGCGTATACGTCTCCGACTCCCAGCACCCTCCATCTTCGCAGACGCACATGCCGACTTCATTTACTGTGTTACTGTAAGTTTTTATCAGTTGTTTGCCCAAGGGAAAGATTTTAAAAATTCAAAATGCCAAACGAAACTAGAACCTTTGTAAAATTAGAAGTCGCGGAGAGATGCCTTATAAAATTTGATGGTGATAGAAATACCCTAAGAGAATTTATTGACAACTGCGATATTGCATTAAATCTAGTTTGTGAAAATGATGAAAAAATTTTATTTGAAATTATTAAAACTAAAATCACTGGTAGAGCTAAACAACTTAGTCAAAATCGCGAATTTGATAATTGGAGAGCATTAAAACTACATTTGGAAAATACTTATTCTGAAAAGCGATCTCAAAGACAATGGGAATTAGAACTTCATTCATGTCGCCAAGGTAGAAATGAGTCAGTACGTGAATATTCAAATAGAATAGAAAATTGTATGGTAAAATTATTAAATACATTAGATTCATCACTCAGTCAAAACGAAATAGTAGCATGTGAGAAATTAATAAGATCACAAGCGCTAAATGTGTTTCTGTCTGGATTAAATGACTCATTGGCTATTCTACTTAAAGCTCAAAAACCTACATGTTTAGAAGATGCATTTGATCTAGCCATTGCTGAAGAACGCGAAATTTTAAGTCGTAAGGAAACTCAGAAATATTATGATGTCAATAATTCAAATTCAAATCAAAAGAAATGTTATAATTGTAATAAATTTGGACATATTGCTAGTAATTGTAGAAACATGAATACTTTTAGACAGAATTTTCAAAAGAGTAAAATTAAAGCCGAACCTGTTTTCTTTGCAAATCAAACAAATAGAGTTTTTAAATCTTGCAAATATTGTAAAAAACCGGGACACACTATAGATGAGTGTCGCAAATTAGCGTTCAACAATCAAAATTCAAATACAAGTCAAAATTCGAATACGAACCAAAATTTTAACCCTATTGCATCAACTTCAAAATCTCAGAATCATTTAAACCCCAACGGCGCTTCGAATGCGAACGTTATTCGAAAGCCAATTCAGAGCATGCGTTCAAACCAAAATTAATTTACGAAATTCTTAAACCAGATCAAAATGCTATCTCTAATAATATTATTGTTAATGTTCCTGAATGTTTAAATAAATTCACGCAATTCCTAATTGATACAGGTGCAGATATCAATTTAATTAAATTAAAATGTTTAAAAGACGAAGTAATGTATGATGATAGCGAAACTATAAATTTAAAAGGTATTTCTGGTCATATTTCTTCTCCAACACTGGGTACATGTTATATTACAATTCCAAATGGATCAAATTCAAAGTTACATAAATTCCATATTGTGAAGGATGATTTACCAATCCAACAGGACGGATTATTAGGTAATGATTTCTTTAACAATGAAAATGCTAAAATTTGTTATAAAAATAAGAAGTTAATTTTATCAGATAAAGAGTACGATATCTTAAATAAAAATGAATACAAAGTTCCCGCACGTAGCGAAATAATTCTTTCTATTCCTATTCTTGGAAATGTCACAGAAGGCATACTTCCACGTAAAGAATTGGATTCTGGTATATTTTTGTGTGAAAGTTTTGTTCAAGTTAAAGACAATTATGCGATTAGCTCAGTAATTAATATAAACGAATTTGAAAAGACAATTGTTTTAGAAGCACAGAATATTGAAGAGGTCAGTTATAATTTGAATGAGTCAGATAATTTAAGTAATACCGCGAGTATAAATATATGTAATACAAATGCTGACAGAATAAAAATACTTGAGACACAGATCCGTACCCAGCATATGAATAACGAAGAAAAAGAATCTATATTAGAAATATGTAAAGAATTTAATGAATTATTTTATTTACCGGGTGATAAATACAGATACAGATACGATAAAGCATACGATTAATGTAAAAGATGAAACCCCAATTTCAGTAAAGCAATATCAATACCCCGAAGTTCATAAAGATGAAATTAATAAGCAAGTTAGTGAAATGTTAGATAAGAATATTATTCAAAATTCTAATTCACCCTGGAATGCTCCGCTGTGGGTAGTTCCAAAGAAACTTGACGCTTCCAATAAAATTAAATGGCGAATTTTTGTCGATTACAGAAAATTAAATGAAGTAACAATTGGTGACGCGTTTCCTTTACCAAATATCTCAGAAATTTTAGACCAACTCGGAAATAGTAAATACTTTACCACAATTGATTTAGCCTCAGGATTCCACCAAATTAAAATGGATGAAAAAGATCGTGCTAAAACCGCGTTTAGTACCCCTTTAGGACACTATGAATTCACTAGAATGCCTTTCGGATTACGAAATGCTCCTGCAACCTTCCAAAGGTTAATGAACTCTGTTCTCTCAGGATTACAAGGCATAAAATGTTTCGTTTATTTAGATGACATTGTTATATATGCAAATTCACTTCAAAATCATAATTCAAAATTAAATGAAATATTTCAAAAATTGCGAGAACATAATTTATTGTTACATCCCGATAAATGTGAATTTTTAAGACGTGAAGTAAATTATTTAGGTCACATAATTACTGAAGACGGTGTAAAGCCAGATCCTAAGAAAATCGATTGTGTCACAAATTTCCCAATTCCAAAAAATCCAACTCAAATTAAAAGCTTTCTTGGTTTAGTAGGTTATTACCGCCGATTTATTCAAAATTTTAGTAAAATTGCCAAACCATTAACAGATTTATTAAAGAAAGATAAAGAATTTATTTGGTCAAGTTTACAACAATCCTTTGAAAATTTAAAAAATATGTTAATTAATGATTCAATTTTAATATACCCAGACTATAGCAAAGAGTTTATATTAACAACTGACGCCAGCAACTTTGCTGTTGGTGCTGTTCTGTCGCAGGGAGAAATTGGTAAAGACAAGCCAATAGCTTTTGCGAGTAAAAGTCTAAGTCAAGCTGAACAAAATTATTCGACAATTAAAATTGCTATCGTATGGGCTACTAAACATTTTAGACCGTATTTATACGGAAGGAAATTTAAGATATTTACTGATCATAGACCACTAACATGGTTATTTAGCGTAAAAGATCCAGGTTCTAAATTAATTCGATGGAGATTGAAATTAGAGGAATTTGATTATGAAATACATTTGAAACCAGGAAAACAAAATTCAAACGCAGACGCGTTAAGTAGAATAAAAATTGATGAGCAAAATGATACAGATGGAACAAGTTCAATGAAAATAATGTAAAACAAATAAAGTTGACTGATGATGCTAATATTTTATTGAATACAGAAATTAATATCGATGAAAGTAAGATTGTACTAGATAAACCGAGTAAAGTAATTTTGAAAATAAATTGTGAAAATAATAATAATTACCAAGAATTTTTAAATCACATTTCTAAGAATATCATAGTAAATAATAACGTAGTCCAGTTCTCTCTTAGCTGTTCTAGTGGCCGGACGTGACTATTAGCGCTAGCGAGTGAGTAGAAGTCTTTACGAACCTTTGTTAACCTCAAAATCTTCAACATTGCATGCATTATTAAAACAAATATATCATTGTAATATTCACATTAACAATTCATACTTAACATAATCACCACCAAATTCACAAATTTTATATCTAAATAGCAAACTAACAACATCTCATACGGGGCTCGTCCCCAAAGCAACCACCCCCGTCCATCTCTAAGATGGACGGAAACGTTAACCCTCATCCAAAGCGCCTTAGGGTTGCTAGTTTTGAAGAAGACAGCATAAACAATAACCCCAATAAATACCTGATAATAAAATGCAAAGAAGGTGACTTTAAATCTACCAACCCAATACAACTCAACCTTGAAATAAAAAATATATGTGGCAAGGTCAACGATATTAAAAAAATTAAAGATGGCTTAATGATTGTTACCAATAACAAAAATCAAAGTAAGAAATTACTGGAAACCACAAACCTTTGTGGAAAAAATATTGATTGCACCCCACATCCAAATCTAAACACTTCAAAAGGAATCATATATTGCCCAGATTTGCTGAATTGTTCCATTGAAGAACTATTGGACGAAACTGCATCACAAGGTGTCATACACATAAGACCGTTATACTCTGTACGATCAGGAATTAGAAAAGAAAATGGATCTTTTGTTATCACGTTTAACACATTAACTCTTCCGCCCCGTGTCTACATTGCAATGTATGCCATACCTGTGCGCATATATATTCCCTTCCCTCTAAGGTGCACTAAATGTCAATATTTTGGACATATGGAATCTACATGCAAAAGAAATAAAATATGTATCTGCGGAACGCCTCCACATGAAGGTCAACCCTGCAACCAGTCCACTATGAAATGCCCCAATTGCGAAGGAAATCACTCAGCTATTTCCCGCGAATGTCCATTCTTTAAATACGAATATTCTATTAATGAATATAGAATTAAAAATCGCTGCAGCTATTTCGAGGCACGGAATCATGTCGAATCCATCTCCGCCCGCCCAAAAAAAATAAATTACGCTCGAGTTACATCAAATACCTGTGACCCAAAACCGTCCCAAATAGATGTTTCTGAACTAACAAAAATAATCATCCCTATAATGAAAGTGGCTTTGACCGAAGTATTATCAACTATTATCCCTTCTCACATTGAAAAACTTGATTACTTTAATCAAACACAAAACATAACCTCTAATCCTACAAGTAATACATCTATCGAATACCCAAACACAACGTTCGAATTTGAAACAACAATCGATATCCACGATGAACCTAAACAAAGAAACTATACTCTATCAAAACCTGAAACTACATCAAACAAAAATACACAAAATGAAACTATCAATTTCGATTTTACAGAACCATGTACCTCCTTTCCAGCTAAACCAACTATCTTTGCTACTGACAATCTTGACCTGATCTCAATGAGCCCCATCTTAAGCGGGCCACTAAAAAATAATGATAAAAAGTACACTACTAAAAAAAATAACGCTGATAACACTCCTAGTACAAACCGTCCCCAAAACAAAAGAGGTCCTAAAAATAAAACTAAATAACTTTACATTCATACAACAACAAATCAATAATAAAACATAACGAACAAATAAAAATAATTTATCATTTAACAAATCTCCATTTATTTACACCAAATTAAATGTAATTTTCCTTAATGGCTATACAATGGAATTGTAACGGATTAAAATATCACAGAAATGAAATAAAACTATTACTTGCGGAGATAAACCCATATATTCTGTGTATCCAAGAAACCCATTTACGTCCCACAGATACATTTTCTATTAGAGGATACACTGTCTACCGACGCGACAACGATACTGATGGTAGAGCTAAACGTGGCGTGGCTATAATGTTAAAAAACACTATTCCACACAAAACTGTAAACATAAGAACAAAGTTAGAAGTAATTGCAGTCCAAGTACTAAAACCTCGTACGATCACTTACGTATCTATCTACATTCCACCAAATCATACTTGGACACTCCAAGAACTAGAAAATATTGTCCAACATCTCCCTCAACCCAATGTCATCTGCGGTGACTTTAACGCTCACAGCTCCACATGGAACTCCAAAGTCTTAACACCAAACTCTGCTGGAAAAATTGTAGACAACTTTCTAGATACTAACAACAATTGTATTCTATTAAATGAACCAAACAAAGCTACATATATAAATCTAAGATCTAAAACGTTCTCAACCATTGACCTCACAGTTAGTTCAGCAAGTTTAGGGCATATTTTGTCCTGGGATGTCATCTCAAACGACTCATTCTTCAGCGATCACCTACCAATCCTTATTGACAAACATTCTTTAACGCTAGACAATGACAATCATTTTGTCCCAAAATGGAATCTCAAAAAAGCCGACTGGTTAAAATTCACAAAAACAATTAAAACCCCGGACTATCCTATAAACAAAGAATCAGATGTAAACATAATTCTAAAATTAATAAATGAATCAATACTCACTGCGGCCGAATCTTCAATCCCTAAAACTAAGAAATATTCATATAATCATCCAATACCAGACAACTCGAACTCGAACTCTGATACCCAGTCTACATCATCAAAATCATCATCTATAAACGTTGTACAAAACAACCCCAATCTCAAGAAACCTGTCCCATGGTGGAACGACAATATCGCCAAATTAATAAAACAAAAAAGGAAAGCGTTAAAACTACTTAAAAAACAACCCAATGACAACAACCTCTTACATTACAAACGGTCAAGAGCTCTAGTCAGAAGAGAAGTTCAACTAGCAAAGAAAACTTCCTGGCAACAATACATCAACGAAATAAACTCATCGCTAACTACCGACAAATTGTGGAAAAAAATTAAAACAATAAACGGGACAAAACAAACCCATAAAATACCTCTTATATGTAACAACGGCAATAATTACACAGAACACGATGATATAGTTAACCAATTCGCTCAACATTTTAAAGATGTAAGTAGCGATGAAAACTACAATTTAGAATTTAGGAAAATAAAATCTACTCACGAAACTCCCCTTAACTTTTCTAGCACAATAAACTCACTCGAGTCAGACGTTTACAATCAAAATTTCTCAATCCAAGAAGTAATTAACATAATACAATCAACCGGTAGATCTTCTGCAGCTATGGGTCCTGACAACATTTCCTATAAAATGCTTAAATACCTTCCTTTGGATATGACTTCATACATTTGCAAATTCCTCAATTTTTTATGGGGTAATGGTAAATATCCTGATTTATGGCGAACAGCTATTGTGGTCCCACTACTTAAACCTGGAAAAGACCCCAAAAATTTAACATCCTACAGACCCATATCACTTACCTGTCACCTTGGAAAAATATATGAAAAACTAGCAAATAATCGACTGACGTGGTACTTAGAAAAACATAAACTCCTTAATTCATACCAATGTGGATCAAGGAAGAACCACTCCACAACCGACATACTCGTTAATTTCACAGACGCAATCCAAACATCATTCCTACAACGAAAACACTTAATTGCGGTCTTATTTGACCTTGAAAAGGCGTTCGATATGACATGGCGGCATGGTATACTCCAAAAACTACATGAATGGGGTTTGAGAGGAAACTTACCAATATTTATACAAAACTTTCTCTTAAACCGTTCCTTCCGTGTTCGTCTAGGCAACACCTTTTCTGAATCATGTGTACTTCACAACGGAATTCCGCAAGGATCAACCATATCTGTCACACTCTTTCTCATCGCTGCAAACAGCATAACTAAAAACATTCCAAATACTGTTAATGCTCTTATGTACGTGGACGACCTTGTGATCTTCACAAGCGCAAAAGAAACATCAGTAGCTCAACATCGTCTCCAAAAAGCTATCGACATAATAACAAATAATGCCTCATCTGCAGGATTTGCTTTTTCTGCGCAGAAAACCCAATGTATCGACTTTTGCAGACTAAGAAAACCACACAGTTGTCCAGATCTTACAATGTATAAGAATGTAAAAATTGAAAAACAAACTAAGGTCAAATTGCTAGGCATCATTTTCGATAAATATCTTACATGGAAAGAACAAACAGACAAAGTAACATCCTCTTCACGTACAGCACTAAATACGATCAAATACCTTTCCAATACAAAATGGGGAGCTGACAGAACTTCCCTAATAATATTGTACAAAGCCCTAGTTCTGTCACGAATTGACTACGGAAGTATTGTATACAACACTGCTAAACCTAGTCACTTAAACAAATTAAACGCCGTC
Organism: Poecilus cupreus; assembly: GCA_963942605.1. Lineage (NCBI taxonomy): Eukaryota > Metazoa > Arthropoda > Insecta > Coleoptera > Carabidae > Poecilus > Poecilus cupreus. The sequence goes on along the minus strand of OZ012713.1, from coordinate 24,414,624 downwards.
CATCATGCAGGCCTACGGTTCATTTCTGGAGCCTTTAGAACCAGTCCCGGCCAAAGTCTTTATTGTGAGACTAATATTCCCCCTCTTCATATTCGACAACAATACCTGGCACTAAAATACACAATCAATATTTGGAACAACAAAAATCACCTGAACTATAATAAAATATTTAATAATGAACAAACTCATACCTTATATAACAAAAGAAAACCATGCCAAAACTGTCCTTTATCAATACAACTCTATAACTTATTCCTCGAAATAAATAAGAATAAAATTAAAATCCTCTCAACTGATAATTTACGTCAAAATGGAACACTTTCAGAAACACCGCACTGGACTATTCCACCCTTAATACATACAAACCTAAAACTTACAAAATATAACAAGAAAGATGTCCCTAACATTATGATCAAAAACGATTTCAAACATATTATTTACCCTTTTGAACAAGACAACAGAAGCGTCATAGTCTATACTGACGGCTCCAAAATCCAATCCGGTCATACTGGATGTGCTATATACGATTTCACACATCAATTACTAACACAAAGCATACATTTATCTCCTCTATGCAGCATATATACTGCAGAACTTATCGCAGTATATGAAGCACTTAAAACTGCATATCGCGTATTACCAACTGAAAAACCGCAAACAAATAAAATCATAATATGTACAGACTCTATGAATATAATTACAAACCTAACAAATATTTTATCATGTAACGACCAACTAATAATTAACATCTGTAATATACTCCACATATTAAAACTCGAATCCAACATTGAAGTACTATTCATATGGATACCAAGTCACAAAGGAATTTTAGGCAACGAAACAGCCGATCGCCTCGCTGTAAACGCCGCCAAATCACAAAAAGACACATCTTTCACTTCTGAGTTGTACCCATACCTTCGTAACTCCGATCTAATATCAGAAGCAATGAAACACTGCACAAATAAATGGCAATCTTCATGGGATAACCAAAATACATTCCTTAAACACATTAAACCAGAAATAGGAGCTTGGACTTCTGTTAGATTTGCAGATTTATCAAGAAAAGAGCAGGTCGCTTTATCTCGCATTTCTATTGGCCATACGCGCCTTACACACAGTTACATCCTTACAAAGGACAATCCTCCACGTTGCAATTCATGCAATTTTCAGCTGACTATCAGTCATATTTCGAATGCGTGCACCAAATATCAATGCCTCCGGCAACAACTTCAAATAAGTACAACCAATCTAAAAAATAATGACGACACTAATTTAATAAATAACCTTATGACATTTTTAAACAATACTCACTTAATAAATGATATATAATAATTAACAACCTCCATTTAACTTTATTCTTTATCATATATCACTACGTTTTCATTTAATATTCATTTCTCTACTGTTATCCTTTCCACGGTCTAATTCCTGTTTGTCTTGTACCTTAAGCTGTGAAGGACCTCACTAGCGAATCCTAATCCTATCTTGTTTACTTTGTGTTATCAATCACCCTCATTACTTACATTTCGCTAAAATTGAGAGCACTTCAATAATTACAAAATAAAATTCGAACTCAAATATATATATACATTTGTAGTACCCACCTTCATGATAATAGCATAAATATTCAAATAACCCCAAAATAAACACATGGCATTATTTTGTTTCTTTCTTGACACTTGACGCTAACCAATTTAAACAAACTAATGCTTGCAAACCAACCAGTGTTCCCAACGCGATAGTGTATAAAAGGCGGCAAATGACCATTGATGTCGGTCTGCCCAAAAGTTTAATAAAAAAAAAATAACGTAGTAGAGAGAGATGATTCATGTTCGACATTAAAGATAATTATGCACATTGCGTGTCAGCAGATTTTGATATGTCAGGAGGAATAGCAAAACAATTTAAGGAGAAGTTTAATAATGTTGAAAATTTGCTTTCTCAAAATAAGTCAGTTACAGAAATTGCTTGTATAGATAATACAGTAAATCCAGGTTATAAAATATTTTATCTCATCACTAAATTAAATTATTGGGATTCACCAACTTATGATAATTTTTATAGAACATTGCAAAATTTGAAACAAACTTTAATTTCTTTAAATATAAATTCCCTAGCTATACCTAGATTAGGATGTGGATTAGATGGATTAAAATGGAATAAAATACGTACAATGATAAGATTTATATTTTTAAATACAAATATAAAAATAACCATATGTCATAATCGGATAGTAAATCCAAATGAAAATGAAATTAAAGACATAATAACAGAATATCATTCAACACCCTCTGGTGGACATCAAGGAATATCTAGAACAATTAAGAAAATTAAACAAAATTATAAATGGTCAAATATGAAACAAGATATAAAGAAATTTATTCAAAATTGTTTAGAATGTCAAAAAAATAAATTAGTTCGAGTAAAAACAAAATTACCAATGGAAAATACAACCACAGCCGAAGAACCTTTCGAAAAAGTAATGCTTGATATTGTGATCATGCCACTCTCTGAATCAGGGAATAAATATATACTCACATTACAAGATGATTTAACTAAATTTTCTCAAGCTTTTCCAATACCAAATCAAGAATCAGAAACTATTTGTAACGAATTGACTAGTAAATTTATTTGTAATTTTGGTATTCCGAAAGTTATATTAACAGATCAAGGCAAAAATTTCACAAGTACTTTATTTCATGATGTTGCAAAATTATTTAAACTTAAGAAAATTCAAACCACTGCATATCATCCACAAAGTAATGGTGCACTTGAAAGATCACACCAAACATTAGCAGATTATTTAAAACATTTTGTAAATACATCTCAAAACGATTGGGATAAATGGATCCCATTTGCCATGTTTTCTTATAATACAACCCCTCATTCAGCTACAAAATTCTCACCTTTTGAATTAATTTTTGGTAAGAAAGCCGAAATTCCAACTGCCTTAACAAAAGAACCTGAATTTCAATACACTTATGACGATTATGTTACTAATTTAAAAACAACAAAATTGCTAGAGAAAACATTCAAAATTCAAAAGAAAATAGTAAAAGATTATATGATAGAAATGTAAATATTCCAAATTTAAAACCAGGAAATTATGTTTATCTTTTAAATGAACAACCAAAATTAAATAAGAGTAAAAAGTTGACTCCACATTATACAGGACCGTATCTCATTATTAGTCAGGAATCTCCTGTTAATTTTACAATAAAACAAAATAGACAAAATGTAAAGATTCACGCGAATAGATTAAAATTAGCTAATTAATGAATTTGAAAAAAAAAATTTTAATCAAAATTTTGTTACAGATGCCTCTCGGTTGGCATAGTTATTGGAATATACATCCCTTATGCAGAAGGCGAGCCTCAACATTTTAACGTTTCGAATTATGAATATCAACCAGGTATACATTATGAATCAATCGGTACATTAAGAATTTATAATGATGAATGGAATCTTTTTACTTATCTTGATTTGTCAATGCAAGATAAAAAGTTAAATTTAATTAGTCGTTATTTTGAGGAAACTGTAAGAATATGTAATTCAAAACATTTTGTAAAATTTGTAAATTCAAGTTTGTGCTCTTCAGAACTCCCTATAGTTGATCAAAGATTAACCCAATTACATTCTCAAAGAGAAGTGCTATCACAATTCTTAGGCCAAGCAACAAACGATAATACCAAACGTTCTAAAAGAGGTTGGTTTGATTTTATTGGTACAGGAGCTAAAATATTATTTGGAACTTTAGATAACGATGATGCACATTATTATAATAACAAAATTGATAAACTTTCTAAAGATGAACGAGATTTAATAAAGTTACTTAAAGAACAGTCATATATTGTTCAAACTACTATCAAAAATTTTAATTCAACTATTCAAAATTTAGATCAAAATGAACGAATTTTAAGAAATTATACTTTTCAAATTGAAAAATATTTAAATAAAGTAATTGATGAAGTAACAATTCAAAAATTAAGAATAGATATTCAAGAACATTTCACTTTATTAAACCTTTTATTAAATTTATATCAAAATGAAAATTCCAGATTAATTGAAGCTATATTGTTTGCAAAAAATGGTATTATTCACCCTTCGATTATTACTCCTCAACAATTTGTATCAAATTTACAAGATATCTCTCAACATATCCCAAGTGATTTAGTATTTCCATTACCCGTCACTTTTGATAATGGACATTTACTTTTAAACTTAGTAAAATTAAATGTTGCATACGTTGATTCAAAATTAATTTATATAATTGAAATTCCATTAGTACAGTCATATACCTTTAATTTGTTTCACATTACTCCATTGCCAGTTAAGCAAGTAGATGATAAATATATATTTTTGAGACCTTCCGGTGAATACTTAGCAATTACAGATAACAAACAATACTATATCGTTTTAAATGATTTATCAAAAGAATTTTGTAAAAATTTAAATAAGGATACTTATATTTGTAAACAAAGACAACCTGTTCACCTAACTCATATTGGCGAGATTTGCGAAGTAAAATTATATTTATTATTTTTTTTTTTTTTATTACCCCAATATATACCCAAAAATTGCGATATCAGAATAATTAAATTTCAAAATGTAATTTGGAACCAATTGCAAAAGTCTAACACATGGATATTTGTTTTAAATGAACCTGAAACCTTAACTATAAATTGCAAGGCCGATGCACAACCTCGAGATATAAAGTTACACGGCACAGGGTCAATCACACTTGACAACGATTGCAAGGCATATTCTTCGTCAGCACTTCTAGTTTCAAAGAGATTATTTAACTCTAAAATTAATAGCGAATACATACCACCAATTAATTTAAATTTAGATGACTGTATTGAAGAAAATGTAAGAAAAATAAATTTATCTGAAATTGTTTTAGATCATGTATATAGACCCTCTACTCTAAATTTAGATGAATTAAGTTCTGCAAGTCATAAGCTTTCCCAAATTACGCAAACTGCCGATAAAATCTTAGAAAGTAAAAATGTTTCATATAGTTATTCAGTGTTATATTATGTTATGTATGTTTTATCTTTAATTATTAGTTTGTATGTTTTTATTAAAATATATTATAAATTTATAAGGAGAACCGGACGACGAAATTGTGGTTGCTTACCAAATTTATGTATAACTTTCAATAATCATAATGAACCAAATGTTAGCCCTAACACAAGTGTTAGTTATGCTCCAGATTTTGAAGAATTAGATATTAACTTACCTCAACCACAACCTCGGCGCTCCGATAGAATTAAGAATAGGATGAATGAATTACAATAGATATGTAACTCATTCTTTCCTAGGGGGATGGTGTTATATCCTCAGCATAATTTGCAAACACGTGTATGAACTCAGGAACTTCAGGTCAAATAAATGTTGACAATTTCATGGAAATATATTTGCTCATACACCTGTTCTCAAATTATTGCATTTAAGTAAGAAAAGACACGTTCTTGTGAGTGGGGACGCGAGAAATGCTAACGTGTTAACTAAAATGTGTATAAAAACTCAGCGTCTCTTCTCCTCGGGGGCAATTATTAACATCGTTATTGGCATTATCATTATTTAGTAAACATAGTAAAATCTAGTCCGCAATATTTAGTCTTCGTAAACTTTTTTAGTATAACAACTTTGTAGTAGAAGTAGTAACAATAAAATATCACTTTAAAGTTACAAACTCAATAGTTTTATTTAAGTGTATGGCTACTAAGCCTTAACTAAATGAGACCTAAAAATATTAAACATTTGTGTTTATGATTAAAATCAATAAGATCATAACAGTTCTTTTGAATGTGCAATAATGCATCATTCTCATGGCATTAAAGAGGTAGCCACTTTTTTATTTCTACTGTTTTGTACTACTTGAATGTGAATTTTATGTTACATGTATCTTTATACATATATGTTTATATTACAATTGAAACCATTTGATTTTTACTTAAAATAAAGATATGTATTTTTTAAATGTATACTCGTATGTTGAATGGGGCGGCAATTTCTTTTTTTTTTTGTCCGAGGCGAGGTAGAAGCTAGAGCGGGCGCTGGTCGAATTCGAGTGAAACCTTCACAGGCACTTAAGGTTGGGTGAAGAAGCAGCAGTATTCGTAACATCCGCTGATCCCTGTGTACAGTCGCCGCTTGTATTTGCTAGAGCCTAACTAGACACAAAATCCAATGCCAATTCTTACTTTCAATATCTATCGCTCGCGAAACGATGCGCCCAGCGCGTCCAGGCGCACTAGAGACGAGATGACGAGCAAACAACGGGCCCGGCCGAGGTAACTGTAGCGGCAATTATATTTGCGAGGATATTGCTCAAAATTATAATTCTGAATCCTTCAAATTAATTGATGACAAGAGAAAAAGATAGAGGGTTGGATATTCGATTGCAACACTCCTTATATCTCAATGATTTTAATATAAAGACATTACGGGTGAGGTCAGATATTGTTACCCCTTCACCCCTCTAATATTCGCTCGATTTATTCACCGGGTAAATCCCGGACGGAAATACTCGATAAATTGTTGAGACTGAAGTTATCCATACGATACGTTTAACTTCGAGTGTCCTACAACGACTGCGCCAATTTCAGTTCTTTTTGAGAAGATTGAGTTTTTTTAAAAATTGAATTACAACGGACCTTATGGCTTTATTATACTTATTCAAGAGTTAAACGATAAAAAAATGTTACAGCGGTATATATAAATGTTTCTTATCTAATTCCACTAAGTATCTTATTTCTACTAAGTAGGCAGGTTACTCTCTGTAACTCGATAATCTTATTTGGGAAGTTGTGTGTTGCCCACATTAACAATTTATATTTAAAGCAAAGAGGTTGGAGTTGCCATCTGGTGAGATTTTTGTGCGAATGCATCAACCGTAAGTAGTAGTGTTTTGGGCGAATCTTAGAAAATATTTGAGTTAGAATACATTTTGTTGGTATTGGCTATTAACTATATTAGTTTTTTGTCTGTTGAAACGGTTTTAGTTGGCGTTGCCGCCGCTAAATGCGTCCATATCGCGAAGGCTCAATTTTATTATTATTAGGGTAATTTACTAAAATCACTAAATGCAAATAAGTAAAAAACATCGTACTGTATATAATAGACGTTTACAAAATATTGTTCATTTTTAACATATTTGTGTTTTAAAATCGTGTAATGTCGTGTATCTATCCTATTCTGAATTCTTTCTTATTATTGAACTGTCAGATTGTCGAAGTGTCAAAATAGTAGGCAACTAATTTGAAGGTTTTTTGTTTTGTTTTCAATTTTATATTGTTTATTTCTAACTAATAAATATTACTTTAGGTCGACACAACGAAATTAAAGACTTGTTGAATGACATATAGGTTAGCAAAATGTATCAGTGGTAAACAAACATGGGGTAAATAGCTCCGTGGTAAAGTATCGGACTGTGGATCGTGAGATCCTCGGTTCGAACCCCACTGCCGACAGTTACCAATTTAAATTTACCCCTGTGGTTCCCCCTCCACTAACATCCTTGGGGGCTATGACTTGACGGCTGGTAACCGCACTTCATACGCACAAATATATCACTTACCGAGATCTGCGTAAGCAGAGTGCCACACCCATAATGGGTAAAAGGCGTGGTGATATATATATTGTAAACAAACATTTGACTAAAATAATAAGCGTAGAGCAGATTTTTAATTAATTATATTCATATGTGTATGCGCGCACTTTGGAGCGGTGAAGCGCAGAGCAGCGAAGCGACTCGCCGGGATGCTTCGGCGAGAATATTTTTCGCTTCTCTGCTCACAAGTGTGCGCTAGCGCAGCTACTTAAATCAGAACGAACACAACCAAAACGAATCGGGTTATTTTAGATTGAAAACACAAATAAATAAATGACATGAGATGTGTCGACAGGCTGTGAAAGATAACTGCTGGTCAGAAATGAATTTGACAGGTAAGATATGCTATGTAATTTAAGTTTACTAATTGTAAACATAATAATGTATTTGAGTATATTGTGTAACAAAGTGATTGATTCTCGGTGAAAACTGATCGCAAGTGCGCGTTGGCTCGGCGGCGGACCGAGTAGCTTCAGTCGTTTGCGTCGAGTGAATTTTCAACACGTACATTGCAATTGCGTGCGGCACACTGGACCATCGTTTTTCGTCGAACGCTATCGAGTAGTTTGATTTTCAAATTGGTTACTCGATGCCTTCACGCATGCGTAATACAAATAACCTCATAGACAAGTAGCTTCGTCGCTATCTGACATTCTATAAATTCAAAAACTACGTACAGGTCTATAGGTATAGGGTTGTAAAAATATAAATATTAATAAAATTACAGTATTAATATAATCTTAAAGAGTTTAAAAAGCTGTTCAGCTAGAGGTTTTTTTAACTTTAAATGGTAGCAATCGATTGACAACGATGCGATCAGTGCGACCGGACCATCGATTTTTAAACGACACGACACGACTCGACGCTACATTACACGATACAACTCGATCAGTGAGACCGCTGCCTTCGCACTACATAATTTTTATTATTTATTTATAATGACGTCAAAGTGTTTTGCCGCATATCTATCCTATTCCGAATTCTTTCTTATTATTGAGCTGTCAGATTGTCGAAGTGTCAAAATAGTTGGCAACTAATTTGAAGGTTTTTTTTTTACTTTAAATTTTTTGTTATTTATTTCTAATTAATAAATATTACTTAAGGTCGAATCAACAAAATTAAAGACTTGTTGAATGATTTAGGTTAGTAAAATTTATCAGTGGTATTCAAACAGTTGACTAAAATAATTTTACAGTTTATTCATGTTTCCTTCTGAAATAAAATGGAATCATTTTAATTGCTTTGGTGCAATGAAAAACAATTAAAGATTTTTTCAATTTAGTTAAAATTTCATAATTTAAAAAATGTATGACTCCAATATTACGTACAAAACACATTTGGTTGTCTCCTGTGTTCTATAATTAGACCTACAATTTCAAAATGCTGCAAAACTGTTCAAAGACGAATGGCGCCCTTTGAAATGAGCTCATTTCCAACCAATAGGATTTCAGTGAGCCTCGTACAGACCTGCGAACGGTTCGGCGAACCGCTCGGTGAACCACGTCCACACCGGCGCAACAAAACGACGAACCGAACCAAGTGCTGCGACACGTGCAACGCTTACGCGATCCATCCGTTGTCGGTACCAAACACACGTTGCAGCTGGTGCGGACACGACCGCGAACGGATACTTGCAACAAATTATTTAGTTTGAGGTAGATGTTAAATTTTCCTCTTCATTAATACTTTATTTATTACAAATATTTTAAAATTTATCAAGTTCTATGTAAATCACGATATTATTTGGAATCCGCAAAATAAAGATCATATGACATTTCCACCAACGTCTACGGCTCCTTTTTTTTACTTATTTTTATTACACACAAAACAATACATTTATTATGTTTATTTTTTTAAATAGAATCAGATGTGAAAAAATGTTTCAAATTGAGATGTTAGTAAAAACCGAAGTAAAAACGTTTGGAATATAAAATGTTATTTACACTTTGTACATGCTTCTAATTTTGAGAAAATCTCAATTATATATTTAGTAATATATTTCAATAATCTTAATTTAAGGTATAACATCTATATGTCAAATAATTGTCAAAATAGTGATATGCAAGGAACATGTCATACGTATTTAGTTGGTTTTATATGTGTAAGAAAGTAGTGTGGTGTCCACACCAGATTTAAAAAAAATGTAAATGAATATAAATTTAAGATATGCTGCTGTCACGGCTTAAATATCCGTTTTAAAAGCAAATCTAACATGCATGCATCTGCAACAAAAATGGAAAAGCTACAAACATTCCCCCACCATCATCTGCCAGTGCTTGCCGAACCGTTCGCAAGTCTGTACGAGGCTTAACTGGACCAATTAGGGAACAGACATCCCCACCACAACCACCCGCCAAGCCGTCTGCGATTTTATCAACGCATCAGCACTTCAGATCGTCATTAAATTTGATTAGAGTAGGACGTATCCGTTCACATTATTTTGATTTTTCAAGTATATTGTATATTTTTTAAATAAAAGTGTCTGTAGAAAAAATGTCTAAATTAAATATTGAATCTAAGGTTTTCAAACCAAAGATTGATGAGTACGTTGATCGTAAACCAATATGTGAACGACTTCTTCATCTGTCAATGCGTACGGGTTACCCATGCATTCAAAGAAATGGCCAAAGATACTATGGACCTCCTCCAAATTGGGACGGAATTCCTCCAGAAAAAGGTAGGTAACGAAAAAGTTGTTTTTATAATTTAATATTTGATTAAAAATAGTATTTTCGATTTTATAGCTAGTTAAAAAAGTAATAAAACAAATGATTCGCGTAGAAAAACGTGATCATGATACAGAATTTAATCCTCTTCAAAATTTATTTGAAGCATTTTTTTGTAAAATTAGAAGAGGGGGGGTTGTAAAACGAGCGGAGCCATTTTGACTAATTTTAAACGTACTTTAAACCGAAACTAAACAAGATATATATATATAAAACAAACAGTATTCGATGCAGAATTTAATGCTCTACAAGTTTTACTGGTAGCATTTTTTTGTAAAATAATCAGGGTACTCACTACGTATTGTTTTTTTTATTTTGATTTCTGGTACCGCGATAAAATTTGTATTGATTTCAAGCCGAATTAAAGCAGTGGAAAAACACATTAAGCTCGAAATACTACATGATCCCGATGCAGAATTTAACGTTCTACAAATTTTATTTCAATTTTTTTTTTGTAATTGTTGAAAATGCGCCCCAAAATCTAACGAAACCCTTTCTGTACCTGTTTGTCAATATGGACTTTAAACCTAATTTAAACCTGAACTTAATATGTTATTTGAATGGGACAAACAGTATTTGATACAGAATTTAATTTCTCTACTAGTTTTATTCGAAGCATTTTTTCGTAAAATAAGTGGGGTGTTTCGTAGGGGCGAAAAACAATTATCCTATTACACATTTAATTAGTTTTTGAATTTAATTGTACTCTATTATAGCAATTGCATAGTTTCATTACTGGAACACGCAGAATTTAATTCTGGATAATTCTATTACAAGTTTTTATTAAGTAAATCCAGAAACAAATGACCAACCGGGTATTTGCACGAACTCCCAAATGGCCAGTCCGCCCCTGACAGTACGTACCAAAATCTATGTTGTTTACTAAAAGCACTGTAATGCTAAGAACACGTGGGCAGAACATCTGCGCATAATCGATGCTCAACTGTCAGTCTAAGGAGATTTATTACGTACTGTACATTGTACATTAAAATTCTATTGGACTAGTGGTGTTTACAAATTTTGAACCTAAATATAATTCGTAGAAAATGTTGTTCAGTGTTTTTATTTTTAAGATTATATTCTTTCCTTCAAGGTTTTTATACTGATTTATAAAATAGTTGTAAACTAGTGTTACAATAATTGTAACACATGTTTTTCATACTACTGTTACTGTTTCACGTTTACAAAATCAATAAGTGCCTTTTCGTAAGTATTCTTAATAAATAAAAATGATTTACAGATTGACTATTTGTTATTACTTCAATAAAAAACTAAATGCAATAATTTTAGGTGAGCCACAGGTCAAATTTTGATAGACTGACAATATTACAAATTATAAATTGTCCAAAAACGGTTTTATTTGGAACTTTTTTATAGCTGTTCTCATACTTCAAGTAATCCAGTAATTGTCAAATATTGTACGAGTTTTTTTTAACTATTTTTCCAGGATATGAAAACATTTAAGTTAGTTTTCCTCAAAACTGTTAGTAGATAAAAGAAATTGAATAAGAACCTTTTTTGTTCCACAGATCTAAATTTGACAGACTGATAATATTACAAATAATAAATTCCCCAAAAAAGAATAAACTCATTTTTGTAGCATTGTTTTTGAGAAAAACAGTGTCAGAAAATTCACTTTATACGTAAAAGAGGAAGTAGTTATTTTTCAAGCTAGAGAGGAAAGCGCTTTTTCCCCACTCAAGCTCGAAGCGCTCATGAGGCAATTCGAGCGAGAGTAGAAGAAGCGCTTTCTTCTCGTGTTAGACACAATATTTTTTCACATGTTGGACAACTCGACACACAACTGACACGTCTACAGTTAGCTTATCAGACGCATGTCGATGTTTGTCAATGAACCAAACAAAATTAATCTTGTCAAATTATAATTTAATTTAGAAGAATACAAATTAAGACTTAATAGTAAGAAAAGTATATCACTGAAATAAGGATTTTCAATAAAATTAGAAAATTATTTATAATTTTTGCAATATATTTTCAATTTTTTTCTTTAGAGAGGAAAAAAACATTTTCCTTCTTTCTCCTACTCGAGCTCAAAGTTTGCTCCCCCCCCCCATGAGCGTAGCGAATGAGGCAATTCGAGTGAGAGTGGAAGAAAGGATTTTTTTACATGACATGTTTCTAAAAACGATTTGCTTCTTAAATACACTTTGACAACACAACACACAACTGACACGTTATATATTTTCCTCTCTAAAGAGGAATAACACATTTTCCTCACTATTTCGGGAGAAGAATAATGGAGTTTTTTGGCATGTCGAAAATAATATTTTTCTTCAGGTTCTGAGATATTTATCGGTCGTCTTCCTCGTGACTGCTTTGAAGATGAGCTCGTGCCAATTTTCGAGACAGTCGCACCAATATTCGAGCTAAGAATGATGCTGAACTTCACCGGTTACAACAGAGGATTTGCTTTTATCACTTATTTCAATTCCAATGATGCTTGGCGCGCAATTCGAAATCTTAACAATTATGAAATTCGCCCAGGTCATAAATTGGGCATATCCAAGAGTGTCGATAATTGTAGATTGTATATAGGAGGAATTCCATTTGTTAAAAGCAAGGCAGAAATTTGGGAGGAGCTAACGAAAATTTGCTCGGTACGTATTAAAAAGTATTTTTTGTATTTATATGTTTTTCTTCAAATCGGAAGTAGACACAAGAAAATTTAATATAACTTTTTTGTGGAAAATTTTATTGGGAACAACTTTTTTTTTGTACCTTGCACCATATTTGAAATAATTTCATTTGTTCGTCCTGTAAACTTAAAAACCAAACATTATTTCGCTCTTCTGTTGTAAATAAGCATGTAGAAAATTTAATAGCCACTTCCGCTTGACCAAATATCATTTTTCTTATACAAAAAAAAAAACCTTCCTGAATGAAATTTAAAGTTCTCAGTCCTCCAGCTCTGCTAGAAGTTGAAGAAATTTTAAGAAATGTTTGAATTTGTATGCAGACAGTAAAAGAAATCATCATGTACCCTAATCCCGAAGACCGCAAAATGAACCGCGGTTTCTTGTTCGCGGAATTCGAGGACCCCCGCACTGCTGCCATGGCGAAGAGGATGATGGCCCCCGGAACCATCAAACTTTGGAACCAGGAGGTCATCGTCGACTGGGCTGACCCAGAACCTGACGTGGATCCCTCCATCATGGCTACGGTAAATTTAATTTTGTTGTTTGATATTTCGAGGTATTTTTTTTTTTTCATAACGAAAATTGGTGAAATTATACAGCTGTACTCATATTTGAAATAAATGGAATTAATTGACACGCTAACGTTATTGAACATTGAGGAGACCGCAAAATTTTAAGTTAGGTTGTGAAAACCGGAAGTAGGTAGGGGAAAATTTCTTAAGGCCATTTTTTGTTCTAATGCCATTAAAACTTTTTTTTGTATCTACCCTTATACCTAAAATAATCCAGTAATTGTCAATTATTGCATGTATTTTTACTTTATTATATAAAGTATAAAGAAGTATTGGAATCACGAAAAAAATCGCTGGCGAGATTTTTGCGGAAATACATATTTTGACGTCCACTGAATCCGTTAAGACCAATTTATCAATGATTTGTGTGTGCGCAATATCTCATGACCGAGAAAAACGAAACTTGGAATTTATAAATTTCATGGAAAAAATGAAGAGTTGAGTTGATTTTGAATGAAATTGAGAAACCGGAAGAGGAAGTTTACTGGACACACAAAATAATATATTTTTTTCAAAAAAAGAATCATCTGTGAGAAAAGTTTCAAATGAAATATGTTAGCAAAAATATTTGGAATATAAAATGTAATTTGCACTTTTCTTGTACATGCTTCTAATTTTAAGAAAAACTAAATTATATATTTAAGAATATATTTCAATGGGAATAAAAACTAAAATATTTTTAATATCTGTGTTTAATGTGTCAAATAATTGTGAAGTGTCAAAAATATGTGTCGTGTGCAATATTATAAAAGTAATATTTGTAATATTAATTAGAAAGTTTTGAAGACTAGATATTAATTGATTTCTATTTTCAAATAAATTCATAGTTACAATGAGAACAAAAAATTAAACAGGTTTAACATATGTATATCAAATAAATGTCGAAATAAAGTCATACGCAAGGAACAAGTCATACGTGTTCAGTTGGTTTTATATGTATAAGAAAGTAGTGTGGTGCCCACACCAGATTTTTCTTACTGATTTTTTCTGGATCATAAAACTTTAAGTTAGTTTTTCTGTTGTTTGTTCCAAATTTCATGACGAACAAGTTTTATTTAAAACTTTTTTTAAAGCTGCCCCTATAGTTGAAATAATCCAGTAATTGTTAAGCCCCGTTCTTGAAATATTATAGATCACAAAACTCTTTCTCCGCAACATAACTCCATCGTTCACCAACGACGCCGTCCATCGAATTCTTCAGGAAGTCGTGCCAATGTCAGCGGTCCGCCGGATCTACGTGGCTGGCCATTACGCGTTCGTGCACTTTGATACTCGAGTTCATGCCCAGTTAGCCAAAGACAGGCTGTCTGTCATTCATTTAGAAGGAGAGATGTTGGAGGTACACTGGGCAAGACCGAAGTACTTTACGAAAACTTCCAATTCTCATTGTCGGTGAGTGTATATTTTATTTTGATCTTGTTTAAAGACAGTCGCTTCCTTTGAGGCTAACTTAAGACATTTAACATCTAGTTTAAAGTGTTTAAAGACAGCCAAGCTCAAATCATTCTTAAAGCCAGCAGTCACATTCCCAAAATCACTCAACCTTTTAAAAATATTTGACGAAATATTATTCCGCTTCTTAGCGGTTTAAAATGTCAGGAGGCGACGCATCGCTCGCTGAGATCCCAACCAGACAAAGCGGACTCAACACAAACATGAAATTGTATTTGAACATTGAACACAGCTGAGACTGGCGGAGCTCTTTTCTCAGTTTTATTGTCATTTTAAATCTAACTTAAGTTATTTAACAGCTAGTTTAAAGTATTTAAATGTTAGTCAAGTCTTCAGCAAGGTTATTTATTTTATTTTTATTTTATTTTATTTTAATACAGCTACCCAACAGGCAAAGCCCAATGAAAGGGTAGGAAAAATGTATATAATACAAAAAGTATAACAATAAAGAATTACAATAAACAAAATTCATTAAAAATATAAATCATGAGCATACAATTTCTTATAAATATCTTTCAATGGAAAAAAGAATATATCAACTTCATCCACGTAACGATTGCTCAAATGGCACATACGAATAATAGGTGAAAACATGTAAATATTGGTACGAGCAGCTGGGATATAGAAACTATAGGATGAACTGGTATTAATTGAAGGAGCAGAGAAATTCAGGAGACTTAAACATAGCGGATCATCAATAGCATGATGAACTAATTTAGAAAGATGTATAATTGCATAATAACGTCTTCTGAAAGCCAATGATTTAAAACTGAATATATTTAGGAGGGTTTCATAAGAAAGTTGGTGATGTGGATATGATCTCATAATTTTAAAATAAATATATCTTAGAAATTTCTTTTGTATATTTTCAACTACTTTGCTGTGAACTTCATACAGTGGATCCCAAATCAGCGAGCAGTACTCAAGTTTTGATCTCACTAGAGAGAAATAAAGTGAAAAAATAGCTTGAATATTTAGGAAAGAACGTGTATTGCGAATGACAAAACCAAGCATTCTATTAGCAGAGGAAGTAATTGAATGAATATGAGGTATGAATGTCAATTTGCAGTCAAATATTACACCAAGATCACATATCGTTTCACATTTGATTAAAAGTTGGTTGTTTATTTTGTAGTCAAAATTAAAACAATTTTTTTTGCGCGTAAATGACATTAACTTGCATTTACTGATATTGAGATGGAGATTATTAATTTGACACCAATCATGTAAGTTATTTAAGTCGTCTTGAAGCAGTATGCAATCAGAATAGTTTGAAATATTGCGGAAGATTTTGAGATCATCAGCAAACATTAAAATTTCACTTTTAAATATAGAAGAAATATCATTAATGAATAGTAAAAATAAAAGTGGGCCTAGATTAGTTCCCTGGGGTATCCCGGAAGGAACATCATAATGGGAACTATTTTTCCCTAAGAAGTTAACAAAGAAATTTCTATTATTTAAATAAGATGAAATCAAGGAAATAAGTGAGTTCGATAATGAAAACGACTGCAGTTTATGAATTAAGATGTTATGTTCAATCCTGTCGAAAGCATTAGCAAAATCAGTATAAACTGTGTCAACTTGAACATTGGTATCTAAGGCAGAAGAAACAAAGTGTGTGAAATAACAGAGATTTGTTGAAGTTGACCTCTTAGACATAAAACCATGTTGACGAAAAGATAATTACGTTTTTACTTGACTGAATATTGTTTTATAAATTATGCTTTCAAAGATTTTACTAAAGTTAGAAACTAGCGCAATTGGTATATAATTTTGGATACAGGATTTGTCACCAGACTTGTGAACAGGAATTACACGGGCAATTTTCCAAACATCCGGAAAAATATTTGACTGAACTGCTAAATTGAAAATATGAAATAGAGCAAGTGAGAAAGGATACGCACAATCTTTTATTATCAAATTAGGTATTAAGTCAGGTCCACAAGACAAATTAGATTTAAGTTTCTTTAATTCAGTTTCAATATCGACATGAGAAATATTATTTAGTAATACGGGAATATCAGAAGTAGGGCTTAATTTAGGTAAGGGATCATTCGACGGAGGAGAGTAGACACTATGAAAATAAGCTGCGAAAGCATCTGCAATACCAGATGGCTTATTATAAGTTTGGTTATTAAAATTAAATGCAGATGGAAAAGTTGATGTATTCTTCTTTGAGTTAATAAAACCCCAAAATTTGTTGGGATCTGCAATAATAGAGTTTTCACAATTACGCACATAATTATTATATGAGACTTGTATATCTTTTTTAATTTGTGACCTGATAGTCTTATATTTAGCATAATAATGATCGTTGAATGGATTTTTTTTATACATCTTAAAATAATGGGTTTTACTTTTAAGAGATTTAATCATTTGTGATGTAAACCAGGGTGGATATTTTAAAACTCTGTGGAACTTCAAAGGAACACATTCTTTAATTATTGTATACAAATTACTGTAAAAATAATCACACGCTGCATTTACGTCACAAAATTGTTTCAACCTATCCCAGTTAAATGATAATATTCAGCTGTATAATTTCGGGAAATCAGCTTTTTTAAAATCGAAAGATTCAGATGTAGCATTATGTAGACAGTTTTCTGAAATGTTTTGATTAACAGAAACAATAACATTGAGAGCAGGATGGTGCCTATATTGCACATTAAATAAAGACTCATCAGATTTGACACTGCATGGTACATTAGATAATACTAAATCTAAGAGTCTGTTATTACAGTTATAAATGTAATTGTATTGCTTGGCATTAAAGAAAGACAAAAAATTATAACATAATATTACGTTACTATTAAACTCATTCGACACAAATTCGGGGATATTTAAATCACCAACAATTAAGAAGTTGTTATTTACCAAAAATGGAAGATTTTCAAAAAATTCAAACATACTGTTGTAACAATCATGATTCATAGCTGGTGGAACATAAATTGTAAAAATATAGAAATTCATACTTTCCAAAGAAAGTTTAGTACATATAATATCAATATTGATTGGTAAAAGAAATAAGTATTCATTAAGGTTAACAATAGTAGCATTAAGAGACTTCTTTATCAAAGTTAGCACACCACCACCACGTGAGAGATTAACAATTTTAAAATCACGGTCAGTACGAAACACCAAATATGAACCATCCGTAATTTCAGAATTTAAAACACTTTCATTGAGCCACGTTTCACTTAAACAAATAACGTCGTAGTCTGTAGATGAGAGGGTTGAACACAGTTTATCTAATTTAGAATTGAGGCCTTCAACGTTTTGATAGAAAATATTGAGTTGTGAATCCATGTTGGGTAGCGAAGAACTTAGTTTTTTCCCACTATTTCAGGATAACCTTTTTTGTATGAAATGTGAATATTATTTTCTCCTTGCGACTTGCGTTGCTTTAATTTAAGACAGTTGAAGCTAGCTTAAACCATTTAAAACCCCCAAATGTTTTAATTTCTCTTTTACAGCTCTCTTCCCCCAAGATTTCGCCGGAACCGACTCCCACCGCAACGGGAACCTTCACCACAGCAGGACCAGGAGTTCACGGTCCCACCCATGGTTACAACGCCTGTACAACACGTACCAACACGTCCGGTGCAAAATGTCCCCATTTCTTTACCAAACACTATTTCTGTACAAAATTTAGTACAAATACCAGCTGTTGAGATAAATAATAATAATTTTGAGGGTAGAAACCCACTTCCTTCTGTCCATCAGTACGCCACTGTGCAGTATCCCTACTACCCAACTCCCCAGATTATCTACCCACAGAATACTGTGCCGTTTTATACCCAATAATGGGCATAACATTTTTTTTATTACAAATTTTATCGAAATAATTCTTTTTACAATTGCATGTACTTATTTGGTTTATTTTAGACCAACAAAAAAAAACAAAAAACTTAAAATATTTTTAGGCAAGTTGGGAATTCATGAAAATAATTATTTTATGTTTTTAAAGTTTCGATAAATTTTATACTTGCGTTCTTAATAATTTTTACATCAAGATTATTTATAATTTACTAATCTTTAAAATGCGAATTTATTACAAAATTTATTCAAATGATTTTTTACGATAGCATGAACTTTTGTGGTTTTATTTGAGACAAAAAGAAACTATTTTTTAGGCAAGTTGAAAAATCATAGATATAATTTTATATTTTTATAATTTCGATAAATTTTGTAGGCGCATTTATAATGATTTTTATTTCAAGATTTTTTATAATTTAAAAATAATGTTCCTGTAAATCCTATTAATTTAATATTAATTATAATTATTTATGTTCAGAATAAATTTTTTTTGTATTTGTGTATATTTTGATGAAATAAATTATTTTCTACAATTCTAATGAAGCTACGAAGGTCAAATTTTAAATTTTATATTAACATGGTCAAGTTCCTAGCTGATTAAATTTTGGTGATAATCCATCAACCGGAAGTGGTATTTTACTTGAAGAGCAAAACAGTTTTTTTAGAATATCTCAGCAAATAATTGAGTTAGAGTCAAATTAATAAAAACTAAAAGATGTATATTGACTACAATTTTTTCTTTTCTGCTTGCGTCCGCCATTAGTCTGCCAAGAATAGCATGTATTGCATTGTTTGGTTTTTGGTTCGTGTTAAATGTTGTTTTTATGTATTTGTGAGATTTATAGTTTGAAAAAGTTTACGAATATAGTTTAATAGTTTTTTAACAGTGTAAATCATATTATTTATAATATCGTAGAAACCTAACTCTTAAAAATTACTAAATTTATATTATCTTTATATTTATATAATATTTATAGTGCAATAATTTCAAATTTCTTTATAATACAACATTAATTTTGCTACTAATAAGTAGGGAAATGTAAAAACAACGCAGTCCCAGTCAATACATTTGGCAGACTAATGGCGTCGACCCTGACCATGTCTACCCTTGTATATAGAGATACCCAAAAGCTAAGAAGTTCGAGTTGCCATCTGAGATTTTTGGTCGAACCCATCAACCGGAAGTAGTAGTGTTTTAGGCATATCTTAGTAAATATTAGAATTAGAATAAATTTTGTTGGTATTGGCTATTAACTACATTAGTTTTAGTTCGCCTTGTCGCCACTAGATACTTCCACATCGCGAAGGCTCAATTTTATTATTAATGGGTTCATTTACTAGAATCACAAAATGTCACATAAGTCATTTCTATTATGACTAGAGCCAAAAACATCGTACTGCTTATAAGAAGTTTACAAAATATTGGTAATTATTAAGATATTTGAGTTTTAAAATCGTTTATAATGACGTCAAAGTGTTATGCCGCAGCCGTATATCTATTCTATTCTGAATTCTTTGTACTTCTCCTATTACTGAGCTGTCTGATTGTCGAAGTGACAAAATAGTTGGCTACTAATTTGAAGGTTTTTTGATTTACTTTGAATTCTATTTTATTTATTTCTAACTAATAAATATTACTTTAGGTCGACTCAACGAAATTAAAGACTTGTTGAATGACATTTAGGTTAGCAAATGTATCAATGGTAATCAAACATTTAACTAAAATAATCTTACAGTTTAATGTTTCCTTCTGTAAAAATGGAATTCATTTTAATTGCTTGCCTTGAAAAGTTATTTTAATTCCATGTAAATAGTTTTCTATACAATAACTGCAATTATTTACAATCCCTACTGCTTTGAGATCCAAAAACACCTTTATAATGACGTCACATGTCACAACATTTAAAAAAAATCATTGTGGCGCAATGAATAACAATTAAGACTTTTTGGACGTGTAGATAGTCAACAATTTAGTTAAAGTTTAATAGTATATTATGATACAAGTGTTGTGACGAAACGTTTTCGTCACTCGCAGTTTAGATTTACCGATGATTCCGGAAACGTCCGGAACACCGGCAAATCATAAACTGCTCTCGTTTCAGCGGGAATGAGAGCAACCCCAGTTTTTTGTTAATAACTCCGGCTGTCTGTAACCGATTAAAATAAAATTATACTTTCCTAGCAGCAGAATTACAGGGCAAGCGATTGATGCTAGTATGATCTTCGTAAGGACACGAGAAACCCTTTCACCAAAGTACTGTAAGTTAACCCTATGTAAATACATGGTAGCGACCACGGACAACCCGCCCGAACATCCATAACAGTTTTCAACCCGATTCATTAACTTTTTTGTATATAAGCCGAGGGTCCGCGAACCGAAAACACAGTAGTTTACCTCATCTAATGACAGATAAATCGAGCAACACACCAAGAAGGAGCCAGCCAGCAAAATTCACCAGGGTAAGAGATACCATCTCTGTTTCCCGTCTTACCGTTCGCGTACCGTCCCGAGCCCTTCAGGCTACCTAGTTTTCACCGACATTGCGACTTGGAGGCCCTGACTGCGAGCCATCCTCGAGTCTTCGGACTGGAGAGTATCCTCGACTCGCAAGAGTGGAGAGCATCCTCGACTCGTGAGAGTGGAGTCACACACAAGTCACAACGTCGGCCACTTCTCCGTGTGCCTTCAGCATCCGCGGCTCCACAGTTGAGAGCACGATACCGTCTGCTTTGAGACCTGGAGGTACCCTCCGAGAGCGCCGTCATCCTCGAGCCTCCGGGCTGGAGAGAATCCTCGAGTCTTCGGACTGGAGAGCATCCTCGACTCGTAAGAGTGGAGAGTATCCTCGGCAGGCTTAGTCCAGGTCACAACGCGGGTCCGAAGAGATCAGAACACCAGGTCTCTTATCCCCCCCTGGAGACTGGAATAAGTGAATGAATTTGTATATTTGGGTAGTATGTTCTCGAGGGATGGACGTATTGACGGCAGATTGAAAGGCGGGTGTCTGCCGGGTGCAAGATTTTGGGTGCTCTGTGAATGTATTTAGAGATGCTCGATTGAGTGTTTATAATGGTGTGTTAGTGCCTACTGAATGTTGGGTATGGATGAAGAAGCATGAACGACGTATAACTGCTGTAGAAATGAGATATTTGAGAGGAGTGTGTGGGTATACGAGACTGATTGTATACGGGAATACATTGGTGTTTGGTGAGTGAGATTGAGAAGAATGTTGTTAAGAAAATGGGAGTGAGTCAGTTGAGGTGGTTTGGACATGTTGAGCGAATGTCGAATGAAAGGTTGGTGAAACTAATATATGTGGGTGAGATTGAAGGTGAACGATTGCGCGGGCGGCCGAGGAATAACTGGTTGAGTATGATTGACGGTTTGTTGCGTGAACGAATGATTCCCAGTGTGAAGAATAAACGATCATGTATGAATGTGGACGAAGCGAAAGTGGTGTGTCAGGATAGGAATGTTTGATTGTTGGTTGACTGTGTTTCTGGGTTCGTGCTACCCCACTAAGTGGGACATAGCGTGATGTTATGTATGTATGTATGTATAAAATCGTACGAATAATAAACCAAATGGATTATTGGAAAAATAAAATATGTAAATGTACCAATACGATTTACAGACGCAAGAAAACATTGGCTGGTACCACGAGCTCTGTTTTTGGGTGTTTTGGGCTCGGTTTTAGCGCTGGGCAATGTTGTAAAATTATTTTATTAAAAAATACTGCAAATAGAAGATACAGAGAAATGTATTATCCACCACTTTCATTTGAAGTACTTTTTTATAAAATAGTTTTAGAACATTGTACAGCGCTAAAACCGAGCTTAAAACACTGCTCCTAAAACACCTAAAAACAGAGCTCGTTACAAGTGAGGACACATTAATATTATAAACATCATAGCATTATTGTCATGTCGAAATGGTCTTTTTGCAATTAATATTTTTCTTTCTGACTGACATTTTTTCACATCCAAGTATTTGTTGATATTCGTGAAAACTGAAATTAAGGTTATGTATGAGCAGTGTTGCCAACCGAGTCAGTCAAATAATCCCTAAACCATCGCCCAAATATCCCTGGAATTCCCTAGATTTGCAATATGAATAAAATTTCAGTGTTGCGTTATTTTACCATAACAAACGTTCTCCGCTCACATAACTACTAAATTATATAATAAGTATATATGTCAAAACACAGGGTAAATTAATTGCGACATTGATATAAAGTAATCAAATAATAAATGTATTGAAAAATAATTACATGCAACACAACGTGACAATAGATAGCAGCACAATGTTCATTTATAAAGCGTAAACAAAGGATATTAGAATTATTTTAAATATCAAATTAAATAATTTTCGACACAAATTATTTTTAGTTAAATATCATACTAATTTGTAAAATTCCCTAGATTTTACTAAAAATTCCCTAATTCCCTATTGTTGTCAAAAATCCCTAGATATAGGGAAAAATCCCTAGGTTGGCAACACTGTGTATGAGTTGGCAATTGCTCAAACATATTTGTAAAGCTTATCCTATCAAATCTTACATTTAATTTTATATTCCATTAAATATTCAATAATTATTTTAAAGGCTTCATCGAAATCATAAACAATTTAAAACAACGTAGTTCCACCATTGAGTAAAGATATTATCTTTACTCAATGGTTCCACTCAAAGGTAAGAAAAATGGTACAGTCTTTGCCAAAGTAATTATAAGTGCGGCCACAACCGTTAGATGCCACCACATGTTTTATTTATACATATTTTAAATATATTTATAATTATTTTATTCAAGACAATAAAAATCAAAGTCAGATATGACAAAAATAAAATATATTTTGGAAGAATTATATGCAAACAAATACAACGTACAATACCAGTCTGTGCACTAATAATTTTTTTTTTTTTGAGTTTGGCATCGACTACTATGGTCATTAGCCTTCTCGATAGTTTTTAATTATTATTATTGGACGGCACGAAACACTTTAAAAATATCACAGATCGTTTAATGCCCGTCGGCAATGTCAGGGTTTAAAAATGCGGACAATCACATAAAAGATTAAAATGAATAAATAGATAAATAATATAAATAAATATATTAAAACTTCGCTAAACTATTCATAACCAATACAAACACGTTAAAATAATCTCATTGTTTAATGAATAAAAATGATGACAATCACATATTTCATTAAAATATATAAGTAAATAAATATAATAAATAAATAGATTACGGACATATTACGACATTCAAAGACAATACAAACACTTTAAAATCAAATCTCACGATACAGGTCACAAGCTTTAAGGAATTATAAAACGTCCTTAATCTTCCCATGGTCTGTTAACATTTTTGAAATGTTTCTACCGAAGCTGTAGAAACGTCTCACCGGTTCCAGTGCTGGACAATCGACCAAAATGTGTTGCACAGACAAAGGCACAATACAATGCTCGCAAGAGCGAGGATTTTGTCTTGTTAGTCTGTGCATATGTGTTAGCCTAGTATGGCCTAGTCTTAACCGGTGAACTTTAATCAGATCGGCCCTTGACAGACCTTTGGGAAGTAGCACTGGTGCTACTGATGGTTTTACTCGCCGCATATGGTTCTCAACCCTGTCCCACCCCAGTTGCCATTTATCGGATAGCCTGGTATAAAGCTGGCATCTTGCATCCGTATACGTAAGGACATGCGATTCTGGGTAGTCCAGTTCTGCTGCCCCACGTGCAGCCTCATCTGCCGATTCATTACCTTGTAACCCTAAATGACTAGGGACCCATAGAAATGTTACGTGTTTCCCAAGATCATCCAGATGTTTAAGTGAAGATAAGATCATCTGGATGATTGGGTTGTCGGAGAAGGGGTTTTGAATGGCAGTGAGTACACTAAGGGAGTCGCTGACTATAAGGAATTCGACGGAGTCCCTCTTGTATACGGAATACAAGAGAGCCTGCCATATAGCATACGCCTCGGTGGTGTAGACAGAGGCATCTTGTGGCATTGACCAGGAGTATGGGGTTTCATCAGCAACTACGGCTGATCCGGCCCCATTATTGGCTTTCGAACCATCAGTATATAAAATAGAACTAGATTTGTGACCATCCAGTATAGCAAGGAACTTCTGTTTAATAAGATCGGGAGGAGTTTCCTTCTTATCATACACTATAAGATCCTGGATAACCTGAACTGGTGGAACAGTCCAGGGAGGTATTTCCAGGAATCCTATTTGTGTGATTTCGGGTATCTCATATTCTAATTCACCCAGAAGTTCACTAGCTCGGGCACAGAGTGGCTTACATAAAAGTTGTGACATGTATTGATTATTAAAAAGAATTCTAAAGTTTTTATGGTTACGTTGTGCTCTAATCTTACATAAGTAAGAGACACTGAATTTGGACCTACGAATACTGAGAGGCGCTAGACCCGACTCGCAGCAAAGATTTGCTGTAGGCGTACTAGGATAGGCACCGATGCAATATCGGATGCCCAGATGGTGTACCGGATCTAGCGTTCTCAGTAATGTCCTCGAGGCAGATGCATAAACAATGCATCCATAATCAATTTTAGATAGGACAATTGATTGGTATATCCGCAGCATGGTTCTTGGTGCCGCTCCCCATCTTGTGCCAGCTAACTTCTTAAGGAGGTTCAAAGCCCGAAGGCATTTGACCTTTAAATTCTTAAGGTGTTCTCTCCAGGTAAGTTTGGGGTCAAAAACCATACCAAGAAACCTTACGCTGTTTTTACACCGAATCCCATTCCCATTGATTGAAAGATAGGGCCCATAATGTGGTCTGTTAAGTTTGCAAAAGTGTACACAATTGGTTTTTTCGTGGGAAAATTTAAATCCAATACTTGCAGCGTTGTGAATGACCTGATCGACTGCCGTCCGTAATTTTCTGTTGATGTCCCCCATTCTTTTAGCAGAGTAAAAGATGGCAAGATCATCAACATACAGAGATACACCTACAGAATTGCTGAGGTTGGATACCAGGTCATTTACCGCTATAGCAAACAGGGTAACGCTTAGAGTTGAGCCTTGCGGTACACCATTCTCCAGAGTCCTGGAGGAGGACAGGCTAGTACCGACTCGAACTCTAAACTTGCGTTCCGTCATGAAAGACGATATAAATAGCGGCAAATTTCCACGAAATCCCCAATTGTGTAATTTCACCATGATGTGGTGTCTCCATGTCATGTCATAGGCCTTTTCTAGGTCGAAGAACACTGAGACCAAGTGTTCTCGGTTCTTAAATGCCGTGCGTATCGAATGTTCGAGGTACACTAGTTAATCGGTCGTTGAGCGGTATTCACGAAAACCAGATTGGTGCTCGCTGAGCATTTTGCTCTTCTCGAGACACCACATTAACCGGTTTTTGACCATTTTCTCAACTAGCTTCCCCAAACAAGATGTAAGGCTTATCGGCCTATAGCTTGACGCGTGAAGAAGATCCTTTCCTGCTTTTGGGATAGGCACTATAATTGCCTCTTTCCAAATCGCAGAATAGGTGCCCACAGACCACATTCTGTTGAAAGCTGAGAGAAGGAGCAATTTGAACTCAGGAGGTAGGTGTTTTAGCATCTCGTTGCAGATATCGTCCTGTCCTGGGGATGAAGAATGCGATTCAGAGATCGCTTGATCCAGTTCGATCAGAGTGAAAGGTGAGTTGTAGTCGTGGACTTCATATGAGTTGAAGTCCAACTCACCTTCCCTGTCAGATTTGGTGGCAAGGAAATCCGGATCGTAGTTCTCTGAACTACTTGCCATCTCAAACTGATCTGCCAGACGTTCGGCAATACTTTCTGGATCTGTTGTGATGCTTTCTTCATCCCATTGCAGGTAAGTAATTGGGGGAGAGTAGCCTCTACCCATGATGCGGTTAACGCGACACCAAACCTCCGTAGTTGTATCAGACGATATGCCTGATACATATGTGTTCCAGGATTCTCTCTTACTCTCAAGCATAGTTTTACGAGCAAAGGCTCGGGCCCGTTTAAAATGAATGAGGTTATCCTCTGTTGGATAACTCTTAAATTTATTAAACGCTGACTTTTTCTTCTTTACAGCTTCCTTTACCTTTGCGTTCCACCACGGTATTATCCGTTGAACGGGTTTGGCCGTGGTGTGCAGGATACCTCTTTCGGCAGCTGCAAGGATACTATTTGTCAGCGTTTCAATATCTTGGAGAACATCATCCGTTTCAGGTGGATACTCTAAAGCTGCACTGAATGTAGGCCAGTCAGCTTTGTCAAAATGCCACTTAGGTCGTAGGACTTGATGTTTTCGACGTGTATCTGTAGTGATCAAGATAGGGAAATGATCACTATCATACAGATCATCGAGAACACGCCAGTTATAATTATTCAGTAGTCGGGAGGATATAATAGACAGGTCTATTGCCGAATAGTCCCTAGAGCGGGCATTGAAGTAGGTGGGTGAACCAGTGTTCATAAGAGCAATCTCTGGAAATTCCAGGAGTTGCTCGATGATTCGGCCTCGTTGGTTTCTGTACGCTGATCCCCAGATCTCATTGTGGGCGTTGAAATCGCCCACCAGCAGTATTGGAGGTGGCAGTTGTTCTATGATATTTAAAATATCTTCTCTGTTCCAGCTATCATCAGGTAAGTAAACGTTACAAACCGTCAGATTCACTGGAACAGATATCCGAACTGCTACTGCTTGGAGGTTGGTGGCGAGAGAAACTGGTTCAAAGCGTACATCGTGCCTTAGAATGGTGGCTACACCACCTCTAACCCTGACATTGGGTTCCATATCCTTCCGAACTACTGAATAATTTCTAAGTGTATATGGCTGATCTGGTTTGAAATGCGTTTCTTGCAGACACGTAACTATAGGGTTATGTACTGCAAGAAGTGCTTTCAGGCTACAGTAGTGGTATATACATCCACGTATATTCCACTGGATGATGTTCTCCATTATAATAAATATATAAATAAAATAAATAAAACAAATAGATTAAACAAATATATAAATAGATAAAAACAGAATTAAAATTTAGTGGACATATTAAAATGAACATAATAAATAACATAAATAAATAAATAAATAAATAAAATTACTAAAAAAGGGTCTGCTAGGTTTTGACTTTCCTAGCTTTCCCTTTTGGCCACCCTTTTTTCCTCTTCGTCTGCGAAGAGGAGGAAGCGGAGAGTTCCTCTTCACTAGAGGTAAGTTCTCCGTCCCTCTTTCTTTTCTCCGAAGCAGCTTCGGAGGCTGTCGGGCTAGGGTTGCGTCTAGTTGGTGACCGGTGTGGCCTAGGCGCTGGTTTCACAAAACTGTCTTTGGCCACAAAGACAGTTTTTAAGGCTGCTACGAGTTGTGGTAACAATTCTTTAACAAAGGACACTGTGTCCGGTTTTTGGCTTGTATGTGAACTGGTAGCTGCCGAGTAGGAAACTCCTGGATTAGGAGTTCGGACAACCACCTTATTCTTTGCCTCAAAATATGAAATATTCTCCCGTGCTTTTAATTCCTGGATTGCGGATTCCTGTTTGAATACAGAACAGTTTCTAGAGCGGGCAGAATGGTTCCCTTTACAGTTTACACACTGCAAAGGTTCCTCGCAGCTTTTCCCTTCGCTAGATCCGCAAACGCAGTCCTGGGGGTTTGTGCATCTCATGGAAGTGTGTCCAAACCGCTGGCATTTAAAACATCTCATTGGAGCCGGAATATACAATCTTACTTTAAGAGAGTAAAAGGCTACTTTTATTTTGTCTGGGAGTGACGGTTTATTAAATGTGAGAATGTGATTGGGAGTATCCACAAGCTCACCATTTTCGCGTTTCTTAATCCTTCTGACATCGGTAACCCCTTGATTTTTGAGCTCCTCACTAATTTCTTCAACGCTGCAATTCAGAAGGTCTCTACAGAAAACGACCCCTTTACTGTGGTTCATTGTTCTATGAGGGAGAACTTCTACCTCGTAACTACCCAGCTTTCTCAGTGATAACAGTCTTTCAGCCTGAGCGGCTGAGACGGTTTCAACAAAAAGTCCTTCTCTCATTTTTCTTGCATTCTTAACATTGCCGACTGTACCATATAATAATTTATTTAACACAAATGGGCTCTCTTTATCAAAATTACCATTAAGGTTCTTCACGACCAGAAATCTAGGTGTAGGCCCCTTCCCCTGGCTCGTGTTATTACTCCCCGCAAGGGAGTCTTTGTTTTTTAGCGGGGTTTTCTCCCCGGGAGTATTTCCCGCCCCTCCAGGCGTGCCATTTTTATCGGCCGGCTTGCCGTTCTTTATTTCCCCCTCAGTATGCATCCCAATCGCGGTTGTCCAGCGCATCGTATGAGAAGGAGCGGGTCGGCAGGTTGGGAACGGGTATACCCTCGGACAAGGTGTCCTACCCCAGTTCCCTGAGGCCCAACCACCGTTTAAACAATCCCGGAAATCACGGACGGATCGTACTCGCTCTGAGAAATAGGGGCTCCGACACCCCTACCCATCTCATACTTCCTGATCAAGTTATGAACATAAAATTTTTCTTGACTGGAAGGGTTGATGAAGACAAACGAAAATTACTGGAATTCAGTCAATTTTATTATAACAATTTTTCTCTGTCGACCGGTTTCGGCTCCTCTTGAGCCTTCTTCAGGAGCTGAAGTATAATTACAAACATAAATTTACAATTACAATTATGCACATGTGTATACATATATATATAATACAGAACTACTTACATGAGAAAATTTAAAATGGTATAATATTTAATATATAACAAAATTTAAAAATAAATGCCATCTGGAGCAATTGGATTCCGTCAAAAGTTTAAAAAATTTTAACATAGGTCAAAAAATAAAAACTAAGAACAAAAGTTCTGCGTGACACACCCATGGAACTCTACTTAAGTAATGTTTGTTTTGGCAAGTTAAAACATATTATTTATTTCCCGCGGTTTTTTAAAAATTTGTACTTTATGTTTTTTGCGTTTATTTAGAAAATGTAATTTTTTATTGTGTATGAATTTTATCTTTATTATTTAAATTATATTTTAAAACATTAGTGTATATTTTACTTATGTATAAAGTGTCTGTCCTGAAATTAACATTATTTTTATCCTGTTGTATATATAGCATTTCAAGCGTCAGTCTCTTATTTAGATTTTTCTCTTTGTCTATTATTTTTATTTCATTGAATTTAAACGCGTGATTATTTTTTGTGGCGTGATCTACCAAGGCCCATTTTCCTGTTGTTTGTTTAGTTTTTTTGTGAGTTACAGTTTCTTTTGTGTTCATCTAGTCTGGTTTTTAGGTAGCGTTTTGTTTGACCCGCATATTGGGCTGAACAATCACCACATGGAATTAATTTTTAGGTATTAAAAATGACATGAAGAACAATTTCTCATTTGACAGAAGTAGCAATAAACAAAATATTCACTTTTTTCATTCATGGCACTCTAATTAATATCATATTTAGGAAAAATTAATTCAAAATTTTATGAAATTTTTTTGGAAAATTTGGTTATGTAAGGGTATTAAAATTTTATATCGTTGGATTCAGAATAAAGAGCTCTATTGAATGCATAAATAAAAAATATATGTTTCTATTTAAAATAGAAAAGTTGGTATCCATATTTTGAGAACCACTGGTAGAATTTCTTTTTTCAGTTTATCATTGAAATACCTATGTGAAATAGAGATTCTTTGCTAATTTAACCAACTTCGTATCTCTTCTAGTTCTCGAGATCGCAATGGTAGCCACTTAAAAATGAACACCCTGTATAATGTTTTATACCTACGTTTGTAGATAAAAGTCCAAAGTTTTGTAATAAATTTTAAAAAGCTAATTTTGTTTGCACATTATACATGAACATAATTTTCAAAGTAGTCAAATATATGCCACACATTCCCATCAACGACTACAGTAATGCAAATAATGTGTATATTTATAAATATAATCGTCTATAACATACTAAAATTAATTTACATTTGAATTGTAGTATGTTATAGACGATTATATTTATAAATATACGAAATATTTTCATTACTGTTGTCGTTCATGGGAATTAGAAATTCAGTATCAAAATTCTGAATTTTTGACCAACTAGACTTCAACGAATATTTTTTTATAGTTTCATGTTTTAGCTATTCTTTTCATCCACATATATAAATACTAGAATGTTCAAAGACTTCGCAGTAATAATTGTTTTGTTTTTCGATACGAATAATTGTAAGAAATAATTTATTCAAATTTGAATTTGTAAAACACAATTCATGGGAGTGAAGCTAGCCTAACGGAAATATTCGTTTTTAGCCTGTGAAATGTACTACAAATTTTGACAGATGGAGATAAAATAATGTATCAGGTTGTTGGACCATAAAGAACATGAAAATTAATGAAGAATACAAATTTGCTGCTTGAAATTTGTGTAACTATTTAATTTTTTTGTTATATTTATTGTTTTTAGAACTTATTTGATTCTAGCGCGAGGGGGAAATCACGACAACAATCCTTGTACACCTAGTCAAAAATCATGATTGCATTCATCTACAATCCATAAAATTTGTAAATAAAATCTTGTAATCTTTGCCAATCTCTAAAATCTCTACAGTCTCTTTGAAAATCTTAACAATCTTCGTAAAAGTCTGTACAATCTCTTAAAAATCCGTTAAATCACTATTAAAATCCATAAAATCATTAAAATCCGTAAAATCTTCGTTAAAATCAGTAAAATTCTTGGAAAGTCATATTATTTTATCACAATAAACCTGTATTTATCA
Organism: Poecilus cupreus; assembly: GCA_963942605.1. Classification (NCBI taxonomy): domain Eukaryota; kingdom Metazoa; phylum Arthropoda; class Insecta; order Coleoptera; family Carabidae; genus Poecilus; species Poecilus cupreus. The sequence continues at coordinate 24,383,020 of OZ012713.1, read as the reverse complement.
TTGACAATAAAGTTTGAATATAGTGATTACAATATTTGTACACCAAACTATATATTAGTGCGTAATATTTAATTATTTTTATTTTTTCTTAATTTTATTTGTGTACAAAACAGAAACAGACTACAATTATTGTTCTCGTAAAAAATGTTATATTTACAGAAATAAAAACAAAAATAATGTATAACATGTAAATATAATATTGCAAATAATTCTTTCATATTTTACACTTTTAAATTGTTATTGCCATCATACCGGGTGTCTCAAGAAAAGTACACAGTATAACTTGTAATTATATATTTTTAAATAATCCAAAGGGAAAAATTGTGTTACCATGACAAACTTCTCATTTAATATTGTGATCCTAATTAATAAATAAAAGTAGTTTTCATATTTATTGGATTTTTTCCTTATATCGTAGATAAAATATTGTACGTCACACATACGTACAGTGTCTTTAGTCAGTCAGGGGTCATTCGTAAGTAAAGACTAGCTTTACGTACTTGTATCTTAAATAACTATTTTATAAATTACATTTATTATTAATAGGTTTTGCTAAAATTAATTGCTTTGATCATTAAAAATTCCACGTCTTGTGCATCTTTTAAGAATTGATAAACTTCTGCTGCGCTTTTGACTTTTTAGGTTAGCCGCCACCATTTTTTTTTCTTCTAACGAAAAAATTTATTTTCGGGAATTTGCTTATATCAGTATTATTTCTAACCACCAATATTGCTTTCAACATCGAATATTGCGCTCAAAGGATAGAAGCTTTCACAATTTGTGTATTATCATAAAACAAAGAAGCAGCACAGTTTCCGATCCATGTATTTTCGTGTTACATTTAGTTTCGAATTGTTTTTATATAATTTTTTAGATTTTTTTCGGCAGTAATTCCTCTGTAGATCTGTAGCTCTTCAAATTATCCATAATTAAACGTAACTCAAAACAAAATTTGCATAGTGATATCGTTATTATTAAAGCCATTCATTTTCAATTTGTGAAGTAAACGAGTATGTAATTTAAAGCCTTAAATATTAATTATTATATAAAATATATTGCTGGAAAGAATGTTGGAAGTGCAAAAATTGTGTATATACCACAGGACTGAAGTGCCTTTAAAAGAACATTTTAAATTAAATCGTTATGATTTTATTTTAAACTACTCTTGAGGAATCTTCGATAAAAATTCGAATAAATAATAACAAAAAAAAAACATTTAATTCTCAGGTCAAATAATATTATTTGTTCCAAATACATACATATATATTCTACACGTAGTTTACTTTTTATCAGCAAATAATTTATACCGAGTATGATCGTAGACTGAAAAATGAATCCTAATGCTTCACTCATGTAATAATGGAAAATATTTTGTTGCTAAAATCTGTATTTTGTTACAGTAAAGTGTAAATTACCATACACTACTTAATTTTTTACATTGATTTTGTTAATAAAACTGTCGTCTTTAAGTATTTAAGTATATGAATTCTATATTTTTTATAAACTTTTTTATTATAAATCCTTACAGTCTTCATTATTTTCCGTAATTATCTTTATAATTTGATGTGAAATCCTTGCATTCCCTTATAAAATCTAAACAATCTTAAAAATCCATAACGTAATCTTCAAAATCTTATTATTAATTCAATGAATGCTTGCAATCCCGTAACAATCTCTAAAATCATTGTAAATCTGTTTACAGTCTCAAAAATCTTTAAAGTCTATGTACAATCTGCAAGGATTGCAGTCAGTTGTACGGTATGGACCTTAGTGATTTCCCCCTCGTTCTAGCGTATCTGTTTAACCTATAATTTTATTTTAGCAAACATAATTTAACGTACGATGTTACTTCTTAAATGATAATAAACAATTTAATAACAGAGATATATTCTGGCATAGTCATTTATTCTTACTGTAACCTCAATTACTTTTACATAAAAATATAAACGAATATTATGTTAAAATGTAGAATCAACGTTTATAATGTTGATATTTAGTTCAGAATATTTGTATGAATAATGCACCAATGATTGGAGTTGCACAATTTGTAAAAGAAAAATCCTAGATATACAATTGTTGCTGTTTGATCTTTAGGTATGTAATGCAGTTTAAAGCTACTAATAAATTACAGTAATATGTACAAACATATTATATATGTTTCTGTAAGTCCTCAGTGAAATATAGGACCTTTACAAAGTGCCTCCATCTGACTTTGTTGCTGGCTAGATTTTTTTACTTCCGCCCATGTTTTGTAAACATCTTCAGTCTCCTTCGGGTCAGATCGTATCCAGGTTATTTTAGGACGGCCTCTTCCGTGGCTACCTTGTGTGTTCAGTCGAGGGCTTCTTGGGCGATGTTGCTGTCGTTTTTCACAGAGTGTGTTTGGTCCAGTTTTATTTTCGACGGCGAATTTCAAATTTATGTTCTACGTTATGGGTTCTCTAGCATAGTTCATAGTTTGTATATTGTTTGGCCAAAATATACTCAATATAATTCTCAGACAGTGGTTAACAAACCCTTGTTTACAAATTCTCTCAAAGTCATTACCAGGAAGGCAATATGTTTTGAGCGTCACCACCAGCAGCTCTAACCAGGATGTACAATTAATCTGTAATAGTACTATTTGCGATTTCCACCGATGTGACAATGACATTCACATTGCTCAGTATTTGTTTTTGATTTTTCAAATTCCTCTTTAATTATTATATTTTAATTTGCACGTATCCGTTTAAAAAATAAAAATATTGATGTATACAAATTATTTTCAAATAAAAACGTTTCTTTTCGAAAGTTACCTTTACATTTAATTATGTTTAAATTTATTATTTCCATTGTGCACATTTTTTTTATATCAATATACATTTCTTGTGAATTTATGGTGTGTTATTTTTGAACGCGCGCCAATGCCCCTACCAAATGTATCTACATACTACATATACGATAACAATTTCAAAAATTCCTTCAGAACGCGTATGTTTGACCTTAACTTCATATTTATTAGATTTGCATTTGCGATTTTTGTAAATAATGTAATATATAATTATTTCTACTTTATAACTTGAAGAAAACATCTCTCACACGTCTTTTAAGCAATGTTCCCAAACCTACTAAAGAGAAGAAAACAAATATCTATTATTAAGGTCAAACATACGCGTTTCTGAACGGATTTTTGAAATTGTTATCGTGTTTGTAGGGCTTCTTATGCTCCTGACAAGAATGTATAACATAACCAATCACAAAGTGTCTGTAGATACACTTGGTAGGGGCATTGGCGCGCGTTCAAAAATACCATAAATTCGAACATGTAATCACAAAAAAATGTATATTTATATAAAAAATGTGCACAATGGAAAATAAAAATAAAAAATTTAAACATAATTAAATACAAAGGTAAGTAAATCTATTTGATACTAGCTACCGAAATTAATAAGTACTTGCTATTCAAGAAACATCGCATTTCTTTCAAGATGCTTCATGTTTGTTGTATCATAAATATGGGTGAATGATAAATCAACTGGTGGAAAGCGATTTCATCGTGGAATGGAGAGAGCGGTGGTTAAGTGTACGACCACATCGCACAGCTAGCAGTGCAAAAATGCATTTGGTGTAAACTTTTCGGAAGCAACCAACAATCTCGATGTCCGAGTGCGACATGGTGATGATTTCATGAATTTTGTCGCCTCGATGCCGGCAGAGATCTCTTATGTTCCAGGAGGCGAAGTAAGTTGGATTTTGAGAGAATTTGTAAACAAGAGTTTGTTAACCACTGTCTGAGAATTATATTGAGCATATTTTGGCCAAACAATATACAAACCATGAGCTATGCTAGAGAACCCACAACGGAGAACATAATGATGTTTACAAAACATGGGCGGAAGTAAAACATCTAGCCAGCAACAGAGTCAGATGGAGGCACTTTGTAGAGGTCCTATATTTCACTGAGGACTTACAGGAACATATACCGGGTGTCTGTCTTAAAGGTGTACATAGGAGATTAACATGGGAAATCAGTTTTTTGCGTGCTGTTGCTCGGTGTTCTATCGGACAACAATGATTGTACTACCAATCGAAAGATATCATTTTTCTGAATCAAATGATGTAAAATACATTACAATTTAGTAGTAATTTGGTTCCGTAAATTAATTTTTAAATTTTGAAAATCCTGCGTTTTATTCAGTTTTTATCGAAAATAAATGTAGTCACCTATGACTGTTTTGTTTTGATTTCTGTCAAGCTATTTATTTGAGGTTTCTGTCAATTTGTAAAATATGGTTATATTCAGTAATGACAAGCGTACTTTTATAATTTTTGCGTAAAGATTTTATTAAATAAATTAAAGTCTAAAAACCAGTTTTCTTTAAATAATATTAATTTATTAAGAGTTAAGTTTTTTTTAAACCGATGACAAAAAATTTCATTTTTATTAGCTCTGTTTTGTATATCTTCACAAAATATTCTTCCACTTTCTACGTCAAATGGAAAAAAGTTCTTGATTGCAGTGCATTTTGTAGAAATAAAAAGAACTTTTTTTAAAAAAATATGAACGATGTACACCCAATTAATTTCCAAAAAATCTCATTTATCATTCCTAAAACCCTTTCTTCCAATAAAGCACGTTCTTCTGCTCTTGCTAAATTGCAATTACTAAGCTCACGTGTATTTTTCGTGGATACTGGCATTTGTGGTTGCACTTGGATTTGGTCGATTCATAAACTTAATAGAAAATAGATCTCGCACTCTGAGCTAACTGTTTCCTCCAAAAAATAGTTTTACTATAAAAATACGCTCTTCAGTAGTATAACTAGCCATATTTTTACAAATTGTCTTAAACAAGTCCAAAAGTCAGCAACGTCAAATAAATAGCTTGACAGAAATCAAAACAAAACAGTCATGGATGACTATATTTATTTACGATAAAAATTGAATAAACCGGAGAATTCTCAAAATTTAAAAATTAATTTACGGAACCAAATTACCCACTAAATAGTAGTGTATTTTACATCGTTTGATTCAGAAAAATGATGTCTTTCGATTGGTACTACAATGATTGTTGTCCAATAGAACACCGAGCAACAGCACGCAAAAATCTGATTTCCCATGTTAATCTCCTATGTACACCTTTAAGACAGACACCCGGTATAATATGTTTGTACATATTCATGTAATTTATTAGTAGCTTTAAACTGTATTACATACCTAAACATAACACAGCAAACAGCAACAATTGTTTATCTAGGATGTTTCTTTGACAAATTGTGCAATTCCAATCATTGGTGCATTATTCTTACAAATATTCTGAACTAAATATCAACATTATAAACGTTGATTCTAGTGTAATTAAACTTACATGCTCAGCACCCAAAGTATCACATTTACTCCTAATAACACAATATACTATATTTCTGAACAACAATTAATGATATTTATACCTTGAACCACGCGATCCAAATAATGCATCTCCATTATAGCGTCGTATGTTATTTTGCCGTCATGTTTTTTCAACACGCGCACGATTTCTTCTCTGACTTTGTTTTGAATTGTTTGGTTTTGTGATAATTCAAACAAAGTCCAAGCCATTGTTGTTGAAGAAGTATCAAATCCGGCTACAAAGAATAAAAACACTTGCGCAGACAATTCATTCATGGATAATTTATCTGCTTCATTTTCTTTGTCATCTTGATGTTCCTTTTCGTGTTCATCATCTTCTAAGATTCCGTTGATCTTAAGCTGAATTAAAAGTTGTAAAAAATCATTTCTAGTTATGTTATGTTTTTCACGATATTCAACTGTTTCTTTGACAAGATTTCTGTAGAAAATATCCATATCCTTGTTACTAATTTTCACTTTGAAGAGTTTTGCAACTTTTGGTAATAACATACAAAAACATAATCTTACTCTATCGAGTCCAACTGGCGCAAGTATTTTCACACCCAATTTACTGAATTTCGTGTCAGGATCTTTAAAACTATTGCATTCGATTCCAAACGCACAAGACCCAATTACATTAGTTGTATATTGAACTAAAATTTGTTTAATATTAATTGGTTCATTTTTACGTATCGATTCATTTAAACAATCTTTCAGTTCGACACTGCACTCCACTAAAGCTTGAAACATTTTCTTCAGTTTTGTAGTACTAAACGTAGGACTAAACTTTGCTCTCAAATTTTTCCATTTCTGTCCTTCTAAAGTAAACAAATTTGCAGTCAATGGGTCGTTTTCTGCATCGTGGAAGTGTCCTCTATCGTTAAAATGTCCGAAATTTCTAGATAATATAAATTTAATTAATTCGGTATCCACGGGCACAAAGCATGGTTTGCAGAAAACGTATGTGCCGAAATATCTATGGCCTTTTGCTTTCATTTCATTGTAGTAATTAGTTAGTACGAGCGTAGGGTGCAGTTTTAGAGTTATGGACTCTTTGAAATCGTCAAATGGGAACTTCGGATTCAGATAGGGAACGCGCAGATTCTTCCAATGCGTGTAGCGATACGTGAAGTATAAATAAACAGCGCAAAACACAGAAACTATCACAGCTTTTATATCATATAACGCGTACCCTGTTAAGAACACCATGTTTGTAGCTAGTTACATAGATATTGCGATTATGTTACAAATTCTTTGATTTAATATGATTCCGTAGAGACCTTGGCTGCAAAACCAGATCACGAATATTTTAATTTTGATAACAAACTGGTAGGCAATATTAGAATTCAAGGATCTTTTTTTTAAATATAATCTTCCGCAGTGTTTTTGTTACAAAATCTGTGAAAATAAATTACATTTCATGTAGGGTTAATTATATACAATTATTAACTAAATTACAAATTTATTGATTTATAAATAAAATGATTATAATAAACAAAATACAACATTCTGGTTCCATGTTATTGAGATAATTTATGAAGCTCCTGTTGATAAAATCACGCGTATCGCGATTTCTTTGGTTGCGTCGGACCATCTTCGTCGGAATCTAAAGGTCCCATAACACCGGAAGGAAAAGGCATCCCTAACTCCTTTGCGCGTTTCTCGAAATATTTTAATAAACGGACTCCACACCTGAACAGCAAGAACATTCATTAGTTTGTGTGTTTTCTTCCAGTGTTTACAATAACACTTACTTATATACAATTGCCTCGGAATTATTGTAAGTATCGCAGTTCTCAAAGACTAATGCTGAGTCTGTCATCACTTCGGCATCACATTTGTATTCGCCCATGTTTAGTTTGTATTTTATTTTGCCGAAATCCATTGGCTTTGTAATTATTTCATAATAATCTGGCATCTATATAAAATCAATTTGTATATAAAATTTTCTATCTTCGGGGTTGTTATTTGACGGAGGTGCATGTGCAAAAATATATGTCAACAAGAATGAAAAACATCTTTTTGTTTCTGCAGTAGCTATAATATTATTAAATGTAGCTATAATAAATTAAAACAGAAACAACAAAAAAGGAAATCGAGTAACTACAACGCAAAAACAATTTTTTTTAGGAAACTTTATTTAAATTGTAGTATATCTGCGGTTTTAAATAATCTTATTTGTTATTCATGAAGCCGCAAGTTTTTCTAAAAATGTTGTGACAGAGTTGTCTTAAGTTGTAGATCTCAAACAGTATTGATTGTAAATAATTGTAGGCACATAAATGTTCTATTTTATTAGTTAAGGACCGGTATTACTTTAGATAAACTAGAGTTTTATCAAAATCACAGCTCAATAATATATTACACATTATGGGGTAAAAAGCTCCATGGTAACGCGTCGGGCTGTGGATCGTGGGATCCTCAGTTCGAATCCCACTGCTGACAGTTGCCAATTTAAATTTACCCCTGTGGTTCCTCCTTCACTAACATCTTTGGGGGCTATGATTTGCCGGCTGGTATCCACACTTCATCTGCGTAAACAGAGTGCCACACCCATAATGGGTAAAAGGCGTGATGATATATTTATTTATTTTATTTTAAGGGAGAGAAGTGTATGATTTTTTCCCGCGAAGTAAATTGAAGCGTACACTTCTCTCCTGGGGTGTATATAATATTTTTTTCACGACCCCAATGTTTATTATGGTTTTTATGTATTCCAAAATTATTTGAATTGTAATATAATTTATGATAAGTTACCTTTGTTTTGTTTAATTTTATTCCCTTTTCACATTATTTGAGATGGTAGAGAAAATGCACAAATCTCCCGTAGTTAGGAAAGTGACTGTTTCTGTCATGATGTAATAATAAAAATTAATAAAACTGAAACGATCACTAACGTTGAAAATGCGAGGCGAGAGAGACAGTTTGTTGAGGGCTATCTGTCTTTGTCGTACAATATTTTTATATAGCAACCGTTCTACAACCAAGTGTTGGCTCATATTTCACTTTCGTAAAAGACTGTAGTTTTTCTCCAGGTCGTGAAAAAATGATGATTATTATTTTAACTGTCATCTTTTGAAGTTATATTTTTGTTTATTTCATTTATAAATTACAAAGTTACAAAATTCCGGTCCTGAATGGAATTAAAATAACTTTTTGTGGCAAATAATTAAACTTGATTTTAAGCGATTTTCAGATTACAGAAACAATAAATTAGTGGCAATTAATGACTGACCTCATGTTTGGTGACTGGCCGAGTAAAAGGCAACGCATCCTTATGTTTCATGACATCAGAAAGAAGTTCTTGCAGAGCAACATTATGTAGAAGCATATCGTCATCCTCGCCGGTTTTCTCTTGGGTTCTTCGTGCGGATCGCCTTTGAGGAGCTTCTTCACTGCTGCTGCACAGAAGTTAATAGAATGTTATTTGCATAACTACAAATGTATTAGTAGCGGATTAAAAAGACATAAGCGCCCAATGCGAATCATAATAATTTTTATTTCGTTTGGGCGCCCCGGTTAGAAGAAATCTTTTAAAGTTATACAACAAATTTCTTGTCATTGTTTATTATACTCACCTAACTTTAAAAGATTTCTTTATCAAGCACAACATCAATTATAAATTAAACACTAATATTAAATTCAGATGGTTACGCAGAAAAACTTTCTTAAAATATACAATAAAAATTCCGTTCCAATTTTTTTCAGATCAATTTTGAAGATTTTTGTATCTAATTTATAGGATATATATATTTACGATTAAACAGGATAAAGCATAATTTAAAAAACGCATGTAATCACCCGTGACGACAGAGGTGCTGTCGGTGAAAGATAGCAACCTCGTCGACCAGATTCCTCCCTGAAAAACTGTCAACAAGGGAAATATGTTTTCCGGAAGCTCTGTGGAGTTGGGTAGGGTTCTTGAAGAATGAATAAATTCTGTATGTGTAACAATAATTTTATTTATTAATATCTTTTATTATACAGACAATAATTAAATGGATCCAGTGCCTTCGGCCAACGGATCTCAGAACTTTAAATGTTATTTATTAATTATTTACCTTGAAGTATTTGTTTTTACTTTATAACGGACGATTGGTAACGGACAGAGACACGTCACCTAATTTGCTTTCAGCGGACTTGACACACTGAGAGGTTAGGTTGACCTGTAGCGGACTGATCTCACCACGGGTCTGTCCACAAATTAGAAACATAATCAGATCGCCCTCTCTATGGTTACGAGTCTTGAGCATAAGTGCTGCACCCGCAGGGGGGTGTAGTGACACTAAAATTAGACAAGGATGACAATATAAGGATAGAAGATTGTTTTTTAACCTCCTTGATACTTTTTATTTTATATTTGTTGTACTTGTACAAAATTATAAGAGTAAATATTAGGAATATATTTATTCAATTAAATTCTGTTTACACATATTTAATTATTTAGACAAAAATGTTATAGATTTCTAATAATATTTAATTTATTAATTTTTAATATTAATATTTATTATGAAAAGCTCTATTTAAAATATTGAAAATGAGAATTTAATATAATTATTAAAAACCTTATAACTTTACTACAAAATAAGGGTTAAGAATACATATTAACACTTTCAATAGGATTTTCCTCGTTAAGTCAAATTTTGACAAATTGTAAATTTGTTCTTATAAAAATATTTTTAGTCTTACACAATCTTTTACATTCAAATAAAATCTGTAGCATTTAGCGACAAATTTCTAAATATTTGTAGTTAAAGATATTACAATCATTTATAAGTTAGTTTAAACACAAAAATTCTTGTATTTAAAAAATATATTACATTGAATTTTAAATTCAAATAATATTTTGTTTCTTTAAATACAACATGTTATTTTTGAGTTCCAAAAACTCTTAAAACATGTAAATTTTACTGCTGCAAACTGTAATGAATTTGGATGCGGGTGTGAGATTTGTAAAAGTAGTAATATAAAATCCACGTCAGCTTATTAAAAGCCGAACGACTGATTAGTGATGATTATTATTATTATGTGATTATTTGATTCAATTTGTTATTATCTAAAGTGCCACTAATAATATATTTAATTGTAAAAGTAAATTTATAAGAGAACGAGGAATTGGTGCTCAAGAATAATCAAAATGTAATTAAAACAGTGCTTATACTCGCAAAAAAAATCCTCTTGTGAATAAGTTAAATTAAAAATTCCATTTAATAACCAGCACGAATTACTATTCTTTTATGATTAACCGACGCCGTGTGGGTGATATCCAAATGCTTGTTGTGTTATATGAATACTTCTCAACGTGGTGGAGATATCCAAATACTGTTGTACAGCCTAAAACAAATATATTTAGTAAAAATGAAATTTATTACTTCTAGAATTAGCATACCGTAGATTCGCATCATCGATATTCGTCTTCACAAATCGATTAACTTCGGAGTCTATTAATCTATGAATTCATTATAAAATTTTCTTTATTTTTCGTTCTTCGTAATCCCTTTCCTTCAATTACAGTTATATGTGTTGTCTTGTGCCGTAAAACGTCTAACTTTTGATTTTTTTTTGAGCCAATTGTATTGGTGAAGAAGAAAATGCTTTGTTAAACAATTAGTTATTCAGTCTGTCCACTTGGTCTCTTCTTGTAACACTGCTAAGCCAGGTCCTTAGTTGTCGAATGGTATTGTTCCCTGTCACAATCTTTAGTCGGTTCTTTACAGTTTCTTCGTAGAATGTTCATTCCCGGTCACTCAACTGAGACACTGGTAATCGCATTTTTTTCAAAAACCTACAAGGGTTTAAATTATTATTAATGTTTATATTAAAGAAACCTTTATTACTACACCATGTTCGGATGTCTCACATTTTCTCTTAAAAGGTCTTTCACTGTTAGTTTGTAGATGGTCATGTCCGTTTGTTGATCGTTAGGAATTTATCTGACGTTACCTACGTCTAAACCAAGTATATCCATCCGAAATTGTTGCATTTCCTTACATTTAGGGAAACGAAATAGCCTTTTGTCTTTAATTAAGCATCCCTTTATTCAACATAAATTAAGCATTGTTCTAAAATAGAAAGGAGAGGATACGAATAAAAAAAGGAATTGGAAGAAATATACATAGTGGATATTTGTTATATGGAAAATGCATGAGTGCAATACAACTTTTAACATTGCTTTATAATATATTTGTGTACATATAATTAATGAAAAAATATACAGTGATTTATTTTTAATGTATTGAAATTATATTTTAAGTGTGTAGTGATGTATAAAACAGAATATTAAATTTAACACTTACCTGTTGCAATATTTATACACAATAATAAACGACAATAACGAGAACGAATTATCAACATCAATTTTGACACTAAAATTGACAGTGATTTCTTCTTCTTTTTCCAAAGTAACTCGATTCCAATAGCTTATTTTATTATAAAGTGGCGCCTCCACATTTTAAGGAGTGGAGTGACACTAATCATATCATTGTGCTGACATTTGTCATCTAAGTTGCCTCCCCCTGGGTCTGTCTCTCCGACGGCTGTGTGCCGCCTTTTATACCCAGAAGCCCAACCCCCACCCTGAATCTAAACCAATCAGTTTATAGAGAAACAACAATACCTCATTGTTTACAAACTGTTTTTGTTTACATTAGAAATACAGTGTTTTGACGTTTATGTGTCATTTGAAAATCTGTCAAACTTATGTCAGTATATACGTGAATTAACTTTGGACAATAGTTAATTTATACTATACAGGTGAGTTTAAACATTTTTACAAAACAACTGTCTTTACCTTTTCATATTGTAGGTTTGGTCAACAAGATAAATGACATATTGAAGATTTAACAAAGATAAGAGTTGAAGCACTGAGCAAAATGTGATGACGTCAAACAAACAAACTAAGAAATCGGGACGGGTCATCACAGTATACATGAGCAATTGTTAAAAAATTCAGAAAATCGTTTTAAAATACAAATACAATTATGAGTTTGATACAAGTGAATAAGTAAGCTTTAAAAGCGCGTGCGACGAGTTTAAGAGCACGACGCGAAGCGGAGTGCTTTTAACGTTGTTAATGCTTTGAAAGCACTTATGCACGTGTGTCATACGCTATTTTTTATTATACCTGCATCATCTGGAAAAAACTGAAAAGCAACATTTTGATTTTGATAATTTTACGCGTGTGACGTTTGACGTATATCGTTTACACGGAGTTTGGTTAGTATTTATTGTTTACGTTTACAGTTTTGACAGATATTAACAGTAATTATTTGTGTTGTTGCTTAGCAACCTTTAAAGCACGGCATGTTTTAATCTTGCATTTGTGAACGCTGTAGCGTGTTTTAAACACGGATTATGATGCTGGTATAATAAAAAAAGTCATAGTGAATTCGTTTCTGGGTTCGTGCTACCCCACTGAGTGATAAATAGTGTGATGTTATGTATGTATGTATGTATGGGAATTGATTCCCGTAGAGTGGTTTTTCAAATTACAGTTTTCTCTGAAACGACGCCCGATGTGGCGACGCCATTTATTGACCGGGGAAGTTAATTCCCGAAGAGTAGTTTTCAAAATTACGGTGAAAATAGTAAAATCTTAATCTGGGGACCCCAAAACGTGCTTATTCGTTGAAAACTCACTACCGAAAATTCTTACTCGTCACAATACCTCCCTTACATATATGTGCGGGAGGTAAAAAAAAAGAACTTTCCGAAATATTGTTAAAATATGTACAATCTTTTAACAATGAACTAATATAGTTTATAAGTTTAATATTCCGATTTCTACACATACTTTTTAACAATATTCGAAATTCTGAACAATTTGAAACCATTGTTTCCGTAAAACAGTGCAATAATTTGATATAAATTATTATATTTCCAAAACCTCTGACCTTTGGAACAAATTTTTATAACAATCGAAAAATATTGCCGGCAAAATTTTATCTCTTGTGGTATCATATATGACAAGACACAGATTTGTTCCCTTCTATTTGTAATAATTAAACCTTGAGCCGTGCCTGGCTTGGAGCCCGGAGAAGTTTTCTTGTGATATTGGGAAGTGGCGCACAGGTTACGCTCACAGTTGCTGCAATCGTCGGAGTTTAGAAATTACAGGTCCGAACTCAGCTTCATGGCACTTCGGTTAAAACTGTTATTAATTTTACGTAATACCTACTGTTATTGTATTTTAATTGAATAAAACTAGGGAATATGAAGACATTCTTAACGGTCGGCGGCATCATAATGTTACTGTTCATTTTAATTCATTGTTACGGAGAAGTTGCTAATTTTGTTTATTATATTTAAATAATGCTAAATATATTTTTATCCTACACGTATTGAAAATAACATTTTACTGCGTCTGAATGCGCACGAAAGCGAACATTTGCATATCTAGGGAAGAAAAAAAATAGTTCATACTTAAAACGCATTTAAATATTTCTTCTTGATACATGATTTAATTTAAGGTTAAGTTAACTGTCAAAATTTTCAATCTTCTTTTTATTAAGTTTTGTTGTGTAGGATAAAAAATATTGTGTGCTATACGGCAGGAAAGCTATTTTCCAGTCTTCAGGAAGTATCCAGCCTCGACTGAAGTATCCAGCCTCGACTACGTCTCGGCTGTATACATATTCTTCGGGCCGGAAAAGTACAACTTTCCTATCTAGTGGCATAAAGTTTTAAATTATTTTTGTTCTCAATGTTAGAAATAATTTTTATTTTGGATTTAATTATATTAAGTTAAATTGTAAATAAATTAGAAAAAAATAAATGAAAACATGGTCCAATAATGACATAATTTAAAATAATACCATATTATAACTAAACAATGTATTGTTTTAGCATTAATTTGCTTAATCACTATTTGTCAATGAATTCTTCATGAGATGTGATAAATACATTTACAATTGTTTATTTAGGTGAACAATAAATTAAGAAAAACATAGCAAACGCATATTACGAAAATGAAATTTCTAAAAATATACCCTTATATTGACCAAACGATCAATTAGTTTGACACTAAATTTGTTAATAACTATTTGTTAACATGTTGTTAATGAGGCACGATAAAAATATTAGCTATTTAGTTACATTGTCTCGTACCCATGGTCCAAGTAGGACGTAATTTGAATTAAAAACCTTATATTAAATAAAAATTGCACTGTTTTAGCATTAATTTATTTAATAAACTATTTGTCAATGAATTCTTCATGAGATATGATATAAACATTTACAATTGTTTATTTAAGTGAGCAATAAATTAAGAAACACGTAGCACTTGCATTTTCGTCAAAAAATAACATTGTATTTCTGATCACGTGTTCAAAAGTAACCAATCAGGTCACAATTACACTGATAATTTCCCCGGGAAATTATCACTTGTTGCTAAGTAACAATTGTTGACAGTAGGTTGACAGTTATTTCAATATTAGATTTGTTTATATTAAAATGTCATTTTCACAGTATGTGAATGAAAATAATATAATAATTATTGCAAAAAAATTTATCACCGAATATCCCTCGACCATTGATAAGTACTTATAATTTTATCACAACTACCTCAAGAACGTTGCTTGAAGGTAACTGTGATAAAATTATTTCGAATTATCAATGGCCTAGGCCTAGGGATATTAAAGCTGAAAAGATATTTTGAAGTTTATCTGATACATCATTTGTTATTAATTATTAAAATAGTATTTGTTTCTTTTTTAGTTCAATAAATATTTACATTCAACTGCTTTTATTACTTATTTAAATATAAATCATTATTTCTTCATCCTCTGGTTTCTAAACAATTAATAAAAAATGTTGCGTCAAGTAAATATCAAAATATCTTCTCATAGTGCACTTAAAGTCATCCAATTGTGTTTTGCTGATAGTTCAGTTACGTTTAGACGAGTAATAAATTGGCGCGCTGTGCGTAGCGCAGATTTATTCAAGGCTTTGACGTTTCTCAATCGCTGTACTTGGGTGGTCGCGATCTTCAATGCTGTGTTGGCGAGCAGTTGTGTTTCATTACAATAGCTAATTATAGCAATAACACAAAAGTCAAGTATATATCCTACTCGAGGCATATCCCAAAAATTAATGTTAGAAAATTTTAATCTACAATTCTTACATCAGAGGAGAGACATGTATGCAGCTATTTTTCTTTTCAAGTTAATTACAAATTCAATAGATTGTATTTATTTAATCAGTAAATTGAATTTCCATGTACCCAGACTGTCATCCCGACATAATAAGACATTTTATTTGCAAAATTCTCATTCCAATCTCATATGAAAGTCACAGTGGGAGACTTCGTAGAGATAATAAGTTCTGCAATTGCAGATCGCAGATCCAAAAAATACTTCTCGAGAAGTACAGTTTATTGTAAATACTTTTAAAATTTCTATATAGAATAAAACTTCGCTTAGATGACGAGTTCTGCAATTGCAGATTCCAATAATAATAATAATACCTAATAATGAAGAATTGTGCAATTGTAGATCCTGATAATAATTGTCATGACATACAATTTATTGGTATTGCATTCATATAATTCTAGAGAACTAAAATGCATTGATATTATCTTCTGCAATTGCAGATCTTATAATTATTTCCTCAAATGTCTCCGTGAATACACAATGTATTATAAATCATACAATTACATACTTGTAAAATTACTATACCTTTCGGTTAGTAAGTCTGCAATTGCAGATCCCGAAGCAAGATAAATATGCGTAACGAAAGGAAGAAAAACATAGAGACAAATAAGGTAATCAGTTTAATTCATAATGTATCTATATTTAATCAACAACACAATATATAGATTTGCAATTGCAGATCATAAACTAATTTAGCTACATAGATTGATAAATATCTATCTGTAAAGAAACAAACAAATAAAGAATGAAGGAAAAAGAAGTAGATACTATTCATTGTATACCTACTTATTAATAAGTTCATCATCATCATGTAATACTCTCAAATGTCGTATTCAATATTTATATTTGTCGCTAGGGATATATATATATGTAGCTTCCGCTAATAATTCTATTATTATTTTATTCACATCAATACTACTAATGGAAAGTACCAAAAAAATATGAAACATTACAGTCGGATATGAACCCAACACACTAGTACTCTAATATTGATAAATCAATTACCTTGACCATATTATACGTATTAGATGTTTAACTGTCTTACAACCAACCGAATATGGGTTATGTATAAGAGATATCAAGGGAAGGGTCATTGCATTATATAGTACTCTTCCTGCTGAAGCTTTTCCAACTTGAATTTTCCCTCTAGCTCAACGTATAAGAAAATCCAATATGGCGTCGAGTGATACAAAAGTCGTCAAAATTAAGTCGTGTTTGGTATCAAATTACTCGGTTTAACAGCAGGAATCTGATGACGTTATAAAATTTTAGGTATGACCTTGAACTTTTACATTTCCTGCTGTATCTCAAGAACAATAAGAGATATCAAGATCAACGGTATTGCATCCAATTCGCCTATTGATTTAGCAACTTTTTTGTCATATCTTCTTTGTTTTCATATCAATGGTTAAAAAGTTGCTATTTATAGGTCAAGGTCACGGTTAAAGTTCACGGTCACTAGTTTATCAGAATCAAGAGATGACGAGGCAACTTTTATATCAAATGACCTTTGAACTTAGACGCACCATACAAGAGTTGCTATTTGACCTTGACCTTGACCTTTAGTCTCCATTCTGAGGTCACAAACCCCCATGGGAATATCCCCTCCCCCTTTGCCACCCGAGGTCAAAGGTCAATGACCTTCGAGTTAGGACCCCCGACATTCCAAATTCTTTACCAGCCGTCAAAATTTTCAACCCCATTCTTAATCGTCTCTCACTCACTATCCATTCATATATATAAAACATTATATATTCATGTAACTAATTTATTTTATCTTACTATATGTCTATCATATTCATAATTATACATCTCGGAACCCTCAGTATTAATTACCCTTACGAAAATCACGCTAAATCCAATTATTTTCAAACACCTTCTTACCTGAATAACTAAAATGTGTTTAACATTAGAATATAATGTTTATTATATCAAATTAAATAGAATTCAATTATTTATTATTTGAATATAAATACGCGCCATTATTCTTACTAACAAATTTGTATACTCTTTTTATTTTTACCTCCTCTAGATAAGGGAGGTATTGTTTTTGGTCAAAAAATTGGGTAGTGAGTTTTCAATGAATAAGCACGTTTCAGGGTCCCTACAATACGATTTTACTATTTTCGCGATAATGTCTGTATGTATGTATGTATGTATGTATGTATGTGTGTGTGTGTGGTCTGTGGCAATTTTTTCGTCTCGCATAACTCCAATACCATAATACAAAAAATACAATTTTGTGAATTATTAATTCTTATATTAAAAAGAAGAGCTGATTAGATTTTGGATGAAATTGGTCAACCGGAAGTAGCAGTTTACTTGAAGCCCTTAACAGTTTTTCGTGAAAAACACGGTTAAATTTCTTTTTTCAACAATATATGTTATTTTGAAAGTTGAAGAATATTTAATTTTACATGTGCTTTGATTACACAATTTTTATTAATTTTCATTAGATTTAGAGATAATAAAATATAAAGAAATTAGATTTCACAAATCTTGCATTCCTAGTACACCATGGAAACATTTAAAAATTTTCAATTTTTTACGAAATGTGACACATGTCATTGTGATTGTGAAGCTGTTTTCTTAGTGAATTATATGTCAAAAAATTAAATAAATATACGAAAGAAAATTAAAATTATCAAATATAAATAGAAGATTAACAAATAAGAAGGTATGTTTCTGTATCATCCCTTATACTAAAAGGCATCATTCATTCTCTATATATATATCTATATTTTCATCTGCCTAGTAACCAAAATTTTTGCGCAGCTCTAGAGCCTAGACGGTTTGACGGATTTCAGTAAAACCTTTACCGGAAGTTAGAGATGTTTTCAGAATAGCGCCTTTTTATGAATTCATATTTTTAGTACACATGATGTGCGAGATATTAAATAAATAAGGCGAAAATGCGTTTACGGATCAAAGTGTGTGTGTTGCTATGAAAGTGGAGTTTGTTGATTCTGGTTGTAACTTTACAAAAATATATGTTCAATTTGTCATTTCTGACAGATCTGTTTCAAAATTTAAGTATAAATTACATATATTCTAGGCAACTTGAAGATGTTTTGTAAATTTATCTGTGTTTAGAATTAATGAACAAACATGTGTATTATTTTGTAAGTATTTTAAAAGTCAATTTAAAAAAAAAAAAAATTGTAGCTGTCACTTTTCACAAATTTTTGTGCAACTAGTTATTTTGACATTTCAGTCTGAAATTTTAAATATAAATTACTTTAATTGTAGTTTAGTTAGACAAAATTGGTAATTTATTTGTGTTTAGAATAAATATGCAAACATTATTATTATTTTGTAATTATTTTAAATTTAAATATTTTTTTCAATTTTAAAATAAATAGGACAGATGTCGTTGTTCGTCACCCTCGATTCTTTTAAGGCTTTTAGGCGGTAAAATTCAAATGAGTTAACTACTTATCTAAAATAAAAAACTTGATAATTATATTTATATATTTCGCTTCATAGATGGTTTACTTTTCTTCTCTAAAAATACAACAGATGTCTCTGCTCGACAATCTCGATGCTTCTAAGTATTTTAGGCGGTAAAATTTAAACAAGTTAATTACTTATCTAATATAAAAAGTTCGTTTTAAATATTTCTAATCAATTTCAGATTTCTTTATCTAAATTCGTAGAATTGTCAAAGAGTTATTTTAAACAATCATCAGTTGTTTTTTATTTCTTATCAAGTGTCACAAAATTATTTTGGACGATCGTCATTTTTTTTTATAAATGTTATTTAAAACATACCGTGTTTGGTGTTGAATTAAAGGTCCCGATCATGGGATTTAAATTCAAGTATCAAAAATTTATTTTGGACGATCGTTAATTGTTTTTTATTTATTTAATTGTTTTTATAAATGTTATTTAAATCCTATCTTGTTTGGAATCAAATTAAAGGTCTCGCAAAGAAGGTTTGAACTCGAGTGTCAAAAATTTGGTTTGGGCAATTGTCAATTGTTTTGTATAAATGTTATTTAAATCCTAGCGTGTTTGGTGTTGAATTAAAGGTCTCACTCATGAGATTTAAACTCAAGTGTCAAAAAGTTTTTTTGGACGAACGTCAATTGTTTTTTATAAATGTTATTTAAATCCTACAGTGTTTGGAATCAAATTAAAGGTCTCGCAAAAGAGGTTTGAACTCAAGTGGCAAAAAGTTATTTTGGGCGATTGTCAATTGTTATGTATAAATGTTATTTAAATCCTACCGTGTTTGATATCAAATTAAAAGTCTCATGGAGCGAATTTAAACTTAAGTATTAAAAAGTTATTTTGCACGATCGTCAATTGTTTGGTATTAAATTAAAGTTCATATTTAAACTTAAGTGTCACAATGTAGTACCATGGAAGCGAGGAACGAAGTGACGAGCTTGATTCGTCGACGTACTGACATGGAAGCGAGGAACGAAGTGTTGAGCTTGCTTCGCCATTTTTTGTTATTAAATGGTAGTTATTTAAGACTACTCATTTTATATTTCTACAGTTGTAATCTTCTTTAGTGACGCGAGTAACAAAAGATAATATAAAAAATGAAGGCTGTCCGATTGTTTTCATAAAAGTCATTAGAAAAATGTGTTTGGTATCAAATAAGAACCTTGATGGACAAGTTTTAATGTTTTCGCTTAGATTGTACTTTGAAGTGTAACTGACAAGCTGACGTAAGACTGGATAAGGTTGGTATTACACGAACAAATTTAGTAAAAATAATGTATATCTGTCAAATTTGTCAATATGGAATGCAAATTATTATACATTATTATTGACGGTATTTCTAAATTGCTAAGATGACAATAAAAATGTCAGATTTACAAAATTCTTCACTACATGATCAAATATTAGTGCAAGTTGTATTTAATATAAATTTCTTTTAAATATCACTTATTTGGTATCGAAATTTTATCTCAAATCGTTACGATCGACAATTGTTTAAACTTTTTAAAAAATTTTTGTAGATACCTAAGTAACTAAATGTTTTAGGAGTTGACAGATAGTTATTTTTTTATAGTCAATTGAAATCTATTGTAGGGGTAAAAATTAAAACACTATCTTGGTAATGTCCACGAAAAATCTATTCTGTTGTAATTTTTTCCGCAAACCAATTACGATCGGCAATTGTTTTTAATTAAAATTCATGAATATGCGACCTGTGGAGTACCAAGTGAAATGTTTTAAAAGTGAAATATTTGGGAACTTAGAAATGATCCATCTTTATTACAAATCAGTATGATTAGCAATTAATTTTCTGAAAATTCCCTTAAACCTAGCTTGTGGAGAATTGAATGCAATGTTTTTGGCTCAAAAATTAGGAAAAAGTTGTGATGAATCTTCTATGTCATAAATAATAACGATCAGCAATTGTTTTTGTTGAAAGTACTAGAAACCTAACTTAGGAGTATTTAATGCCAATGCACTGACATGAAAGCGAGGAACGAAGTGACGAGCTTTCTTCGCAAATTTATCAAGAAAGCGGGGAACAAAGAGCCAATCTTTCTTCGACAATGGAGGGTTATGATTTTGACGTCACAGACAGAAAGAGAAAGATGAGGTAAAAGTTGAGATGGAAGTTCATAACACAAACATCCATGTTTTGATGTTGTTTTAACAAGGTTATGTTTTTATTTTTGAAGTTTATTATTTAGGAAACTTAATAAATTAAACACTGGCCATATATTCTTTATAGCAATAAAGGGAATCACTATTGCACAAACCATACACACACTTTATTTTTCATATTTAGCATCATTTTAAGAACTGTCATTTTGACAGCGTTTTGTTTGTGTTTCGCCCATGTGAATTTCATCGTAGTTCAATGAAAACATCAATAGATGGCAGCACGAAAATTTGCTTCTGTATAACCCTCCATTGCATGCTAACAAATTTAAGGTATTTGAGAAAATTTGCAATTTATTTTCCTATAGTTTTATTTGCTATCTACTTCAGTGTCGCGGAGCCTAGGGGTCAGACCTGCGAAGCAGGTCGGACCGCTATCCAATATACTAATCGGTTAGAGTGGTTCTCTATACTTTCATCTGGTTAGAAACCATTTGTACCCAGACCTATAGCCCAGACGGTTTGACGGATTCCAGTGAAACCTTCAAAGGCACTTACAGATCCTTTGGGAATACGTGCTTTTTATGAATTCACATTTTTCTTACACATGATGTGCGAGATATTAAATAAATAAGGTACATCTAGTGTTCCGTGTAGCTTTTGTTAAATAACAGGCGTTGCTACTACTGTTAAAAATTCAAAGATAAAGGGAATTGACAGTTCACTTTGAAATTTATTTTCTTATTGTTAAATTGGTGTTTTAAAATTTTACAAAATATTAAACATGTACGCCCATTTATTCTAAACAGAAATAAATTTACCATACTTGTCTAACTTCTCTAGAATTAAAGTAAATTATTTTTAAAATTTCAAAGTGAACTGTCAATACACTTTATCTTTAAATTTTTTTAAAAAAAGAAGAACAACTTGTCATTTTTGACAGTTCAGTTTTAAATTTTAATTATACATTACTTTAATTGTAGACAGGTTAGATAAGTTTGGTATATTTATTTGTGTTTAGAATAAAGGAGCGAACATGAGTACTATTTTGTAAATTTTTTAAAGTGGTAGAAATGATTTACATATTTTGACAGTTGCAATTAATTCAAATTGATTTGTAAACGTCAATATTTTATGAAAAATAGTCTGGGTTACGTACTATATTACCGTCATTGTATATTACAAATACACTGAAATTAAATGAAATTCATGGTAAGTGTATAATTTAATTGTAGAATATCAATTCTCCTAATTATTTTGCAGGAAATACATTATAAAGAACTTTATTATAAATGTCATGTTGAAATTTGGTTATACTGACATGGAACAAATTAAATTTGAAAATTCTATAGAAGTACACAAGAAATTAATAAATACTTATAAAACAAACTGTATTGGATGATTTGGGAGCATTCAAAATGAAAACACAACTTTTTAATATAAAATCCATGTATAGATTTAGTGTCATGTATTGACTAAAAATGTTGTTTTTTTTATATATACAAACATTAAAATTAATTAGATTTCATGGTAAGTGTATATGATTTAATTGTACAATATACATTTTCCCGATTATATTGCAAGAAACTCATATTTCAAGAATTTCATAAAAAAAAACAACCAAATGTTTGGTTATATTTTCACGGGAGAATTTATATTTGGAAATATTGTTGAATTACGTACGAAACGATTAAATACCAATGAAACTAATTGTATTGGATGTATCAGATTGCTATCAAAGTGAAAACATAGTGTATTCCTGAATCTTGAAAAATTTTGATTGATTGACAGAAGTCTTTATTACATAACCTAATTTAATACAAATAAAGAAAAACCGCGAAATTTAAATGATAAAATAATTTCCAATAAAATTTACCATTTTGATTCTACTTTGTCGTTAAACTAGGAAAAGTCGATATTATACGTCCAATTTATGAAAAATAAAGTAAATCTGTCAAATTTGTCGACAATGTAGGATGCAAATTGTTATTTATATTTTATTTTTAAATTAACAAGACAATAGTAGAAATGTCAGATTGCCAGAAGTTTTTATTAGATAACAAAATTTAATTTAAAAGAAAAAATAATTTCCAATAAAATTTTTCGATTTGATTCTTCTTTGACGTTAGACTAAGCAAAGTCGGTGTTACACGATCAAATTTAGTTAAAATAAAGTAAATCTGCCGAATTTGTCAACCAAGTAGAATGCAAATTATACATACGAAGAAATGGATCATCATTGTTAAATTAAATTTTGTTGTATTTACAAGACATTAACAATAGAATTACGCAACAAAATTAATAAACACTAATGAAGCAATATAGCATTAGCGGTATTATATAATATAAAAAAATTCATGAAGAGGAAGGTTACAGTCAACACAGTTTTCGTATTAAACTCAATTAAATTATCTTACGTAATTATTTCAAACAGTTGACGAAATAGAAATATTTTTCGGCAGCAATTTATAAGGACACATTTTGACCAGGACTTATTTTAAAATATTGGTATGGAGATTACAATAATTTCTAGTGTGGAAATAATACTTTTATTGTTTCAAATATTTTCATTTATTGTAATCAGAGATTTTCATTGTTGTAATCAAATATTTTTCATTATTGTAATCAAATATTTTCATTTGGGGTAAATAGCTCCGTGGTAACGTATCGGACTGTGGATCGTGAGATCCTCAGTTCGAATCCCACTACCGACAGTTGCCAATTTAAATTTACCCCTGTGGTTCCCCCTCCACTAACAACTTTAGGGGCTATGACTTGACGGCTGGTAACCGCATTTCATACGCAAAAATATATCACCTACTGAGATCTGCGTAAGCAGAGTGCCACACCCATAATGGGTAAAAGGCGTGATGATATATTTATTTATTTTATTTAACCTATAAGTGCAGCACAGTTACATATGACTATAAGTGAATGTAGATTGGATTTAAAATGTTGTGTGATGTAAAAAAGGTAGATGCTACCCCACTGGGATACAGTGTGAAGTATGTAATGCTATGTATTTTAAATAGCTCAATGTATTCGTACAAAACTAATTTATTTTTTATGAAAAATGAAAGAATAGTATATTCTACAACAATTAATGGAATGGCACATATTCCTCTCGAGCAAAAAGTTTTTAGTCCGAGCCGAGGGAGAGGGCAACGGTTTGCGAGTGTGGGACAAGCCATTTCGTTACATGTTGTAGATTATACTTTCTATAACAAGATTTTGGAAATTATACAAAAAATACAAATATAAAACTGTTGAAAACGTCAAACTCAAAAAATAAATAAAAAAAAAACAGACGTAACCAACTGAATCAAGATACTTCATATATCGCGGCTCTGATTCGTCGAAAATATTCCATACGCGGCGTATGGAATGTTAGTGATTCCATAAGAATTTTTAGTGTTATAGAAAATATAATAAAATTTAGTTAATTACAATTGTTTCTTCAATACTTATTTTTCTTATTCTATCTTTTCTAATAAAACTTTTTTGACTTCTTTTCCAAATGTTTCTTTTTCTTATTTCAATTATTTTAAGTTTTCAAATTCGCATTTGATTTTTTTTTTCGTGAAGCTCTTGTTCTCTTCTACTTCTTGCGCTGGGAGCTTCAGAAACTTCTCTACAAATGATTTCGTTCATTGATTTGGTCTTAATTTTTTTTTTTTTAAGACTGTTTACTTTTAGTTTCATGGGTCGGTTTTCGCTTAGAACCTGTAGATCCTATAACTCTCTTTTTCAAGTACTATGCTCCCTTCTTCGTCGGGAATTTCATTATTTTGGGTTTGGGAATCGGGAATGTCAGCAGATGGAACAGTATTAAAGTTCTATACAAAAATATTCTAAATACCGGGTGGAGCATCATACCTGATGTGTACATAGGCGATTAACATGAAAAAACAGTTTTTCCGCGCGCATTGCTCCCCAAATTATTTTAGGCAAAAATGCTTCAAATACATGTTGTAGAGCATAAAATTCTGCATCTAAATCAATAAACAAAATTACTTTTACTTGTTTTGTAACGACAGAAATTAAATATGAAAACATGGAAAATTACGATGAAAATATCAAATAGCCATGGAATTGAAACAAAAATAAATAAATGCTTGACATTTGACAGATGAATGATTAATTTGACGGGTAAAATATTTAATTGACAGAACAACGAGAAGCATTTATTAATTTTTGTTTCAATTCCATGGCTATTTGCTATTTTCATCGTAATTTTGCATGTATTCATATTTAATTTCTGTCGTTACAAAGCAAGTAAAAGTAATTCTGTTTATTGATTTAGATGCAGAATTTTATGCTCTACAACATGTATTTGAAGCATTTTTGCGTAAAATAATTTGGGGAGCAATGCGCACGGAAAAACTGTTTTTTCATGTTAATCGCCTATGTACACAGGTATGATGTTCCACCCGGTATAATTCAGTTTATTACTTTATTGGTAGGTACATGAATTGAGCTATAATTTTCACCGTTACCTATTGAAACAAATATAGTAATTTTTTGTCCTAGAGACCTAACTTGTGGGGTATCAAGTGAGTGGGAAGCTAAAGAACGTTGTGTGTACCCACCTCTTTATTAAATATAATTACTATTGGCAATTGTTGTTATTTATATTATAAAAAAACGTAACTTATCGGCAATTATTTTTCTTAAAATTAGTAGAAACCTAACTTGTAGGGTACTAAATGAAATTTTTAAGAACAGGAATTTTAGAAACGTAGATTTTTTATCACAAATCATTACGATAGGCAATTGTTTTACTAGAAATTACTATAAACCGAACTTTTGAGGTATTGTTATTACATGAATTGTTTTAGAGGCAGGAAGTTGAGGAACGCAATGACGATTCATTCTTATCCAAAATTGTTGTGATCGGCAATTGTTTTTCTAAAACTTCATAGATACAACTTGGTAGAAAATAGCGACCGGCAGATGGTCTATTGTTTTTTCTTAAAGTCATTTGAAATATATTATGTTTGTTGTTTTATCACAAACCAAATACGATCGACAATAGTTTTAATTCAGAGAAATCTGACTTGTGGGGTATCAGGAGAAATATTTTAGGACTGGGATGTTGAAGAACGTATTGATGACCCATCTTTGTATCAAATCAGTACCATTGGCAATTGTTTTTCTTGAAATTACAGTAAACCTAGTTTGTGGAATA
Organism: Poecilus cupreus; assembly: GCA_963942605.1. Taxonomy (NCBI): domain Eukaryota; kingdom Metazoa; phylum Arthropoda; class Insecta; order Coleoptera; family Carabidae; genus Poecilus; species Poecilus cupreus. Next base: position 24,356,746 of record OZ012713.1, on the reverse strand, counting down.
TTGAATGTAATATTTCAGGAACAGAGAGTTGAATATATAATGACGAACTTTTTTTTATCACAAACCATAACAATCGGCAATTGTTTTTGTAGAAATTACTAGAAACCTAAGTTATGGGGTACTAAATGAACTATTTTAGGGCAGGAAATTGAGAGACAGTGATATAAAAGAGAGGAACGTAGTGACGAACTGTTCCCCAATGTACATACATGAAAGTGAGGAACGAAGAGACGAGTTTTCTTCGACAATTGTTCGGTTTCAAATAGAAGATATTTAAGAAAACTCAATTTATTTTTCTAAATTTTTCGCTTTAGGTAATCTTCTTCAGTGTCGCGGAGCCTAGGGGTCAGACCTGCGAAGCAGGTCGGACCGCTAGTCCAATATACTATTCGGCAATATCCACTCTATATTTTAGCCAATCTAACAACCACTTTTGCCCATTTCTACAGCCTAGACGGTTTGATGTATTTTAGTGAAATTTTTTTGGGTGTTAAAGGACCCTGTGGAACAGTGCCTTTTGTATGTCGCAGATTTTTCCTTCACATGATGTGCAAAATATTAAATGCGAAAGACGAGAAATTTTTACATCAAGGGGTGCCTCGTATTCCGTGTAGTTTATGTTAAATAAACACGCGTTGCTACTACTGTTAAAAATTCAAAGATAAAGGGAATTGACAGTTCACTTTGAAATTAATTTTGTTATTTTTAAATTGATGTTGTTTAAAATTAAACAAAATATTAAACATGTACTTTAATTTATTCTAAACAGAAATAAATTTACCATACTTATCTAACTTGTCTACAAATAAAGTAATTTATTTTTACAATTTCAAAAAGAACTGTCAATACACTTTATCTTTAATTGTTTGAAAAAAAGAATGACAACTTGTCATTTTTGACAGTTCAGTTCGAAGTTTTAATTATACATTACTTTAATTGTGGACAAGTTAGATAAATTTGGCAAATTTATTTGTGTTTAGAATAATAGTGCGTATATTGTTTACTATTTTGTAATTTTTTTAAATGTGAATTTTTTTTTAATATTTTTTTCAAATTCAAAATAAATATGACATATGTCTTTATTCGTCAACCACGATTCTTTTAAGGATTTTAGGCGGTAAAATTCAAATGAGTTATTTTCTTATCTAACACAAAAAAGTTGAAAATTATTTTTCTCTTCATAGATGGTTCCTTTTCCGCGTCAAAAAATACACAGATGTCTCTGCTCGACAACCTTGATGCTTATAATTATAAGTATTTTAGGCGGTAAAATTTAAAAAAATTTATTACTTATTTAATATAAAAAGATCGTTTTAAATATTTATTTAATTTCAGAATGATTTTTTTTATCAGGAGTTGTTTTTCATTTCTAATACTGCCGTGTTTGGTACGAAATTAAAAGTTTCACGATCGAGATTTAAAATAAAGTGACGATTGTCAATTGTTTTTTATAAATATTATTTAAATCCTACCGTGTTTGGTATTGAATTAAAGGTCTCGCAGAGGAGATTTGAACTCAAGTGTCAAAAAGTTGTTTTGGACGATCGTTAATTGTTTTGTATAAATTTTATTTAATTCATACCGTGTTTGGTATCAAATTAAAGGCCTCGCGGAGGAGATTTGAACTCAAGTATTAAAAAGTTGTTTTGGGCGATTGTCAATTGTTTTTTATAAATATTATTTAAATTCTACCGTGTTTGGTATCAAATTAAAGGCCTCGCGGAGGAGATTTGAACTCAAGTGTCAAAATGTTGTTTTGGACGATCGTTAATTGTTTTGTATAAATGTTATTTAATTCCTACGGTGCTTGGTATCAAATTAAAGGCCTCGCGGAGGAGAATTGAACTCAAATGTCAAAAAGTTGTTTTGGATGATTCTCAAGTGTTTTTTATAAATATTATTTAAATCATACCGTGTTTGGTATCAAATTAAAAGTCTCGCGGAGGAGATTTGAACTCAAGTGTCAAAAAGTTGTTTTGGACGATCGTTAATTGTTTTGTATAAATTTTATTTAATTCATACCGTGTTTGGTATCAAATTAAAGGCCTCGCGGAGGAGATTTGAACTCAAGTGTCAAAAAATAGTTTTGGACTATTGTCAATTGTTTTCTATAAAAATTATTTAAATCCTACCGTGTTTGGGATTGAATAAAAGGTCTCGCAGAGAAGATTTAAACTCAGTGTCAAAAAGTGTCAAAAATTTTGAACGATTGTCAATTGTTTTTATATAAATATTATTTAACTCCTACCGTGTTTGGTATCAAATTAAAGGTCTCGCGGAAGAGATTTGAACTCAAGTGTCAAATAGTTATTTTGGACGATCGTTAATTGTTTTGTATATATGTTATTTAATTCCTACCGTGTTTGGTATTCAATTAAAGATCTCGCAGAAGAGATTTGAACTCAAGTGTCAAAAAATTGTTTTGGACGATTGTCAATTGTTTTCTATAAAAATTATTTAAATCCTACCGTGTTTGGTATTAAATAAAAGATCTCGCAGAGAAGATATATGTTATTTAAATCCTACGGTGATTGATATCAAATTAAAAGTCTCATGAAGGATATTTCAACTCAAGTGTCAAAAAGTTATTTTGGTAAATCAACAATTGTTTTTTATAAATGTTATTTAAATCCTAACGTGTTTGGTATTGAATTAAATATCTCACGGAAGAGATTTAAACTAAAGTGCCAAATAGTAGTAACAAAAAAGCGAGAAACAAAGTGACGAGCTTGCTTCGTCGATGCACTTACTTGAAAGCGAGGAACGAAGTGACGAGCTTTCTTCGTCAATGTACTGACATGGAAGCGAGGAACGTAGTGACGAGCTTGCTTCGTCGATGCACTGACATGGAAGCGAGGAACGAAGTGACGAGCTTTCTTCGTCAATGTACTGACATGGAAGCGAGGAACGTAGTGACGAGCTTGCTTCGCCAATTGTTTGGTATTAATTGGAAGTTATTTAAGACTATCAATTTATATTTCTACATTTTCAGTTGTAAAATAAAAAATTTTCATTTTGATGCTACTTTTACTTTAAACTAGGAAAAGTCGCTATTACACGACAAATTTATTAAAAATAAAGTAAATGCGTTAAATTTGTCGACAATGTGGGTGTTATTTATTATATATTATTATTTACGGTTCTTTTAAATTGACAAGATAATAATAGAAATGTCAGATTTAGAGAAGTCTTTGTAACATAATCAAATTTAATAAAAATAAAATAAAACCATGAAATTTAGAGAAAAAAAAAAGTTTCCAACCTTTTTTTTTATTTTACTTGACTTTAGATTAAGTAACTTTGGTATTATACGATCAAATTTAGTAATAATAAAGTAAATCCGTCTTTGTCGACAAAGGAGAATGCAAATTATTGTACATTATTATTGATAATATTTTAAAATTACCAATAGAAATATCAGATTGACAAAATCATTTATCACATGATCAAATATTAATTAAGTTGTATTTGATTTAATTATTTTTTTAAATCACTTTTTGGGTATCCAAAGAAAGATGTCGAATAGACGGGACAAATGATAATATAAAAAATGGCGGCTGTCGATTATGTTCATAAAAGACATCACAAAAATATAGTGTTTTGTATCAAATGAGAATCTTGAATAGACAAGTTTAAATTTTTTAGCTTTGATTGTACTTTGAAATGTAACTGACAAGATAACGTAAGACTGGTTGGTTGGTATTACACGATCAAATTTTATAACCGCGAAATTTAAAGGAAAAAAATTCCATTACAATTTCACGATTTTATTCTACTTTGACGTTGGATTAGGTAAAGTCGACAATGTGGAATGCGAATTATTATACATTATTATTGGCGGTATTTTTAAATTGCCAAGAAGACAATAAGAATGTCAGATTGGCAAAATATTTGTTATATGATCAAATATTAATGTAATTTGTGTTTAATTTAAAGTTTTAAATTTTTTTTTTTTTTGGTATCTAGCTTGTGGTATATGAAAGAAATGTTTTAAGAGTTCCCAGATAATCATTTTTTTTAAGTCACTTGAAATCTATTGCAAGGGTAAAAATTCAAACACTTGGTCTTGGTAATACGAGTATCCACGGAAAATTTAATAATTGTGTTTGTTGTAATTTTTTTCGCAAACCGATTCTGATCGGCAATTATTTTTCCTTACAATTCATGAATATTTGCGACCTGTGGGGTACCAAGTAAAATGTTTTAGAAGTGAAATATTGAGCCATCTTTATTATAAATCAGTACGATTGGCAAATGCTTTTCTGAAAATTCCCCTAAAGCTAGCTTGTGAAGTATTGAATGTAACGTTTCAGGCTCAAAAAGTTGGAAAAAGTAGTGATGAACCTTCTTTATCACAAATAATTACGATCAACAATTACTTTTATGGAAATTACTAGAAACTTAACTTGGGGATATTAAATGAACTGTTTTAGGGATGGAAAGTTAAGAAACACTGACATGAAAGCGAGGAACGAAGTGACGAGCTTTCCTCGCCATTGTACTGACATGAAAGCGAGGAACGAAGTGATGTGTACTATTTTGGCTAATTCGGTGCCTATATATATATATATAGATTCATCACGAATTTCGTTTGAGCCTAGCGCCTAGCCGGTTTGACGTATTTGAATGAAACTTTCACAGAAATGTAGAGTTTGATTAGTACTGCGTGCTTTTTATGAATTCATATTTTTCCTATACATGATGTGCGAGAAAACTTGAAAAAACAGGCATTTTTGGGCCAAAATCAACTTAGAGTGTGGTGGCCGTGATATTTTTAAGATGAACATCTATGACAGCTTGTCAGTTTTGACAGTTCAGTTTTAAATTTGAAATATAAATTACATTCATTGTAGACAAGTTGCAGAAGTTTTGTAAATTTATCTGTATTTAGAATAATAGAACAAACGTGTTTGATATTTTGCAAATTTTTGAAACGTTAATTTAAAAAATTTAAAAAATGTCGAAAAAATTTTTTGACTCTGATTGTATATTGACGTCCTGAGAAAAGTGGGTGTTACACGATTAAATTTAGTAAAATAAAGTAAAACCGCGAAATATTAAGCTAATGTTGGATGCAAATTTTTATTGACTGTATATACTTTTAAAATGACTAGATGACAATAGAAGTGTCAGATTGACAGAAGTCTGTTTTACATGATCAAATATTAATGTAAATTGTGTTTAATTATTTTTTTTTAATTATTTATAGGGTATCAATAGAAATGTCTCGAAGAGACGAGATAAATGATTATATAAAAAATGGAAGTTGACCGATTGTCGATTGTTTATCTAAAAGTCATCAAAAATATATCGTGTTTGGTATCAAATGAAAAGTCTTGAATAGACATGTTCTAATGAATTGTCAAAAATATGGACCGACTGATATTAATTTTTTTTTCTTAAAATGAAATGAAATGAAATACGATGGGCAATTGTTTTTTCTAAAAATTCATGGAAACCTGACTTGTGGGGTAGCAAATGAAATTTTATAAAAGTGAGAAGTTAAAGAACGTAGTGATGACCCAATCTTAAAACAAATCTTTACGATTATCAATTGTTTTCATAGAAATGGCAGGAAATGAAGGACAGCAGTGACGAATTTTTTTATTCCAAATCGTTACGATCGGCAATTGTATTTTTTTTTTGTTTCATAGAAACCTGACTTGTGGGATATTAAATGAAATGTTTTTGGAGCAGTAAGTTGAGGAATGTTAGTGAAGAACATTCATTATCACAAATGATTGCCATCGGCAATTGTTTTTGTAGAAATTACTAGAAAGCTAACTTATAGGGTATTCAATAAAAAACTAAAGAAAATTGCAATATGCAATTTTCTTTAGTGTTAATCACACAACTTTCCTCAATGGAAAACACATAACTTCCCTTAATGGAAAGCGCACAACTTCCCTCAATGGAAAACATACAAATTTTTACCATGGTAAACACATAATTCCCTCAATGCAATATACACAAATTCCTTCGATAGAAAACACAAAACTTTTATCAATGGGAAAGACTTAACTTCCCTCAATGAAAAACATGGGAGACACACAACTTCCCGCAATGAAAAATATGGGAGACACGCAAATTCACATAGTGACATAGAAGCGAAGAACAATGTGACGATATTCGTTAATGTTAATGTCATGAAAGCGAGGAACGAAGTGACGAGCTTTCTTCGCCAATTTAGTTACATGAAAGGGAGCAACGAAGTGATGACCTTTCTTCATCAATTGCATGGTCTCATATGAGATATTAACAAAGCACTATTATCCCATACTTTTAGTTGGACCGTAAATTAAGTTGAAATTTTCTTCAAGGTCGAGGAGCGTAGGGATTCGACCTGCGAATTAGGTCGAACCGCTATACAGTACTAATCACCTTTCACATATTATATTATTATATACATAAATTTTGTGAGATTTTCGGATATTGCGGAACCCTAGCTGAGACCCCCGCCGTAGGCGGGGTCGACGCTAGTCCAATATACTAAAAGCCATCATTCATTCTCTATATATATATCTATATATCTATATTTTCATCTGCCTAGTAACCAAAATTTGTGCGCAGCTCTAGAGCCTAGACGGTTTGACGGATTTCAGTGAAGCCTTTACTGGAAGTTAGAGATTTTTTCAGAATAGCGCCTTTTCATAAATTCACATTTTTAGTACACATGATGTGCGAGATATTAAATAAATAAGGCGAAAATGCGTTTACGGATCAAAGTGGGTGTGTTGCTATGAAAGTGAACTTTGTTGATTTTAAAATGAATAACAGTTTGAATGTCAGCTTTGACATTTGAATTTGAATGTATTTAATAAAGTTTTACAACTTTTCGGGAGGAATTGAAAGTAATGTGGCATATTGTTTAATGTGAAAAAGATAATGAAAATATTTGAATAAATTATATCAAGAAATTTAAGAAGTTAATATGATTTACATATTTTGACAGTTGCAATTGAGTGATTTTTTTTAGTATAAGGGATTCCTATAATGTCTAAAATCGCAAAAAAATAGTTTCTAATAATATATTACTGTATTATTACTGCGTAGTTCGATTTTACCGAATTTCAGGAAAAAAATTTTGACAGATGTGACACTTGGAACCAAAATGGCGGACGAGAATAATCAGATATTCTAGTACCTTAATGACCGGTTGCATAGACGTTCATCAAATCTTTCATCAGCTAATGGATCATCAAATCATTAAATCAAAATCGAGTTGCAGAAAAGAAAAAAATCCCTAATCAAACCCAAGTTGTGATCTGTACAAGTGAAACTGGCTACGTCGCAATAAAGATCTCTGCGGCTGCGCGCGCCACATGTACTAAACCGTGTCAAACTGTCAAATGCGTTTCGCAGGAAAGAATTGTGTAATAACCAGTGTAATTTTGTCTATGTTTAAAGCATGTGTAAGTATTTAATATACATCGTAATAAGCTCTATTATGTGTAAACCTAAATTGATTTTAGAAAAATAAAAAAAAATTATAGGGAAATTGAAAAACAGTTACTGATGTCTCTTGTAGGCAAGTGAGTATTTGTGTTTAAAATTAATCACCGATACATCCTTTGGTTAGCTTATTTCTCATATTGTTGACCTGGGCCCTCTCAAACAATCATCTCATCGTGAACCCACCCATGCAAAAATACCATCCCAAAGAAAAGTTCAATTAAGAAAACCCAAAAAAAAAAAATAAGAAACATCTATCTGTTGAGCATAATAGGAAACTATATTTCAGGCAGAAATACATAAATGCTTTGTAAGAGCGAAAAGAACAACAGTTATACAAATTTGCAAATTAAAAAATTACGATTAGAAATTAAAAAGTTAAAACAGCAATTTGTCAAAAGAAATTGAATTTAAATAAATGAAACAGTAATGTGTTGTTTTCTTTAAGTTATATTAAAATTATCTGCACGTAAAAAATATTATCGGTTAAAAAATGTAGCAATAACAGCATTTCTAAATCCATAACTTGGGTTATTGTTATTTTCAACAACAAAATTTTCCTCTTCTTCCTCTTGTATCACTACATTTATTATTTCTGGAATAGTTTCTAATTTCAGTCGTAAGCCAATTTGCAAGCATGGGAACCTTCTCTTCAGCACTCCAAAAAAATCTTTCAGTAGGATTTCTGATAACAATGTAAGCTCGATTGTAAGCTTCTTCATGTGGACCAGCAGGATGAAGCAGTGGAGTCAAGAGATAAATTTCGCCCGCAAAGCAACTGTCACCGAATATAAAAATCTATCCATACCATGGAGAATTTAGGAGGGAGAAAGGAATTATTTTATATGATGTAAGAATGTTATCTGTTTATTAAATTAAATTTATACTGCACTAAAATTAAAATTAAAAAAAAAACTATAAATTAATTGATGAAAACTATGAAAAGTTACAAAATAGAGGTTATACAAAATTCAAGTGTCAAAATAATTATGGTCTGATGAACGATTATTTCTGTTTGTGCAACTCAAATTGGGAATGATGATTTGTTAAGTGACCGCTGATGGTCCATCAGTATCCTCTGTTATCTGTTGATCAAATCATAGCTGTTAGAGGTATTTGTCTATAGTTTGAACACTGTCTTTTAAAAATAAATTGTCTCTTTCCTGCCCCACTGTCCGAAACTGATTATCTGTAAAATGTAGGTGACTAATACGACGGTACTCTTGAGCTAATAATTACGTTTAAGATTTGGCAAATCCAATCGATTTATTTGCAACAACCATTCACGACGTATGCCTTCAACTTTTGGTAAGCCAAATTACTTCCCTCTTTCTTTAGCTGGAAAATCGATTTTTGCACAACCCATATGGATGTATTTAGTCTGTGAAGAAAAATTATACAATATTCACTACATATTCGAAAAAAATATCATATACTCTATTATTAATATTATTTATTCTCTATTCTAGTAAGATGCACAAAATACGTCTACTTAATCTTTGTAAGTGTATCGAAATTAATAAATATCGTAAACAAATACAGTAGATAAAAATAATGATAGATAGGTACTTACTGTTGTAATAATGACTTAATAATCACTGTAGGCATGTAGATACAAAAAGAGGCTAAAGGCTAAACCGTAGTTTACCGCCACAAGTTAGCTGCAGGTCCTAGTTTCTTTAGCCGGTCATAATTACGGAAAACCATTTTTAAAAAAGCAAGAAACTAAGATTCATTGAGGTTGAATAAACACAAATTTGTTCAACGGCATTCTCAGAATGCAAATTTGCTAGGTTTTTGTTGTTTGACGTTTGACAAACTGTCATCTACCAAACATCATTGGCGATCCGTAGCTAACTTCATTTTTGGCCGTAAACTACTGTTTTATCCAAAAAGATTTCACCATATAACACTATTGAAAAACAAACAAGTATTGTTTTCTGTCTTGTTAGTAGCAATCGGCAACTGTAAATTCCATTTTGACATTTCAAATATACAAATTTCTGAACTGCGATAGTGGCGTCATCTACATTTGCTAGATTGAACTAAAACTCATGGAAGCGGCCGTAGATTTAACTCTCTCCCCACCGCTATTAATTAAAACTTGATGATCCGTTGACGAGCCGTTAATAAATGATTAACGGACCATCAATGGATAATCATTTTTTATTAACGTTTGTGCAATCGGCCACAAATCTCATTGCTACTCATGGCAGTTCATAATTTTACCACCAGGTGACAACGGGTTCATTCAGCGAAGTCAGAGTTAAAAAATGTGAAATGAAAATTGTCTTGGAAACAAACAATTGCATTGTTTACTATTCGCAAAGAAGTAGTAGTTTTTCATTGTACTCTGTGAATTAGTATAATTTAATAGAAAGTAAATAATTTGATTATTGATTAATTGTTGTGTGTGTGTTTAGAATATTTTGGACAGTATTTACCTATTCTAACTACTCCTAGAGATCTGTGGCCATTAGTGCAAGATTTAAAAACAATTAAATTTGCAAATCATTATTTAACAGCACAAGTGTCTCCAATAGTGTACAATTGCAGTTAAGGTAAATATTATTTTATGTATTTAAATTTTTTTAAGATATGATTTATTACTTTGATAATTTTCAATTTACGACCACCAGATACATTGCTGTACAGAAAATCATATTTAAATTTATAAAATGTAAAGCCCCGATTTATCTCACGTCTGTATTTATTTTTAACTAAATCTCTTTTATATTTTAGATTTGAAAAACAATTAAATATATCATTACGCCATTTACCCATTTCGGGTGTGGCACTCTGCTTTTGTAGATCTCGGCAAGTGATATATTTGTTTGCATTCTATTGGATTGTGAATCAACAAAACTAAGCAAAGTTTCTGCACGGCAAGCTATAATCTAGAGCAGTCAGTGACAAATCCAGTTGTGTCTTAAATTCCAGTGCTGAAGGTATTTATTAAATAAATAACAGTAAAACAGCGAACTCTAAAACCTGTAAGTACTAAAAAAATTTCTGACAATATTTACTACAGTTTAAATAAAACTTTAGTATAGTTTATAGTTGTTAATAAAAATGCCGTCCAAGGATAGAATTAAACGTCAGAATAGAATCAAAAGATATCAAAATGAGGTTGAAGAAAAACCGAAATCCGGAGTTGTCAAACCAATAGATAAAATTGATTATGTGAAACCAGCAAATATAGTTGATGTTAAAGCGATAGAAAATCAAAATGATAGAAATGCTTTATTAGGTACTTTATTGAACGATGACATTAACACGGTATTAAATCCAAACGGATATTTGGAAGATATTCATGTAGATAATTTCTTTTCTTTGGTTCGCGCAATATCTGAATTTGTTCCACAGCCCACTGTTTATTTATATGCTCCTGACCGTATACAACCAATTGCACAAGGTGCGAAACATATTCAAATTATGTACGAAAGACTTAAGGGAAAAATCGGTCACTGGTCTAGTTTATATTACGATGGGGCGACCGTAATAATTTATGATAGCATGAATAAAGGTTTCGTTCATGATGACGTGAAGACGTACATAGCACGTTTGTTTCCCTTTCAACCACCAATTAGAATAGCGCAAGTTCAAAGGCAGACGAATGGATATGATTGTGGGTTATTTGCGATTGCATTCTGTACGAGTATTTTGTTTAATCGAAATCCCGAACACGAAACTTTCGATTTATCCCGTCTTAGACCGCACGCCGCGGAAATCTTCAGGTCGCGGCAAGTAACGCCCTTTCCGGTCGTTCGTCAAGTACAGTTGAGCCAAAACTATCAGAAAAGAAAAGCGGTAGAAACAAAAGAACAAAATGAGCAACGCTTAAAACAACAAAGACAGTATAACTTTGTTCGTATTGCTAAAGAAACAGATGATGAAAGGGAACTTAGGTTGAGTAAATTAAAAGTAAACTTTAAAAAGCATATATCAAATGAAACAGATGATGAAAGGGAACTTAGGTTCAGTAGATTAAAAGTAAACTTAAAAAAACATATTTCAAATGAAACATATGATGAAAGGGAACTTAGGTTGAGTAAATTAAAAGTAAACTTAAAAAAGCATATTTCAAATGAAACAGATGATGAAAGGGAACTTAGGTTGAATAGATTAAAAGTAAACTTAAAAAATCATATTTCAAATGAAACAAATGATGAAAGGGAACTTAGGTTGAGTAAATTAAAAGTAAACTTAAAAAAACATATTTTAAATGAAACAAATGATGAAAGGGAACTTAGGTTGAATAAATTAAAAGTAAACTTTGAGAAGCTAATTTTAAATGAAACACCAGCTGAAAAAAATGAGCGGTTAAAAAGATATAGGGAGGAAAAGAAAAATTTCCTTGATAATGAAACATTCGACCACAAACAAAAGAGACTCAAACTAAATAATGACATTAATAAACAAAAAGCAATTAACAAAAAAACTATTGTTTTAAATATTTCTAAAAGCTCTTATAAATTAGCTACTAATAACTGCGACAATGTTATTGAACAACATAGCTTGGGTGACATGAATGTCATTTGCGTGACTTGCAAATCGAGAAATTTCGCATTTGAGAAACCGACAGATGGCAAATTTAGCCATTGCTGTCGCAAGGGAAAGCTGATCCCTGATCAACTGACAGACTATCCTGAATACATGAAAGATTTGATGATGGGAAATGATTCAGATAGCAAAAATTTCAAAGAAAATATCCGAAAGTACAATAGTGCACTCGCGTTCGCATCTATGGGTGCCCAGATAGCTCCGCCCCCAGGCCAAGGCCCATATACATTCCGTATTCACGGTCAAATATATCATAGTACCACTTCTTTATATCCCGCCAACGGGGAATCAGAGAAGTATGCTCAATTGTACATTGTAGATACAGCTGACGCGTTAAATAAGCGAATGAACATTGACAATAACAAAAAGTGTAAAGCAGACATTATGCAAAAATTGGATTTAATAATTCGAGAAATAAATCCATATTACGAGGCGTTTAAAATGTTGAAAGAGGTTGAAACTTTTGAAATTGCTAAAGCCGGTCAAAATTATCAAACCGTACCGGAAATACAGCTGTGGTTAGTAAATGATCGAACAAAAGACAAGCGCACGTACAATGTTCCTACTTGCAATGAAGTCGCTGTTGTATTTAGTTCAAATAACGGCGAACCACCATGTCAACGTGACATTGCCATTCATCCTAGGGGTCAAAATAGCATTCGAATCAACCAGTACAGTGAAAACTGTGACCCAATGTGCTACCCGCTATTGTTTCCACGGGGCAACGCTGGTTGGGGAATGCATTTGCGCCAAGCTGACGGTATTAAAAAAATTACACCACTTCAATTTTATACAAATCGTTTAGCTGACCGAGGTGAGTTTAATCCGTGCCTACAGGCTGGCAAATTGACACAACAATATATTGTTGATGCTTACGTGAAAATTGAAAGCGAACGATTAACGTACATTCGTCTTAATCAACCTACCTTCAGAGTAGAGTTGTACAGTGGGTTAATGGATCATATAAATAATTTAGCAAGTCTAGAAGGTGCAAAGCCTGGCACAATGATCATTTTACCATCAACATTCCAAGGGGGCAGTAGATTTATGCAAAAAATGTATCAAAATTCAATGGCAATAGTTCGTGAATTTGGCAAACCAGATTTGTTTGTTACTGCAACATGTAACCCAAAATGGCCCGAAATTACCGCGCAATTGCATGAAGGTCAAACAGCATCAGATAGGCCCGATATTGTTACACGTGTTTTTTATGGTAAAATTAAAAGTATGCTAAACGAATTTCTCCACGGAGATATTGTCGGTAAAGTATTGGCCTACATGTACGTAATCGAGTTTCAAAAACGCGGTTTACCACACATGCATTTGTTGCTTACACTCGATGAAAAAAGTAAGATTCGCAACAAAGATGACATCGATACCATCGTAAGTGCAGAAATACCAGACGAAGACTTAGAGCCAGAATTGTACCAAATTGTCAAGTCACACATGATACACGGTCCTTGTGGTATTTTCAATAAAAATTCACCTTGCATGGCCGATAATAAGTGCACGAAAAAATATCCGAAAGATTTCCGAAATGAAACGTATGAAAACATAAACGGATACCCACTTTACAAACGCCGTGACAATAATGCAAAAATGTACATTTTGTTTAGAAATGGTACAATCAAATATACAGTAGATAACCGTTGGATCATTCCATTCAATCCTTACTTGTTAAAAAAATATCGTACTCACATCAATGTCGAGATTTGTTCATCGGTGAAAAGTATTAAATACATTTGTAAATACTTTTGTAAAGGTCACGATTGTGCTTCGGTCAAACTTGGCCAAGTAGATAAAAGTAAAACTGTCCAGTGGGATGAAATAAACGGGTATTTAAATACACGGTACGTTTCCCCTCCAGAAAGTATCTGGCGATTGCTCGAGTATCCATTGCACGACAAGTCCCACACGATTTTCGAACTCTCTGTTCATTTACAAAACCAACAAGCTGTAGTGTTCGCCCCAGGGCAAGTTATACAAGCTGTTGAACGCGCGGGAAAACGAAATACCACACTCACTGCGTGGTTCTTACTAAATCAAACAGATATTACTGCTCAACAATATCGGTATATGGATATACCTAAATATTACGTGTTTACGAGCAAGAATACATGGCAGGCGCGAAAAAAAGAAACAAAACCGCCTATTGGCAGAATGATTTCCGTGAGTCCGAAAGACATTGAGCGATTCCACTTACGAATGCTCTTAGTTAATGCTTCCGGTGCAACAAGTTTCGATCACTTACGCACAGTAGATGGAAAATTATATAATACATATTTAGAAGCAGCTCGCGCAAAAGGGTTATTAGCAAATGACGACGAGTGTCTCAATTGTATGCAAGAAGCAGTAGTTGACAAATTCCCAAAACAATTGCGTGAATTGTTTGCATATTTAATTTGTTTCCACACGTCCATCAATGCAGTTGCATTGTGGGATAAATTCAAAGATGACATGATGGAAGATTACCTGTTACATTACTCGCGGCAAACGTCACAAAATAAATGCCTAAGAAACATTCAGGAAATTCTAATTATGCAAAGGTTCCAGTTAAAAGACTTTGGTCTTCCAGAACCAGATCAAACTAATGATGATGTAGACAATTTAGAAGATCAAATTGACCGTGACGCTGAACAACGCGAAGGCGAAAAAAATGTTGCTTTATTCAATACTGAACAAAATGAAATATTACAGCAAATTTTGAATGCGGTAAACGACCCAACATGTACAAATAGATATTTCTTTGTTGACGGTCCAGGTGGAACTGGCAAAACCTTTTTATACAACACACTTATTAGCATAATGAGGGGTCAAGGTCACACTGTTATTTCAGTTGCTTGGACTGGAATAGCAGCAACTTTGCTAAAGGGTGGCCAAACGGTACATTCTGTGTTCAAACTCCCCGTTCCAATAAACGAAAATAGTGTATGTAAAATAAATGCTAACAGTAACGCTGGTAAATTAATTAAAAAATCATCTATCATTATTTGGGACGAAATTACCATGGCACCGTGGCACGCACTTAAAGCAATCAATTTAGTACTAAAAGATTTGCAAAATAATTCAGTTCCTTTCGGTGGGAAAGTTGTAATATTAGGCGGAGACTTCCGTCAATGTTTACCGATTGTAAAACATACGAACCATAGAACGGCAATTATTGAAATGTCCATGACGCAAAGCCCACTGTGGCCATTGTTTAAAAAGTTTTCGTTGAAACAAAATATGCGTGTCAATAAAAATGAACAAGAATTTTCCGCGTACTTACTCCAAGTTGGCAATGGTTTAAGCGAAATTATTACAATTCCATCAAAATGTTTAACTAAAGGTTCTTTAGCCGATGAAATATTCGGTACAAACGCTATCATGCCACAAGATGTGTACACTTTTGTAAATCGAGCGATTTTATCGCCTAAAAATGACGACACAATGAAACTAAATGACCTAGTGTTAGATAAAATTGCCGGACCCACGAGAATTTATTACAGTGCGGACACAGCTGAATGCGATGAGTCAAATCAATTAAATTACCCAACTGAAATATTAAATAAAGAAACTCCGAGCGGAATGCCGCGGCACAAGTTGTCGTTAAAAATCGGCGCGATAGTTATGTTATTACGAAACATGAACCCGAAACGCGGTCTCTGTAATGGCACCAGATTAATTGTAAAACAGATGCATAACAATTACCTAGACCTAGAAGTAGTTACTGGTCAAAGTAGGGGAGAACGTATTTTCCTTCCTCGCATAGATCTCGCACCGACAGACAGTAATTTGCCATACATTTTAAAACGTAGACAATTTCCCATAAGGTTAGCATTTTCAATGACAATAAATAAATCACAAGGCCAAACATTTGATTTCGTGGGTATTAATTTAGAAAAACCTGTATTTACACATGGCCAATTGTACGTTGCAATGTCACGCGTACGATCATTTGAAAATTTGAAAATCAAATTACCTGACATTAACATAGCTGAGGAAAAAGAGGAAGGATACACGCCCAACATTGTTTTTAAGGAAATTTTAAATAAATAAATATATAATTATCAACAAGTGCCATAAAAATTAAATTATTTCCCATAAACATAAAATTATTCCTTCTATAAATAAAAATTTGTAAAAATTAAATAGTCATGTTAATTCTAAAACCAATGAAAAATTGAAAAAAAGATATTAAAAATTTTAATATTTTCAAACAGCTATTAAAAAAATTCAATCATAAAATATTAATAAATTAATCAAATATTATTAATACCCAATATTGATCGAAAATATTTAAATATCAGTGTATTAACATGAACAAATCTTTAAATAAACACAAAATAATACAATCTCCTGCAAATTTGATACTGATTTAATATTATTTATAAAGGGTTCAGTGCAATTAGTGAAAATGGCGGAATATTTCGTCCACTACTGCTGAACTTAAAATCTGCGTTGCTGGGCCGTTCGTCCTTTTATAAATAGTATTAATTAATATCAGTATCAAAATTACTTTGCAGCTGAGATAGGAGCGGTACCGGCTTCGCAGGTTTTAGGTTCAATAGCGGTGGTGGATCGAAATATTTCGCCACACTCACAAATTATATTTATATCAATAATACCATGTGCACTTGTAGTTTATTCAATTTTATAAATAAAAAGTAAATACAATATTAAATGATAAAATATGCAATATACAGAATATAGCAAAGAAATATATAGATATATACACAAAGAAATGAAGTCCCGCTAAAACATGTTTCTCCTGCAAATTTGGTACTGAATAATATTTATAAAAGGTTAACTATATTCTTGTAGCCCTAGCAAATGTGACGCTAAATTTCGTCCACTACTGCTGAATTTAAAATCTGCGTTGCTGGGCCTTTGCACCTTATATAAATATTATTAATTAACGTGATTGATTACCGCAGAATTTTATATATTATATCTACCTTTTTCGAGGCAGAATTAATTTTTTCATTAATAAAATGTATTTTTGTTCTTCACAAAAATATATTGTTTAACTAAATATACACATTTAAAATGCATTAATACAATATTATGCGAAATGTAATAGAAATTATTTATGACATGCAAATAAGCAATCTAATGTGAATTGCTCAAATTAATACTTTTTTGCTTACGGTATAACTTTCATTTTAATAACAGTACCATGTTTAATTTGCAGTTGAGGCAAAGGTCTGGCTCGCAGATTTTAAATTCGATAGCGGTGGTGGTTCGAAATTTTTCGCCACATTTGCAATAATAAATATTCAGATTCATAAAATTAAATTTACTAATTATATTAAATTTAAATTAACTGTGCACCTTAATTTATTAAAGCATGAAGTATTACAAAACACCATATAACAAAGGGCATTACCGTAATACAAAATATTGTAAAACAAAATAACAAAAATGATAAATGAATCAAACATGCTAATAGCAAAATGGCAACAAAAAACCAATTGCGCCATGTATGACTGAAAGTGTGAATGAGATGTGAATCATGTTCATAAATATACGACATCAAAGAAATGTGTAAGTAGTATTACCAAGTTTTTTTATTTCATTTAACTATTTTTTTAATAAAAAACATATATTTAGGAAAAAGTCAAGCAGTTCATCCCCGCTACTACTACCATGATCATTGGATAAAACATCGGTCCAAGAAATTTGATAACAAAATAATATAGATCTGCTCTCTAGAACATTGATTTTCAAAACATCGCGAAATTCCTAAATTTAATTCAAGAGCTTCAGATTTACTTCAAACAGGTTTATAGATGTTTATTTTAAGTGAAATTTAAATCCACTTGAATTAAAATGAAAACTAAACATTTTTATCAAGAAATGTTGAAACTAATAATTTTCTTCAATTTTAATTGAATAAGAAATCATGGTAAAGTTGATTAATATAAATTTTGTATTTATTTAATTAATTTCTATTTTTGTACTACGTAGGTACGTTCTGTGTATAATAATTGTAACTACAGATGAATTATTGGGCGCGTTCGGCAGACCAAAACCGATGTACAGCCGATATAAAAGCGCTGCGTGACGTCACCAAGCTGCTGGGTAAAAGCCGCTGTGAATTCGCTGAACACAATTTCCACGTGCTATTTTCAAACGTTAAGAGTTCAAGTTTATTTACATAAAGTAAACAATTTATTGCAATAATTAAATCAATATAATGATGGATTTAGATGAAATTAATAATAATTTTATAAAGCTGTATAGAGTTACAGCAAATATTTTAAAAATAATGACAATTCTAGACAAGGATAGATATACGCTGTGTAAAAAAATCGTAGTTTACGCTGCGAACGCTGTAGCAGCCGCTGTCAAAAAGCGCTGCAAACAGCGGTCCACTGGACGCTTGACATTTGGCAGCGCTGCAGCCGCTGCGATTGCTGTGACAGTCCCAATACAGACTTGCCGACCGATAGAGTCGAACCACAACATGTAGTACATAGCACTTTAACGCAGCAGCACTCTATGTACACTTGCTAATTAATAATCGTCAAATTAATTACCAGGTAAATATATGTTAATGTATTTTTCAAGTAAATTTTTAATTTGTTTTAGGGATATTTCATGCAAGCTAACTCGTTACACTGAATTCAACTTTTTTTGTCAAGAAACAATTACGATTTGAAATAGGATTTTAGTAATTATTTTTAAAAGTTTCTGATTAGAATTATCAGACATCAGACCTAATATTTCTGATAAATTATAGAAGTATATATTTTTTGGATAATATAATCTCAATCAACTGATTGCAAAGAAAAAAAGACGAATTTATCATGTTGTCACCTTGTTCGAAAAAATCGATAGATAGACGAACCTACCAATGTCATAAAGTGAAGTTGTGAGGTTAAGTTGTGTGTTTTGATTATTAAATTAGTCAATCAGTAAATAATATTTAAGAAAAGTCATATCATTATGATCGCAAATGATTGAATTTTAATGCGTAGGAAGAGAGCCTGTGAAAAATGAACATTAAAGATTTAAGGTATTAATTATTTTTTATCTAAACTATTCATAAGTAAGTTTCTAGGTTTGAATAATTTAAAAGATACAGTTCTTTATTTCAGAGAATAAATGATCACTTCTTAAAAAATTGAGCAAGTTCTGGATTAACAGATTTTAAGTGCTGTTATTCAATATTTAATGTGATGAAGACAGAAAGTTGTACATCATATATAGCGCATATAGGAGGAACATTTTTTGAAAAAATATAGCTATGAGTAAATCACGTATAGCCGATAAAAAGGCTGGAGATCTCAGGGGTGCATATCTTGAAGAAATTAGATTTTGTGTGGAAAAAAACGATGTGATTATCTCTGTGCAAATATATTAATACATATTTATTTATTTAGGAAGGAATCACGTACTAACAAAAAAAAAATTCAGAATTATTTTTGAGGCGCAGATGGTGAAGAAAAGTTTAAAAAGATTTATAACAAGTAATTCGTTCTGGTAGTCAGAGTCTCAGTCGAAGCGATAACCCTTGATTGTTAATGTAACTAAAACATAAGAGATTTGATTGTAATCAGAACTGCATTTAAGATGAACAAGTGGTTAACCTTTATCTTTCGTATGTGATTAAGTATATAGTATTAGGAGATTTTAACCAATCCGTAGATTCGACTCCAGGTAAACTTTATCGCGCATGGGAATCTTACCGACTTCTATGTAAAAATAATATTTAACTATCATCACATTACGTACTAGGTAAATATTTGTTAATGCATGTTTTAACTGAATTATTAATTTTATTCTGTCTATTTTAGGGATATTTGATACAAGTTAACTCATTACATTTAAAATATGACTGGGTCTATGTCTTGAAACAATTACAATTTGAAATTATCTGATCTAATATATCACATAAATTACATGTATATATTTTCTGGGTATTATATCTTCTTCGATAACAGCTGTCCTCTCAACAACGGTTAATGTTTTGTACTGAACATACGGCTCAGACATACTCATGAGTCAATCACAGCGTAACCAAGTAGGATATATAATGGCCGTTTTTTATTTACCGTTATCCCTGAAATTTTCGAGTAAAAAAAGCAGAAATTGTCCTAATAAAATAAGAAAATTCGTCGCTTTTTCACAATTTCTTTAGAGCTCTGAAATCTCAACAGTTGATAAAATATATCAGGTAATTTTTATATTTGATTTTAATATTTTATTTAATAATTATTACAGGTTGTCACAAACGACAAAACTATATACCAAAGTTAATGACTACAGGGTGACACATTCTATATTAATAAATAGTTATTTATTTAGAAAGGATTCACAAGGTAATGGAAATATTGGCGGTAATACTATGATGCAGATGATGAACCCAGACTGCATATAAACAAAAGTTTGATAAGATTGATAATTGGTCTGCAAAATCCAAACGGCAAGAAAATGATTTTAAATACCTAACATAACAAGTGAATCTAGATTCGCCAACGAAGGGTGCTAGAAATTGAATGTGCAAGTGTTTAAAAATTTACTACAAGCTATTTATATTTTTTCGGCGCTAGATCCTGGTTCGCTTATTGTCATTAGTAATTCCCTGAAAAAAAACATCGCTATCTGAGATCTTTTAAACAATTTTTCAGACAAAATAAATAAAAAGAACTGGCAGAAGTATATCATGGAAGAAAAAAACATTGAAACTAATCAAATAAATATTTCAAGTTTGTCTTCGTAAGAAATAATGGTAAGGTTGATTAATATAAATTTTGTATCTGTTTAATTAATTTCTGTTTATTTGTAGATACGTTCTAAAAACAATTCATCTCATTTATGGCTTGACATTCGTAGAATAATTTGTTCTGGTGCAGTCAGAATCTCAAATTGTACGACTGCCTTTAATTACTAATATAACCAAATCAGCATTAAAGAGGATTTTAGTACGGCCCAATCTGCATTTAAGATAACCAAGTGGTCGACCTGCAACCTGAGTGTCCATTGATAACACCGACTTTTCTGTACAATTACTAATTTGAAAATCACAATATTTACCAGGTAAATATTTGTTAATGCACATTTTAAGAACTTTTTAATTTTATTGCTTATTTTAGGCAATGTTACATTTAAAAAAATAACTGATTCAAGTCTCTTTGTAAATATAATCCCAAATGATCACGGCGTACGGGTTTTAACGCACATGAGAGCCTTAGAAATGTAAAAAATAAATATTTGAGGTGTTATTTGTTGTGATAATGATAATTATTTTGGATTTGAACTATACAAAGGTAAGTTTCCAAACTTAAATAATTTACGAGATACAGGTCGTTATATTTCAAAGAACAAATGAATGTTTCGTTGAACAAGTCTGCGCTGATTCAGAAATGATTTTGATAAGGTTTTCCCGAAAATTGTGATATTTGGTGCATTCGTCAAGCATAAATTTGACAGACAATTGTACATCATAATGTAATACATATGAGAGGATTGTTCACTTCTTGAAAGAATTACAAATCTGATTTTTAACCACGGCTTAATGGATGGTTTAATTTTCCATATATTTGTTTTGTGTTATATCACTTGGATTCTGAAAATAAATAATCAATATCGGAGAAATTGGAGTGAATCCAATTGGTGAAGATGGTAAAATCTTGAATTTTAAAAATAACTTATCCACAATTAATATTACTCGGTAAGTCAAATTAAACTTTAAATAAATCTTGAATTTTTACAAAAATGTGTTTTATGTAGGAAACCGCAAGATATATTCGTCGTTATGTTTATAAATATAGAAGCAAAGATTCCTGATACTGGCATATGCAAGAATGAGAGTTTTCATTAAATTAATAATTATTTCGATAACATATAATAGAAATTTTACATTAATATAATTTGTCCAAATAAATATATAAGCACTTTTAATATTATAAAATTGTATATTTGAATATATTCGTAAACATACATATTTTGTAAATCTTATATAATTTTAAATGTATTAATCAAGACTAACACAAACTTCTTAAATTTTTATAAATTATATAAAATACTTTAATTAAAATAATTTACTTGTATATATTTATATGTATTTATTTATATAAATATAAAGTTACCTGTGAAATAAAAAAATTGTTCCCAAAGTTACATAAATAATTCGTTGTTTTGTTTGTGAAAATGGTTCTAAAAACACGTAAGATATTTTGTAGTTTGTTAATTAAAGTAAAATATAATTTTAATTTAATATATATACGAATGTCAAAACTTTAATTATACAATATTTACATTTATCTATCTTCAATCATATTCATAATATTAAGATACATTTTTTCCTTAGCGCAAAAGACAGATAAAATACATGAAATATTAAAGGAAATTAAAAAAATGCAAGAAACTTTGAATATGTTAAAGTCCGAGCTAGAAGTTCAAGAATTAATAATCAATTCCATTAACCAAGTCAGCCAAGAAAAAGTAAAGAAATATCCTCGAAATGCTGGAAGAGTTGATTCCTGGAGAGACAGAAAAAGAAATTAATTTTATTCATAAAAAAAAAATTAACTTATTTTAATCCATCCCATTTCTTCACACTATTGTTTTGAATCATAATAAATGAAAATAAAAATCTTACCCAAAAGATAAAAATTTTAGTACATATAGTTTTTATCAGTAGTATATTTCTTTTTCAACGACCAACATATCAAATCCATAGCTAATTTTACATCTAGCTAATCCACGTCACCTTTGTTAACAAATCTGCAAGCGACAAAAACATATTAACCAATAACATAAAAATGATCACAATGGCTGTAAAACTTTGTACCACGAACTGAATTTTTAATTATAAGAGCAATATCTTAAAACTTGTATCATTTTCTTCTGACATCATGGTATGTAATATTGACGCAATTATTTAACCTTTGTTTCATACATTATTTTTACAGATTACGTTTGTCTTTACAAGCATACAATCACAAAACCATGTAATTTACTATTCTACCATATAACCTTGACATGTAATCGTATTAGGTATGTAGTCTGGCAAACAAGTTAATCACATTTGTTACGTACTCATTAATAAAATTTGTAGCTGAAGATGGGAGGAACACTCCCAAAACGTCCAATTAAACATTTGAAGTAGTTTCTTCACCTTTTGGGATTCCTTAAGCCTACCATATAATTCTTTAATCAATTATTCGGATCCTACAAAACTTTTTCACTTTAAAACTGTATGGATAATATAACATGATAATTTAAACACCACTCGTTCTAAAATCAGCTGTTTGGACATCACACAGCAGTGCTGCCATAATCGGTAGCGGTAATACTCATTACTAGGACTAGATTCATTTTGTATTTTAAAATCTGTACAATTTAAAATTTAAAACTGTATACAACTGCCATTATATTTATGTCAAGTGTGCTACGCAGTAGTAAGTACTCCATAACACTTCAAGTTATCAATCTTCAATATTTTGTTTGTTTCAAATTGATATAAAATATTATTAACAGAACTTTAACACTGTAAATTTTGTCTTAGTCCACGAAAAGGTAAATTTTGATAATGAAGCAGTAACAGTATCTAGAATTTGAATTTACCAACAAAAATGAACAAACAATAAACCTCAATGAAAGTGTCTCCGACAACACAAAAATAATCAAAATTGGAAAAAACATCCAGGAAATATAGGATTAAAGACTCAAAACAATAAAATACTATATATTTATATAATGATTTATACTATGAAAAGTTTAATGTAATATTAAACTTACATATTCTATTATAAATTTTTTGTAATATAAATTTAATTAGAAAAAAAAATAAATATTTATATTTATTAAAATATATATATTTTATAATTCCCAGGACTCCAAATTTCAAAATAATGTATTTGTAAGTGTATTTAAGTAAGTATTTATTTAAATAAATAAAATTAAGTTATCTATGACTTAAAAAAGAATAATTTAAAAAAGAAAGTTGTTCCCATAGTTACATAAATAATTTATTTATTAAGTGAAAATGAGTCAGGAAACACGTAAGTTATTTTAATATCATTATATTCATTTAAAAAACAGTAAAAATTTGTGTATACTTTTATAACAATACATGAATATTAAGCCAAAATAGTATAACTATAAAATATTTACTTAAATTACAAAAATATTTGCATGTATTGTTAGTAAAAAGTATATAAAAAAATTATACTTATTAATCCACTATTTAAAAACATTTATTAATATCAATTCATTTATTATAATTATAAATGCGTAAAATATGTATTTTTTTTAACAGAAAATATGGACATGAACGAAGAACAAATTTTATTAAATATAAAAAATATGAAAGAACAAATTAACAAACTCCAAGTTCAAATCCAAGAACAAGGAGAAATGCTATGTGGTGAGATACGATTACTTTTCTCATTCATTAATGTATTATGCATATCAGTTTACATATCCACTATATTGTTACCGACAAAATACTACATGTTATCGATGTTAACTAAATCTATCTTAATCTGATGATATTTAATGAACAAAAAAAAAAGTACTTTGTACAATTTTAATTAAAGTTTGAGAAATGTATACTATATTTTCTTTGAAACAATACGGTAATGTTTATAACTGATATTTATATAATTATTACAATAATAGAAAAATAAATATTGCATCTTGGCTGAAACTTACGATATATTTTTAATTTAGAAAAATTAGAAAAACAAGAAGAGAGGCCAAAAATTGATGCGCCACCACAAAACAATTATTCTGAACCTCAAACTAACGAATCACAATTAAAATCAAGAAGAGGTGAACCTCCACAAGGAAATGATAAAAAAAAATCTAGGGGCGACAGGGGCCATTATAGGGGTGGCAGGGGCCATTATAGGGGCGGCAGGGGCCATGCTAAGGGAGGCAGAGTTTATTCTAGGGGCGGCTGGGACTATTATAGGGGTGGCAGGGATTATTCTAGGGGCGGCAGGGGTTATTCTCGGGGTGGCAGGGGGAATTCTCGGGGTAGTGGAAATTTCGTAAGTACATACTTTAAAATAATAACAAAAATATGCTCTTATTTTTCATTTTTACAGGCATACAAAAGATGGCGGGCATTATGCACATTATTCAACGAATAATTATTATATATAAATAAATTCCTAATATCATTCAATTATATTCATAGACATTAATTTTTAAATAGAAAATAATTCTTTCAAATTAAAAAAAAGTTTCATTTCACTTAAATATATAAATTTATTTATGATTTCAATATAACATATTACAGTTACATAAAAATTTAAATAATATGTTGCGTTCGCATCTACAGCTCCACTAGGAGAACCAGCGGAACTATTAATTAGAGGCACCACCGCTGCTGGCGGCGGATTCAAATCTAGTAATCACTAGCATTGTTTAGAAAAAATATATATAAACAAACATTGAAAATATAATCAGTCGTTGTAAACATTTCATTGAATTAAGACCTGTTTAGTAGAAGTTACTTGTGAATTATATTGTGGATCCACATCAGGGAATCTACAAATTAGGCGTGATAGAATCTTTCGTCGGGTACTGCAATGTGGTGTGGTTGTCGTCTGTTATGGCGGCTGCAATGGTGAGTGGACTCGGCGTCACAACTTTTGTGTTTCGTAATGAAATAAAATATATAAAAATTTATCTAATTATTTTTCATATAATTGACGTTCTAAATATAAGTTTTTCGCTCGATTTATCGCTTGCTCTATAAAATTATCACTTCATACAATATCTTCAACTTATTCATAATTTGTATCTTCCAAGTAGGTACTTCCTAGAATAAACTTAACAAGTAACTTTTGCTGTAGTTTATTGTTCTTCCAATAACATCCGTTGTTTTATTTTTGTGCTCTTTCCGTTCTTTTAGATATTTTTTTTCCTTCCTTTGATTTGTTTGACAATTATAGCGAAGAAATAGCTATAATAAAAGTAATACAGATTATATGGTTAATTTTATGTTAAAAGTTACATAATTTTCAATTAAATACAAGTTGAAGTATTTTAATAGAAATTTAACTAAAGAAATGAACGAAAAATAATTATAGTAAATAGCAAACAAAAAACACATATTTACCTGTCCTTTTCAATTTCTAGGTTAAGTATCCAGAAATTATTATTAAACTTGTTTTCGATATCATTTACGAATCCATTCTTTTTAAATACGAAGATCTTTATATATTTTAATTAAACAGTTCGTTCAAAATTATTCTATCTAGCTATGCTCCAAATTATTCCTCTTGACATCTTAAAACAAAATAAAACAAAATTAATAGGAATATTCTACTTATTAAAATTATTTATATACCTTCTTAACTGATTGATTGCACTACTTCAATTTTGTTCCTTATTTTTAGTTGACATAATAAGTACTGAAAGCACAATAGACCGATAATGTTGTTATGGCGGTAACAGTGGCAAATCTAATGAATGACGTACAGCATAACAGATTCTCCCACTCACTTACAAGTTAGGGTTAGGATTAAAGCCTGTTTTACATTATACTTTTTTTGGCTAGAAACTTTATCAAGTTTCATATTACGTTTACTTGTATAATGTAATTTAAAAAAGTCCATTTAAGTTTCGTACTAGAAACGTCTATGAACTAGATCCAGATTCAGATTCAATTTTGATTCAAGTTTCATGCTAGGCCTACGCGAACGCGTATTCCATGTTTACCAACATAACTGCAATTTTATATGCTATCCGTTGTTGTTTAACTTTTATAATCCATATACTTTAAATGATATTTCTTTTTTGTACTCTGAAATGTGTTATTCAACATTGCCTAAGCAACGTCCGAAATGTCCATTTCCCAGGTCTCCACCAGATAGACAACCGGGACGAAAACATTTCTATTTTTAAAGTGATTATTATTATTAAGTTATATTTATAATAAAAAATGTAGTATTTTAAACATCTCTTTACGATAAATATTATAAACATTTTAATTGTTTTCAAATATATTAGACAAATTATTTTATGTATTTATATTTATAGTGCAACTTTGACAATTATCAAAATAACTACTTAAAGAACCTCATTTCTTTATATGAACTGTTTTCAGTTTTATACTTTTCGTACAAAAAATATTGTACACACCTCTTGCGTTAACTCGATTCCCAGATTCGTTCTATGACGGCGAACGCAAGCTCACGCCACCTTAACACTCCTCCGGGAGCCAAGCGTTCCCGCACGTAAATAACTATTTTCTTTTCAATTTGTTTTGTTCTAATAATTTTACAAATACACTCAATACGTCAAGAAAACCTAAAACGCATAGAAACAAAAGTAAATAATAAAAATAATATTATAAAATAAAACAAACTCTTTAAATTAATAAATTCATGTTGGTATTACACAAAAGATATTAAAATAAATCAAACTACGGTTAAATTTCAGTTTAATGAACAAACTAACAGCTCCAGTCAAAAATTACCTTCTCCACTAAGACCTCCAGTGAATGTAAAGCAGTGTTGTTTTAGGTTTGTTATTTTTTCATTTAATATTTGAATATTGTAAGATAATTGCTTATTCTTGTGCTTATTTAAACCATACCATTCAATTAGTATACTAGATTAAGTGTTAAGATGAATGAAATAAATTTTCTTTTTACCGCAGATATATAATAACATTTTTGGAGTCTCAGGTTACCATAATTACTGTTTAACTTCAATATCTCTTTCTTTTAATAATATGATTCTTTTTAAGAATTCTCGTTTAAAAAATAAGCCAGATTGTGTAGTGTCCAGTAACGTGAGGCCGGTGGGGCTGATCGCTATACAGGAACAAGCACCCCACCCTCAAGGAGTGAGTGTGACTTGTTGATTAACGTGGCGGCACCTGCCTTGCGGCTCTATCCGCCACGACCCCCATGGGCTTGGGATTGAGGTACGCTCAATCAGCGCGGCAGCTGAGAAACACATTACTGTGCACCCGCTACCTACCAGAATCGCCTTCAAGGTGCAAGCCTCTCCAGCCTCTCTGGTGAGAGGGGACCTATCCAATCCCTACTGACTGTGCAGGTCAGTACCCGAGCAGTAACGCTGCTCACCCGGCGGCACTGTCGCCAGTGCCTAGCCTGCTAGGCTTTCAACCACTGCCCGCACGATGGTCCTACCCATGGCTGGCCGGGACAAGTCCCGCGGGCCACCAGCCCCCGTGCTACCAGTTACCTACTGGTGGAGTACCGGTGGGGACTTGCATCCCCTTCAGACACCGGCGGGTCAGCTCAAGGCCGCGGGTTCGCCATACCCGTAGATTCCACCCGTTCCGCGCACGCGAGGCGTTTGCAGTTCAGGCTTCCTCACCCTCTGCGTAGCTCGGGAACGTGGGAGCGCCACCTCCCAAACAGCACAACGTCAGCCATGACAAGTGCCCGGAGACACCCGCATGACCGACGCCACACTGCTCCCTGCGTGGCCTGGGGACGTGGGGTTGCCACTCCCAAGGATCAAGCCCCTGTCGGCTCGCATAGAGCGCTCCCCGACTGAGGGTTCATCCCCCCCTGCGTAGCTCGGGGACGAGAGAAGCGCCACTTTCTCATCAGGCATCGACGGCCTGGCCACACAACGGACCATGACCGCTTCAACCTGCCCCTACGTAGCTACCAAGTCCGTGGGAGTCGCCACTTCCCAAAGGCTGACCAAAATCAGCCTCTTGGCCGAGGCTGGGGAACGTGGGGTTCGCCACCCCCCATCAGGCTAACAAATAGCCTGCCCCGTCGTGGCTCCGAGTCCGTGGAAGTCGCCAGCTCCCAAAGGCCTACCATCGTAGGCCTCTCGGCCGAGGCTAGGGGTACGTGGGGTTCGCCACCCCCCAACAGGCTAACAAATAGCCTGCCCCGACGTGGCTCCGGGTTCGTGGGAGGCGCCAACTCCCAAAGACCGACCATTGTCGGCCTCCCGGCCGAGGCAAAGGGGACGTGGGAGTCGCCACGTCCCAACAGGCTACAAATAGCCTGCCCCTCCGTATCCCGCTCGTTGCCGATCACACCACCATTCATCAAAGCACTCCCTCCCACGAAATCGTTGTCAACTAAGTTGACAACTCGTCAAAGTTTTAAAAACCGTAGCAATCGCTCGTCCACGACTTCTCTGCTACCCACAACTCACACCGTCATCATTTAACCCTCCTGGTTAAATGAATCGTCAATATTTAAAACACACACCTTCCATCAACGCATCCATCGCTTAATCACTGCCAACTAAGTTGGACAGATCGTCATATTGTATAAAACCCTACTTAACGCTGCTGGGCTCCGCGTAAACGCCTCTCGAAGGCCGCGTCCGCGAACTCCTCGAGGCGTTGGTAACACGCCGCGTTACCTAACGCCCCACGAACGTCGTAGCTACCCGACGCGGTTAGTAATATCCCCATGCTCCCCAAATCCCGAATGTCCCTGTAAAGCTCGCATTCACATAGCACATGCAACCACGTTTCATCCCCTGCACCACATGCACATGCACTGGACTCAGCCAAACCTCTCGCATGCAAGAACGCATTCAAACTGCCATGACCCGTCAACAGATAGCAGACCCGTAGACTGGGATCGAACCACTGCGTCCTCTTGGCAAAGGTTACCTGCGGAACGAAGGAGTAGGTTACCCTACCCTTGTCCGAGGCGTCCCAACTGTTTTGCCAGACAGCCAGCGCCTTCTCACCCACAAGCGTCTTCGTTTGCCCTAGGGACAAATCCCGGATCTCACCATCCGTCACCAGATCACGGCCACACATACTCACACCATGCTTAACCTTATACATGCACGCCCTTCTCTTCGCCTCAAGCCACCAAGGAAGTTCCCCATGCAACACCTGCATCGCCTCCGTCGAAACAGTCCTACATACTCTCACACATGCATACAAGGCAACCCTATCACACCGATCAAGCATATCCCTCGCATACCGAAAGTCCAACACCTCATACCATGCACTACAAGCGAAGAGCACACAAGACTTGAACAAACCATTGTACAAGACCCTGCATGCCCTCCGGTCTAACCCCCAGTCCTTCCGCAAAACCCTCCGCATCATGCCAACAACCCTCAAAACTTTTGCATGCATTAATTCCAGATGCGACCTAAAAAGCATGCCTTCCCCGATTGTTAGACCCAGATACCTAACCCGCGGCACATGGCGTAAACTAACCCCCCCAGCCCTAACCACCGGTGGCCTATTAACCGACAACCGCCCCCTCAGCAGCATGGTCACAGACTTAGAACCCGAGACGGGAACACCGACGCTCCTCCCCCACTCGATAACGAGTTGGAGGTATCGCGCAGCGTCCCGCTCAAGCTCCAGCCTGCTCCCACCCTCCACCAAGAGAAGCAAGTCGTCAGCATAGGCCACGAACGTGCACCCCGCATGCTCCAACTGCCACAACAGAGTATCCATACAGAGGTTCCAGAAAACTGGGCCACTGATGGAACCCTGCGGACAGCCCCTAACTACATCCCTCCATTTCGTGCTCCTGTTCCCCACCATGCATACTCTCCTATCCCTGAAAAAGCTCTGCCATGCATTAATATCCCTGCAACCAACTTCATGCAACCGGTTAATAATCGTGCTCCACAAAAGGTTATCGAATGCACCCTTAAAATCAATGAAAACCCCCAAAACGTACTTCGCGACCGAATCATGCACCACTGCCTTGACCTGACGCCACGCATCTTCAATCGATTTACCTCCCCGGAAACCGTACTGGTGCGCATGAAGACCGTCGAGCAAAGGAGCGAGTCTCCCAACAAGCAGCCGCTCCAAGACCTTACCGAGAACACTCAGCAAGGTAATGGGGCGGTACGAGCTAGGATCGTCACGTACCCTGTCCTCCGACTTCAGCAACACCACCACACGGCCCTGCTTCCACAGGTTAGGAAAGCAACCTCTTGAGACGCAGGCATCAAGCAAGGTCTTAACATGCAACCCCAAAGCATTCCACACAGACCTAAGCATAACAACCTCCAAGCCGTCTGGTCCGGGGGCTTTGCCAACAGCCAGACGTCTGACTGCCGACTCAACCTCCTCCCATTCGAACTCAGAGTACGCAGGCACGTCATGCACTTCTACGCGAGCTACTGGTTCTTCCACCCCAGGAAAGAAGGACTGCAAAAGAACATCCGCACTGTCGTCCCACGATTCTGACACTTGGTTCCCTACTTTAAGTCGCGGTAAGTCACTGTCTCGTTTAGTCCCCTTACATATCCGGTAGAGCGCGCCCCACGGATTTCCACCCTGATCCCTAGCAAAGTCTCTCCAGTGCCGGTCTTTTTCCTCCCCCATCCTAGTCTTGTACCGTCGTACACTGTCCCTGTAGTCGTCACGCCTCTCTTGGAGGTTCGCCAGTTGGTCCCGCCGAGCTATTTGAAATAGCCGGCGTTTCCTTCTGGTTACCCTCCTCAAAGCCGTCAGTTCCTCTGTCCACCACCTAACTTGTCTATGTCTGTTGCGTCTACGTCGTTTCAGTACCCTGTCATTGGCACTGGAGATCCACCCCATTAGCTTTTCCGTCATCGCGTCAACGTCTAGGTCAGCAAAGTCAACTACTTCCATGTCAGTCACGTCGCCAAGTGTCTCCTCGTAAAACTTCCAGTCGACATCCCTCACATTCCACCTAGGTAGGTTTCCCCTTTCGCGTTCTACTAGTCGGTTGTTACGAACCTCAATCCGAATTGGGTTGTGGTCGGAAGTACCCCAGGAGGGTAGGACCTCCCACGTCCAATCGAACCGGTCGAACGCCCGATTACAAACACTAACATCAATGTCAGACATGCCACCCTGACCACAGAACGTGAAAGACTCACTCGGGCAGTTGAGAACAACCAACCCTCGTTCGCCGATCAAGTCCTCTAGCATGCGACCCCTATCCACTCTGTCGCCGTATCGGTGATCCCCCTTGCTAAACCACAAGGGAGAAACCGCATTGGCGTCCATGCCGACAAGCAAAGGACGATCACGTACAACATCAAGCACTCGCTGCAAATACATCAAGTCATGCATTATATCACCCCCGAATCTACAGTACAAAGAGCAAACAAAAAGCTTGCCAACAGGTCCCGCAATCGAGACGCAGACACCGAACTCCGTGATAAGCTCGGGGATGACAAGAACGTCGAGCCGTTCGTCAGAGACGACGACCGCCGCCTTGGCCACCCCCTCGCCAGTGTACGCGTAAACGCGCACAGCTGACGGCAAACCACAGACCCGGCCGCGCACGACATACGGTTCCTGCAGCAAACCTACACTAAACCCTTCACCCATGCATTGTCCCAAATCATGCATCGCCCCCCTTCCGCGCCCACAGTTAGTTTGCAAAACCCGCATAGCCATTAGTCCGTAGTAATCCGCCCCCTGCTCCTCTTAACCGCACTTGCGTTCACCGGGCAGTCCCTACTGAACACAGAGTGATCCGCAGGCTTACCCAGCTCCCTACAATTACGGCAAGATTCGCCCCCCGTGCAGTCCTTGCCCACATGCCCCGATTTCCCGCATTTCCGACACAAATTCTCCTTCTCCTTGCATTCCTTCGCCATGTGCCCTACCGCGTAGCAACGAAAGCAGCGCTGGACGAGGTCAATCTCGCGGACTCTGCACCCCGACCACCCCAGGTACACCCGCCCTTCCGCGAGCAACGCGTCTCTGACCTTGAGGGGCACCTCAAGGATCAGGGTCCCCTTCCGCCGACTAATTAATTTAACTCTATCGTCGTATTCTACCCTAGAAAGGACGCTTGTCAAATTCTTATTGAACACCTGCTCCCGTACTTCCGGCTCAGTAAGGTACTCCGGCACATCATAAATTACAATTTTAGGTCCTACTTTTTTAGGCGCCTCCACTTTAAGTCCGACCTCTTTGAAACTCGCACATTTCTTAATTTTTGCAATGTCCTCACGCGAGGCCGCTTCGATCGCGATCCCGTCCCGAACCCTTCGTAGGGCGCTCACCTTAACGTCGCATGTTTTCCTCACGTTATCAATCACTCGCTTTTTAACCTCGTCCGCGGCCAGCGGTTCGCTACCCCCGGATCTGACAACGACCGCGTAACTTGTTTTTCGGTATTCCCGTTCCGGTGCTTTCGCTTTCTCCATCCCCGAGCTGGTAGTCGCTACCCCGGTCGACGCGGAGCCCTTCGCCATCGCGCGAATCCGTTCGTCTTCGTATTCTTTAATAATTCCCTTGAATCTGTCCTGCTCGAATAGCCTACCCTTTAAATTTTCGTTCTCCGCGTACGTTTCCAAGAATATCCCTTCTAAATCCCGTAGCTTCTCATTAATGACCTCGAAGTCCTTCCTCGCTATTTTGTTCCCAAGTCCGCTCAAATAACCTAAAACGCCCTTAATCGCCTGCCTATAATCCTTCAACAAATCTCCGTCCGACGACCTAATCCTCCTCCTCTTCCTTCTACCCTCTACGCCGCCCGATACCTTCGAGTCAACCACCGTACCGCTGGCCACGCTGCCCGACTCCGACACGCTCCCCCCTACCTCCATGACGGACTCGGAGTCCGACATGGCTCCCGAACTTTCTACGGCCTTAAGGGCCCTACCCCGCACCGAATCCCCTAGTCAAACTTACCCTTTACCTAAACCCGATTCTAACACCCAAAATTATTCTAAGTCCACAAAAATCGACTTAGAATAAAACAAGCAAAAATAAAAATACCAGTTAAAACAAACCAATTAACCCAATTAAACCAATTAACGACTTAGAAAAAATAAACTAAAAGTTATAAAAAAACCCCAAAAAACTAACCCCAATGCAAATAAAAGCTACACCAATAGATTCCCCTTAAAAACAAAACTTACCCCCTAAAAAACCAGCACTCTCCAACCCCCCAGACAGGCAGAAACACCCCCCAAAGTCCAGGAAACCTGGGTCACAAAACCGGGTCACCCCGTGACCGGACGCGCACCAAATTCACACAGCACCTAGTAAATAATTGTCTAACACCACTATAAAAAATTCACGAGCACAACCCTTAAGACACACGAGAAAACACAATTTTAAACTTAGCGAAAAAACTCTCCGAGCGCAAGCGACAGACACAACCGTTCAGTTCAACTGCTAGCAGAGAAGTCCTGATCGCTATACAGTACTAATTAACTTTCTCTTATTATATTGTAACTACATAAATTTTATGAGATTTTCAGAGATGGCGGAGCCCTAGCTGAGACCCCGCCGAAGGCGGGGTCGACGCTAGTCCCATATACTAAAAGGCTTATTCACTTTCTATACTTTCATCTGCTTAGTAACCAAATTTGTGCGCAGCTCTAGAGCCTAGACGGTTTGATGGATTTCAGTGAAACCTTTACCGGCAGTTAGAGATTATTTTGGAATAGGGCCTTTTTATGAATTCACATTTTTAGTACACATGATGTGCGAGATATTAAATAAATAAGGCGGAAATGCGTTTACGGATCAAAGTGTGCGGGTTGCTATCAAAGTGGAGTTTGTTGATTTTGGTTGTAACTTTACAAAAATTTATGTTCAATTTGTCATTTCTGACAGATCTGTTTAAAAAATTAAGTATAAATTACATATATTCTAGACAACTCGAAGATGTTTTGTAAATTTATATGTGTTTATAACTAATAAGCAAACATATGAACTATTTTATAAATATTTTTTTATTATACCTGCATCATAATCCGTATTTAAAACACGCTACAGCGTTCATAAACGCAAGATTAAAACACGCCGTGTTTTAAAGGTTACTAAGCAACAACACAAATATTTACTATTAATATCTATCAAAACTGTAAACGTAAACAACAAATGCTAACCAGTCTCCATGTAAACGATATACGTCAAACGTCACACGCGCAAAATTATGAATTGAATGAAAATCAAAATGTTGCTTTCCAGTTTTTTCCAGAGTATGATGCAGGTATAATAAAAAATAGCGTATGACACACGTGTATAAGTGCTTTTAAAGCACTAGCGACGTTAAAAGCACTCCGCTTTGCGTCGTGCTCTTAAACTCGTCGTACGTGCTTTAAAAGCTTACTTATACACTTGTATCATAATATACTATTAAAGTCAATTTAAAAAAATTTAAATTATAGCTGTCACTTTTCATAAATTTGCGTGCAACGTGTCATTTTTGACAGATCTGTTTGAAATTTTAAATATTAATTACTTTTATTGTAGTCTATTTAGACAAGTTTGGTTATTTATTTGTGTTTAGAATAAATGAGAGAACATGATTATTATTTTGTAATTTTTTAAATTTGAAATTTTGTTTATATTTTTCTCAAATTTAAAATAAATTTGACAGATGTCTTTGTTCGTCAACCTCGATTATTTTATGGATTTTAGGCGGTAAAATTCAAATGAGTTAACTTGTTATCTAACACAATAAAATTAAAAATTATTTTTCACTTAATAGACGGTTTCTTTTTCTTCTCAAAAAACAGATGTCTCTGCTCGACAACCTAGATGGCTCTCAGTATTTTTGGCGGTAAAATTTAAATAAGTTAATTACATATCTAATAATAAAAAGATCGTTTTTAATATTTATAATCAATATTAGATTTTTTTAAAATCTAAATTCGTAGAATTATCAAAAAGTGATTTTGAACAATCAGTTGTTTTTTATTTCTAATCCTGCAGTGTTTGGTACTAAATTAAAAGTTTCACGGCAGACATTTAAAATCAAGTGTCAAAAAGTTATTTTGGACGATCGTAACCTGTTTTGTCTAAATGCTATTTAAATTCTACCGTGTTTGGTATCAAATTAAAGGTCTTGTAAATGAGGTTTGAACTCTAGTGTCAAAAAGTTGTTTTGCACGATTGTCAATTGTTCTGTATAAATTAATTTAAATCCTACCGTGTTTGGAAGCAAATTAAAGGTCTAGCAGAGGAGGTTAGAACTCGATTATCAAAAAGTTGTTTTGGGCGATCGCCAATTGTTGGAATGAAATAAAAATATTTCAGTGATGAACAAACAACTTTCCTCAATAGGAAACACATAACTTACCTCAATGGAAAACATACAACTTTTGTCAAGTGGGAAACACACAACTACCCTCATTGGAAAACATACAACTTTCGTCAGTGGTAAACACACAACTTCCCTCAATGAAAAATATACAAATATTATCAGTGGTTAACACACAACTTCCCTCAATGAAAAACATATAACTTTAATCAGTGATTAACACATAACTTTCCTCAATAAAAAAACATACAATTTTCGTCAGTGGTTAAAACACAACTTTACTCAATGAAAATCATACTACTTCTGTGAGTGATAAAAACACAAATATCCACAATAAAAAACATACAACTTTCGTCAGTGGTTGACACACAACTTTCCTCAATGAAAAGCATACAACTTTCGACAGTGGGAAACACACAACCGTGTACTGAAATATAAGCGAGGAACAAAGCGACGAGCTTGCTTCTTCTATGTACTGACATGGAAGCGAGGAACGAAGTGACGAGCTTGCTTCGCCAAGGTACTAGACATGGAAGTAAGTAACAAAGAGATGATCTTGCTTCACCAATTGTTGGAATGACATGAGAATATTTCAGTGATGAAATCCCTCAATAGAAAACACATAACTTCCCTCAATGGAAAACATACAACTTTCGTCAGTGGTAAACACAAAACTTCTTTTAATGAAAACCAGACAACTCTGAAAACTTCAACTACTGAAATGGAAGCGAGGAACGAAGTGACGAGCTTGCTTCGCTGATGTACTGACATGGAAACGAGGAACGAAGTGACGAGCTTTCTTCGTAAATTTACTAACATGCATGCGTGTAACGTGGTGATGACCTTGCTGCGCCATTTGTTTGGTATTAAATGGTAGTTATTTAAGACTACTCATTTTATTATTAAAAATTTTATTATTTATTCATTTATTTTAAAGCTTGGTATTTACGGGATGTAAAAATTTGCGGTACTTTGGAGTACACTTATATGAAAGCGCGGAACGAAGTGACGAGGTTTCTTTACCAATTTACTAACAAGGAAGCGGGGAACAGAGTGACAAACTTTCTTCGACAATTGCTTACTAACAAATTTAAGGTATTTGAGAAAACTTGTAATTTATGTTCCTATAGCTTTAGTTGCTATCTTTTTCATTGTTGCGGAGCCTAGGGGTCAGACCTGCGAAGCAGGTCGGACCGCTAGTCCTATATACTAATCGGCGTGGGTCTGAACTGTCACTCTATACTTTGACCAATCTAACAACCACTTTTGCCCATTTTTACAGCCTAGACGGTTTGATGTATTCGGGTGAAATTTTTTTGGGTGTTAAAGGTCCCTGTGGAACAGTGCCTTTTGCGTGTCTTATATTTTTATTACACATGATGTGCGAAATATTAAATGCGAAAGACATTAAATTTTTACGTCAAGGGGTGCCTCGGGTTGCTACGAAAGTGTACTTTGTTGATTGTAGTTGTAACTTTTCACAAATTTTTGTTCAATTTGACATATATGACAGATCTGTTTCAAATTTTGATTATAAATTACATTAATTGTAGACAAGTTGAAGATGTTTTGTAAATTTATCTGTGATTAAAATAAATGAGTGAACATGTGTACTATAATGTAAATATTTTAAAAGTCAATTTATAAAATTTAAGTTATAGCTGTCACTTTTCACAAATATGTGTGCAAGTTTATTAAATTTTTTTCGTTTTTATTTGAAAGTTTTTAAGTATTTGATCATTAATGTAATAAATTACAATAGTAAATCTATTTGTGCAATGAATTTGAAGAAAATTCATGTTTTTGAAGTGTTTTAATTTTTTGACATTTTAGCTTGAAGAAGCAAAATAAAATCAGCAGTATATAAGTAAATATAAATGTATATCTGCTGTTTATATATTCCTATAATTAATAGAAACAATAAAATAATTATAATTTATTAATTGAACGCAAAAAATGTCAATTTGAGTTTACATAACCTAAAATAAATCCTTTTGGTATTATATTTTAAAATTCTGTTGTAGAAATAATGAACGTCGTACATGTTTAATAATACAAAAGTGTAAAAATTGCGGAATACCAAACGCTGGAAATATTTCAATAACGAACGCACCCAAAGTGTCAGTGTACAGTGTTGCGAGTGCATGTTTCCATTGATTGATCGTATTAATCGGTCAGTACACAATACTTAAGAAAATTCAGATCATTATGATCATAAATGAAAGCACAATTATACATAATGGAGAATTGAGGTGTTACTGATTGTGACAATGATAATTCTGTTGAATCAAAATTTCTCAAAGGTTAATTTCCAAGTTTGAATAATTTAAGAGACATAGTTCTTTGTAATAACACAATGGCATGTAACGCTTCAAAAAATTAATGTTGTTCCATAATCCAGGTATGTAAAATTACATAAAATGTGATATATAAATTACATTTTACTTAAATTTTGACAGGTTAATTTAAAACCAGAAATGAAACGTATATTTACCAAGTTTTAATACATTCAGGCAAACTAAACTGGCATATCGAAGTACAATTATGAATGTAAGATAAATATTTGTTTAAATTTCTATATAGTTTAATACATGCACATTTATTGCAGATATTTTCAACAAAATGATTTGAAGATAAATTTTGACTGATGTTTTGATACAGAAAGAAAAGACTGGTAATTGCTAAGTGTGTTGTACTACTAAAACAAAGCTAAACCATTTAGATTATTCTATAAAACCCCAAGTTTGTTAAATAATACATTGAAATGTGATGTATAACTTTATATCTAACCTAACTTTTCGACAGTCTGATTCGAAACCGTAATGAACAAAAGTTGAAATTTATCAAGTTTTAATGTGTTCAGACAAACTTAATTAGTTACAATAATGTATTTCAATAATTTTAAGGTAGGTATTTATATAATAGCTATACTTTATAAAATAGGCATTTTTATGTCTTTGTACCAGTTATGGCAGAATAAAGAAAAGAGATACGTCATTCTTTGCCAATCGACATACGTCAAATTTATTTTAAATCGACATATGCTTATTGAAGCTAAGAATGCTTATACACATTAAAAATATTCTCTATAAAGTGCAATTTGATGAGATAGAAAACTGCAGAGGCAAGGGAATAAAATATTGGAAAATATGTTTAAATATTGCAAAATAAATTATTTAAAAAGAAAATAACACATAATTTAAAAAGCTGATTACTAAACTATCAAATGACGGGAGATAGTAACTTTGT
Source organism: Poecilus cupreus (assembly GCA_963942605.1). Classification (NCBI taxonomy): domain Eukaryota; kingdom Metazoa; phylum Arthropoda; class Insecta; order Coleoptera; family Carabidae; genus Poecilus; species Poecilus cupreus. Next base: position 24,317,562 of record OZ012713.1, on the reverse strand, counting down.
AAAATTGCTGAATGCTATTTGTCCAAAGTAACAAAACATAACCGATAGTGCTGCTTTTTGCGGCACGGCAGGAAACTACATTACAGGAACTGGTTCACGTGTATGGCGCGGAAATTAAAAAAATTAAATTAAAATGTATTTCATAAATTTTATTTTATTTTTCACCAGCGCGTTATCAAAATTTGATATTTACATTAGAAATATTTTTAATTTTCTTTGGAAAATGAAAATGACCTTTGGGTCACTATTTTAAAATACAATGAATTTAAAATAATTTATTTTATGTAATTTAATACGCATAATGCCATCTCTTAAGTCGGCAGGAAACTAAAATGCCTCCCATATTGTAATCAGTACATTGTTGTAATCAAGTGTATTGTTGTAATCAACACAAATATATTTCTGTATTCAATATAAGTTCATTGTTGTAATCGATGTCCGTGCATTTTTGTAATCATAAAATTATTGTCATTAATACACTGTTCTAATCAGTAAATTATTGTAATCAATTATAATTATTACAATTATTGTATTATTGACGTGATCGTATACGGAATACATTGGTGTATGATGAGTGTGAGATTGTGAAGAATGTTGTTAAGAAAGTGGGAGTGAGTCAGTTAAGGTGGTTTGGACATGTTGAGCTATTGTCGAATGAAAGGTTGGTGAAACTAATATATGTGGGTGAAATTGAAGGTGAACGATTGCGTGGGCGTCCGAGGAATAACTGCTTGGGTATGATTGATGGTTTGTTGCGTGAACGAATGATTCCGAGTGTGAAAAATAAACGAGCATGTATGAATCGCACTATGAATGTAGACGAGGCGAAAGTGCTGTGGAGGAGATTGATTGTTGGTTGACTGTGTTTCTGGGTTCGTGCTACCCCACTAAGTGGGACATAGCGTGATGTTATGTATGTATGTATGTACAATTATTGTAATGAACGCAAAAATAGTTATAAAACGTTTTGATGTATTGGTGAGTCAAACAGTAACGAATTATTTTAATATGAATAAGAGAATGATTTGGCAGACTGTAAAGAGATAGAGAGGTGGGAGTATAAGACCAGTGAATCAGATGTTAGAATATATGGTTTGAGTATTTTAAGGAATTGTATGGTGGTGTAAATGGAGTGAATAATAAAGGAAAAAATAGAATAAATGCTAGAAACGTTGAATGGGATATCGATGAAGGTGGTGGAAGATGGTGGTGAAAGATTATTTGATTGGTTAGTTTATTTGTTCAAATTTTGTTTGAAACGGTGCGTGCCTCCTGTCATTTGTCCTTTATTTAAAAGCAAAAGCAGTTCAAGTGAATGTACAAATTTTCAAGCGATAAGTTTGTTCAGTGTGAAAGGGAAGTTGTATGGAAAAATTCTAATTCATAAGGTGCGAGCCTTAACAATTTCTAAGTTTAGTGATATGCAAGGAGGTTGATAAGAACAAAAAGGTGTTCTGTAGGATGTACTTATAGAGTACGGTGTGGATGGTAATTTGTTGGGAGCGATTCGAGCGTTGTATGAAGGAAATAAGACTACGGTGAGAGTTGGTGGTAGATTCAGTGATTGGTTTCGTAGATGTTGGTGAGAAATAGGGTTGCGGAATGTCTCCCCGGTTGTTTAATTTGTATATGGATGTGTTGTTACAAAAGTCATTGAATGGAAAGGATGGTGTACGTATGGTGTCTGTGTTGGCTTATGCGGATGATGTTGTGTTTGGTTAAAATGAGAAGCAATTGAGAAGAATGATTGTGAAGCAGGGAAAGGTTTAAATCTGTTGTTCAATGTCGATAAATGTAAAGTGTTGGTGTTTGAGAAGAATGATTTGGTGACTGGTTGTACAATGATGTATGATTCTAAATGTTGGGTGTGGATGAAGAAGCATGTACGCCGTATAACTGCTGTGGAAATGAGATATTGGGAGGAGTGTGCGAGTATGCAAGACGTGAATGTATCCCAATACATTGGTGTATGGTGGGTGTCAGATTGAGAAGAATGTTGTTAAGAAAATGGGAGTGAGTCAGTTGGGGTGAATTGAAAATCTTGAGCGAATGTCGAATGAAAGGTTGTTGAAACTAATATATATGCGGGTGAGATTGAAAGTGACCCGATTCCGTGGGCGTCCTAGGAATAAGTAGTTAGGTATAATTGATTGAAGAAGAGACGAGCATGTATGAATCGCATTATGATTGTGGACGAAGCGAAAGTGGTGTGAAAGAATATGAATTTTAGAGGAGATTGATTGTTGGTTCGTGCTACCCCACTGAGTGGGATATAGTATCATGTTATGTATGTATGTGTGTTTTTTCATGACTTGGAAATTGGCATAAATTTAGATTGGAATTTCATAGAATTCAATTGTTCCTAACTGGTACTGATTTAATTTGAACTAATCATATTAATTAGTAGGATAACTATCTATCTATCAATCGTTGAATAAGATAGTTTGTAATCTGAAATTGCAACTCTATATTTTTTGTAGATAAAATATAATTATGTGAAATATATGTATAAGCTGACTAAATTGTATTTATATATCTACTGGACTTGCAGCTCCATATTTTATCTTAGTCTTAGGGCCGATCTTTCCATCTACGAATAAACTTCCGAATAAGTTATTCGTCGAATAAATAAAAAAATACGCATCAAAAAATGACAGCTAGAACAAAATGTATCATTTGTGCTATGATTTCGATGCGACATCTTTCAGTTATTCGATGAATAATTTATTCGGTACTTTATTCGTAGATGGAAATATCGGACCTTAGTTGTAATTAACCGAGAGTCGTAGATATTTTATAAGTAATTATATGTTTGTAATAAATTCAGTTTATATTGTAATTAATTTTTGGGATCTGTATTTCATCTAAGTTATCCACGGTGGTATTTAAAGGATCACCTCGAAATGAAGATATTTTGCAATTATAAAATGTGACACAAATTGTACTTCTCGATTTTGAAATCTGCACTTGCAGAACTAGAATTCAATAACATTAAATTTGTCGTACATTATTATTGGGGTTTAAAATCGTAGAACTCATAGCATGAACTGGGTCATATTATTTAGAGTTCAGTATTCAGTAGCGTGATGGTAAATGACAAATGAAACCTGTAGGTCAACTTTCAATTGTATTACTCCTACACTTTTGGATCAGTTGTTTTGGATATTTGTCAATTGTTTTTTATAAATGTTTTAAATCCTACCGTGTTTGTTATCAATCTTATGAAGAAGATTTAAACTAAAGTGTCAAAAAGTTGTTTCAGACGATTATCAATTGTTTTTTATAAATGTTATTTAAATCCTATCGTGTTTGGTATGAAATTAAAGTTCTCACGGAGGAGATTCAAAATCCAAAAGTACTAGCATGGAAGCGAAGAACGAAGTGATGAGCTTGCTTCGCCGATGTACTGACATGGATATGAGGAACGAAGTGACGAGCATCCTTCGCCAATGTATTGACTTGGAAGCGAGAAACGAAGAGACTATTCAATTTATTTCTCTACATTTTAGTTGTAATCTTCTTTAGAGTCGCGGAGCCTAGGGGTCAGACCTGCGAAGCAGGTCGGACCGCTAGTCTTATATACTAAACGGCATAACGTGTTTTCAATATTTTTACCACTGGCAGTTGCTCATTTTTACAGCCTAGACGGAGTAACCGATTTACATGAAACTTTCACTGTTAAATACTATATTTTTTCGTTTAGTGCCTTTTCGGAGCAGATTTTTTATTTTACCTCATTTTGTCCTTTAAAATGGCCAAAAAAGGCGAAATTTTTCAAGTATCCAAGTAACTTGTGAAATTTTACTGTTTTACGATCACGTATTTTCAATAAATGAATGAATACTTGTCATTTTTGACAGATCAGTTCGAAATTTAATATATTAATTACATTAATTGTAGACAAGCTGGACAATTTTTGTAAATTTATTTGTGTTTAGAATAAATGAACAAATATACCTATAAATTTGTAAATTTTTAAAAAGTAAATTTAAAGAAAATGAAAATAATTTCAAATAAAAATTTTCACTTTGATTGTACATGCCGTTTGAATAAGGTAAATGAATAACTACTTGTCATTTTTGACAGTTCAGTTTGAAATTTTAAATATAAATTGCATTAATTGCAAACATGCTGGGAAATTTTCGTGAATTTATTTATGTTTACAATAAATGCGCAAATATGTTAACTAATTTCTAAATTTATAAAAAAAATCAGTTAAAAAAACGTTTCTACAAAAGTTGAAAAATTCCGAAATGCCTAGAATTCACGGCCAGTTCAAGGATTTAATAAAGTCCAACAATTTCATTATATGTGGTTATTCTTCAGGCAAAATTCAATGAAATTGTAATAATTCTTTGTTGTAATCAGTGTTTAGAGTAATCAATGCATTGTTGTATTCTTTGATACAAGTTTTAAATGGTAAGTTATGTGCACAGGGCACTGCCAATGCAATGCAAGTATTTCGAGTTTTAATACATTTTATTTTGTAGGTTAAACATAAATTACCTTATTCCGTAGTCCAATGACAAGAATAGTTAGAAATAAGTAAGAAATGCATAAAATAAAGTGAAACCAATCATATTTTGAAGACAGGGCGATCCCAATCTGACAAATTGTGTTGAAATGTGTGATATATGCTCCATGCTATGTTTTTGTATACGACAAGTGTTATGAATTAAAATATTTCGAAATTAACTTGTTACAAAAGGTTATTCAATCACCATATTCCACAGAAACATAATTGATATATTAAAATATGTATTATACTGATATTTTTTAATACGATAGCGAAAACATTTGTAGAAGAAATTTCAAGAATTAAAGGTAGTTGAAAAGGTTTTGATATTTTGACGTAACCAATTGGAGAAATTATGTTATTAAGGTTATTTTAGTACAATTATTTTATAAATGAAAATTTACAGCGCACACAACACATTTTACTTCTACTCAAATTATCAAATTTGATCTACAACGTTCAGGTGCTTGGTGTATGATTTCATTTGTTGTATTAATATTGAAATATTTGTTGTAGGTATTATAATAATTACGGGGCATGAAAATTAAATAAAATATGTGTATTATTTAGATTTTTCTAATGCGAACAATAATAATAAATTTATACCAGTGGCCCATGTGTGTATTTCCAGCAAGCGGCAGGTTGAACTTCTTCAAACGCTTGATTACAACAATGATATATATCTACCTTACCACGGACTATTTTGTCTTTATATATATTTTGTGAAACTATTTTTGTGGAGTATGTAGTATGTTATAATTAAATAACATTCTCAAAACTAATAAAAAATTTAAGAAAATAGCAATAAAAAAAGGTAAATTTATGGCCGGTTCTAACGCTAGCATTCGGCATTGTTCGGAATAATTTTGAATACAATAGTTAATAAAAATAAAAAATTTAAGAAAATAGCAATAAAAAAAGGTAAATTTATGGCCGGTTCTAACGCTAGCATTCGGCATTGTTCGGAATAATTCTGAATACAATAATTCTAAAGAAAAAAATTACAAATTAAATGAAATTTTTAATATTATTTTAATTGCAGACCACTTGGACATGTTTGACAAAGATCGGTATTATATGAACAAATATTTGTGAAAGTTGTATTTGATTTAAATTTCTTTTAAAATTCACTTATTTAGTCGCCAAAATAAGGCCTCGAAGAGACGAGATTAATAATTATAACTTGAAGAATTATGCCATATTGTGTAGTGTGCCGTATGTCGCACTAATCACCCTTTTCCTATTATATTCCCTAGCTGGGACACCCGCCGTAGGCGGGGGTCGACGCTAGTCAAATACTATTTTGTATCGTTTAAGAGTAGTATTGGGCGGTAGGTTATGTGCTGGCCACATCAGATTTTTTAATAATTACTATAAATAATATAGATAAAGAATGTTATAAAATAATTCCTTAAATATTACAATTGATCGAGCGGGCGGTGGTGCGAAGCTACCATCCCTGGAATTATGCTGTATCCCGTCTAGTCACAGTTTTTGGCAACGATATTTCTAATATTCTTCGGAATTTATTGGATAATAACCATAACCATAACGATATGATTTTTTTAATATGATTATATTTAACTGTCTTACAACCAATCGATTATGGGTTATACATATTTTTATTATATATAATAGACATTCTTAATTATCAAACACACAATTGTATGTGTATATTTTGGAAATATATCGTCTTAAATAAATATCGCTCGGCTAGTTAATATAAAAAATAGTGTTTATTTTTAGTAGTGATAAGTGATAGTTTATAAGGTTTTGTAATCGTTATTTTAGTGTTATGTACCTAGTGTTAATTAACTTTTACTTTTTATTATAATAATTATGCATTACTTATTATTAATAAGATTTCTTGTTGTTTAAATAAAAAAACCTCTGACACCACACGAACGTTATATTATTAACAAAGTGTACTTCTCGATTATTGTAGATGTAGTTTGGATTTTACAACACAAATATTGTAAAGTATTTTTAGAACTATTTAGATCTCGAAACATGTAGCCGTCCTCAAACTTACCAATACATAAATTTATGCCCAAGTCCCCAAAGGTAACGTTAGACAAATATATATATATATATATATATATATATATATATATATATATATATATATATGTGGTGTTACGATTTTTATATTAATTAATTATTTTAAAATTGTTATTGTTAGTCAATTTTTTAGGCACTAGGCAACATATTTATTGATTAGGATATTGTTGTTGTTATTTTGGGGTGTCGTGGGAAGGCAGTCAATTGTGGGCTAAATAAAAACTTCTTTTAAATTTGCCAAGCTTTCAGATATATTTTATCCTTCATCAGGGCAATTTAGTTGAGACTATCTATAGAAATTTCTCCAATGGTCAATAATAATATAAATAATTGAACACTAAATTAAACATAAAATGTACTCAAAATAATTAAAATAAGTATTTTAATAAAATATCAAAATAAATTAAAAATTGACAAATATAAATAATATTTTTTGGAAACTTGATTTAAATATCTAAAATATAAATGCTAGAGCAACTAGAAAAATTTTTAGTAATATGAATTTATAACAAAAAGAAGAAAACAGTAAAAAAAAGAATAATTTAAATAATTATGAATTATTTTGAGCATTACAGGTTTAAATAATAGACATTTTTAATAAATAACAATATATATTGCTCAGACCATCTAAATCAGTCCTTTTATTCATCGTATTGCTAATGTTGTAAATATGAACCATCTCAAGAAATGACCTTTTTGACAAATTTCGTTCAATATCTAATATTTTAACATCTGCATAATTTATTCGATGGTTTTTATTATTAAAATGTTCAGTCAAAGCACTAGAGTTAGGTTTAAGTCGGGCATCACTTTTATGAGATATAAGTCTACCAGTTAAATTTCTAGAAGTATGCCCTATATAAACTAGGTCACATTCATGGCATGGAATACAATACACAACATTAGATTGTTGAAGTGTAGGGGTCTTGTCTTTTAATTTAGTAAAAATTCCACCAATTGTTGTACAATTTCTGTAAGTTAGTTTAAGGGAGTCATGTTTTACTACATTTTTAATTTTTGGTGAAAGATTAGGTATGAAGGGTAGAGAAGCACATTTTATGTTTTCATTAGACAGTAAATTATTATTATTTAAAATGTTAAGAGAATTTAATTTCTTAACACTGTTGCAAAAAAGTAATTTATTAATCATATTTCGTGGGTAACCATTGGACAAAAGTACATCTCTGAGTCTATTAAGGTTTTTATGATGGAATGTTGAGTCTGAGATTCGAAGAATTCTTTTTTTAAATCCCAAAATGAAATTAATTTTCAATTTCTTAGGTTGGCAAGATAGAAAATGAATATAACGCTGTGAAGCCATAGGTTTAACATACCAGTCAGTTTTTAAATTTCCATTGACATCTCTTATTATTAGAGTATCAAGGAAAGCAATGGACATATTCAGTTCCTGTTCAAGCGTAAATTGAATGTGATTATTGTATTTGTTGAATATATCAAGAATCTCATTTGTTCTATCAGCTGGTACTGCACACACAATGTCATCAACAAACTTTTTAATAAATGGTATTTATATATATATATATATATATATATATATATATATATATATATATATATATATATATATATATATATATATATATATATATATAAGGTCTTCTATCCTTAGGGTGTCGAACTTCTATTCCTTTTCTGTTTTCTGTCTACAACGAAATTCTTCCACGGTATTTTGTCTCTCGCTAACTGGTGGGCGGTTCTGTTTGTTATTTTTATCTGTTTAATTATTTCTTCTATTACGTTGTCCCATGTTTTTGTCGGTCTTCCTCTATTTCTTTTGCCTGTTGTTCTCGTTTTCCATATTGTTTTTACTAGTCTATTATCTGTTAGACGGATGATATGTCCTAGCCAGTTTAATTGTTTTTCTTCTATTATTCGTATGGCTGGTTTTAAATTCAGTTCGTTTCTTATATCTTCGTTTCTAATTCGGTCAAGTTTTGTTATTCCTTTTATTGTTCTTAAGCATTTCATTTCCATTGCTTGCAGTTTACTATTCTGTCTTTGATTTGTTATCCAAGTTTCGCTGCCATATAGAAGGGTTGGAACTATTATTGTTTTATATATTACCAGTTTTGCTGTCCTTGGTATATTCTTGTTTCTTAGGAATGTTGTCTTTAGTTGGTGGTAAATTCTAGTCGTATTTTGTATTCTATTATTTATCTCTACTTCGTAGCTTCCGTCTCGTTCTATTGTGCTTCCTAGATATTTAATACTTTCTACTTGTTGTATTTTTTTATTTTTAATGTGTACATCTACAACTTTATTTTCTTTGCTTATTTGCATTGTTTTTGTTTTATCAGTGTTTATTTTCATATTATGTTTTGAGAGTTCTTCTTCCCAAATATTAATATTGTGTTGAAGTGATTTTTCAGAGTTGCCAAATATAACCATATCGTCTGCAAATAGTAGTTCTGTTATTTCAGTGTTGTTTAGGTTTAGATGTCCTATATGTGTCTTTTTCGTTCTTTTTCTTGTTTCTTTTACTATTTCGTCCATGTATATTATAAAGAGTAGTGGGCTGAGATTCCCTCCTTGTTTCAGACCCTGTTTTGTTGTAAATTCCTCCGATATATAGTTGTCAGATCTAACATAATTAATAGTGTTTTTGTAGATGTTTTGTATTGCCCTGAGTAATCTATTTCCAGTGTTTCTTTTTTCGAGTATGTGCCATAATAACGTTCTTTCAACTTTATCAAATGCCTTTTCCAAGTCTATGAAGCATAAGTATATTTCTTTGTTATACATCAAAGTTCTTCCTATTATTTGTCTAACGGTGAAGATATGGTCTTGTGCGCAATATCCCCTTTTAAAGCAGCTTTGCGATTCTTCAATGTTATTTATTTTATTTTACAAATTCTGTTCAATTACCGCTTCATAGACTTTTGCGGTGGTACATAGTAGCAATATGCCTCTGTAGTTTGTGCAGCATCCAGTGTCACTTTTTTTGTGTACTAGCAAGATAACGGTTTTTCCCCAATTTGCTGGCATGTCGTCTACTTTCCATATCTTGTTGAATAGTATGTGTATCATTTCTATACCTTTTTCCCCCATATATTTTATTTGCTCAGATTTGATTCCGTCATATCCTGCTGCTTTCCCAATTTTTGTTTTCCTCATTATTTCAGTTATTTCGTGTATTGTTATTTCGTCTTCTTCGTCTTCCCCTTCGTTGAATTCTGTTTCGTTGTGTCTCTATAGCTCCCGTTTCTAATAATTCCTCGAAATGTTCTTTCCATCTTTTCATTATGTCATTTTCATTATCAATTATATTTCCATCTTTATCTAAAAATTGTTTAAGCTTTTTTTTTGTTTTTTCATGTCATTTTCATTATCAATTATATTTCCATCTTTAACTAAAATTTGTTTAAGCGAGAGGTTTTGTTTTTTCCTCAAGTTTTTTATTGCCTTATAAAATAGTTTCTTATTTTCTTTGAAGTTCGGTTAGTTGTTTCCCAAATTCGTTCCATTTATTTCGTTTACGTATTTTTTCCAATTTTGCTTTTATTTCTTTTTTAATTTCATCATTCTACCAATGAGTTCGTTTCTTTCTTAGTGATATGTTGATGGTGCCACACGTTTCCTTGGCTGCTTTATTTATTATGTTTATAAATAGGGTCCATAAGGACTCCGTGTCTAAGTTACTATAATCCTTTTGTTTTTCTATTTCCGCGTCTATTATTTCATGATACCTTTCTCTTGTATCTTTTTTTATTAAATGTTTATAAAGAATTTAGAAAATGCATTATGTAGCATATAACACAAATATCTCTGTTGTGACGTCACGTTTTTGATTCACAAATTAGTCACCAGATAGAATTTGTTTAAATTAAATTGCGAATAGTGACGATCTTTTTTAAAATAAAGAACAATATATATACCGTATGTCCCCGGATTGAGTTTACAAGAGGAAAAAAATTCTTATTATTGATTTTACGAAAAAATGCAAACAGAATAAAAATTTTTGGATGTCTTAAAACGCATGTTTCAGTTATTAAAATTTTTAAATAATATATAGTTCTTTTATTATAACGTTTTTTGTATTTTGTCCTATAATAATACAATTATTACATTCAATCAAACTTTATTTTAGTTGGCTTTGAAACAAATGATTAAATGTCAAAAGTAATTCGTATTATCATAAAGTAAGAAGTTATTGTTTAAAATAGTGAGAGTTTGTCAAAGAAATGTTAACATTAGAACAAAAAATCTTTTTAGTGCAATTTTATGATAAAAGTTACCGTTACATAATTTGTTTTATCTGTAGTTAGAATTAATAATCATTTGTCAATATTTCAAAGCCAACTAAAATAAGGTTTGATTGAATGTAATAACTGTATTATTAGGACAAAATACAAAAAAATAGTTATAATAAAAGAACCATGCGTTATTTAAAAATTTTAATAACTGAAACATGCGTTTTAAGACGTCCAAAAATTTTTCTTCCCTTGGCATTTTTTCGTAAAATCAATAATAAGAATTTTTTTCCTCTTGTAAACTCAATCCGGGGACATACGGTATATTGTTTTTGCGAAATTAAATTGCAATTGTAATGTATTATGATGATAGATGCAAAGGGTGTAGACTGAAATAAAAAAGTTAGGATTTTCTGTAAATAAACATTTATTACCTAATACTATATACAATTAAATTATCTGTCAACAATCAAGCTCTGAGGGAAGGCCGGATCGCCGCACTTCTGAAGTCAGTTGCGGTGCTGTAAGAAAATAACAAAATATGAGTGAAACGCACACAGTGAGAAATCCACGCTGAAAAACAATTAAATAGCAAAATCATATAAATCTGAACTCTATAGTTAATTAGTCAAACACGCAATCACTTAATCACATAGGTGACATAATGTAGCATACTGAAGCTTCCATCGCCTCTCACACCACTGTGTCCTAAGACAACTTACGTGACCATGTGAGAGGATCTCACCCCACTGTGTCCTAAGAAAACCTACGGAGGGTGAGCAAAGAATCCTCGTGGCCCCTGTGTCCGCAGACAACCTACGTGACCACGAGACTTGCCATCTTCTCTGAGCGAGGCTATGAGAGAACGGTTGAAAGCCGACTCTGAAACCATATCTCTCCTCCACTACTCTAAGATGCAAGCGAAAGGAAGGTCAACCCCTGAATGCAACACTATAGATGGCAGGAGGACACCGCTGGCACCGCACTAGTAATCGGCACTTCGCTGGGCACTACTCGGCTGGTCCCCACCCCTGGGGACAGCACCATAATTAAGGATAAGGATAGGAATATGTAGCCACACACTTCCAATCGCTCCACATTTTCACTCAACAACAATAATTAAAAATACTCTAAAAATAGCAATGGATAACTCACTCTAAACAATCCCTGAATCCTGAAAGTAAATAGTCACTAAATCACCTATCACAAAACTACAACTTCACTGGCCGGAAGATCAAACTAAACTGAAAGACATAACGATTAAATAAACGTGGCGGCAGGGTTGTTACGTTAACAGCAGCGGCCAGATCGACACCTAATTAAATAAAAACAAATTAAAGTGATTAAATAATACCTCAGTCAAAAATTTCGTAACAAATGTAATAAATATATAAAGACGCAGAGAGAGAGAGAGAGAGAGAGAGTACCTATATGCGTTTAATTAATCTCCGTATTTTATTTTGTCACAACTTATAAACAAGAGTAGCACAAACGAATTAAAATACGGTACAATATAGCACAAACCGAGCACAAACGATTACTGAAATAAAATTGTTAAAAAACATATTCGGGGGGCTAAGCGTTAAATTGTTTCCCCCGGATTTTATTTTATAATAATTTATAAACAAAAGTAGCACAAACGAAATAAAATACAGCACAATATTGCAAAAACCGAGCACAAACGATTACTGAAATAAAATTGTTAAAAAACAGATTCGGGGGGCTAAGCGTTAAGTTGGCCCCCCGGAATTTATTTTATAATAACTTATAAACAAAAGTAGCATAAACGAAATAAAATATAGCACAATATAGCACAAACCGATCACAAACGACTGCTGAAATAAGGTTGTCAAAAGACCCATTCGGGGGGCTAAACGAAAGTTTGCCCCCCGAACTTTATTTTATGATAACTTTTTAACTAAACCAGCACAAACGAAACAATAAGCGGCACAAAATAGCACAATACGAGCACAATCCAACGGATTCACTATCGCCGCAGCAAATTGATTTACATTTCACGCAGGATTAACTATAAAGACTATGGCAGCGCAGTGACAAGAGGTTTTGTCGAAAAGGATTTTGTACATGTACGAGTAGTATACAAAAGGAATATTATAAGTTAACAGCTGGCCAATAAATTTAAAGGAGAGTACCTACATTAATTTACTTTGTGAAATATTTATAATTTCTTTTTATACAAACGCATCCAATTATTATTGCAAAATAGATTTTTGTTTATCAAAGCACCTTTTGTTTTTTTATTACGATTATGGAATTCGAGGAGAATAAATCATATGAGTAATAAAAAACAAATATAAACTTGCAGGTTCTTTATTAGTTGCATTGGATGTAGCGTTATCAATTACCATAGTTACAGTTAAAATGATTAACAGTAATGTAATAAAGCGTATATAATAAGTAAACAAAGGGATAACTTATTGCAATTAAAAATAATAATAAGATACAAATCCGTCACATTTTAAAGTTTCTGACTATAATTTGTAGTTTGATTAACAATACCACATGTTTGGCTTCTTATTTCCCTTACTTTACTTTTACCATAATTTTATTATATTTCATTATACTATAGAAATAAAAAAATCCATTCATGAAAATGGCAACATTGGTTTTGTACGTGTTAAGGTCAACCATACGGGCTAAAGATAGCGCAAGATAAACATTACTTTTTTGAAACAATATATCGTTATTATAATAAATGAAACTTATAATGTTTTATACCTACATTTGTAGATAAAAGTCCAAAGTTTTGTAATATATTTTAAAAAGCTAATTTTGTTTAGAAATTATACATGAACACAATTTTCAAATTAGTAAAATATATGCCACATATTCCCATGAACGACTACAGTAATTCAAATAATTTGTATATTTATAAATATGATCGTCTATAACATACTAAAATTATTTTTCATTTGAATTTATAGTTTTTGAGAAACAAATAAAAACATACCAGAAAGTGTTATTTTTTTTTGTATGTTTTTATTTGTTTCTCAAAAACTGTAAATTCAAATTGAAAATAAACTTAGTATGATATAGATGATCATATTTACAAATATACGAATTATTTTCAATACTGTAGTTGTTCATGGGAATGAGAGACACAGTATCAAAGTTCTGAATTTTTGACCGACTAGACTTCAACGAATATTTTTTTATAGTTTAATTTTTCAGTTATCCTTTTCATTCACATATATAAATACTAGAATGTTCAAAGACCTTACTGTAATTGTTTTGTTTTTCGATAAGAATGATTGTAAGAAATAATTTATTTAAATTTGAATTTCAAAAACAAAATTCATGGGATTGAACGAACCCAACGAAAATATATACTTCATCTGACATTGCAATGTACAAGTCAATGTAAAAAATTCATGAAATTTTGACGGATGGAGGTTGTTGGACCATAAAGAACATGAAAATAAATGATGAATACAGAATTTGATGTTTTTTAAAAAAATAAAGGATTCGTTCTTTCGACGCGTATGTTTGACCTTAACATATCATGAACGACATAACCTCAGTAGCATGTTTTTTTGTATAATTTTATGTCATACATATTTTCTTATATCATTTACCACATAAGACTACAATTTTTACATGCGTTTTCTCGACAATGATTATGGTAACTCGCAGCTCTTATATTTTAACTAGCTTATATACAGCATCCGTTGCAATGTCACTCAAAGGAAGAAAGTGTTTGTATTTTAAATATTTTTATTAAAGTGCGAAGCAAGCTCGTCACTCAGTTCCTCGCGTCTATGTTAGTATAAGCGTTTGTTGTTAAGTAATAGATTTTTGTCAGAAATTTCTAAATTATATGACTATTAAAATAAACAAAACAAAAAATTTTATTAACCAGTGTTTCTCAAAATATGAGGCCCAACTTTTTAATTTTAAATTAGAACCTACCTTTTTCATTAGCTTATTCGATTCAGTATTTTTTTTGTGAATACAACGATATAACACACATATGTATTAGTCCTGCATCATAAAAATGTTGAGAATGTTTATTATGAGGAGCAGTTATTAGGGCGTGAACAACAGCAGAAGATTAAGTTTGTATTTCAATATAAACGGTTTAATTACAATATATTTAAGTAGGTATATATGGGGTAAAAGCTCCGTGGTAGTGTGTCGGACTGTGGATCGTGAGATCCTCAGTTCGAATCCCACAGCAGACAGTTGCCAATTGACACATTTTAATGTTAATTGTTTCCCAATCAAATATGGTGATATTTTAAATGTAAATTATAAATCTATAAATTTGTAGATCCATCATAAACCAATAAATATATTTCTATAAATTTTATATTTTTAAAATTAAATTTCTAAATCTAAATTAGTAAATTAAATCAAGTATAAACCAGCCATAAGACATAATGGTAAGACAATTTAAATTATGTATATCTCTAAAATTAGGATTTTCAATAAAATTAGGCATTTATTTATAGTTTTTACAATATATATATTTTTTATAAATAACATTCATATTGGTAACACTTCTATATTTTTCTCACTAGAAAGAAAAAACTCACTTTTCTCACTATTTCGGGAGAAGAACGGTGGGGTTTCCTGGTATGCTGTGAAAAAAATATTTTATTATATCATAAAATTTAAAAATGGTATTGTTCGCGCTACTCCACCATTCTCTTGAGCCTACACTAATTCTCTTAGATTGAGTTCGCAGTGACAAAGCGGTTAATAAAGTACCGTAATACTTCAATTTGCTGCTAGATCGTTAATAAGATGATAAACATATTTATATTTAAGTAATTTAGCGGTAAATCTCTAATTAAATATTTTCAACTAACCCTGAAGTTTCGAAGCGAAATGAATATGTCAATAGAATAACAATTATTTTCAATTCAAAATATAAGTGTAACCATAATTTTGTTCAAATGTATTTTTAAAAATTGTAATTAGTGACTATCTGTGGGGCCATCAACACATCAACAAATAATCCCTTATACTAAAAGGCTTGAGTATTTTACTATATTTTAGCCAACCTAGCAACCAAATATTTGCCCTCCTCTAGAGCCTAGCCGGTTTGATGGAATCGCGTGAAACCTATTTGGGGATGTGAAGAATTTTTTGGAGCAGTGCCTTTTGGGTGATTGCGATTTTTAGTACACATAATGTGTGAGATATTAAATAAATAAGGAGGAAATCAGAGTATGCGAGCGTTGCTATGAATGTGAAATTTGTTGATTTTAAATGAATAACTGTATTGTAGTTGTAACTTTTCACAAAGTGTTCATCTTGTCATTTTTGACAGATCTCTTTAAAAATTAAGTATAAATTATATTAAATCTAGACAAGTTTCAGAAGTTTTGTAAATTTATCTGTGTTTAGAGAGTAAATGAATGAGCATACATGTGTACTATTTTGTTAATATTTTAAAACTCAATCAAAAAAATTAAAATTGTAGCTGTCACTTTTCACAAATTTGTGTGCACCTTGTAATTTTTGACAGTTCATTTTGAAATTTTTAGTATAAGTATAATAGATGTCTCTGCCCGTAAACATCAATGCTTTTAAGCATTTTAGGCGGTAAAATTTAAATAAGTTAATTATTTATCTAATACAAAAAGAATGAAAATTATTTTCAAGATCGTTTTAAATATGCATACTGAATTACAGAATTTTCTTTTTAATCATAATTCGTACACAAAAACCTATTTTGAACGATTGTCAATTGTTTTTTTATAATTTTTTTTTAATCCTACCGTGTTTGGTATCAAATTATTGGTTTCATTGAGGAGATTTAAACGCAAATGTCAAAAAGTTATTTTGGGCGATCGTCAATTGATTTTTGTAAATATTATTTAAATCCCAACGTGTTTGGTATCATATTAAATGTTTCATGGAAGAGATTTTAACTCAAATGTCAAAGAGTTATTTTGAACGATCATCAATTGTTTTTTATAAATTTTATTTAAATCCTACCGTGTTAGGTATCAAATTAAAAGTCTCACGAAGGAGATTTAAACTCAAGTGTTAGAAAGTTATTTAGGATGATCGTCAATTTTTTTTTATAAATGTTACGTATATCCTACTGTGTTTGGTATCAAATTAAAAATCTCACGCAGGAGATTTGAACTCAATTGTCAAAAAGTTGTTTTGGATGATTGTCAATTGTTTTTCATAAATATTTTAAATCCTACCGTTTTTGGTATCAAAATAAAGGTTTAGTGGAGCAGATTTGAACTCAAGTGTCAAAAAGTTGTTTTGGATGATTGTCAATTGTTTTTCATAAATGTTTCAAATCCTATCGTGTTTGGTATCAAAATAAAGGTTTCATGGAGGAGATTTGAAATAAAGTTTTAAAAAGTTGTTTCAGACGTTTGTCAATTGTTTTTTATAAATGTTATTTAAATCCTACCGTATTTGGTATGAAATTAAAGGTATCACGGAGGAGATTTAAAATCTAAAAGTACTAACATGGAAGCGAAGAACGAATTGACAAGCTTGCTTCGTCGATGTCCTGACATGGATGCGAGGAACGAAGTGACGAGCATGCTTCGCCAATGTATTGACTTGGAAGCGAGGAACGAAGAGACTACTAAATTTATTTCTCTATATTTTTAGTTGTAATCTTATTCAGGGTCGCGGAGCCTAGGGGTCAGACCTGCGAAGCAGGTCGGACCGCTAGTCCCTTATACTAAAAGGCTAGAGTATTTTACTATATTTTAGCCAACCTAGCAACCAAATATTTGCCCTCCTCTAGAGCCTAGCCGGTTTGATGGAATCGCGTGAAACCTATTTGGGCATGTGAAGAATTTTTTAGAGCAGTGCCTTTTGGGTGTTTCAGATTTTTAGTACACATGATGTGCGAGATATTAAATAAATAAGGCGGAAATCAGAGTATGCGAGTGTTGCTATGAATGTGAAATTTGTTGATTTTAAATGAATATCTGTATTGTAGTTGTAACTTTTCACAAAGTGTTCATCTTGTCATTTTTGACAGATTTCTTTAAAAAATTAAGTATAAATTACATTAAATCTAGACAAGTTTCAGAAGTTTTGTAAATTTATCTGTGTTTAGAGAGTAAATGAATGAGCATACATGTGTACTATTTTATAAATATTTTAAAAGTCAATCAAAAAAATTAAAATAGTAGCTGTCACTTTTCACAAATTTGTGTGCACCTTGTTATTTTTGACAGTTCATTTTGAAATTTTTAGTAGGCGGTAAAATTTAAATAAGTAATTATTTAAATAATACGAAAAAGATGAAAATTATTTTCAAGATCGTTTTAAATATTCATACTGAATTGCAGAATTTTCTTTTTAATCAAAATTCGTACACAAAAACCTATTTTGAACAATTGTCAATTGTTTTTTATTATTTTTTTTAATCTTACCGTGTTTGGTATCAAATTATTGGTTTCACGAAGGAGAATTGAACTCAAGTGTCCAAAAGTTATTATGAACGATTTTTAATTGTTTTTTATAAATATTATTTAAATCCTATCGTGTTAGGTGTCAAATTAAAAGTCTCACGAAAGAGATATAAACTCAAGTGGTAGAAAGTTATTTTGGATGATCGTCAATTGTTTTTTATAAATGTTATGTACAGTATTGTTCAGAAGTTATGCCCCATAACCCCTCCACAGGTACCAAAACTGAACTAAAATTCGACAAACGTTCTCGCTAGTCGAATGAGAAAGATAAACGATACGAAATGAAGGACAGATATATAATCCATTGTTTACCTGAGCCAGGTAAACACCTTGTAGAGATTATACAATTTCTCACTTCTGATCTTACAATATTTTGCAAAATGTAAGTGAATATTGGATGCGGTATACAAGTTCGATGACGCATCTAAACTTCTTGAACTTTGCGACTCCTGTTGAAAATTAATTACATTTTCATCAGAAAATAAAACAAACATTCAACTACATATTAAATTCAAATTATCTGATAACTAAAAATATTAATGGACGAAATATAAAACAACTACAAAAAAATTGTTTGTTACTGTGTCGCCAAAATACCGGATGTAGTATTGAAATGTAGCATATAGGGATTTCAGTGTTATATTTTTGATATTGCTATAAATAATAATAATAATAATAAATAATCTTTACATTGATATCGAGTTGGTTATTGAATTTTCCAACTTCTTCCTTTAGTTTTCTTCTGTTTTCACGCCTGTTATTATAAACTTATTCTTATTTGCTTCTTTTTCTTTCTGTTCGTCTATATTCTAGTCTTTTTAGTTTTTCTCCTATTTCTCTCTCTTCTTTTACCCGTATCTTCTCTTCTCTTATTTTTATCTGTTTTGTTTCATCATTTATACCTTTTATGTTATTAAATATCAAATATTTATTTATTTACTAAAAAGAAATGGAAAGAAATGAACACTGAAATTCGCCATTATCATTTCAATCTTCTATGAAATTTCTAAAGATAATAATACAACACTGTAATAAATAATTATAAATTTGTTCTCTGAAATGTATATTTTTTTTGTTTTTGTTTAGTGTTCTATAGCCGTATTATAAATTTTTTAATAAATACTAATTTTAGTTTAATTGATATATAGTGAAATATTAACATTTAGGTAACTATTGCATGCATTTTGAAATTCTAAACACCTTTGTATTTTCTTCTTTGCTGTATAGTAAGTAGGTAAAAATTGATAGCAAAATCAAAAAAATATCATTGAGATCCCTCTATTCTACATTTAAATTCTACACGCGGTATACAACAAATATATCACAGGAGTTCAAAAGTGTCGTCAATTTATACAACAAATATATTAATATCATACAAGTGCAAAAATAAATATCACAAAAAGTGTCGTCAATATATACATCAAATATATCACACAAGTTCAAAAATAAATATTACAAAAAGTGTCGTCAATATATACAACAAATATATCACACAAGTTTAATAATAAATATTACAATAAGTGTCGTCAATATATATAACAATATATCACAAAAAGTTCGTCAATATATACAAATAAATTAAAAACCTAATATTTACACCAATAGCAATTATTTTCAATAACAGCTTCTACTCGCCGCGGCATCGAATTAATTAAATTCTGGCAGTACTCGCTTCCTCGCAGATCCTCCCACACGCGGAGAACATTTTGTTGAAGTGCAGCCTTCGTTCGAACATTTCCTGTCCCCCTCTGGACCATTGTCGCCCACACGTTTGCGATGGGGTTCAAATCTAGTGACTTAGCAGGCCACTGGAGTAAAGTGATTTCCGGGTGATCGTTAAACCAGGATTTTACAATTTTTGCGGTATGAACCGCAGAATTATCCTGTACAAAAAAAGTTGCGATCAGGAATTAACATCCTTACTGATGACAACATAACTTCCTCCAATATTTCTAAGTAGTAGGCCGCATTCATTTTTCCGGATATCTCCACTAACTCACCAGAGCCCCAAGACGCCATCCATCCCCAAAACCCGACGCTTATTCTCCCACTCTTTCTGATTGGAACGACGTGTTGTGGGTGAAGACGCGAGTTGTTTGGCCGCCACAGCGGCTTCTTGACGTCTTCGTCTGATGAAAATACCTTTTCATCAGAAAAAACAACAGAATTCCAATTGAAATCTCTATTTATTTCACAAAAATTCATCCTCGCTCGCAAATGATTTGGCATAAGCTCGATTTTAGTCGCAGCCTTCCGGCAATGGATCCCTACCTCATGAAGCCGTCTCCTGATGGTTAAAGCAGAAGCATTAACTCCGAGTCTCTGCTTTAGCTCTGCAGAAGAGCAAAAGGGAGTGTCGCTGACGGCCTGTTGCAAATTTTGGACAGCAGCGTCATTCAGTTTGCGTGGCGCCCCGCTTCGTCGACAATTTTGTAGGTGAAACGGGCCACCAATTCTGTATCGCTGAATCCAACGCCAAACGAATTTTCTCCGAAATATAAAATATTTATATTAGATTAAATGTAAAGAATATTCACCTCTCGCAAATACCGGGTGTCAATTTTTTTTGAGCTATTGGAAATACAATTTAAATATTTTAATTTCGCTCTAAGTTATTATTTATGAATTTTAGAGCAATAGGGTAATTAGGTAAAATATTCAAAATTACAAAGCTTCGTTAACCGAGCCTAAATTTATGGATGTGATATACCGATTTCTGTCATTAGATAGACGTAAAATAAAATACATAATTTCTTACTATTTCCAGAGTGCCATGGGAAACAAAACATACAGACAGTCGTTTGACAAATGATATTTGGAATAATTTTAATGATTATTTACTGGTTTAAATTTTTAAATAAGGAGAAATTTTATAAATGTAAAAAATACTTACTTCAATCTGAAGATTTTCTGCAATGTCGCCGATACAAAACATTCTAATTGCTCAAGAACTGAACCATGTATGAAAATTACATCTAATGTAACATATTTATACCTAGTTCGCGTACTTAAAAACAAAGTTGGGTAAGTAAATGCCATTAGCATCAGTTTGGAAATTCCACCTTTCCAAACAACAGCGGTTACTTCGACCACTTTAAAGTTAATGCCAACAAATGACTATTGAATATTGGTTCCACTAATCTTCTTAAAATGGTGTTAATATTTTGGTACTTTAAAATACATTAAAATTCTTTGTTCGCTGCGCTCAAAAGAATTAGTGTTCGCAAAATAAAACCGTCAAATGATTTTAAAATGTATAATATAGCGAGGAGTTAACTAATTCTTTTAGATCTTTCAACATTGAGTATTAAACAGAGCCTTAAATGTTTGTTTCCATGTAACATTGTGGTATTAACAATATATTCAGAAAACAAAATGACAGCTAGAACAAAAAGTATCATTTGAGCTATAATTTCGATGCGACATTTTTTATTTATTCGGCGATTAATTTATTCGATACTTTATTCGTAAATGGAAATATCGGCCCTTATTTGTATTTATATTGATAAATGTTTTATTATAAGTCATACATATTTGATCTTAATTACATTATGTTATTATTATTATTAGATTTCAAGAAGTTTGGATGCCTCATCGAACTTGTGTACAGCATCCAATATTCACTTGCATTTTGCCAAATATTGTAATATCTGAAATGTGAAATTGTATAATCTCTACAAGGTGTTTACCTGGCTCAGGTAAACAATGGATTATATATCTCTCCTTCATTTCGTATCGTTTATCTTTCTCATTCGACCTGCGAGAACGCTTGTCGGGTTTTAGTTCAGTTTTGGTAGCTGTGGAGGGGTTATGGGGCATAACTTCTGAACAATACTGTACATCCTACCGTGTTTGGTATCAAATTATAGATCTCACGCAGGAGATTTGTCCTCAAGTGTCAAAAAGTTGTTTTGGATGATTGTCAATTGCTTTTCATAAATGTTTTATATCCTACCGTGTTTGGTATCAAAATAAAGGTTTCATGAAAGAGAATTGAACTAAAGTGTCAAAAAGTTGTTTTGGACGATTGTCAATTGTTTTTTATAAATGTCATTTAAATCCTACCGTGTTTGGTATCAAATTAAAAATCTCACGCAGGAGATTTGAAATCAAGTGTCAAAAAGTTGTTTTGGATGATTGTCAATTGTTTTTCATAATTGTTTTAAATCCTACCGTCAATTGTTTTTTATAAATGTCATTTAAATCCTACCGTGTTTGGTATCAAATTAAAAATCTCACGCAGGAGATTTGAAATCAAGTGTCAAAAAGTTGTTTTGGATGATTGTCAATTGTTTTTCATAATTGTTTTAAATCCTACCGTGTTTGGTATCAAAGTAAAGGTTTCATGAAGGAGATTTAATCTAAAGTGTCAAAAAGTTGTTTCGGACGATTGTCAATTGTTTTTTTATAAATGTTATTTAAATCCTACCGTGTTTGGTATGAAATTAATGGTCTCACGGAGGAGATTTAAAATCTAAAAGTACTAACATGGAAGCGAAGAACAAAGTGACGAGCTTGCTACGGCGATGTACTGACATGGATGCGAGAAACGAAGTGACGAGCATGCTTCGCCAATGTACTGACTTGGAAGCGAGGAACGAAGAGACCTTAGACCTTAGACCTGAACGGGCTTGAGGAGTACCGGGCCGTGGGCCCTCACCTCCCTTATCGGATCAATTTTGCGGATTTGAGTAGTTTTATAGAGTGCACTTTCGTGCCGCCTTCTTGGCGCGGAGTTTATATTGCAGCTAGAATTAGCTTCGGTCGTTTGTGTCGGAGTACGTCGTGCTCGTCGTACTCCGCTAATCTTTTGACACCGGTGTTAGGGTGACCAGGGAGTTTTGAAAAGAATTTTGTTGCTCGTTTATGAGCAAATTCTTTGACTGTCTCCATTTTTAGGTCTGTGTGCAACTGGTCGTTGCGCACAAACCATGGAGCGTTGGTTGCCATTCGTATGGCTTTGTTCTGCATCACTTGCAGTTTTTTAATGTGACAATTCGCCGCATAACCCCAGACGGAGATTCCGTAGGTCATTGCGGGCCGTATAATTGATTTGTAAATTGTCATTTTATTCTGCAATGACATCTGACTCTGTCTATTGATTAACGGATATAGGGAGCCCATCAGAGCGCCTGCATTGTGGCAGTTGCTGCTGACGTGTGGCTCCCACGTTAATCCTTTATCGAAAAGGAGACCTAAATACCTATTTTTTTGGCGCCAGGGGATGTTGTTGCCGAACATCTCCACGTTTCCCACCGGAGTGAGTCTGCGCTTTGTGAAGAGTACGGCGGTACTCTTCTCAGCGTTGACTTTTATTCGCCACTTGGCGAACCAGTTTTCAAGCTCATCAGCGGCTTGCTGGAGCCTGTGAGTGATCACGTTCGCGTTCCTCGACTTGTACAGCACGGCTGTGTCGTCAGCGTACTGAGCCAGCGTTGTGCCCGCAGTTTGTGACGGCATGTCACTGCAGTACAAGTTGAAGAGGATCGGTGACAGCAGAGAACCCTGAGGCAGGCCAGCTGTAATGATTCTCGGCGTTGATTTTGTGTCGTTGATTTTGACACAAAATGTTCGTCGAGATAAGTATGAGTTGATGAGCTGGATCAACGAGTGGCTAATGTTTGATGACATCAACTTGTGAAGCATCCCCTGGTGCCATATCTTGTCAAACGCCTTCGCTACGTCGAGGAAGACGGCTCCCGTAGCTTGGCGATGATTAAACCCTTCACTGATGAATTCAGCAACTCGTAGAAGTTGATGTTCAGTCGAGTGTTGTTGCCTGAAACCATGCTGATGGTCAGGAATCAGATTGAGTCTTTTGGTTTCCTCTTCTAGCCGGGTCAGTATAACCCGCTCTAGGACTTTGCCCATGGTGCAGAGCAAGCTGATGGGTCTGTAGTTTTGTGGAAAACTGGGGTTTTGCCCCGGTTTTTTAATTACGCAGATGTCAGCTATTTTCCAATCTTTTGGAAAATAGCGTAATCTGAGCGATGCGTTGATGATATTTGTTAGCGCTACGATGCCCTTGCGTGGCAACAGGCTGAGCGCTTTGTTGGAGACACCGTCATGCCCCGGTGCCTTCTTTTTATTTAAAGCACGCAAGATGTCCCAGATTTCTCGTGGGCTTGCATGCTTTATCGGGCTGGTGGGCTCTGACTTTAGTTCGGTTTTAACCTTTCTGTTGAGGCGACCGATAAATGTGATGTCACAGTGCTCGTAGTTTGGTGAGCACTGTTTTTCTAAGCTGTCGGCCATAGCTTCAGCTTTGTCAGAGTCAGTGTATACTACACCCCGTTCGCCATGAATTGGTGGCATTTTGGGTTTGTCTTTCCTTAGAGCCTTAGCCATTCTCCAGAGTGACTGGTCTCTGGAGTTTAGCTCGGCAAGACGGTTTTCCCACCTTTGAGATTTATATTCTCGCAGCCGATGTTTAACTTCGGCTGCGAGACGGTTACTGTCAGCTCGGTCCTCTGGCCTGCAATATCGTTGCCAGCGGCGTCTGACTCGGTTTTTCTCCGATATTAGCTGTTTAATATCGTCAGGCAGGTTAGCTACAGGATTTAGTGTTTTCACACTTTTGGTGCTGCTGATGTTGCTTTTAACCTGATTTATTACATGCGTCAGGCTTGACACGGCTTCATCGATGTGATGAGTTGTTTTGATGGCTGGCAATGGGCCTATTAATTTGTCCAGTTCATCACTGAACCGTTCCCAGTGGACCGTAGTAACAGGTCGAGTCCCTGTCTCTGCTTGACCCTCGCCAATGTCCAGTAATACCGGAATGTGGTCTGAGTCAAGTTCATTGACAGCCATCATGTGGTGTGTTGCATTGACGTCTCGTAAGAGAGCAATATCAAGCACGTCACTTCTTCCCCCATCATGAGGGAAGTATGTGTGCTCATCAGGGCCGATGGCGACGATGTCGTTGGCCTGAGTGTAATTGAACAGTTTGCGACCGTTAGGGTTGGCTATGCGACTGTTCCATGACTGGTTTTTTGAGTTCAGATCACCAGCTATGATTACTGAACCCGGCTGCTCAAGTAGAGCATCAAGATCCTCCTCCAGCAAGCGTGCTGGAGGATTGTAGATAGAAACAACACGCAGGGAATCTGCCCATGTTGTTTTAACGGAGATAGCAACAGCTTCTGCATGCTGTAGCTCTGGCGTGTTAATTTCATGGTGGTGGATCGTGTTTCTAATATAAATAGCAACACCTCCACCTTGAGCACCTGTGCGATCGTTCCTGTACAGGTCAAATCCACAGATTTTGGGGTTATTTGCTGGGCGAAGATGGGTTTCGTTAACTAACATGATGTCAATCCTGTTAGTGAAGATAAATACTTCTAACCCATCTCGCTTGTGGAGGAGACTGTTCGCGTTCCAGAACGCGATTCTGAGGTGTTCTGGGATTCTTTTCGTTCTAACCATGTTGGAACATGTTTAGGATGTGCGGTAGGGCTTTTGCTAGAACAACTAGCAGATCAATGGCTGAGTTAGCGTTCGCTAGCTCTGACAGCAGTGGCTTTATGCTATTGAACATATCGTTCAAGTTTGGCAGCAGCCTGTTTATATTGAGCCAGCTGTCGGGTGTAGCAGAAGAATCTGCTGAGACGGATGGTGCTGCTTGAGCAGGAGTGACGGGCACGGCACGAACTGCGCTTGCAGCTGTGTTAGCCGTCGTTTGCGGGTGGTGCAGAAAGAATCTCAGCGTATGAGACGTCTTTCTTCACTTTTTTGAGAGAGATATTTCTCTGACGCGGAGTTACTGGCTGTTTTGGTTTCTCAAGAGCTTTCTTGAGAACTTCACAGCCTTTATAACTAGCTGTGTGATTTTTCCCACAGTTACAGCAGAGAGGATCTCCCTGCTGTTTTGTCGGGCAGTTTTTAATGCTGTGGTTATCGCCACATCTCACACAACGCTCAGCGGCATTGCAGCCGTTGCTGGTATGCCCGAAGCGTTGGCATCTATGGCATTGACTAATGCCAGTCTGTGGACGTTTTGATTCCACAGTGATTTTTAGATACAGGAAACTTGTGAGATTATAAATCTCCTTGTTTGCTGCATTTTTTGTCAGCCTGACATGTACAAGCGGCAGCGGTTTTTTAACTCGCTCCGCTTGAGTGAGTTGTGAATCATGGTTACGGACGTATCGTACCATGCGATGCACCGTTATTGGAGCGAAATTAAGACGTTCCAGTTCGTCTTTAATATCTGATTCAGGTATCGTTTCAGGTATACCTCGCAGTACAATTTGGAGGAGTTTATCCTCTTGTAACTGGTAGGAATGGAATGAAACGTTTGCTGCACGCAGCAGAGTGGTGGTGTTGCGATAATCGGCAGCTGATGCTACGTGTACTCGGATACCGTCTTTGGTGTTAACGGTCTTTTTAATCGTAACACCGCTAGCAACGAGTGCTTTAGTGAGTTTAGTGTATTCTTTCTTCGTGTGCAACACGATAGGAGGAATACGCTTATCGGAGTTATTCGCTGCAGAAGCAACGTTTGATGGTGAAACATCCATAGTATGCTCTTCATCGCCTACTTCATTCAGCGAATCGAACATATTTGATGTCTCAGTTTCTGTTTGTGAAACAGATTTGATTTTTCTGACCTTTTGGGCCGGCTCAAACCCATCTGAACCTTGCTGAGCAGACTCAGTGGGGTCAGTTTTGCGGGCTGTCTTTTTACAAGAACTGCCGCTGGCAGCTTCGTTGTTTGTTGCAGGAAAGGATTTTCCTCGACATAATTCAGCCTCAAGAATTTTTATCTTTTTGGCTTGCAAGGATAGAATATCCGTATTGGTTTTGTTGGAAAAACCAGGCTTCTGCTTTAGAGCAGCAATTTTAGACGACAGCTCATCCAGTGTGAACTGCACAGGATTCGCTGTTGCCATCGTGACAACGACTAGGTTAGCTAGTGAGAGCTAAACGTGTTAACAAGCGGTGTTAAACGTTGTACCCCTGTGAAGAGGGCTCGGTAGTGACTCCCGGAGGTTGCACTACCCCTTTATCAACGTTACGATATAAACAATTCAATTCGAATCAATTACAACGTGTGCAGAGGCGCTATGCGTACAACACGAGGCGTCTTGAAAAAGACGGAGAGAAGCTTAACAGAATGCCGTATGGCTTACTGGGTTACTCAAACTGTAAACCAGTCCAGAGGCCCAAGTAAGACAGATAGCGGGTACTCAGCGGGATGTTACTCGTCTGACGAGCAGAGAGCAACTATTCCTATTGAGGAACGAAGAGGCTACTCAATTTTTTTCTTTATACTTTTAGTTGTAATCTTCTTCAGGGTCGCGGAGCCTATGGGTCAGACCTGCGAAGAGGGGCGGACCGCTAGTCCAATATACTATTCAGTTAAAATTTTTGGCTACCTAGAAACCATTTGTGCGCAGCTCTAGAGCCTACACGGTTTGATATATTCGAGTGAAACCTTTACAGGTATCCACAGTTTGGCTGGGAATAGGGCCTTTTCATTATTTCACATTTTTATTACACATGATGTGCGAGATATTAAGTAAATAAACTAATTTTTTGTTTCGTGTAGCTTTTGTTAAATAACACGCGTTGCTACTTCTGTTAAAAATTCAAAGATAAAGGATATTGACAGTTCACTTTCAAATTCATTTTTTTATTTTTAAATTGATGTTTTAAAATTTTACAAAGTATTAAGCATGTACGCCCATTTATTCTAAACAGAAATAAATTTACCATACTTGTCTAACTTGTCTAGAATTAAAGTAATTTATTTTTAAAATTTCAAAGTGAACTGTCAATACACTTTATCTTTAATTTTTTGAAAAATAGAATGACAACTTGTCATTTTTGACAGTTCAGTTCGAAATTTTAATTATACATTACTTTAATTCTAGACAAGTTAGATAAATTCGGAAAATTTTTCATATTTTTTCTAATGGAGGGTTATGATTTTGACGTCACAGGCAAGAAAGAGAAAGATAAGGTAAAAGTTGAGATGGAAGTTCATAACACAAACATCCATGTATTGACGTTTGATATGGTGTTTTAACAAGGTTATGTTTTTATTTTTGAAGTTTATTATTTAAGTAACTTAATAAATTTAACACTTGCCATATACCTTTATAGTAATAAAGGGAGTTACTATGCACAAACCATACACAAACTATATTTTTTATATTTAGCATCATTTTAAGAACTGTCATTCTGACAGCGTTTTATTTGTGTTTCGCCCATATGAATTTCATAGTAGTTCAATGAAAACATCAATAGATGGCAGCTCGAAAATTTGCTTCTGTATAACCCTCCATTCAAAATAATTATGACAGATGTCTTTGTTCGTCAACCTCGATTCTTTTAAGGAATTAGGCGGTAAAATTCAAATGAGTTAATTTCTTATTTAACACAAAAAAGTTGAAAATTATTTTGCACTTCATATATGGTTTTTTCCTTCTCAAAAAATACACAGATGTCTCCGCTCGACAACCTTGATGCTTATAAGTATTTTAGGCGGTAAAATTTAAATAAGTTAATTAAAACCCTATATAAAAAGATCGTTTTAAATATTTATAATCAATTTCAGAATTTTTTTTATCATGAGTTGTTTTTTATTTCCAATCCGGCCGTGTTTGGTACTAAATTAAAAGTTTCACATTAGAGATTTAAAATAAAGTGTCATAAAGTTATTTTCGACGATTGTCAATTGTTTTTTATAAATATCATTTAAATCCTACCGTGTTTGGTATCACATTAAAGGCCTCGCGAAGGAGATTTGAACTCAAGTGTCAAAAAGTTATTTTGGACGATTGTCAATTATTTTTTATAAATATTATTCAAATTATGCAGTTTTTGGTATCAAATTAAAAGTCTCAAGGATTAGATTTGAACTCAAGTGTCAAAAAGTTGTTTTGGGCGATTGTCAATTATTTTTTATAAATATTATTTCAATCCTACCGAGTTTGGTATCAAATTAAAGGTCCCAAGGAGGAGATTTGAACTCAAGTGTCAAAAAATTGTTTTGGATGATAGTAAATGGTTTTTATAAATGATATTTAATTTTTACCGTGTTTGGTATTAAATTAAAGGCCTTGCGGAGGAGATTTAAACTCAAGTGTGAAAAAGTTGATTTGGAGCATTGCCAATTGTTTTTTATAAATATTATTTAAATCCCACCGTGTTTGGTATCAAATTAAAAGTCCCATTAAGGATATTTTTACTCAAGTGTCAAAAAACGAGTTTGGTATTGAATTAAATATCTTACGGAAGATATTTAACTTAAGTGCCAAATATTAGTAACATGGAAGCGAGAAACGAAGTGACGAGCTTGCTTCGCCTATGCACTGACTTGAAAGCGAGGAACGAAGTGACGAGCTTTCTTCGTTAATTTACGGACATGAAAATGAGGAACGTAGTGATGAGCTTGCTTCGCTGATGCACTGACTTGAAAGCGAGGAACGAAGTGACGAGCTTTCTTCGTGTAGTACTGACATGGAAGTGAGGAACGTAGTGACGAGCTTCCTTCGCCGATGTACTAACATGGAAACGAAGAACGAAGTATCGAGCTTTCTTCGTCAATGTACTGACATGGAAGCGAGGATCGTAGTGACGAGCTTGCTTCGCCAATTGTTTGGTATAAATTTGAAGTTATTTAAGTCTACTCAATTTATTTTTCTACATTTTCTGTTGTAATCTTCTTCAGTGACGCGGAGCCTAGGGGACAGACCTGCGAAGCAGGTCGGGCCGCTAGTCCAATATACTAAAAGGCATAATTCACTTTCTATATATATTTTCATCTGCCTAGTAACCAAATTTTTGCGCAGCTCTAGAGCCCAGACGGTTTATCCGATTTCAGTGAAAACTTTTTTGGAAGTTAGAGATTTTTTGGGAATACGTGTTTTTATGAATTCACATTTTTAGTACACATGATGTGCGAGATATTAAATAAAAAAGGTTTATGGATCAAAGTGTGCGGTTGCTATGAAAGTGGAGTTTGTTGATTCTGGTTGTAACTTTACAAAAATTTATGTTCAATTTGTCATTTCTGACAGTTCTGTTTCAAAAATTAATTATAAATTACATATATTCTAGACAAATTGAAGATGTTTTGTAAATTTATCTGTATTCAGAATGAATGAACAAATATGTGTACTATTTTGTAAATATTTTAAAAGTTAATTAAAAAAATAAAAATTGTATCTGTCACTTTTCACAAATTTTTGTGCAGTTATTTTTGACATTTCAGTCTGAAATTCTAAATATAAATTACTTTAATTGTAGTTCAGCTAGACAAATTTGGTAATTTATTTGTGTTTAGAATAAATTAACAAACATGATTATTATTTTGAAATTTTTTTAAAATTATGAGTTTTTTTCCATATTATTTTCAAATTTAAAATAAATATGACAGATGTCTTTGTTCGTCAACCTCAATTCTTTTAAGAATTTTTAGGCGGTAAAATTCAAATGAGTTAACTGCTAATCTTACACAAATAAGTTGAAAATTATTTTTCACTTCATAAATGGTTTCCTCTTCTTCTCAAAAATACAACAGATGTCTCTGCTCGACAACATTTTAGGCGGTAAAATTTAAATAAGTTAATTAGTTATCTAATATAAAAAGATCGTTTTAAATATTTATAATCAATTTCAGAATTTTTTTTATCTAAATTCGTAGAATTGTCAAAATGTTATTTTGAACAATCTTCAGTTGTTTTTTATTTCTAATCCTGCCGTGTTTGTTACTAAATTAATAGTTTATCGTTAGAGCTTTAAAATAAAGTGACGATTGTCAATTGTTTTTTATAAATATTATTTAAATCATATCATGTTTGGTATCAAAGTAAAGGTCTCGAGGAGGAGATTTGAACTCAAGTGTCAAAAAGTTGTTTTGGACGATCGTTAATTGTTTTTTTAGAAATATTATTTAAATCCTACCGTGTTTGATATTGAACTAAAGGTCTCGCAGAGAAGATTTGAACTAGAGTGTCAAAAAGTTGTTTAGGACGATTGTCAATTGTTATTTATAAATATTATTTAAATCCTACCGTGTTTGGTATCAAATTAAAGATCTCGCGGAGGAGATTTGAACTCAAGTATCAAAAAGTTGTTTTGGATGATCGTTAATTGTTTTTTTAGAAATATTATTTAAATCCTACCGTGTTTGTTATTTAATTAAAGGTGTCTCGCAGAGAAGATTTGAACTAGAGTGTCAAAAAGTTATTTAGGACGATTGTCAATTGTTTTTTATAAAAATTATTTAGATCCTAGCTTGTTTGGTATTGAATTAAAGGTCTCGCAGAGGAGATTTGAACTAATGTGTCAAAAATTTGTTTTGGACGATTGTCAATTGTTTTTTATAAATATTATTTAAATTCTGCAGTATTTGGTATCAAATTAAAAGTCTCGTGAAGGATATTTTAACGGAAGAGATTTAAACTAAAGTGACAAATAGTAGTAAAATGGACGCGAGAAACGAAGTGACGAGCTTGCATCGCCCTTGCACTGACTTGAAAGCGAGAAACGAAGTGACGAGCTTTTTTCGTCAATGTACTGACATGGAAACGAGGAACGTAGTGACGAGCTTGCTACGCCGATGCAATGACTTGAAAGCGAGGAACGAAGGCATTAGCTTGCTTCGCCAATGTACTGACTTGAAAGCGAGGAACGAAGTGACGAGCTTTTTTGTCAATGTACTGACATGGAAACGAGGAACCTAGTGACGAGCTTGCTTTGCCGATGCACTGACTTGAAAGCTAGGAACGATGGCATAAGCTTGCCTCGCCGATGTACTGACTTGGAAGCGAGGAACGAAGTGACGAGCTTTCTTCGTCAATGTACTGACATGGAAGCGAGGAACCTAGTGATGAGCTTGCTTCGCCGATGCACTGACTTGAAAGATAGGAACGATGGCATAAGCTTGCCTCGCCGATATACTGACTTGAAAGCGAGGAACGAAGTGACGAGCTTTCTTCATCAATGTACTGACATGGAAACGAGGAACGTAGTGACGAGCTTGCTTCGCCGATGCGCTGACTTGAATGCGAGGAACGAAAGCATAAGCTTGCTTCGCCGATGAACTGACTTGAAAGCGAGGAACGAAGTGACGAGCTTTCTTCGTCAATGTACTGACATGGAAGCGAGGAACGTAATGACGAACTTGCTTCGCCGATGCGCTGACTTGAATGCGAGGAACGAAAGCATAAGCTTGCTTCGCCGATGAACTGACTTGAAAGCGAGGAACGAAGTGACGAACTATCTTCGTCTAGGATTGACATGGAAGTGAGGAACGAAGTTATATAAGTCTACTCAATTTATTTTTCTACATTTTCGGTTGTAATCTTCTTCAGTGACGCGGAGCCTAGGGGGCAGACCTGCGAAGCAGGTCGGACCGCTAGTCCAATATACTAAAAGGCTTAATTCACTTTCTATATATATATATATATATATATATATCTATATATATATATATATATATATATATATATATATATATATATATATATATATATATATATATATTCATCTGCCTAGTAACCAAATTTGTGCGCAGCTCTAAAGCCTAGACGGTTTGACGGATTTCTGTGAAACCTTTACCGGCAGTTAGAGATTTTTTTGGAATAGGGCCTTTTTATGAATTCACATTTTTAGTACACATGATGTGCGAGATATTAAATAAATAAGGCGGAAATGCGTTTACTGATCAGAGTGTGCGGGTTGCTATCAAAGTGGAGTTTGTTGATTCTGGTTGTAACTTTACAAAAATTTATGTTCAATTTGTCATTTCTGACAGATCTGTTTCGAAATTCAAGTATAAATTACATATATTCTAGACAACTTAAAGATGTTTTGTAAATTTATCTGTATTTAGAATTAATGAACAAACATGTGTACTATTTTGTAAGTATTTTAAAAGTCAATTAAAAAAATTAAAATTGTAGCTGTTACTTTTCACAAATTTTTGTGCAACTAGTTATTTTGACATTTCAGTCTGAAATTTTAAATATAAATTACTTTAATTGTAGTTCAGTTAGACAAGTTTGGTAATTTATTCGTGTTTAGAATATATATGCAAACATTATTATTATTTTGTAATTAATTTAAATTTGAATTTTTTTCTCATATTTTTCCATATTAAAAATTAATATGACAGATGTCGTTGTTTGTCAACCTCAATTCTTTTAAGGAATTTAGGCTGTAAAATTCTATTGAATTAACTTCTTCTAACATAAAAAAGTTGAGAATTATTTTTCGCTTCATAGATGGTTTCTTTTTCTTCTCAATAAATACAACAGATGTCTCTGCTCGGCAACCTCGATGCTTCTAAGTATTTTAGGCGGTAAAATTTAAACAAGTTAATTACTTATCTAATATAAAAAGTTCGTTTTAAATATTTATAATCAATTTCAGATTTTTTTTATATCTAAATTCGTAGAATTGTCAAAAAGTTATTTTAAACAATGATCAGTTGTTTTTATTTCTAATCAAGTATCACAAAATTATTATACACGATCGTTAATTGTTTTTTCTGAATGTTATTTAAATCCTGCCGTGTTTGGCATTAAATTGAAGGTCTCACTCATCAGATTTAAACTAAAGTGTCAAAAAATTATTTTGGACGATCGTAATTTGTTTTTATAAATGTTATTTAAAACCTAACGTGTTTGGTATTAAATTAAATGTCTCAATCATGATATTTAAACTCAAGTATCAAAAATTTATTTTGAACGATCGCTAATAGTTTTCATAAATGTTATTTAAATCCTACCGTGTTTGGAATCAAATCAAATTACTCGGAGAAGATGTTTGAACTCAAGTGTCAAAAAGTTGTTTTTGGTGATTGTCAATTGTTTTGTATAAATGTTATTTAAATCCTACCGTGTTTAGTATTGAATAAAGGTCTTGCTCATGAGATTTAAACTCAAGTTTCAAAAAGTTATTTTTGACGAACGTCAATTGTTTTTTATAAATGTTATTTAAATCCTACCGTGTTTGGTATTCAATTGAAGGTCTCGCAGAGGAGGTTTGAATTAAAGTGTCAAAAAGTTGTTTTGAACGATTGTCAATTGTTTTCTATAAAAATTATTTAAATCCTACCGTGTTTGGTATTCAATTGAAGGTCTCGCAGAGGAGATTTGAACTCAAGTGTCAAAAAGTTGTTTTGGACGATTGTCAATTATTTCTATAAAAATTATTTAAATCCTACCGTGTTTGGTATAAAATTAAAGGTCTCGCGAAGGAGATTTGAACTCAAGTGTCAAAAATTCGTTTTGGACGATCGTTAATTGTTTTGTATAAATGTTATTTAATTCCTACCGTGTTTGGTATCAAATTAAAAATCTCATGAAGGACATTTCAACTCAAGTGTCAAAAAGTTATTTTGGTAAATCGTCAATTGTTTTTTTTTTATAAATGTTATTAAATCCTAACGTGTTTGGTATTGAATTAATTATCTCACGGAAAACGGAGAAATGAAGTGACGGGCTTGCTCCGCCATGCACTGAATTAAAAGCGAGGAACGAAGTGACGAGCTTTCTTCGTTAATGTACTGACATAGAAACGAGGAACATAGTGACGAGCTTGCTTCGCCGATGCACTTTTTGAAAGCGAGGAACGAAGGCACAAGCTTGCTTCGTCGATGCACTGACATGGAAGCGAGGAACGAAGTGACGAGCTTTCTTCATCAATGTACTGACATCGAAGCGAGGAAAGTAGTGACGAGCTTGCTTCGCCAATTGTTTGGTATAAATTGGAAATTATTTAAGACTACCCAATTTATTTTTCTATATTTTCAGTTGTAATCTTCTTCAGTGACGCGGAGCCTAGGGGACAGACCTGCGAAGTCCATATACTATTTTGCATACCGGATCTATATATCTATAGATTCATCACGTAACTTTGCAAATTTCTAGAGCTCAGACGGATTGATGGATTTGAGTGAAACCTTCATAGATATTTAGAGTTTGATTAGGATTAGGTCCTTTTCATGGTTTCAAATTTTTACACTGCCGCACGATGTGCGAGAAAACTTGAAAAAACATTTTTGACAGTTCAATTTGAAACTTTAAATATAAATTACATTAATTGTAGACAAGTTGGACAAGATTTGTAAATGTATCTGTGTTTAGAATAAATAAACAAACGTGATTGATATTATGTACAAATTTTTTAACGTTAATTTAAATATTTTTATAAATTTCGAATAAAACTTTTTGCTTTGATTGTATATTGACGTCCTGAGAAAAGTGGGTGTTACACGATTAAGTTTAGTGAAAATAAAGTAAACCCGCGGAATATGAAGCTAATGTAGGGTGCTAATTATTATTGACTGTAGATACTTTTAAAATGACAAAATGACAATAAAAGTGTCCGATTGACAGAAGTCTTTATTACATGATGAAATATTAATGTAAATTGTGTTTGATTTATTTATTTTTTTAATCATTACTGGGTATCAAAAGAAATGTATCGAAAATACGAGATAAATGATTATATTAAAAAAATGGAAATTGACCGATTGTCGATTGTTTTTCTAAAAGTCATCAAAAATATATCGTGTTTGGTATCAAATGAAAAGTCTTGAATAGACATGTTCTAACGATTTGTGAAAAATATGGAACGACTCATGTAATTATTTTTTTAAAGTGAAATGAAATGAAATACGATGGGCAATTGTTTTTTTCTAAAAATTCATGGAAACCTGACTTGTGGGGTATCAAATGAAATTTTATAAAAGTGGGAAGTTGAAGGACATAGTGATGACCTATCTTTAAAACAAATCATTACGATTGTCAATTGTTTTCATAGAAATTCTTAGAACGCTAACTTATGAAATATTAAAATGAAATTTTTTGATGACAGTAAATGAAGGACACCAATGACAAAATTTTTTTATTCCAAATCGTTAAGATCGGTACTTGTTTTTTTGTTTTGTTTCATAGAAACCTGACTTGTGAGGTATTAAATGAAATGTTTTAGGAGCAGTAAGTTGAGGAACGTTAGTGAAGAACATTCATTATTACAAATCATTACGATCGGCAATTGTTTTTGTAGAAATTACTAGAAAACAAACTTATAGGGTATTCAATAAAAAACCTGCAACATTCCCTTATGGAAATCACTCAAATTTCCACAATGGTAGACATCCAACTTCCGTTAATAGGAAATTTGCAATTTTCTTTAGTGCTAATAGCACAACTTTCCTCAATGGAAAACACATAACTTCCCTCAATGGCAAGCGCACAACTTCCTCAATGGAAAACAAACAACTTTTTACAATGGTAAACACATAACTACCCTCAATGGAATATACACAAATTCCTTCAATGGAAAACACACAACTTCTCTCTATGGAAAATATGCAATTTTCTTCAGTAGTAAACACACAACTTCCCTCAATGTAAAACACACTCTTCCCGCAATGAAAAACCAGGGAGACACACAACTTCTAATGAAAAATATGGCAGACACGAAAATTCCCATAGTGACATGGAAGCGAAGAACAAAGTGATGATATTTGTCAATGTTAATGACATGAAAGCGAGGAACGAAGTGATGAGCTTTCTTCGCCAATTTAGTTACATGAAAGGGAGGAATGACCTTTCTTCCTCAATTGCATGGTCTCATATGAGATATTATTAACAAAGCACTATGATGCATTATCCCATACTTTTAGTTGGACCCTAAATTAAGTTGAAATCTTCTTCAGGGTCGAGGAGCACAGGGCTTAGATTTGCGAAGTAGGTCGAACCGCTATAGAGTACTAATCACCTTCTCCTATTATAATGTTATAACTACATAAGTTTTGTGAGATTTTTAGAGATGGCGGAGCCCTAGCTGAGACGCTAGTCCCATATACTAAAAGGCAAAATTCATTCTCTATATATATATATATATATATATATATATATATATATATATATATATATATATATATATATATTCATCTGCCTAGTAACCATTTGTGCGCAGCTCTAGAGCCTAGACGGTTTGACAGATTTCAGTGAAACCTTTACCGGTACTTAGAGATTTTTTGGGAATAGCGCCTTTTCATGAATTCACATTTTTCTTACACATGATGTGCGAGATATTAAATAAATAAGGTTATGGATCAAAGTGTGCGGGTTACTACGAAAGTGGAGTTTGTTGATTATTGTTGTAACTTTACAAAAATTTATGTTCAATTTGTCAATTCTGACAGATCTATTTCAAAAATTAAGTATAAATTACATATATTCTAGACAACTTGAAGATGTTTTGTAAATTAATATGTGTTTTGAATAAATAAGCAAACATGTATACTATTTTGAAAATATTTTAAGTCAGTTAAAAAAATTAAAATTGTAGCTGTCACTTTTCACAAATTTTTGTGCAACTAGTTATTTTTGACATTTCTGTCTGAAATGTTAAATATAAATTACGAGTACTTTAATTGTAGTCTATTTAGACAAGTTTGGTAATTAATTTGTGTTTAGAATAAATGAGGAACCTTATTATTATTTTGTAATTTTTTTAAAATTTAAAATAAATGTGGCAGATGTCTTTGTTCGTCAACCTCGATTCTTTTAAGGATTTTAGGCGGTAAAATTCAATTGAGTTAACTTCTTATCTAATAATAAAAAGTTGAAAACTATTTTTCACTTTATAGCTGGATTCTTTTTCTTCTCAAAAAATACAACAGATGTCTCTGCGCGACAACATCGATGCTTCTAAGTATTTTAGGCGGTAAAATTTAAACAAGTTAATTATTTATCTAATAAAAAAAGTTCGTTTTAAATATTTATACATTTCAGATTTTTTTTTATCTAAATTCGTAAAATTGTCAAAAAGTTATTTTAAACAATCATCAGATGTTTTTTTATTTCTAATCAAGTGTCACAACATTATTTTACACGGTCGTTAATTGTTTTTTCTAAATGTTATTTAAATCCTGCCGTGTTTGGCATTAAATTGAAGGTCTCACTCATCAGATTTAAACTCAAGTGTCAAAAAGTTATTTTGGACGAACGTCAATTGTTTTTTATAAATGTTATTAAAATCCTACAGTATTTGGAATCAAATTAAAGGTCTCGCAAAAGAGGTTTGAACTCAAGTGTCAAAAAGTTGTTTTGGGCGATTGTCAATTGTTTTGTATAAATGTCATTTAAATCCTACCGTGTTTGGTATTGAATTACAGGTCTCACTCATGAGATTTTAACTCAAGTATCAAAAATTTATTTTGGACGATCGTTAATTGTTTTTATAAATGTTATTTAAATCCCACCGTGTTTGGAATCAAATTACAGGTCTCGGAGAAGAGGTTTGAACTCAAGTGTCAAAAAGTTGTTTTGGGTGATTGTCAATTGTTTTGTATAAATGTTATTTAAATCCTACCGTGTTTGGTATTGAATTACAGGTCTCACTCATGAGATTTTAACTCAAGTATCAAAAATTTATTTTGGACGATCGTTAATTGTTTTTATAAATGTTATTTAAATCCCACCGTGTTTGGAATCAAATTACAGGTCTCGGAGAAGAGGTTTGAACTCAAGTGTCAAAAAGTTGTTTTGGGTGATTGTCAATTGTTTTGTATAAATGTTATTTAAATCCTACCGTGTTTGGTATTGAATTACAGGTCTCACTCATGAGATTTTAACTCAAGTATCAAAAATTTATTTTGGACGATCGTTAATTGTTTTTATAAATGTTATTTAAATCCCACCGTGTTTGGAATCAAATTACAGGTCTCGGAGAAGAGGTTTGAACTCAAGTGTCAAAAAGTTGTTTTGGGTGATTGTCAATTGTTTTGTATAAATGTTATTTAAATCCTACCGTGTTTGGTATTGAATTACAGGTCTCACTCATGAGATTTTAACTCAAGTATCAAAAATTTATTTTGGACGATCGTTAATTGTTTTTATAAATGTTATTTAAATCCCACCGTGTTTGGAATCAAATTACAGGTCTCGGAGAAGAGGTTTGAACTCAAGTGTCAAAAAGTTGTTTTGGGTGATTGTCAATTGTTTTGTATAAATGTTATTTAAATCCTACCGTGTTTGGTATTGAATTACAGGTCTCACTCATGAGATTTTAACTCAAGTATCAAAAATTTATTTTGGACGATCGTTAATTGTTTTTATAAATGTTATTTAAATCCCACCGTGTTTGGAATCAAATTACAGGTCTCGGAGAAGAGGTTTGAACTCAAGTGTCAAAAAGTTGTTTTGGGTGATTGTCAATTGTTTTGTATAAATGTTATTTAAATCCTACCGTGTTTGGTATTGAATTACAGGTCTCACTCATGAGATTTTAACTCAAGTATCAAAAATTTATTTTGGACGATCGTTAATTGTTTTTATAAATGTTATTTAAATCCCACCGTGTTTGGAATCAAATTACAGGTCTCGGAGAAGAGGTTTGAACTCAAGTGTCAAAAAGTTGTTTTGGGTGATTGTCAATTGTTTTGTATAAATGTTATTTAAATCCTACCGTGTTTGGTATTGAATTACAGGTCTCACTCATGAGATTTAAACTCAAGTATCAAAAATTTATTTTGGACGATCGTTAATTGTTTTTATAAATGTTATTTAAATCCCACCGTGTTTGGAATCAAATTACAGGTCTCGGAGAAGAGGTTTGAACTCAAGTGTCAAAAAGTTGTTTTGGGTGATTGTCAATTGTTTTGTATAAATGTTATTTAAATCCTACCGTGTTTGGTATTGAATTACAGGTCTCACTCATGAGATTTTAACTCAAGTATCAAAAATTTATTTTGGACGATCGTTAATTGTTTTTATAAATGTTATTTAAATCCCACCGTGTTTGGAATCAAATTACAGGTCTCGGAGAAGAGGTTTGAACTCAAGTGTCAAAAAGTTGTTTTGGGTGATTGTCAATTGTTTTGTATAAATGTTATTTAAATCCTACCGTGTTTGGTATTGAATTACAGGTCTCACTCATGAGATTTTAACTCAAGTATCAAAAATTTATTTTGGACGATCGTTAATTGTTTTTATAAATGTTATTTAAATCCCACCGTGTTTGGAATCAAATTACAGGTCTCGGAGAAGAGGTTTGAACTCAAGTGTCAAAAAGTTGTTTTGGGTGATTGTCAATTGTTTTGTATAAATGTTATTTAAATCCTACCGTGTTTGGTATTGAATTACAGGTCTCACTCATGAGATTTTAACTCAAGTATCAAAAATTTATTTTGGACGATCGTTAATTGTTTTTATAAATGTTATTTAAATCCCACCGTGTTTGGAATCAAATTACAGGTCTCGGAGAAGAGGTTTGAACTCAAGTGTCAAAAAGTTGTTTTGGGTGATTGTCAATTGTTTTGTATAAATGTTATTTAAATCCTACCGTGTTTGGTATTGAATTACAGGTCTCACTCATGAGATTTTAACTCAAGTATCAAAAATTTATTTTGGACGATCGTTAATTGTTTTTATAAATGTTATTTAAATCCCACCGTGTTTGGAATCAAATTACAGGTCTCGGAGAAGAGGTTTGAACTCAAGTGTCAAAAAGTTGTTTTGGGTGATTGTCAATTGTTTTGTATAAATGTTATTTAAATCCTACCGTGTTTGGTATTGAATTACAGGTCTCACTCATGAGATTTTAACTCAAGTATCAAAAATTTATTTTGGACGATCGTTAATTGTTTTTATAAATGTTATTTAAATCCCACCGTGTTTGGAATCAAATTACAGGTCTCGGAGAAGAGGTTTGAACTCAAGTGTCAAAAAGTTGTTTTGGGTGATTGTCAATTGTTTTGTATAAATGTTATTTAAATCCTACCGTGTTTGGTATTGAATTACAGGTCTCACTCATGAGATTTTAACTCAAGTATCAAAAATTTATTTTGGACGATCGTTAATTGTTTTTATAAATGTTATTTAAATCCCACCGTGTTTGGAATCAAATTACAGGTCTCGGAGAAGAGGTTTGAACTCAAGTGTCAAAAAGTTGTTTTGGGTGATTGTCAATTGTTTTGTATAAATGTTATTTAAATCCTACCGTGTTTGGTATTGAATTACAGGTCTCACTCATGAGATTT
Organism: Poecilus cupreus; assembly: GCA_963942605.1. Classification (NCBI taxonomy): domain Eukaryota; kingdom Metazoa; phylum Arthropoda; class Insecta; order Coleoptera; family Carabidae; genus Poecilus; species Poecilus cupreus. The sequence goes on along the minus strand of OZ012713.1, from coordinate 24,276,333 downwards.
TAACTCAAGTATCAAAAATTTATTTTGGACGATCGTTAATTGTTTTTATAAATGTTATTTAAATCCCACCGTGTTTGGAATCAAATTACAGGTCTCGGAGAAGAGGTTTGAACTCAAGTGTCAAAAAGTTGTTTTGGGTGATTGTCAATTGTTTTGTATAAATGTTATTTAAATCCTACCGTGTTTGGTATTGAATTACAGGTCTCACTCATGAGATTTTAACTCAAGTATCAAAAATTTATTTTGGACGATCGTTAATTGTTTTTATAAATGTTATTTAAATCCCACCGTGTTTGGAATCAAATTACAGGTCTCGGAGAAGAGGTTTGAACTCAAGTGTCAAAAAGTTGTTTTGGGTGATTGTCAATTGTTTTGTATAAATGTTATTTAAATCCTACCGTGTTTGGTATTGAATTACAGGTCTCACTCATGAGATTTTAACTCAAGTATCAAAAATTTATTTTGGACGATCGTTAATTGTTTTTATAAATGTTATTTAAATCCCACCGTGTTTGGAATCAAATTACAGGTCTCGGAGAAGAGGTTTGAACTCAAGTGTCAAAAAGTTGTTTTGGGTGATTGTCAATTGTTTTGTATAAATGTTATTTAAATCCTACCGTGTTTGGTATTGAATTACAGGTCTCACTCATGAGATTTTAACTCAAGTATCAAAAATTTATTTTGGACGATCGTTAATTGTTTTTATAAATGTTATTTAAATCCCACCGTGTTTGGAATCAAATTACAGGTCTCGGAGAAGAGGTTTGAACTCAAGTGTCAAAAAGTTGTTTTGGGTGATTGTCAATTGTTTTGTATAAATGTTATTTAAATCCTACCGTGTTTGGTATTGAATTACAGGTCTCACTCATGAGATTTTAACTCAAGTATCAAAAATTTATTTTGGACGATCGTTAATTGTTTTTATAAATGTTATTTAAATCCCACCGTGTTTGGAATCAAATTACAGGTCTCGGAGAAGAGGTTTGAACTCAAGTGTCAAAAAGTTGTTTTGGGTGATTGTCAATTGTTTTGTATAAATGTTATTTAAATCCTACCGTGTTTGGTATTGAATTACAGGTCTCACTCATGAGATTTTAACTCAAGTATCAAAAATTTATTTTGGACGATCGTTAATTGTTTTTATAAATGTTATTTAAATCCCACCGTGTTTGGAATCAAATTACAGGTCTCGGAGAAGAGGTTTGAACTCAAGTGTCAAAAAGTTGTTTTGGGTGATTGTCAATTGTTTTGTATAAATGTTATTTAAATCCTACCGTGTTTGGTATTGAATTACAGGTCTCACTCATGAGATTTTAACTCAAGTATCAAAAATTTATTTTGGACGATCGTTAATTGTTTTTATAAATGTTATTTAAATCCCACCGTGTTTGGAATCAAATTACAGGTCTCGGAGAAGAGGTTTGAACTCAAGTGTCAAAAAGTTGTTTTGGGTGATTGTCAATTGTTTTGTATAAATGTTATTTAAATCCTACCGTGTTTGGTATTGAATTACAGGTCTCACTCATGAGATTTTAACTCAAGTATCAAAAATTTATTTTGGACGATCGTTAATTGTTTTTATAAATGTTATTTAAATCCCACCGTGTTTGGAATCAAATTACAGGTCTCGGAGAAGAGGTTTGAACTCAAGTGTCAAAAAGTTGTTTTGGGTGATTGTCAATTGTTTTGTATAAATGTTATTTAAATCCTACCGTGTTTGGTATTGAATTACAGGTCTCACTCATGAGATTTTAACTCAAGTATCAAAAATTTATTTTGGACGATCGTTAATTGTTTTTATAAATGTTATTTAAATCCCACCGTGTTTGGAATCAAATTACAGGTCTCGGAGAAGAGGTTTGAACTCAAGTGTCAAAAAGTTGTTTTGGGTGATTGTCAATTGTTTTGTATAAATGTTATTTAAATCCTACCGTGTTTGGTATTGAATTACAGGTCTCACTCATGAGATTTTAACTCAAGTATCAAAAATTTATTTTGGACGATCGTTAATTGTTTTTATAAATGTTATTTAAATCCCACCGTGTTTGGAATCAAATTACAGGTCTCGGAGAAGAGGTTTGAACTCAAGTGTCAAAAAGTTGTTTTGGGTGATTGTCAATTGTTTTGTATAAATGTTATTTAAATCCTACCGTGTTTGGTATTGAATTACAGGTCTCACTCATGAGATTTTAACTCAAGTATCAAAAATTTATTTTGGACGATCGTTAATTGTTTTTATAAATGTTATTTAAATCCCACCGTGTTTGGAATCAAATTACAGGTCTCGGAGAAGAGGTTTGAACTCAAGTGTCAAAAAGTTGTTTTGGGTGATTGTCAATTGTTTTGTATAAATGTTATTTAAATCCTACCGTGTTTGGTATTGAATTACAGGTCTCACTCATGAGATTTTAACTCAAGTATCAAAAATTTATTTTGGACGATCGTTAATTGTTTTTATAAATGTTATTTAAATCCCACCGTGTTTGGAATCAAATTACAGGTCTCGGAGAAGAGGTTTGAACTCAAGTGTCAAAAAGTTGTTTTGGGTGATTGTCAATTGTTTTGTATAAATGTTATTTAAATCCTACCGTGTTTGGTATTGAATTACAGGTCTCACTCATGAGATTTTAACTCAAGTATCAAAAATTTATTTTGGACGATCGTTAATTGTTTTTATAAATGTTATTTAAATCCCACCGTGTTTGGAATCAAATTACAGGTCTCGGAGAAGAGGTTTGAACTCAAGTGTCAAAAAGTTGTTTTGGGTGATTGTCAATTGTTTTGTATAAATGTTATTTAAATCCTACCGTGTTTGGTATTGAATTACAGGTCTCACTCATGAGATTTTAACTCAAGTATCAAAAATTTATTTTGGACGATCGTTAATTGTTTTTATAAATGTTATTTAAATCCCACCGTGTTTGGAATCAAATTACAGGTCTCGGAGAAGAGGTTTGAACTCAAGTGTCAAAAAGTTGTTTTGGGTGATTGTCAATTGTTTTGTATAAATGTTATTTAAATCCTACCGTGTTTGGTATTGAATTACAGGTCTCACTCATGAGATTTTAACTCAAGTATCAAAAATTTATTTTGGACGATCGTTAATTGTTTTTATAAATGTTATTTAAATCCCACCGTGTTTGGAATCAAATTACAGGTCTCGGAGAAGAGGTTTGAACTCAAGTGTCAAAAAGTTGTTTTGGGTGATTGTCAATTGTTTTGTATAAATGTTATTTAAATCCTACCGTGTTTGGTATTGAATTACAGGTCTCACTCATGAGATTTTAACTCAAGTATCAAAAATTTATTTTGGACGATCGTTAATTGTTTTTATAAATGTTATTTAAATCCCACCGTGTTTGGAATCAAATTACAGGTCTCGGAGAAGAGGTTTGAACTCAAGTGTCAAAAAGTTGTTTTGGGTGATTGTCAATTGTTTTGTATAAATGTTATTTAAATCCTACCGTGTTTGGTATTGAATTACAGGTCTCACTCATGAGATTTTAACTCAAGTATCAAAAATTTATTTTGGACGATCGTTAATTGTTTTTATAAATGTTATTTAAATCCCACCGTGTTTGGAATCAAATTAAAGGTCTCTAAGAGGAAGTTTGAACTAAAATGTCAAAAAGTTGTTTTGGGCGTTTTTCAATTGTTTTGTGTAAATGTTATTTTTATCCTACCGTCTCATGGAGCGGATTTAAACTTAAGTATCAAAAAGTTATTTTGCAGGATCGTCAATTGTTTGGTAATAAATTAAGTGTCACAAAGTAGTATCATGGAAGCGAGGATCGAAGTGACGAGCTTGCTTCGCCGATGTACTGACATGGAAGCGAGGAACGTAGTTATGAGCTTGCTTCGCCATTTGTTTGGTATTAAATGGTAGTTATTTAAGACTACTCATTTTATTTTTCTACCGTTGTAACCTTCTTTAGTGACGCGGGTATCAAAAGACCGGTGTCGAATAGACTGAATAAATGATAATATAAAAAATGGAGGCTGGCCGATTGTTTTCATAAAAGTCATTAGAAAAATGTGTTTGGTATCATATAAGAATCTTGATGGACAAGTTTTAATTTTTTCGCTTCGATTGTACTTTGAAGTGTAACTGACAAGCTGACGTAAGACTGGATAAGGTTGATATTACACGAACAAAATTAGTAAAAATAATGTATATCTGCCAAATTTGTCAATATGGAATGCAAATTATTATACATTATTATTGACGGTATTTCTAAATTACCAAGAAGATAATAGAAATGTCAGATTGACAAAAGTCTTCATTACATGATCAAATATTAATGCAAGTTGTATTTAATATAAAATTCTTTTAAAAATCACATATTCGGTATCGAAAGAAAGGTCGAAGTGACGTAATTTTATCAAAAATCGTTACAATCGACAATTGTTTAAACTTTTTAAAAAAATATTGTAGATACCTAACTTGTACTTTATCTAAGTAAATGTTTCAGGAGTTGGCAGATAGTAATTTTTTTAAAGTAAATATAAATCTATTGTAGGGGTAAAAATAAAATACTTTATCCTGGTAATGTCCACAAAAATCTATTATATTTGTTGAAATTTTTTCCGCAAACCAATTATGATAGGCAATTGTTTTTCATTAAAATTCATGAATATGCGACCTGTGGAGTACCAAGTGATATGTATTAGAAGTGAAATATTGAGGTACTTGGAAATGACCCATCTTTATTACAAATCAGTACGATTGGCAATTAATTTACTGAAAATTTCCCTAAACCTAGCTTGTGGAGTATTGAATGCAATGGTTTAGGCTCAAAAGGTAGGAAAAAGTAGTGATGAAACCACTTTGTCATAAATAATAACGATCAGTAATTGTTTTTGTGGCAATTACTAAAAACCTAACTTAGGGGTATTTAATGCCAATGCACTGACATGAAAGCGAGAAACGAAGTGACGAGCTTTCTTCGCCAATTTACTAACAAGGAAGCGGGAAACAAAGAGACAAATTTTATTCGACAATTGTTTGCTAACAAATTTAAGGTATTTGATTAAACTTCCAATTTATTTTCCTATAGTTTTAGTTGCTATCTTCTTTAGAGTCGCGGAGCCTAGGGGTCAGACCTGCGATGCAGGTCGGATCGCTAGTCCAATATACTATTCAGTTAAAATTTTTGGCTACCTAGAAACCATTTGTGCGCAGCTCTAGAGCCTACACGGTTTGATATATTCGAGTGAAACCTTTACAGGTATCCACAGTTTGGCTGGGAATAGGGCCTTTTCATTATTTCACATTTTTATTACACATGATGTGCGAGATATTAAGTAAATAAACTAATTTTTTGTTTCGTGTAGCTTTTGTTAAATAACACGCGTTGCTACTTCTGTTAAAAATTCAAAGATAAAGGGTATTGACAGTTCACTTTCAAATTCATTTTTTTATTTTTAAATTGATGTTTTAAAATTTTACAAAGTATTAAGCATGTACGCCCATTTATTCTAAACAGAAATAAATTTACCATACTTGTCTAACTTGTCTAGAATTAAAGTAATTTATTTTTAAAATTTCAAAGTGAACTGTCAAAACACTTTATCTTTAATTTTTTGAAAAATAGAATGACAACTTGTCATTTTTGACAGTTCAGTTCGAAATTTTAACTATACATTACTTTAATTCTAGACAAGTTAGATAAATTCGGAAAATTTATTTGTGTTTAGAATAAATGTACGTACATTGTTTACTATTTTTTAATTTATTTAAATATGAATTTTTTTTTCATATTTTTTCTAATGGAGGGTTATGATTTTGACGTCACAGGCAAGAAAGAGAAAGATGAGGTAAAAGTTGAGATGGAAGTTCATAACACAAACATCCATGTATTGACGTTTGATATGGTGTTTTAACAAGGTTATGTTTTTATTTTTGTAGTTTATTATTGAGGTAACTTAATAAATTTAACACTTGCCACCTTTATAGTAATAAAGGCAGTTACTATGCACAAACCATACACAAACTTTTTTTTTATATTTAGCATCATTTTAAGAACTGTCATTTTGACAGCGTTTTGTTTGTGTTTCGCGCATGTGAATTTCATAGTAGTTCAATGAAAACATCAATAGATGGCAGCTTCTGTATAACCCTCCATTCAAAATAATTATGACAGATGTGTTTGTTCGTCAACCTCGATTCTTTTAAGGAATTTAGGCGGTAAAATTCAAATGAGTTAATTTCTTATTTAATACAAAAAAAGTTGAAAATTATTTTGCACTTCATATATGGTTTCTTTTCCTTCTCAAAAAATACACAGCTGTCTCCTCTCGACAACCTTGATGCTTAAGTATTTTAGGCGGTAAAATTTAAATAAGTTAATTACATATCTAATATAGAAAGATCGTTTTAAATATTTATAATCAATTTCAGAATTTTTTTTGTCATGAGTTGTTTTTTATTTCTAATCCTGCCGTGTTTGGTATTAAATTAAAAGTTTCACATTAGAGATTTAAAATAAAGTGTCATAAAGTTATTTTCGACGATTGTCAATTATTTTATATAAATATCATTTAAATCCTACCGTGTTTGGTATTGAATTAAAGGTCTCGCGGAGGAGATTTGAACTCAAGTGTCAAAAAGTTGTTTTGGACGATCGTTAATTGTTTTGTATAAATGTTATTTAATTCCCACCGTGTTTGGTATCAAATTAAAGGCCTGGCGGAGGAGATTTGAACTCAAGTGTCAAAAAGTTATTTTGGACGATTGTCAATTGTTTTTTATAAATATTATTTAAATTATGCAGTGTTTGGTATCAAATTAAAAGTCTCAAGGAGGAGATTTGAACTCAAGTGTCAAAAAGTTGTTTTGGATGATCGTTAATTGTTTTGTATAAATGATATTTAATTCCTACCGTGTTTGATATCAATTTAAAGGCCTTGCGGAGGAGATTTAAACTCAAGTGTCAAAAAGTTGTTTTGAACGACTGTCAAATGTTTTTTATAAATATTATTTAAATCCTACCGTTTTTGGTAGTGAATTAAAGGTCTCGCAGAGGAGATTTGAACTCAAGTGTCAAAAAGTTGTTTTGGACGATTGTCAATTATTTTTTATAAATATTATTTCAATCCTACCGAGTTTGGTATCAAATTAAAGGTCTCAAGGAGGAGATTTGAACTCAAGTGTCAAAAAGTTGTTTTGGATGATCGTTAATTGTTTTGTATAAATGATATTTAATTTTTACCTTGTTTGGTATTAAATTAAAGGCCTCGCGGAGCAGATTTAAACTGAAGTGTCAAAAAGTTGATTTGGAGCATTGTCAATTATTTTTTATAAATATTATTTAAATCCTACCGTGTTTGGTATCAAATTAAAAGTCTCATGAAGGATATTTTTACTCAAGTGTCAAAAAACGTGTTTGGTATTGAATTAAATATCCCACGGAAGAGATTTAAGCTAAAGTGCCAAATATTAGTAACATGGAAGCGAAAAACGAATTGACGAGCTTGCTTCGCCTATGCACTGACTTGAAAGCGAGGAACGAAGTGACGAGCTTTCTTCGTGTAGTACTGACATGGAAGTGAGGAACGGAGTGACGAGCTTCCTTCACCGATGTACTAACATGGAAACGAAGAACGAAGTAACGAGCTTTCTTCGTCAATGTACTGACATGGAAGCGAGGAACGTAGTGACGAGCTTGCTTCGTCAATTGTTTGGTATAAATTTGAAGTTATTTAAGTCTACTCAATTTATTTTTCTACATTTTCAGATGTAATCTTCTTCAGTGACGCGGAGCCTAGGGGACAGACCTGCGAAGCAGGTCGGGCCGCTAGTCTCATATACTAATCGGCGTGGGTCTGAACTGTCACTCTATAGATTAGCCAATCTAACAACCACTTTTGCCCATTTTTACAGCCTAGACGGTTTGATGTATTCGGGTGAAAATTTTTTTGGGTGTAAAAGGACCCGGTAGAACAGTGCCTTTTGGATGTTTCTTATTTTTCTTTCACATGATGTGCGAAATATTAAATAGGAAAGACATTAAATTTTTACGTCAAGGGGGGCCTCGGGTTACTACGAAAGTGTACTTTGTTGATTGTAGTTGTAACTTTTCACAAATTTTGGCTCAATTTGACATATATGACAGATCTGTTTCAAATTTTGATTATAAATTACATTAATTCTAGACAAGTTGAAGATGTTTTGTAAATTTATCTGTGATTAAAATAAATGAGTGAACATGTGTACTATAATGTAAATATTTTAAAAGTCAATTTATAAAATTTAAGTTATAGCTGTCACTTTTCACAAATATGTGTGCAAGTTTATTAAATTTTTTTCGTTTTTATTTGAAAGTTTTTAAGTATTTGAACATTAATGTAATAAATTATAATAGTTATTAATCTACTTGTGCAATAAATATTTCATATAATTAATAGAAGCAATAAATAAATTATCATTTATTAATTGCAAGTAAAAAATGTCAATTTGAGTTTACATAACCTAAAATAAATCCTTTTTGTATTATATTTTATAATTCTGTTGTAGAATTAATAAACGTCGTACATGTTTAATAATGCAAAAGTGTAAAAATTGCGGAATATCGTACGCTGGATAGATAGTGCACAATACTTAAGAAAATTCAGATCATTATGATCGCAAATGAAAGCACAATTATACATAATGGAGATTTAAGGTATTACTTATTGTGACAATAATTATTTTGTTGAATCAAAACTTCTTAAAAGTTAAATTCCAAGTTTGAATAATTTAAGAGACAGTTTTTATAATAACACAATGGCAGGTAACGCTTCAAAAAATAAATGCTGTTCGAAATCCCAGGTATGTAAAATTACATAAAGTGTGATATATAAATTACATTTTACTTAAATTTTGACAGGTTAATTTATAACAAGAAATGAAACGTATATTTTTAAGTTTTAATACATTCAGGCAAACTTAACTGGCATATCGAAGTACAATAATGATTTAAGATAAATATTTGTTTAAATATCTATATAGTTTAATACATGCACATTTATTGCAAATATTTTCAACAAAATGATTTGACGATAAATTTTGACTGATGACCAAAGAAAAGATTGGTAATTGCTCAGTGTGTTGTACTACTAAAACGAAGCTAAACCATATAGATTATTCTACAAAACCCCAAGTTTGTTAAATAATACATTTAAATGTGATGTATTACTTTATATCTAACCTAACTTTTTGCCAATCTGATTCGAAACCGTAAGGAACGAAAGTTGAAATTTATCAAGTTTTAATGTATTCAGACAAACTTAATTAGTACAATAATATATTTCGATAATTTTAAGGCAGGTATTATTTGTATAATAGCTATAGTTTATAAAATAGGCATTTTTATAGGTTTTAGTACCAGTTATGGCAGAATCAAACGTATTCAGTGCTACAGAAAAGACATACGTCATTCTTTGCCAATCGACATACGTCAAATTTATTTTAAATCGACATATGGTTATTAAAGCTAAGAATGCTTATACACATTAAAAATATTCTATATAATGTGCAATTTGATGAGATAGAAAACTGTAGAGACGAGAGATAAAAATATTGGAAAGTATGTTTAAAAATTGCAAAATAAATTAATAAAAAAAAATAACACATAATTTATAAAGCTGCTTATTAAACTATCAAAAAACGGGGGATAATAACTTTGTAAGATTGCTGAATGCAAGGCATTTATTTGTCCAATGTTACAAAACATAACCGATAAGGTTGCTTTTTGCGGCACGGCAGGAAACTACACTACAGGAACTGGTTCACGGGTATGGCGCGGAATTAAAAAAATTAAATTAATATCTTTATCACAAATTTTATTTTAATTTTCACCAGCACGTGATTAAAATTTGGCATTTGAATTAGAAATATTTTTCAGTTTTCCTAAGGCCATTATTTTAAATTACAATGAATTTAAAATAATTTATTTTATGTAATTTTAATACTCATAATGTTATCTCTTAAGTCGGCAGAAAACTAAAATGCCTCCCATATTGTAATCAGTACATTGTTGTAATCATTACAAGTGTATTGTTGTCATCAATACAAGTGTATTGTTGTATTCAATACAAATATATTGCTGTAATCAATATAAGTACATTGTTTTTATCAATATGAGTATATTGTTGTAGTCCATGCATTTTTGTAATCAATACAGTATTGTCATCAATGCACTGTTGTAATCAGTACATTTTTGTAATCAATTATTATTATTACAATTATTGTAATGGACGCAATAATAGTTATAAAACGTTTTGATGAATGTTTGGCAAACTGTAAAGAGATTAATAGTGGGATTCTGAGCATTATCTTAAAAATCTATAACTTTTAAGATCTATAGCTTAAGAGAAATCTATAAGTTGAAGTCTAATAGATTTTCATAAATCGGTATTCTGAACGCAAGTCTATAACTTCTGATTTCTATAACTACGACTTTCAGATATCTTAAAACCAAGACTGCCACTCTTTGGAAAATAAAACAAGTATCTACGTTTAATACTTAAAAAACACGGATAATATTTTATTTACAGCTATATTATTTAACGATATTTTTTATTAAAAACGAATTAATACTATTAAAATAAATAAAAATACAAGTTTTCTAAATTCTTAAATGCAAATAAACAGTATTTATTTTTCTGGGGTTAAGTACACTGATTCATTGTCAATTGACAGTTATCAAAAGTTGACAGAACGATATATGTCAATATTGTTTGTGTGGTTTGTGTTGATTACAATTCGAAATGAGCTAAGATACAATTATTATTATTTGTCATTTTATATATTTCTGTTGATTCAGATTATAATAAAAATATAAAATTATTTTAATTTATTATTATTTAGTCATTTTGTATATTTCACATTATAATAAAATGATAAAATTATTTTACAGCAAAAGAAAACGAACAAAAAATACGATGAAAGAGCAATATGTGGCATATTTACAATACATGGAAAGGAGATTACGCCTTTAGATCAAATACCATAAACCTCACGCTAGGTGAAAATTATTTAGTGCTAAAATGGGAACAATTAACTGGCAAACCAAATGCTTATCTTGCAATTCAAATGGGTTCATTGCATCCCTTATATTTTTTCTTATAATTCGCATGTGATTACTAAAAATTTAGCATTGGTAACCTCAAATATTAACAAATGTCAATAAATTTTAATTATATGACGTAAATATTACTTACATTTCATATTCATCTTCCTATAATAAATACGCAAATTTTAAAATTTGCATATTATTATGCATTTGCAAGCTATTTATTATTTCTATAACAAGTTATGGCAAACTGAACAGTAACCGTAACTTTTTAAGATAACTTAAGATATTTAAGATAAACCTATAAGCTATAGATGTGCTCAGAATACCACTCTAATATTTAAGATCTATAAGTCCTTAAGATTACACTTATAGAAGTTATGGAAACGCTCAGAATACCACTATATAAGAGGTGGGAATATAAGACCAGTGACAACAATTAAGAGTGCGAATGGTGAGTTGTTGTGGAATGAATCAAATGTTAATAATAGATGGTGTGAGTATTTTAAGGACTTGTTTGGTAATGTAAATGGAGTGAATAACAGAAGAGGAAATAGAAAAAATGCTAGAAATGTTGAATGGGATATAGATGAAGGTGATGTCAGCTTTGCATTGATGCGTCTAAAGGATGATATAACAAATGAAATGTTGAAATGTGGTGGTGAAAGATTATTTGATTGGTTAGTTTATTTGTTCAGATTTTATTTGAAACCGTACCTCCTGATGATTGGAAACGTGTTGTCATTTGTCCTTTATTTAAGGGCAAAGGCTGTTCAAGTTAATGTACAAATTTTAGAGCGATAAGTTTGTTCAGTGTGAAAGGGAAGTTGTATGGAAAAATTCTAATTCATAAGGTGCGAGCTTTAACAATTTATAAGTTTAGTGATATGCAAGGCGGTTTTTTTTTGCTGGAGAGATGTTGTGTGGATCAATTGTTTTCTCTTCGAATGATTGTTGAGAAGTCACTTGATAAGAACAAAAAGGTGTTCGTTGGATGTACTTGTAAAGTACAGTATTGATGGTAATTTGTTGGGAGCGATTCGAGCGTTGTATGAAGAAAGTGAGACTAAGGTGAGAATTGGTGGTAGATTGTGTGGTTGGTTTCGTAGATGTTGGTGAGAAACAGGATTGCGGAATGTCTCCTCGGTTGTTTAATTTGTATATAAATGTGTTGTTCCAAAAGGCATTGAATGGAAAGGATGGTGTAGGTATAGTGTCTGCGTGGCTGAAAGTGGAAGCCAAACTGTAGGGGAGGCGTCCCCCTTCATAAGAAGTAGTTTTATGAAGAGGACGCCGCCAAAACCAAAGGAAGTAAAGGTCTGTCTTGAACCATGGGAACCAAGACTGAGATCGTTATCGGCGGGTGATTTAACGCCAAACCCGAACCCGATTCCGATCATTACGGAGAAAAGAAAGAGGTCAGAAGACCAGGAAGACACCTCCTGGTCAGAGCTGACGAGGATGATACAGGAGATTTTGGAGGGTATCACAGGGGTGACCCGCAAAGTTGGTACGGTGACCAACATAAGGAAGGACGTGGTCGCTAGTGTGACCAGGTTGGACACCATGGCCAAAAAGCTTTCCGGTGGGAAGCTTGAGGACATGATGGAAGAAATGAAAGCCCTAAGGACGTCTAAGAACGTCAGGACAGAGAAGAAGAGGGCAACATGTGAGGCAAGCACGCAGTGCGAACCTATGGTGTGGGGTAAACCGATTACGCCCAAGTTTACCCACACCAAAATAGTGGAGACGAACCCACTAACACTGGGATCGGAATGGGACCTGGCAGTGCTAAGGACCCAGACCGACCCAAGAATGGAGAATGGAATTCCGTGTCTCTTTAGAGACAGATTCGAAGGAATCGCGGAATTACAAGGAGAAGTGGCCTCGCTGAAGACAGCCACATGGGTTGCCGAGAAAGAGCCGGAACCACGATCCATCTACAAAATTGTAGATGGAGACAAGGAAGTTTTGCGACGGCGGTTGGAGGAAGTGGTAAACGACGTCGCTAAAAATAACAGGACGAAGCTTGCATTGCCTTGGGACGAACACCCGTCTCTCAAGATACTGACAGTTATCAGGAAACCAGAGGGAAGAGAGTCTGGCTTGATACAAGAAGCCATCAAGCAAAAGTTAGGAAATGACAACGTGCGATCCTCCAAGCGCAAGCCTGAGGGAATAGTCCACGTCAAGGACATCGAGGCGGTAACAACCGCCGAGGAAGTGAAGGCCGTTATAAACAGCGCACTGGGCCAAAAGGGGCCCAGTAACATAGAGATAGCCTCCCTAAGGCAGGGATTTGCTGGCACACAGAACGCCACTGTGTACGTCAGCAAAGAGCAGGAAGCGAGACTTCTTAAAATGAAGTTCGTGAAAATTGGGCTACCATCTTGCCGTGTGGTCGAAAACAAGAAAGACACCTCTTGTTTCAAGTGCTGGCTGCCAGGACATACGCAGCGTACCTGCAAAGGTCCTGACCGCAGCAAGGCTTGCAGGAACTGCGGAAAGGAAGGGCATATCCGCAAGGACTGCACGGCAGACAGCGTCTGCCTGATATGTGGGAAGGCAGGGCACCCGGCGAACACCACCAGGTGCCCGGTATACAGAGACGCTCTGGCAAAACCAGAGAGAAAGACCGCGGGCCCCAAAACAGGACCCGCAAAGGAAAAAGAGAAAGTGACAGCAACCCAAAATAAGGGGAAAGCTGTAGGGACAAAGGGGACAAGACCAAAATCCCCAGTGGCAAGAACAATGTCTCATAAAGGCAGAAATAGACAGACAGGAAGGCAGGTGTTGGACAGGGCACTTAAAAAGGCCGAGTCTGAAAGAACCATCAGGTTCGTGCATGGAGGAACTCTGAGGGAACAAGGGGAAACCCAGACCCCTCAGAGCCCCGACATGCCGAAAAATGAACCCAACGCAATAACAAGAGGTTGTGAGATACCTCTTGATTACAGCCACATAAATCAGATGCAGCTCGAGGGCCATCTGACAAATGCCGCCAATTTCGACATGGCAAGGCTCTTTCTAGCCTACCTGTGTAAGCATAAAGAGAGCCATTACCAGGGACAGACTTACATGTCGGTCAAGGTCAAACTCAGGGCGATGGGCTTCCCAGAGAGCGAGGAAGATATCAAGAGCGCATACGTGAAGTACTGCTGCTCCCAAGGCATAACCAGAGAGGAAACGGAGAGAGATCTCCAAATCCTGGAAGGTTATGTTAGGGAGAAAAAGATGATGGAATTTCAAGCAATGGAAAGGCACAGACGGGAAGCAACGGAACGTATCTACCCCGGTGGATCGTCGAGCTGCGACCCAGAATGTGTTATCCTGTAAGAGATGGCTACCGTGAAGAGATCAAACCTCAGATGCCTGCAAGTAAATGTAGGCAACATGAGGGACTCCCACGATATCGTCTGGGCAACAGCGTTGCAACATAAGATCGATGTTATTCTACTGAGTGAACCAAATAAGTCCTTAGTCAAACAAAATCTTTGGCTGGCTGACAAGGACGCAGATAGTGCAATCACAAACCAAGGGACAGGCAAGGGCTTTACATGGGTTGAGATAAGCGGCTACCGTATATACAGCTGTTACATCTCACCCAATGTAACCTTCGACGTTTTCGAGAACTTCTTAGAAGACCTCGGGAACAGCATGAGGGGAGCGAGGACAAAAATAATCCTCGGAGGTGACTTTAACGCCAAGTCATTTCTCTGGGGGCATAAGCAAGACCGTAGGGGTGAGACCTTGACCGACTGGATGGCACAACACCAGCTAGTGGTCCTTAACACAGGTACAACACCTACCTTCGTAAGAAGAGAGACGGAGTCAGTCATAGACCTGACTATGACGAGACATCCATCTGATGTCCAGCTATGGGAGGTTTTAGAGGATGAGACCCTTAGCTGGCATAAGATGATAAGATTCGAAGTGAGGGAAGCAGGATTCCCAGAACCCAGCTTGAGCGACCGGCCTACAGGCTGGAAACTCTCAACAGAACTGATGCCTTGTTTCCTAGAGAAACTGGACGGAAGACTGGAGAGAGAAACAGGAAGTGTTAATGCAGCCACACTAACACAATGCGTTAAAGCGGCATGCGACTCTACCTTCCCACGAAGGAAAGCTCTGAGCGGCAGGAAAACACAAGCTTACTGGTGGACAGCAGAGATAGGGGAACTGCGTAAAAACTGCCTTAAAACACGCAGAAGGTTCACCAGATTACACCAAAGAGCTTCCGCCACTCTTGATGAAAAAGAGAGGATGTGGGAAGAGTATAGAGATACACGAAGGGCCTTAAGGAAGAAGATCAAAGATACCAAAAAAGAGGCCTGGAATAGCGTCATCCAAGACCTAGACCAGGACATCTTTGGACAAGGGTATAAGATTGTGGCCAAAAAGATCAGGTCGCACAATAAGCTGGAAGAAGGAAAACAATTAGAAATCGCCAAAGGGCTCTTCCCCCAGAGGGAACCGGTGAACTGGGAGGCATTGGAGGAACGCCTTACATGCCAACCACCACCGACACCTTTTGAGGAAGACGAGCTCCTGGAAGCGGTCTCTAAACTGAAAAACGGAAAAGCTGCGGGCCCGGACCTGATACCACCGGAGATCGCCAAAGCTGCCGTTATTGAACAACAGGAAGTCTACCTACAGATTGCTAACCAAGTGATCCAGTCAGGTAGATTTCCTGAGGAATGGAAAGAGACAAAGCTAGTGCTGATCGAAAAACCGAAGAAGGATGCGACAGGTTTACCTACCCTCATACAGGCCCATCTGCCTACTTAACACCTTAGGCAAAATCGCAGAACAGCTGATCTGTAACAGGATCAACAAAGAGATAGAGGCCAATGGGGGACTGTCGCAATACCAATTCGGTTTTCGAAAAGGGAAGAGCACTATAGATGCCATGAAAGAAGTGCTGAACTGCCATCAGAAGGGTACCCGATTGAGAAACACTAGAGGTTTCTGCGTCCTTGTGACTCTCGATATTAGGAACGCCTTTAACAGTGCAGACTGGGAAGAGATTGTTAAAGCGATGATAGGCAAGAACATCAGTGCCTACCTCATCAGAGTCACAATGAGTTATCTGAAAAACAGATATATCTCAATCGGGGATAAGACGAAACTACCCATGACTTGTGGAGTACCGCAGGGCTCTAAACTTGGCCCCCTACTATGGAACATCATGTATGATGGGGTCCTTTCCATCGACCTACCACAGGGGGCAACAACAATAGGCTTTGCGGACGACATAGGGATAGTAGTGACGGCATGGACAGAGCTTGAGCTCGAGCTAAAAATAAAGACAGCTATCGAAAGTACCATTAGCTGGCTCCGAAGGAGAAAATTAACTGTGGCTCCAGAAAAGACCGAAGCCGTAATACTCGCGGGGAGAAGGACACTACTGGAATTGGATATAACAGTCCAAGACCAAGTGGTGAAAACCTCCCGGAGTATCAAGTACTTGGGAATGCATTTCGCCAAAGACCTGCGAATGCAAGAACATGTCATGTGTACAGCCAAGAAGGCAGGCGAGGTCACAAGGAATCTCTCCAGCCTATTGCCAAACATAGGCGGCCCAGCCGCAACAAAGAGAAGGGTTCTGGGCGCAGTAGTAAACTCAATACTACTGTACGCAGCCCCAATCTGGCACAAAGCCATGGATCTTGCGAAATATAGGAAACTATATGAGCAGATCCAAAGACAGATGGCAATAAGGATATGTAGCGCATATAGGACGGTCTCGACAGCAGCAGCCCAGGTGCTGGCGGGACAAACTCCTATAGAGCTACTTGTCAAAGAAAGGGAGCAAACATACAAGAAGAACAAAGAAGAGGCTCGAGCAATAAAGCTAGAGACGAGACTTAAGTGGCAAAGAAAATGGGAAAGCGAAACTGCGGGTGAGTGGACGAGGAGACTCATCCCACAGATACAGACATGGATTGACAGGAAGCATGGAGAGTTGGATTTCCATCTCACCCAGCTCCTAACTGGACACGGCTCTTTCGAAGCCTATCTCAAAAGGATAGGAAGAAGGGACTCAGCCTCCTGCCTCTTCTGTCAACTAGGGGAGGACACAGCTGAGCACACCTTCTTCCACTGCCCCGAATGGACACCTGAAAGGACAGTGGTTGAGGAGGAGCTCAACAAGAATATCAGCCCAGAAAACATTGTACTAACAATGCTGGAGGGCGAAGACGAGTGGACCTCGATTAAATCTTTCGCCAACGCAATAATGCGCAAGAAGGAGGAGAGAGAGAAGAGACTCGAAGAGGAAAGAAGACAAATGGCAGCTCTAACATAAGAGCGAAGAAAGAGGGGCAACCTGGAAAGAAATGCCGAAAGGTAGTACTTCAGGTTGATTAAACCCCTGTCATACTGGTGGTTAGGTTTTAGTGGGTATGGCTGAACAGCAGGCGAGTCCCACACTCTGTGCGTAAATGCATTTCCCCCACCAGGCCAAAAAAAAAAAAAGGTATAGTGTCTGCGTTGGCTTATGTGGATTATGTTGTTGTGTTTGGTTAAACTGAGATAAATGTAAAGTGTTGGTGTTTGAGAAGAATGATTTGGTGACTGGTTGTAATGTTTCAGTGAAATGCATGAAAATGGAACAAGTGAATGAATTTGTATATTTGGTTAGTATGTTTTCCAGAGATGGACGCATTGACCGGGGGATTGAAAGGCGGGTGTCTACAGGGTGCAAAGTATTGGGTGCTCTGGGTACATTTGCTCGAAACGTGTATGTATCTTAAGATGCTAGATTGAGTGTTCATAATGGTGTGTTAGTGCCTACATTGATGTATGGTTCTGAATGTTGGGTGTGGATGAAGAAGCATGTACGACGAATAACTGCTGTGGAAATGAGAGATTTGGAGGAGTGTGCGAGTATGCAAGACGTGATCGTATCCCAATACATTGGTGTATGGTGAGTGTCAGATTGAGAAGAATGTTGTTAAGAAAATGGGAGTGAGTCAGTTGGGGTGGTTTGAAAATCTTGAGCGAATGTCGAAAGAAAGGTTATTGAAACTAATATATATGCGGGTGAGATTGAAGGTGACCCGATTCCGTAGGCGTCCGAGGAATAAGTAGTTAGGTATAATTGATTGAAGAAGAGACGAGCATGTATGAATCGCATTATGAATGTGGGCAAGGCGAAAGTGGTGTGTAAGGATATGAATTTTAGAGGAGATTGATTGTTGGTTCATGCTACCCCCACTGAGTAGGATATAGTATGATATTGTGTATGTATTTATGTATGTATGTGTGTTTTTTCATGACTTGGATATTGGCATAAATTTAGATTGGAATTTCATAGAATTCAATTGTTCCTAACTGGTACTGATTTAATATGAACTAATCAGATTAATTAGTAGGGAAACTATCTATCTATCAATCGTTGAATAAGATAGTTTGTAATCTGTAATTGCAACTCTATATTTTTTGTAGATTAAATATAAGTATGTCTAATATATAAGCTGACTACATTATATTTATCTTTCTACTGGACTTGCAGCTCCATATATTCTCTTAGTCTTAGTTGTAATTAACCGAGAGTCGTAGATATATTATAAGTAATTACGTGATTTGTAATAAATTCAGTTTATATTGTAATTACCAATTATTTTTGGGATCTGTATTTCATCTAAGTTATCCACGGTGGTATTTAAAGGATCACCTCGAAGTGAAGATATTTTGCAATTATAAAATGTGTCACAAATTGTACTTCTCGATTTTTAAATCTGCACTTGCAGAACTAGAATTCAATAAAATTAAATTTGTCGTACATTATTATTGGGATTTAAAATCGTAGAACTCATAGCATGAACTGGGTCATATTACTTAGAGGTATTCAGTAGCGTGATGGTAAATGGCAAATGAAACCTTTAGGTCGACTTTTGGACCAGTAGTTTTGGATGATTGTCAATTGTTTTTTATAAATGTTATTTAAATCCTATCGTGTTTGGTATGAAATTAAAGTTCTCACGGAGGAGATTCAATATCCAAAAGTACTAGCATGGAAGTGAAGAACGATGTGACGAGCTTGCTTCGCCGATGTACTGACATGGATGCGAGGAACGAAGTGACGAGCATCCTTCGTCAATGTATTGACTTGGAAGTGAGAAACGAAGAGACTACTCAATTTATTTCTCTATAATTTTTAGTTGTAATCTTCTTTAGGGTCGCGGAGCCTAGGGGTCAGACCTGCGAAGCAGGTCGGACCGCTAGTCCCACATACTAATCAGCATGAGTATTTCACTATATTTTAACCAATCTAGCAACCAGTTATTATTCGCTACAGCTTAAACGGCGAGTTCGATTGTTGTGAGACTTATTTAGGGATTTAAAGATTTTTCTGGAGCAGTGCCTTTTGTATGTTTCAAATTTTTCATACACATGATGTGCAAGATATTAAAGAAATAAGGCAAATTTTTTTAGAGCAAGTGTGCCACTGCGTAGCTTTTGTTGATTCACCGTTGCTATTACTGCGAAAATTTTGTTGATTCTATTTGTAACTTTTCAAAAATTTGTGTTCAGTTTATCATTTTTGGCAAATTTAAGTATAATTTACATTTATTCTACACAACTTGAAGATGTTTTGTAAATTTATCTACGTTTAGAAAAAATGAGCAAACATGTAATTTTTTTAAATGTGAATTTCTTTTTCATACATTTTTCAAATTCAAAATAAATATTTTTTTTTATCATCAGTTGTTTTTTATTTCTAATCCTGTCGTGTTTGGTGCTAACTTAAAAGTTTCACGTTAAAGATTTAAAATAAAGTGACGATTGTCAATTGTTTTTTATAAATATTATTTAAATCCTACCGTGTTTGGTATTGAATTAAAGGTCATGCAGAGGAGATTTGAACTCAAGTGTCAAAAAGTTGTTTTGGACGATCGTTAAATGTTTTGTATAAATGTTATTTAATTCCTACCGTGTTTGGTATCAAATTAAAGGTCTCGCCGAGAAGATTTGACCTTAAGTGTCAAAAAGTTGATTTGGACGATCGTTAATTGTTTTGTATAAATGTTATTTAATTCCTACCATGTTTGGTATCAAATTAAAGGCCTCGCGGAGGAGATTTGAACTCAAGTGTCAAAAAGTTGTTTTGGACGATTGTCAATTGTTTTTTACAAATATTATTTAAATCCTACCGTGTTTGGTATTAAATAAAAGGTCTCGCAGAGGAGATTTGAATTAATGTGTCAAAAAGTTGTTTTGGACGATTGTCAATTGTTTTTTATAAATATTATTTAAATCCTACCGTGTTTGGTATCAAATTAAAGGTCTCGCCGAGAAGATTTGACCTCAAATGTCAAAAAGTTGAATTGGACGATCGTTAAATGTTTTGTATAAATGTTATTTAATTCCTACCATGTTTGATATCAAATTAAAGGCCTCGCGGAGGAGATTTGAACTTAAGTGTCAAAAAGTTGTTTTGGACGATTGTCAATTGTTTTTACAAATATTATTTAAATCCTATCGTGTTTGGTATCAAATTAAAGGTCTCGCTCATGCGATTTAAAGTCATGTGGACGATTGTTAACTCAAGTGTCAAAAAGTTATTTTGGACGATCGTCAAATGTTTTTCATTTCATAAATACTGCATAAATCCTACCGTGTTTGGCATCAAATTAAATGTTTCACGAAGGAGATTTAAACTCAAGTGTCAAAAAGTAGCACCATGGAAGCGTGGAACGAAGTAACGAGATTGCTCTGACGATGTACTGACATGGAAGCGAATAACGAAGTGACGAGCTTTCTCCGTCATTGTACTAACATAGAATCGAAGAACGTAGTGACGAGCTTGCTTTGCCAATCGTTTGGTATTAAATGGAAGTTATTTAAGATTGTAATTTTTTCAATGACGCGGAGCCTGGAGGTCAGATCTACGAAGCAGGTCGGACGGGCAGGCCTATTATACTAATCGGCTTGAGTATTTCACTATATTTTAACCAATATAGCAATCAGTTATTACTCGCTGCAGCTTAAACGGCACATTCGATTATTGTGAAACTTATTTAGGGATTTAAAGATTTTTCTTTTGTATGTTTCAGATTTTTTCTACACATGATGTGCGAAATATTAAATAAATAAGGCGGAAAATTTTAGAGGAAGTATGCGACTGTGTCGCTTTTGTTGAATCACCATTGCTATTACTGTTAATTTTTTTTATTTCAATTGAACTGATAGTTCACTTTGGAACCTTTAATATTTAATTACTCTAACTCTTGACAAGTTAGAAAAATTTGGTCAATTTATTTGTGTTTAGAATTAATGAGCTTACATGCTTAATACTAGGTTTGTTCTAAGTGATTATTTCTGACATGTTTGTGACAATTTCACTGCGCCTGTGATAAATGTAAACAAGTTTAATTTGAAACATAAACTTCATTTCATTTTTATAGCGAAAAATATATGAATTTCTTTATTTATATTTAAGGTTAGCTAACAAAACAAAAAACAAGCATGCACATGCAATTCACTCCATTCGCTGTTCTACTCTATGTTTCAAACTTACCTTATTTACATTTATCGCAGGCGCAATGAAATTGTCACAAATTTGTCAGAAATAACCACTTGGAACAAACCTATTTTCTAAAATTTTAATACGTAAAAATATGAATAGTAATTTACGTAACAAGAACTGAAAGTAATACTTTACTGGGTGGGCGAGCTTTGGAAGCTTGGAATATTTGCCACATGAATGAAAAATAAATAAATAAAAAATTACCACTATAGAAACATTGCTTTCCGATACCATATAGTCAATTTTCCGAGGTAACTCGGCAAAGAAGGTATTTCCGGTCTGAAAAGCGATCAAAAACAGCTCATTTTTTGGGCGATCGCGAAAAAATTATTTTAAATAAAATTTTTTGCTTCAATTGTACTTCAAAGTGTAACTGTCAAGCTGATGTAAGTCTAGAAAATATTGGTATAGTAGGTGTCACTTTTGACAAATCAGTGTTCAAGCTAAATGACATTTTGCAATTTTCATTTAATAGTTATATATGTATCAAGGCTCTGAAGTTTTATTTATTTTCCGAGGCCCATATACGAGTTTGATTTGTTGGTTATAAAATGAGTAAATGTATTCTACCTGTCACTTTTGGCAAAGAAGTGCAAGTTAATAACTGAAAAAGATACTTCATATATCCGCGCTTATGTACAGTTCTGAATCGTCAAATTTATTCCATACGCGACGTAAGAATGATAGTTATTCCAATACAATTTTTATTTGTTGAATTCGTAGTTTCCAAAACAGTGTTATAGAAAAAATAGTTTACATTGACTCACCGGACAACAATGATTGTAGTACCAATTTAAAGATATCATTTTTCTAAATCAAACGATATAACATACATTACAACTTAGTACTAATTTGATTCAGTCGATTAATTTTAAAATTTTGAAAATTCTCCGATTTATTCAATTAATTTACGGAACCAAATTACAACTAAACTGTAATGTATTTTATATCATTTTATTCAGAAAAATGACATCTTTCGATTAATACCACAATCTTTATTGTCCGGTAGAACACCGAGCAACAGCACGCAAAAAACTGATTTCCCATATTCACTATAGGCCTATGAAATTGCTAGAGGAGTCTAGTATTTGATTCCTGAGTTTCATTTATAGACATTTTGTTTTAGGGTGTGAAATGATTTTTTTAATTGTTAATTAATTAATTACTACCTCGCCTACGGGTCTAGGCAAATTTGCTATAGGCCTATAAAATTGCTAGAGGAGTCTAGTATTTGATTCCTGAGTTTCATTTATAGACATCTTGTTTTAGGGTGTGAAATGATTTTTTTAATTGTTAATTAATTAATTACTACCTCGCCTACGGGTCTAGGCAAATTTGCTATAGGCCTATAAAATTGCTAGAGGAGTCTAGTATTTGATTCCTGAGTTTCATTTATAGACATCTTGTTTTAGGGTGTGAAATGATTTTTTTAATTGTTAATTAATTAATTACTACCTCGCCTACGGGTCTAGGCAAATTTGCTATAGGCCTATAAAATTGCTAGAGGAGTCTAGTATTTGATTCCTGAGTTTCATTTATAGACATCTTGTTTTAGGGTGTGAAATGATTTTTTTAATTGTTAATTAATTAATTACTACTACTTATTAATTGTTAGTTAATTAATTTTACCATTTTTTACGCGGTTTAAACGATGTTCATCAATTGCATTAAATACTTGTATGTGTTTTTTTAATTATCTTTGTATTTTAGAGTAGAAATTTACGTGCAAATTGTTGTTAATAGAATTATTAACACTTTTTTTAATACATTTTTAAATTTAGCGCGCGGTCAGATTATTTCTTTTCCATATCTTGGTGTACACGTGACTCCAAATTAACAGTAATTTTTAATAGGTATTATTATTACAAAACAATATGATTTACATTCATATTTCCTTTATTTATATCCAAATTAATAATAAATGTGTGTGAATTTATCTAGTTGGCCATTGTTATGCGCAGTGCAAAGTTTGTTCGTAATGAACTGCTTTTCAAGACTGGCCGCTAGAATCACTCTGGGTAATGACTTCATGTTTTAGAATTTCTTTCTTATTGACCGTTCTGACTATAAATAGAATTGATTAGTTAATTTCAGTATAAAAAATTAAAAGCAATCATACCTTAATAAAAATTGCAATGTAAGAAATGCGCATAACAAAAGTTCATGTCTTCACTCTATTTCCTACATTTAAAGTAATTTTCCACCTCCTTACTGTTTAAAAAATAATGTAATAATATTTCTCCACTAACATAGTTGTTATATTGATGCATAGAACAATATGTTTTTGATTTACTTGAGATTTTGTTCACTAAAAATCGAAAACTCCAAGTACCACCACTACTAACACAGGAATGTTTTCCCTATTACTCGTAATTCAAATTTAGCCACCAGATGTCAGCCACTTTGTTGGCTCATCCCAAATGTCACAAGGTTGAGTTTATAACTACAAACTGATAAGTACGGCTATTAGTCGATAGGTGCCACAACGTGAAAAGTAAGTGTTAGTAGGGAATAGACCCTCATTTTTGTTGCAGGTTTGTAGCTATGGTAAATATCGTAGTGACATCTATTGGAATAATTGTATTAATTTCATGTTACACTCAATCGGTTTATAGATATTTCAGTGACATATTTATTTAAATTATTTTAAAGTAAAGTTTATCCTTGTACTCAAATGAAATTTATTTTATTATATGCTATTTAAACCGTATTTGACATCAACAAAAATACGATGAAAACGTTTGCGTCTGAATTCGTTGCCGTGGTTCGTTGGTACCACTGATCAAATGACAGTTAGCAACGCCAGCGCCAGCGAAAGTTGCTGGTTTGTTGTTGGGGTTGTTGGTTCGTAAATATAAAAATGGCGAGGAGCAGCTGTCAACTATATATAAATATGTTTGTATATTCTGGGTATACAATAAATATAACATACGCAACTGATCACGACCCTTGTTAATAAAGTAAGTGTGTAATATTGATATAAAAAGGATAATGTGGAGTGAACAACTTTAAATAAACAATATAACCTTTAATAAACGTTACAAGAATTGTTTAGAACTGCCATGCGATGTTTTAAGCATGCTACAGGCATTAAATTATGATACTAGCCACCAATATTTATAGTTTTATCTGACAAAATGACAGAAAATGAGACTTCTGAAACAAATATTATTAAAGGTTATTACTTAAATTAATATAAATATCTTAATCCACGTACTTCGTACAGAGTGATAGAAGAATGATGCATTGTTTATGTTTTAGCAAAACAGAATTTATCTCTGATCTGGAAAGAATGCCAATATTTTCATGTAAAATATTGATTGAGGAGTTTATGTGTATCTGCAAAGTACTTATAAACATGAGGTAGACGAAAATGCAGAAATATGTAGGTAAGCATACATATTGTGTTAATTCTTAAGGAACTTTGTAATCATGCTGTGTGCAAAACAATGACGCTTATATTAGTTGAACTATTGATTTAATACAAGCTAAAATTCAACAAAATTAGACCATAAAGTAGCTAGTATCATTTAGTATTTTTAGTACAATATGTAGCATTGTTTTGTTATTGATGCAATGCCCAGCATTATTAGACAACATAAGCTAAGAGTCGATCAAAATGAAAGAATGGTTTCATTTAAATACCTAGAAATTTTTAATTTACCATCAATAGTATTTTAAAGTAATTAATGGTAATTAAAGAATAACATATATTGAAATAAAAAGATGCAGATATGGTACTGGAATCATATACCGTGTGTCTGTTAAAGGTGTACATAGGAGATTAACATGGGAAATCTGTTTTTTGAGTGCAGTTGCTCGGTGTTCTACAGGACAACAAAGATTGTATTATCAATCGAAAGATATCATTTTTCTGAATCAAATGATGTGAAATACATTACAATTTAGTAGTAATTTGATTCCGTAAATTAATTTTTAAATTTTGAGAATCCTCCAATTTATTCAGTTTTTATCGAAAATAAATGTACTCAGCTACGACTGTTTTGTTTTGATTTCTTATACAGCCGAATTCATCATTCCCTGATCAAGGTCTGATTCACTGATCAACGCTGATCCGCGAATCTATGCAATTCACCATTGAAAATCAAGCTAATCCGGCGATCAAATTCAGTGATCAACTGATTCGTCGGATTCCTTGAATCAAGCGCTGATCATTCATTTTGATCAGTATTTTGACATTTGCGATTTTGACAAATGTATCTGATTTACATTAATAAACTGTTGGGGGCACCGAAATACATCCCGCCATAAATTTCTTATCAAGCAATGCAGGAATACGGACCATTACTACCAAGAAACGATCATCCCTTTAATAAATTTACTTTTCAATCATGACACATGACAAAAATAACATTTTTCAACTGTTGTTTTGTTTATTTCAAAAAGCACAGGATAGCAGATTTAAACGAAATTTCAAAATTCAATTATTCTTTAACATGTTGTAATTCGTAAATGGTAACAGTAAGAGAAAAATGTTTCAAACAACAATTGTAGCAAATAATATTTGAAACACTATTCTAATAACAAAAATTGTTATTAAACCATAATTAACTGAGATATTTCAAATTAACTTCATGGTGCTTCAAGCAAACTACCACTTCCAGTTATTGGATTACCACCAAAAACTAATAGGCTTTTCCCAAGTGAATACAATTGATATATGCAAAATATCAAAATTTTATGTTTAGTAGTTTTAGAAACCATAGCTCCAGAGATTCACATAGACCGACAGAATGACAGACACGCACACAAAATCTTTCAAAACACTGCAGAACCATGAACGGTTGGAAAAAGAGTAGATCCTTGCGATATTTATAATAATAATGAATTTAAAATTAAGGTACCTATTATGCTATATTGAAACAAAAATATGAAAGAAATAATCTGTTCCAGCATTGAATCAAGTTCTACTTACTTGAAGATATTATGCAATAAGAACTTTCCAAAAAAGTAAGTATGAATTACTTTAATTTTGACAGAAAAGAATCGTTTACACAATGAAAATTAGAGGAACTGTCAAATAACAAAACAAATATGATAATCAGTTGATCATGGTTATTTGATTCATGGATCAAGTTGGTGAATTAGAACTTATGTTAATCCACGGATAGCTTGATTCTCCGATCAGTTGATCACTTATCAAGGGTATGTTGGTGAATTCGGCTGTTAAGTGATTTATTTGACGTTTTGTCAATTTGTAAAATATGGTTATTTACAGTAATGACAAGCGAATTTTTATAATTTTTGCGTAAAGATTTTATTATAGTAATTTATGTAACAAGTACGCAAAATAGAGTTTTAGCGGATGAATCGATGTTTACGGGCGAGGCGCTAGCCGAGGCTGTGATATCAGATGAGTCCGCTAAAACTCTACTTTGCGTACTTGTTTGAAAATGTCCAACATTCCAGCAAGAATTAGGGAAAGAGCGAGGGAGATCGAATTAAATTTTTAATTTAAATTATAAATTATAATTAATTATTGTAAGTAATATGAATGAATAAATAAACTAAATCCGTTGCTAGGTGACCTTTAAAGGACTAGTTCGCTAAAACGGCATTTTGCGGCGTGTAAATAGTTCGCAAAGTAACTATTTTGCAGAGCGTGTATTAAAAAATTAATTAAAGCCCAAAAACCAGTTTTCTTTAAATAATATTAATTTATTAAGAGTTAAGTTTTTTAAATCGATGACAAAAAATTTCATTTTTATTAGCTTTGTTTTGTTTATCTTCACAAAATGCTCTTCCACTTTCTTCTTCAAATGGAAAAAGTTCTTGTTTGCAGTGCATTTTGTAGGAATAATAAGAAATTTTTTTTCAAAATATAAACGATGTACACCCAAATCATATCCAAACAATCTAGTGCTATACGAAGGATCTACATGTATCACTCCTAAAACCCTTTCTTCTGTTCTTGCTAAATTGCAATTACGAAGCTCACGTGTATTTTTCATGGATACTGGCATTTGTGGTTGCACTTGGATTCGGTCGATTCATAAACTTAATAGAAAATAGATCTCGCACTCTGAGCTAACTATTTATAGTTTTACTATAAAAATACGCTCTTCAGTAGTATAACTAGCCATATTTTTACAAATTGTCTTAAACAAGTCCAAAAGTCAGAAACCTCAAATTGACAGAAATCCAAACAAAACAGTCATAGGTGACTATATTTATTTACGATAAAAATTGAATAATCCGGAGAATTCTCAAAATTAAAAAATTAATTTACGGAACCAAATTACTACTAAATAGTAGTGTATTTTACATCGTTTCATTCAGAAAAATGATATCTTTCGATTGGTAGTACAATCATTGTTGTCCGATAGAACACCGAGCAACAGCACACAAAAAAAATATATATTTTATTGTAGTTTTAAAATTGGTGTTTCCTCCATTCGAATTTCTTGTGCTTAAAGAAATTTAACTACTCGGTGTTTGAATTGAACATAATTACTTAAAATTACAAATTCCGTTTTTGTGCATAAATTGTTTTACTATTAGAATAGGCTTACTGTGCAGATACAAGAAAATTAGCAATGTTTTTCAGTCCGAATATTCTCAGCTGATGCCCTATTTGAAACAAATTGAATTTATTGTTGAGTGATTCTAGTAAACTTGAACTTCCGGTTGTGAAATTATAAACTATATCTAATCTCCTCCACGTATTGTCATAAAACTTATTGTGAAGTTTTAGTAGCGTATTGTTTTCCATTCTTGAGTTGTTCCGTTAGGTTTTTAACATTATTACTTTATTTAATTTTTGTCTGCGTATTTGTATTTCGTATTAAATGTACAAATAATATAGTCTAAAATGTGGCCTGTACAACATTTTAAATTAACATTCTACACAAGTTGATATCAGAATACAAATAAAATGAATAAAGAAATAGGCACACATAAAAGATACGAAATTATAAATTATGGATATTTATGAACTATAGAATAGATAATATAACATTTTAATAATTATCTGTATTGTCCAGGAATCAGTACAATGGCGTGGGGATTTTGTAATTTGTAAACTAAAATATTGATATAAAAACAATTTCTGGATTTCAGTCACAAATTAAAAATTTTATTCCAACCTCTACCGGTTTCTACCCCACTCGGGTCTTCTTCAGGAGCTGCAAATAGTTTATTTTTCAATTAATTACAGAACAACAAAAAAAATTGCTTGTTTAACATATAACAATTACTTACGTGAAAGTCAAAACATTAAAAATAAATTTGTCAAAGATAAAAACATTTTAAAACAATAAATAATTAAAAATAATTAAAATCGGACATCGTACTTAACAAAAATGGAGAAATCTTACTTAAAACTAATTAGCTACAAGGTGACACTTAATTTACTTATTACACAAGTTTGACTAGAATTACATTAGTTTCATTTATTTGACTTTTAGATTTGTCTTTAAAATATTATTGTAAATGGTGCTTAGATTTGAAGTATCTGTTTTTAAATTTACATTATCTTTGTCTGACTTGATATATAGTATTTCTAAAGTTAATTTTATTTTTAATTTATTTCCGAATATTGACTTTCACGTAAGTAATTGTTATATGTTAAACAAGCAATTTTTTTTTCTTTTGTTATGTAATTAATTGAAAAAAAAAACTATTTGTAGCTCCTGAAGAAGACCCAAAAGGTTGAAATAAAATTTTTAATTTGTGACTGAAATCCAGAAATTGTTTTAATTTCAATACAAATCACAGTCAAGAAGCGTACATATTATAAAATATTGATATTGCAGGAAAGTCGTAATGAGTTGTACGGAATGCGCGCAGCTAACGTCCAGCGGACACAACAGCGGCATGCGGAGACAACCGGTGATGCCAACATGGAGGAAATATTCTGTTATGCCGGGTTTTCCAAATATTACAAACAAATTAGTGACATCATTGTAATAACAGTAAGCGGTGGTGAACCGATATATTTATTTGATACGTTCAAATATTGTAAAATGAATTAATGTTAAAATTGTTATTTATTTCCAGGCAAAGGGTCCTCTATAAAAGTGACAAAATATTAATTTAGTATTCCTATTAATAGTAACCACAAAAACTGTATGATAAATACGATCATAATAGTAGTAGTTGGTAAGTTTTAAAATATTCTAGATTTAAATATAAGCTAGAAATATTAACTTACACAATGTTTTTAGCTTTCTTATGCCGAATTCATGCAACCATTTTCATTTAATTTAATTCTAATTTATCTTTTTTAAATGTATCATTCACGCAACACTACAATATTAAATTAAATGAAAATGAATGCACGTCATATGTCACATTTAAGTCTGTTAATATTATATAATAGTTATGCGATTTTTGTTTTGCAAGCATGAAATAATTTAAATAGTGATCATGAGCATCTATATAAACAAGTGATTATGTGCTTCTTCATATGATTTAAAAATGAAGAAACGCAGACCCAGTTAAGTCGTTTGTCCAACAAACAAATTCTATAGGGAAAAATATTTCTTCAATAACCTTTTGAAATTGAAATCTAAGTTACTACATTCTGATGAAAAGGGCTTCTTTATTTTAGAATAAAATTTCATTGTTATACAGAAAAATATATTTTATCATTTCTGATCAGTTTTAAATTCAAATCATCAAAATCATTCATAGTTTATCAAGGAATTTAATTCTCAATGATTTAAAATATAACCTTTTCAATCACAAACATACAAATTTATCATTGTCATTTAAAAGATAAAAGTTGATTATCTTATAAATTAAATTAAATGAAAATGAGAACATAAACTAAATGATTGCATGAATGCTTACATTTGATAATACGTATTTATTTTTTTAATTAAAATAAATTTAAATGAAAATGGCTGCATGAATTCGGCATTAAATATTAGTGGATTGCCTGGGGAGTTTTACCTCAGAACCCAATTACTTTCATGTAAAACCTCCTGAATTATGTTGTATACATAACATAAAATGTTTACCCATTTGTTATGGTTGCTTTTTTTTTTTTTTTTTTGGTAATCTTTATTTTTTTAATTTTAAATGAACATATTTTCCTTATATCTTTATAATATACCCAACATTTAACTAAAATGGATATTGAGAAACATCTTTTATAAATGGCAGGGGCCCCGAAAGAGACGTAGAAGCAAGAAACGGGTAGCAAAAAGTAGAAGAGAGTAGATTTTTGTGCAATGAATATTTTCCAATTTAATAATTATTTTTCTGTGCTGTTTTTATACATTATTGTTGAATGATAATATTAGTAACTATATAATAATTATCATTATTTTATAAAACATTATCTAATAATAAAGAATTGTGTTTTTCAATAGAGGCATAAACAAGTTGGCAACACATTTCGAAAAATGCTGACGTAATTAAAAATGCTAATGAATATCCTGACAAAATTTTGAAAGCCGGTGTAGCACCTGTATACAGTGCTCCCAAGAAAATCAAAGATTTAAATATATTGAGATTAAATTTTTTCTAACGGCACCGCTGAAAAGAGTAGTAAATTACAAAAAATCCATTCTTAGCGGTTATCCATGTCATAATAGGAATGCACTGTCAAAATATCAGCCCTTCACGTCCAGCGGTTTGGTTTGTGCGTTATCTTTCAATCAGTTGCGGAACTATTTTGTATACATACATTCATTACAATCGTAAGTGATGAATTTTAATAAAAGCGGAAATACGTGTTTCTTTATTTTTATTAAAGAGCCATGCTTCGGTCAATGGACAATATTGTTTACATAATTATAAAACAACAATTCTTTTCATCCCTTATTGTATATACTTAAATGATGTATTTTGATAAATGCCGATACACGCGTATCATTATTTTTTTATTAAAGAGTCTAAGTACAAAATTTCAAGTAAAGACAATGTTCTTTCACTCATCCCATATAAACTTTACACTCTTAAAGGTTCAATTTCCCAAAATTATTTCTTAGTGCTTAAAAGGAACCTATTGTCCAAATTTCGTAGTTCTAGCTTCGGCTTCGCGAAAAAGGCCTTACTCTTGATAAAATTACTATAGATTAAATAAAAAGCAACAAATTTGACTGGGTAAACATTGTAATATAGCTTATTAATAATACAATCCAACAGGTTTTATAATAATTCGTTCAAAGTAATTGGGCTCCGAGATTTTAATATTTCTGGCACATACGACACTCCACTATATTCTGTTTTTGTCAAACAGCGGTGTCTGTTATAGAAATGCCGTGTACTGGACAGCTGGTATTATTACATTCTAATAATGAAAAACAATGAAGTTTAATTTAGAAGAATCATATAGTGAGGTTAGCTTGAATGAATATTATACAGGATGGTTCATCGGTCTGTTTTATTTATTTTATGCGATTAATATAAATATTACCGAA
Organism: Poecilus cupreus; assembly: GCA_963942605.1. NCBI lineage: Eukaryota > Metazoa > Arthropoda > Insecta > Coleoptera > Carabidae > Poecilus > Poecilus cupreus. The sequence goes on along the minus strand of OZ012713.1, from coordinate 24,244,354 downwards.
AATTTATTCATTTTATTAAAATATCCATATATTTGTAGTATAAGTTTTTCTACCGGGTGCTCCATTTTCGCGCAATTGTATGCAACTTAGTATTTTTAAATGGAACACGCTATATATTTTTACAAAATTTTAAAGATCTTCTGTTTCTCTTTTAAAAAGTTCTTATTCACTATAGTACTAGATTAGAACAGGAAATATTCACGTTTATATGATTCAATAATCACACAGATAATATGCCATGTAATTGTGTGTGAATGTTTAAACAATCAGATTAGTTCCTGCCAGATCTTTAATCATTATTATTTACTATTTTCACTTAGTTTAATAACTATTTTTTTGTTATATTTTATTTAGTTTGTTGAATTCATGTTCAATTCGAACATTTTTGATAAAATTATTTATTGTGTTTAATTTCATGGCATACTTTCTGTGTGTGATTCTTCATAAATAAAAACGTGAATAGTTTCTGTACTAATCATTTGAGTACTATAATGAATGAGAACTATTTTAAAGAGAAACTAAAGATCTTTCAAATTTTGCAAAAATATATAGGATGTTCCATTTAAAATTATAAAGTTGCATATCATTGTGAGCAAATGGAACACCCGGTAGAAAAACTCATACTGCAGATACATGGGCATTTTAATGTAAAATAAACTTTGTCTGAAAAAATTTCGGAAATAAAAAGTACAGACCGATGGACCATTCTGTATGTGTGACTTCAATCGTAAGAGTTGTATACATTTCTAATTGAAATATGAATATGTTATCCAAGTGTTATACGAGGAACTTTTATCAGTATACATAGAGTTTGCATAATTACACCGTGCAACACATTTAAATTTATGTCATCACACATGTGCACTACATGTCCGAAAAACTAAATTATTCCCCTTCAAACCGCGTGCTTGTATCACATCAGGTTTTTTTAAAATCAATTTTGAAGTTTTACTATTTTTTAGCTATTTAAGGGATATTTTGAAAAATTCATATCTTTTGCAATTTTGGACATTTTTAGATGCTTCTTTGACGAATCAAATGTTGAAAAGTATTCTTTCAAAATGATTATGCATTTGTATTATGTAAAAAAATGTATCTTGTATCTCGTATTTAATAGAAGTTCTCAAAATGAGAAGAAAAATTTGTTAATATTCGAAAAATATAAACCTTTTTTAAATATAAATTTAAGTCAAAATAAAGCTTAAACATATGTTCATAGATTTTATTTTGAATATTTTACAACACAAGTGGCCAAAATATAAACGTACTGGTCAAATATAGTCAAAATTAAAACTCCGCATTTTTCGACAATTAACTCCACTTTCATATATAATAATAATAATAAAGAGAATCATTTCCAAAGACACTTAAAACAGTGTATAGAAAGCGTAAAAAAAAAAATTTAATACAAAATTGCTTATGATATGTTTATATGCCGAAATATTCTTCTAGAGTGTAAATAGTATGGAGGATTAAATATTTTTTTAGTTTTTTTTTCTAAAATGTTTTAAGTTATTAATTTGTTTTAAACTCTCTGGTAATTTATTGAACAATGTTAAGCCAAATATTTCAGGAGAATTTTTAACAACATTTAGTTTGGCTACCGGTGCATAGAAATTATTATTATGCCTAGTGTTATAATTCTGAATTTCACATGTCTTTGCAAAAGTAGTTTGGTTTTTGTAAATAAATGCAAGTTTCATAAATATACAAATTTATAAGTTAGAACGTCGAATTTTTTAAAAAATTCACGACATGAAAATAAGTAACTGACTCCAGCTAAACAACGAATAATTCGATTTTGGGCAATAAAGACTTTTTTAATAGCACTTGAATTTCCCCATAAACAAATCCCATATCTCATACGAGACTCAACACTTGCATAATAAAACAAAAGAAGCTGGCTAATATGTATTGCTTTAGATGACGAAATTGAAAACAAACCACATTTAATTTACTGACAAGTTCATTACAGTGGGCATTCCAATTTCAATTTTCTGTTATAGTGTGACCTAATATACGGGTTGAAGTACAACTTTCTAAATGATTATCATCAATCTGAATATTTACTTCAAGGTCATTATTTTTAGAACTTATTGTGTGAAAACGAATGATATTAGTTTTATTGTCATTTAAATAGTTATTTATGTATCAAGGACAAAAAAGTGCATATTATAGCTGAGTCTGCGTTTGCTTGCCGAGGCATGCAAACAGGCGAGGCTATGATATGCCTTTTTTGCCGAGGAGCATATTACATTTTTCCGTCGACCTCACTAATACTAATAGATTTAGGAAATAAAATATTCACAATCTTTTAAGTGAAACTGTTTTATTATATTACACAATTTTTTCAATCATTTAATTTCTAGTAAATATTTTAGATTTTTTTGCTTTATATCCATCATTTTTTTTCTTTAAAGTTTCTTGAAGTTAGCATATTTCGTAATGGCAATATTTTCTTTAACCGCCAATGTAGATTTAAGTATTGAGTACGCAGACCATAACGTAGAAGATTTGTATTTTGATGCTTTTGATGAAAAGTATGCCAGAAACCCATTTTCTGATAAATTCTTGTCTTTATGTTCTTCACACCAGTTCATAAACATTGTGTATTGTTTTTCGTATAAGATACGTGATTTCTGAAGCAATAAATCCAATGTTTCAGCACTTGCAATTTCTTGCAGTTCTGGTGGTGTATTGCTTATGACACTGTCACTTTCTGTCATTGTAGCAATAATTATAATATATAAATGTATTTGGGTTAATATAATTCACTTTTAAATACAAAAATTAATCGGCGCCACACACAGTTTGACAGATCACAATGAAAATTTTATTAAATAAAACAACAATAAAATAAAACAAGTCCATAGGTAACGCGGATTCCTAGATCAATAACTATAGTGACTTCGAAATTAATAATTATTAAATGTAGTTCAATTTATTAATAATCATAAACAATTTAAAGCTAATTAAATCCAACATTAAAAATATTAAGATTTATTTATTTGCTCGTTTGATATTTATTTACCACTCCAGTATTGCCCAAAATTATAATTATAAAATCGCATAGGTTGACGGAGAAACAGTTTATTTGTAGAACACCAAGTGCTTAAAGAGTGTATATTTAAATTACACTTATCAATTAGAGAAGATTTACTTTTATCAGAAATTAACAAGCAGATTCACAAAAAGAATTAGCGCTAATCCTATTTTTATTATTAGTCGTAACTTCAATTACCATCCTTAAAACATATTTATGTTAACTAAGGTTGTAGTTAAGATAGGTTAACATAAAATTTGTCACATTTTGTTAATTTAATTAATTTAGAAATAAAGTTACAGAGGTTGAAAAAATGGAATTAGCGCTAATTCTTTTCGTGAATCTGCCAGTAAAAGACTAGTATCGTCGGCGTACATAATAGAGTCACAATCATTAGTTAGAGCGGCACTTAAATCATTAATAAAGATAATGAAAAGAATTGGGGCAAGCACTGTGCCCTGAGGCAAACCAACGTTAATTTTTGTTAAATCGGAATTAGCAATATTATTTGACGTATTATTAAAATGATTAATCGAAACAAACCGCAGTCTATCGGTTAGAAAAGAAGAAAAATCCAGTTTAACGCAACGCCACGTGTACCCATAAGTTCTAGTTTGTTAAGCAACAGCGAATGATCGACACAGTCGAAGGCTTTACTAAAATCGCAAAAAATACCGACTGGATATTCTCCGTTATGAATATAATGAATAATTTTTCTATATAAATAATGCAAAGCATCAATGGTCGAGATATTTTCTCTAAAACCAAATTGAGTATTGCTTAAAATATTAGTTTGTTTTAGAAAACCATCATATCTACTTAGGAAACTTTATTCAAATATTTTAGAAAACCCAGAGGTCAGAGCAATAGGTCTGTAATTATCGATGTTACGTTTGTCTTTAAAAAAAAAAAAAACAGGTATTATTTTATTAATTTTTAATTTTTCTGGAAAATTCCCGTTTTGAAATGATAAATTAATTATGTGTGTTAAGGGAGCTGATATCACATGTGCTGCACTCCTTATTTCCACATTATCAAAACCAGATGATTTTTTGTTTTTAAGTTTATTAATAATAATTTCAAATAATTCTATTTCAATAAAAGGATTCAAGAATAAATTACAATACTCATTGTTATCATTTATGCGATAATTAGTATCTGAGTTAATTACGGGAATACGTTTTCTAATATTTAAAGGTGCTTCTTTGAAGTAGTTATTGAATATATTAGCTACTATTTCCGGGCTCTCAGTTAATTTGTGATCAATTTTAAGTGAGTTATTTTATTAAGAAAGAAATTAATTTTAGTTTTTGTTAATATAAGTGAATGTTTTTGTTTCGCTTCTTTATAAACAGGAATGAGCTCAGGTTAACTACATAGAATGATACAAACGTGTAATCATTTCGAAAGAATTCTTTATAAGCTTTCGAAAAATGTCCAAAATTGCAAAAGATATGAATATTTCAAAATAATCCTTAAATAGCTAAAAAATACATTTTTTAAAACTTCAAAATAGATTTTAAATAATTGTGATGTGCGGTTTCGAGGACATGAAAAAAGAAAAATCTAGTTTTCGGATATATTGTAGTGCTCATGTTTGATGACACAAAATTAAATGTGTTGCACGATGTTAGCATTGTTATAGTAAAAGTTGACAATGTATTAAAGCCTTTTTACGATATATTAAATCGTAGACCGACCCTCATACTATTTTTGTGCTATCTTTAGTGGTAAAGAAAATATTTTTTCACAATCACTGATAACAGTGAGCAATATAAGCAATTTAATGACTAGTGAAAAACAGAAGTTTTAAGCACAAGTGAGAAAATGATTTTTGTTTTAGCTTGTTTTAAAAATTGTTAATAACTTGCGCAAAAAATTTTGTTCAGTAATATCATTTTAAACTACTTAGCAATTAAATCATTACGTTGTTGAATTTACAACTTCATAAAATGTATAAATTGCTATGTAACATTTTAATTCACGAAAACATTTAAAATAGTTTGACAATTTGAAAATATAGGGGAGATTCAAACCGATTATGTGTTGGTACGGAATCTACCAAAATATGTCAGTCATGTTAATTAACCTTAAAACTGTAACTGTGTGATGTTTTGCTCTTGCTGAGCTAATTTGGTACAAATTATTGTGTTATTGAGTTTAATAGTAATGGAAAATAAAGTTGTTGTGTTCCATGTTTTGTATTTTAATTGTAGAAAAACAGTCTTGAGTAAGCGTGCATTTAATCACACATGGACTCAAATTGCTTTGCTTGGTTCATACCAACTATAACACCATCAGCACTAAATGGTACAGGAAACCTTGCTCATCCAAAAGATGTTTGAACTTCAAATCGTATCATCCTCTTCATCAAAAAATTAATATAATCATCAATATGAAGAATAAAGCCCTAAAATTAGCCAGAGTTGAGTATCATGAAGAGATAAAAAGTATTGTAAGGGATTTATTTACAAAGAACAACTACCCTAAGAAACTTATAAACAAAGTTCTCTCATCTTCAACAAACGACCTTCGACAACCTGTCACTTATAACGAAGCGAGAAACAAATATATTTCCCTACCGTACATAAAGTATTTGGCACCAAAATTAAAAAAGATTATCAAACAAAAATGAGATATCGATGTTGCTTTCAAACAAACAAAAACTGTGCACAATTTGTTTAGTAAAATTAAAGATAAGATCTAACGTTATATATAAAATACCTTGCAAAAATTGTAATAAAAAATACACTGGACAAACTAAAAGATATCTTAAAACTAGACTGAAAGAACATACTAGAAACTCTAGCAATACTGATAAAAATATGAAATGTGCACTGGTTGAACATGTGAAACAAGATTAATATGAATTCAAATTTGAAAATACGCAAATTTTGGACACAGAAAATGTATTACAGATGAGGCTAACATTAGAAATGTTACACATGAAAGCTGATAAAAACAACATCAACTCCCAAACAGACATTGAAAACCTCAGCTCAATTTATAATAATTTAATAACAATAAAAAAACTGGACAAGTAGTTTTTACGCTCATCATTTAGTTATGGAGAGGTGGCTATATTAAGGAGTTGTAGGTCCACATGAAGATTTTCAAAATCATTTGCAAGTCTGCAACAGCAATTTTTCACATGTCCAGCCCTTCGTGGGGTAATTTCCTTCAGTTCAACTCCAGATTTGGTAGATGTTAGATCCTTTATTTGTAACTATTATATTTATTTATTTATTTTTTTATCTGATGACTATTGTGTACATTTTAACATTTTGACTCAGATTATTTCTCCGTGTTTTTAAATATGTTTGTATGTGTCCATGTTATTTAATTGTTTTTTGACTTCAACATGCAAGTAATAGTTCTATATTTGTATGTTTTATTTATGTCAAATTTACAGAGCCCTGAAGATGACAGCCGTTGCTGTTGAAACGTCGGCAGCTTTTTAATAAGTTATTTGACTGTTAGTCCGCTCTTTAATTTATTATTTCCTACATCAGTCGATCATCGCATCCTCTCAAAAAATAATATGTTATTTTGAGTAAATTTGACTTTATATGCTTCGCATGTAATTGGCCGATTCGCTTAATCCGTCGTTCAAACTTACATGTTAAGCACGCAAACTATTATTTACTGCTAATTTAGATAAAAATTTCATTTTAATACACATGGCTTCATATTCACACTTAAAAAAAGTTGGAGAACTATATAACTCGCTCAAGATGAAAGTTGTAACGAATAATGATTCAGAAAACTTTACTTAGGTATATTGAAAAAGGCTAAGAAACTATTGTTTTATATTAATATTAATTCATCTTGAACAAAATTTCTCAGAAAAAAAAAACCCGACCATTAGTTTCTAAAACAAAAAGGACTCCGAGAAAAAAAAATTATTAATAGACGCTATATCTACTATGTATATTTATGTGCAAAATAAAAGCATTTATAAATAAAATAAAATACATTTCTGCAACAAAAACAAAATGTGATTTTAAGATAAGATATAAATTATAAGAGAATAAATTTCCATGAAAAGTGACAGATTAATTCACTCATTACAAATTTGACCAATCAGAATGTCACATTTTCCATTGTTGTGTATTTTAGATAAGTGAATAAACAGCATCAAGCTGTTTATTCGCGTTTAATTTGAAACTAGCTTTTATATGCAAATTTTGAACATTTTGAAAGAATATTTAGCCGGATAATTAGTTGCAGAAGCAAGATACTTACATGTTATTAATCTTTACTGTCATTCTGTATCTTTAAACATGCTGAATTATTCCATTCAAGCTATTTTTATTTGATAATTTTGACATTTATTTGACAAATAATAAGAAAAACAATCAATTTGCTATAGTTACAATATAACAATAATTTTATTGTGCTTTTTGTACAATTTCTTGGGCAAGTATTAAAGTTTATGCTATGAATTCATGAAATAATCATGACATATACCCCTCTTGCTAAAGAATTTAATCGATTAAATTCTTAGCGCTCGTGATATAACTATTAAATAAAGGTACATATTTACGTACAGTCAACCTGCAGTCTCGAACTGACGATTTCCAGATCAGCAGTTAAAATTTGACAATACAAGATCTTGGCCTGCAATCCGGATCGATTTGAAAGAGAACAGACAAGTATTGTGGTATATCTGCAGAAATAATCATCAGTCGCCAACTTTAAATTGTTTTCAAGTTCTCACTGTTTCGGTCACATATAAATAATAGTGAATTACATTATTCGTTATTTACTGAACTATAAATATTCCTTCCGTAATGCCTTCTAAATATATTTGCTAGTTTGTTGTATAATATTTCCTAGGGCCTGAAATAACTGACGAAAATTTTAAATCTTCTAAATTGTGCCCAGTTGCTAAATACCGGAGAGCTACAATTAATCGATCTTCAGCTGTAAAAGCTTCTCTCATAACGGCAATTTTCATTGTGAAATCATTTATGCCCGGTTGCACCAACGTTAGTTAAATTTTAAACTTGGTTTAAATAAATAACAGCGCATCTAATATTTCATATCAATGTCAATTACTCCATATGACAATCAACATCGATATGCTTTTTATTTATTTAAATCAAGTTTAAAATATAACTAACGTTGGTGCAACCGGGTATGAGATCCTCGTCATTTGATTATCTGAAATGTTTCCATATCCATAAATAAATGACATTATTGAATACATGCCTGTATTAGAAGTAGCTTTCACTTGAGAAATCACAAAATAATCATGTTGCAACCAGACTGCAAGGTGCTACCTGTTGCGCCGTTACAACTCACAGATATAGACATGCTCCTTAGTGTTGTTAAATACAACATCCTTCTAGGTAACCGGGTAGACCCCAATAAGTATTAGTAAAGGTAAAACGAATGGAAGCAATCAATCTTACACCCAAACTGTGATCAGAAACACTTGGTGTTGTCGAAAAAATATGAGCTGCCATGGCCTGAATAAAATAGAATTGCAATTAACTTTGTTGTTAAATTCTTCACGTATCGAATACCTGCACATATCCGCAAGAAATACGAGATATACGAAACAAGTTGAAACATGAATTGAGGTTATCAGCTGCTGGTGTTCGCCCCAAAGTAAAAACAAATAATTATTTCTTAGCTACCGATTTCAGTAGTGTAAATAATATTATTTATCCAACACCTCTTAATAAATGCACTATAACTATGGCGATTTTAAACAAGGAAAGAAACAGATTACTCGCTAGCACATGATGTCAATGGTACCAACCGAAAACGATATACTCGAACCAGCCACAGGCTATCTACAGCGACAGCGATTTTTAATTGATAGGTTTGGTTAGTACTTAAAAAACAATATCTGTGCCAAAGATATACTTCATTATGTTTTTTCTTTATATCTTTTATAATGACACAATTTAAATTTTCGAGCCATATATTAAGTGTCATTGATACCAACTAAAAACAGTGTTTTCGAAGCCCCATAGCCTACATACATAACCCAACCTAACGCCGACCCGCCTCCCGTGGTGCGTATAGGCATCAGCATGGATACGATACACTGAAGTACGGCGTTGTCGTATTGGTTAGTCGTGCGGGTCCGGGCAACAGACTGCACACATCTGTACGGCAGAGTGTATATAAGTGAAAATTTAGAAAATTTTATAACATTCGCTGGCATACGTGTTATTCGTTTGTTATTCAGTTTATATTTAATTTTCAATAATGTCTGGTCGTGGTAAAGGTGGTAAAGTTAAGGGGAAGGCAAAGAGTCGTTCGAATCGTGCTGGATTACAATTTCCAGTTGGTCGTATTCATAGATTATTGCGTAAAGGTAATTACGCAGAACGTGTCGGTGCCGGTGCTCCTGTCTATTTGGCGGCCGTTATGGAATATTTAGCCGCTGAAGTACTTGAGCTTGCCGGTAATGCTGCCCGTGACAATAAAAAGACTAGAATAATTCCAAGACATTTACAACTGGCCATCCGTAATGATGAAGAATTGAATAAACTATTGTCTGGTGTTACAATCGCTCAAGGTGGTGTACTGCCAAATATTCAGGCTGTATTGCTGCCAAAGAAGACTGAGAAATCAACATAAATTGTTGTTTCTTAGTAATAAACACAAATCATCGGTCCTTTTCAGGACCACAAAATATATTTTGTAAAAAAGATATGTATTGAAATGATTGATGCAAAAATAGAATTTATTATTATTTAGTTAGTGGACCCTAACGAAATATATCGTTAGCGACAAATATAAATAATGAGTAGGACATTTGAGAGTATAATATGATGATGGTGAGTGAACTAAATTAGTAGGAAAAACAATGAATAGTATCTATTTCTTTTTCTTTCATTCATTCTTTCTTTCTTTCTTTTTCTTTGTTTGTTTGTTATATATATTGTGTTGTTGCTTAAATATAGATACATTATGAATTAAACTGATTTGTCTGTCTGTCTGTCTGTCTGTTTTTTTTTTTCTTCCTTTTGTTATTCATATTTATCTTGCTTCGGGATCTGCAATTGCAGACTTACTAACCGAAAAGTATAGTTATTTCACAAGTAATTATGAGATTTATAATACATTATGTGTCCACGGAGACATATAAGGAAATAATTATAAGATCTGCAATTGCAGAACCTAATTTCAATGTATTTTATTTCTCCAGTATCATATTAATACAATACCAATAAATTATATTTCATAACTATTATTATTATTACGATCTACAATTGCACAATTCTTTATTTTTAAATCGTGCATTAAGTATTTTTATTATTATTATTGGAATCTGCAATTGCAGAACTTGTCATCTTAGCGATGTTTAATAGTGTGTTAATTATACGATAAATATAGATATTTTATAAGTAATTATGATAATCTGTACTTCTCAAAAGGTATTATTATCTTTGGGATAAACTTATTATCTCTTTGAATAATCCTACTGAGTCTTTCTTATGGGATTTACATAATAATTTGTACTTCTTATATATTATTATTCGGATCTTTAATTTCAGAACAATAGTTTTCCAAAATTTTAGATCTTGGTTGATGTTACAAACAATATATTATAGAATTAAAAATGTCTAGACAACTCATCATTATGACAAACATAAAATTTTACATAGCTTACTTGACTAGATTAATTTTATAGTATTATGTGTATATATTTATGAAATCTGTAAATAGTATAATTATTTCGTGATCTGCAATTGCAGAACACATGTATTATTCATAAATTTTAACTCAAACTTTGTCCCTAATATAAAACTAGCATAATAATTTTTGGGATCTGCAATTACAGAGCTCTTTTTCCCAATCGAAGATACCCATTAATAAACAATTGTAGATATCGATAAGTAAATAGATGAAATTATAAAAATTCTAGAATTACAAATGTGTAGTTGAGTCATTATTATTGAGAAAAACATAAACTTTAATGAGAATATGTATTAAGAAGACAGACAGGGGCGGGGGAGAGACATAAACCCAGGCAGACGACCGATTATGATTATCATGGACATTCGCAGCAACTACGATTTTACAGTCTTCATAATTTTGATTTTACCGCGATGTTATTAACAAACAAAAAAAAAATTATTAAAACTAAAAATAACTTTACAATAATAAAGAATGACTCAATAAACGATAGCTACTCACAAATAACGGAGAAATAAATAAAACTAATAATTATAAAATATAACAGTTGCTACCAGCGCCATCTCTTAGCACTTGTATATACTAACAATAACTCACAGTTGGTAATTAGAACTTCAAACGTCAAATGATAAATCTGATTGTATGAACTGTTGAGAATTGGTGATTTATTTTATTTTAAATATATTAAATTTATATTTTATATAGAATGTCGAGAAAGGTAGGTAACATTACAATCGCTCATACAGTTTATTTGTGAAATCTGAAATATTTACTTTTTTTTTTAGGTTATTATTTCAAAGTTTTTCATTTCAAGTAAGTTATTATTCTTGTGGCTATTTTGAAATATCTGTGTTTTTGTATACTTGATTTTAGCTTTGTTTTAGATTCATCACTGGCCGACATTTTTCTACATGCAAATTGTTGATTATTTTGACGTTCTATTGTTTTTCATAGCGCATAGTTCACTATTCTTAAATAACAATTAGGACATGTTATTGATATTACATATAAATAAATAAATATTATAGTGAAAAGGTATGTCAATTTATTTCATTTATTTATGCATTGTAATTATAATATGATTTTTCCCATTTTTTCTACAAATCATATGACATTTGTATTTAATTTTCTTATATTTATATTATTATTATTATATGCTTAGTAGTTATAACTTTTATATCATAACTTAAATCATTTAAACGATGTCATAATAACATTGCATCTATCAAGTAAGAAATGAAGTAAATTTTATTTTATTTAAACTATATATTTGTTGAAAATATATTATTAACATATTACATAATTGTATTACGTATTTTATTCAAATAATTATCCTTTATAGATACATACTATGTTCTACAAATCATTGTAAATGCTATGCATATTTGTGGTAACATAATGAACGAAAGTTTTTACCTTATATTTTGAAATACAATAAAAGAATTGAAAATATATTACAATTTACATAAACATATATATCTTATTTATATGTATTAATTATTATTTTCTTGATATATACTATATGTAACAAATAAATAACATTTTCATGATGTCACATCGCCTACGAATGCATGTATACTCCAGTATTAACTTAAATAAATCACTAAATATTACATATTTTATAAATATACTATTATAAATAATATTTATGAACTACATGCTTCTAAATAAATATTATAACATTTATCTACTTTGTGCTAATAATGTATAAATTGAATTTCTTTTCGACATGAACGCACGAATACTAACCAAACACACACATACCATTGAGCTCGCAGTCTTTACTATATACCTATTCCGTTCGTTGTGGCGGACAAAATACAAATGTTAACAAACTTGTTAAATTCTGTGTTTCGTTTTATTTCGAATAACATTATTATTGAAAATGGCTGACGTTGCAACAAGTAGTGTTGAACCGCAATCAAGTCCGAAATCGGCAATTAAAAAAGATAAGAAGAAAATTGATCGTCCAAAGGCCACTCATCCTTCAACAGCTGTTATGGTCAATAACGCAATACAAAATTTAAAGGAACGTGGTGGCTCATCTTTACAGGCGATTAAAAAATATATTTCTGCTACATATAAAGTTGATGGTGAAAAATTTTCTCCGTTCATCAAGAAATATATTAAGGCTAGTGTTGTTTCTGGTGTATTGGTACAAACAAAAGGTAAAGGTGCATCTGGATCATTTAAATTAGCATCGACTGCAGTTACAAAAAAATCTGCATCGTCTACTGCTAAACCCAAGAAAGCAACAGTTTCAAAATCAGCAACAAAATCAAAACCGAAAGCAGAGAAAGAAACTAAATCAGCTGTGACTGTTAAGAAAACAGTAAAATCTGCTAAAACTAAAAAGTCTGCAACTTTAGAGAAGAAGAAATCAGCATCTGCAAAAATTGTTAAACCAAAGTCGCCTTCAAAAGCAAAGAAAACTACCAAAACGCCTACAAAGAAACCCAAATCCCCAAAACCAAAAACAACAAGGCCTAAAATTGCCAAAAAGAAGACATCACCAAAGAAAAAATAAATTTTTTAATTTATTTTTTTCTTTACAATCTTAAACGGTCCTTTTCAGGACCATCAATTATTTTATAAATAAAGAATTTTATTCATTATGCTTTAATTAATACAATTTATTCACACACACACACACACACACACACACACGTAATTACTTAAATTAATAATAAACATTTTGAAAAATATGATATTTTCATTATGAAAAAAAAAAAATAATAATCTTTGACTTGACGGCTGGTAACCGCAATGCAAAAATATATCACCTACCGAGATCATATTTTCATATTCAATAAAATAAAAAAACAAAATTTATAATTGCATAAAATATAAGAACATTTATAACTATATTGATATTTTGTAAAAAAAAATAATTCATTAATAATAAAATCAGTAATATATCATTATTCAAATACTGTAAAAATTTCAGTTATATGATACTTATAAATATATATTAATCGTAAACAATGATTGATTTAATTACAATTCTTTAATTGAAAATTAATTAGTGGTTCTGAAAAGAACCGATTTTTTTTATTGTTCGTCAAAAAATGACAAAACAATGGAATTTAAGCACGTTCTCCACGAATACGTCTGGCCAATTGAATGTCCTTTGGCATAATTGTCACACGTTTAGCGTGAATTGCGCATAAATTAGTATCTTCGAATAAACCGACGAGATATGCTTCACTCGCTTCTTGTAAAGCCATTACAGCTGAACTTTGGAAACGTAAATCGGTTTTGAAATCTTGAGCGATTTCACGAACAAGACGTTGAAACGGCAATTTACGAATCAAAAGTTCAGTACTCTTTTGATAACGACGAATTTCACGCAATGCAACAGTGCCAGGCCTGTATCTGTGAGGTTTCTTAACACCTCCTGTAGCAGGAGCACTTTTACGGGCAGCTTTTGTTGCTAATTGTTTTCGTGGTGCTTTACCACCAGTCGATTTACGAGCAGTTTGCTTAGTACGCGCCATTATTAACTATTACGTCACAAATGTTAACGTGTAACAGAACGCGGTAAAATTTCTCGCTCTGCAATATATATAACATGTGTGTCCGACTACATCGAGCGGGAACGATACTAGTACCGTCATTGGTTTAGAACTTGTCCCCACCATTATATGCGTTGCATGTAGGCTATATATAGTAGATTTATTCGTTGAAAATTTTAACTTGTTACGTTGTTTGTTTACACTTTATCAGTGTTTTACCAATACATTTATTAAAAATGACTGGTCGTGGCAAAGGTGGTAAGGGATTAGGAAAGGGTGGCGCTAAACGTCATCGTAAAGTTTTACGTGATAACATCCAAGGTATCACTAAACCAGCTATTAGACGTTTAGCCCGTCGTGGCGGTGTGAAACGTATTTCTGGTTTAATTTATGAAGAGACTCGTGGTGTGTTAAAAGTATTCCTAGAAAATGTTATTAGGGATGCTGTAACATACACTGAACATGCCAAGAGGAAAACTGTTACTGCCATGGATGTTGTTTATGCGCTAAAACGTCAAGGTCGTACTTTGTACGGTTTTGGTGGTTAAATGCATATTATTTTACATAGTATGCAAGAAAAACAGGCCCTTTTCAGGGCCACTAGATTTTATTAAAGAAAAGAATTTTTATTATCATGTTTGTTACATACAACAATCTCTTTTAATTATTTCTTATTTTCTAAATGTCCTAATTATTATACTTAATAATTCACAAAATTTTATTGATATATAGAATTAAATAAAGAACAGAAACATATTAAATGAATAAATAATAACAATGACGTCTAATCCACTAATACTATTTGTTGTTAACGCAATCAGTGACCAATAACGTCTAATACATACATACTATGTATGCAACGTGCATTACATCTGCTTAAGGTACCAACCATGCCGCGCACTCATTGCGTCAACAATTTAGATACTACAATGCTAGTCTTCGTTTGTAAATAAAAACATGTAAGTTTAGTAAATTTATAACATAATAAGAAGAAAGAATTATATATTATTATATAAATAAGCATATGTTTGATAAAATTCTTTAATTTAATTAATGTTGTGGCTCTGAAAAGAGCCGATTTTTATTGATAAAAATGTATAAATACATTTTTACTTTGAACTTGTGTATTTGGTAACAGCTTTAGTGCCTTCACTAACAGCGTGTTTTGCAAGTTCACCAGGTAACAGTAGACGGACAGCTGTTTGAATTTCCCGACTAGTGATTGTTGAACGTTTGTTGTAGTGTGCCAAACGGGAAGCTTCAGCAGCAATACGCTCAAATATATCATTTACAAAACTGTTCATAATGCTCATCGCTTTACTAGAAATACCAGTATCGGGATGAACTTGTTTCAGTACTTTGTAAATGTACATTGCGTAACTTTCCTTCCTGCGCCGTTTCTTTTTCTTGTCATCTTTGGATATATTTTTCTGAGCTTTACCCGCCTTCTTAGCGGCTTTTCCACTTGTTTTAGGTGGCATGTTGAATAACAGTCACTAAACAATAGCAAAAGTTTCTAAAAATTGAAACTATTAAAAAACAGGAAGAAACGTCTCAGTTATATATACATAACCCAACCTAACGCCGACCCGCCTCCCGTGGTGCGTATAGGCATCAGCATGGATACGATACACTGAAGTACGGCGTTGTCGTATTGGTTAGTCGTGCGGGTCCGGGCAACAGACTGCACACATCTGTACGGCAGAGTGTATATAAGTGAAAATTTAGAAAATTTTATAACATTCGCTGGCATACGTGTTATTCGTTTGTTATTCAGTTTATATTTAATTTTCAATAATGTCTGGTCGTGGTAAAGGTGGTAAAGTTAAGGGGAAGGCAAAGAGTCGTTCGAATCGTGCTGGATTACAATTTCCAGTTGGTCGTATTCATAGATTATTGCGTAAAGGTAATTACGCAGAACGTGTCGGTGCCGGTGCTCCTGTCTATTTGGCGGCCGTTATGGAATATTTAGCCGCTGAAGTACTTGAGCTTGCCGGTAATGCTGCCCGTGACAATAAAAAGACTAGAATAATTCCAAGACATTTACAACTGGCCATCCGTAATGATGAAGAATTGAATAAACTATTGTCTGGTGTTACAATCGCTCAAGGTGGTGTACTGCCAAATATTCAGGCTGTATTGCTGCCAAAGAAGACTGAGAAATCAACATAAATTGTTGTTTCTTAGTAATAAACACAAATCATCGGTCCTTTTCAGGACCACAAAATATATTTTGTAAAAAAGATATGTATTGAAATGATTGATGCAAAAATAGAATTTATTATTATTTAGTTAGTGGACCCTAACGAAATATATCGTTAGCGACAAATATAAATAATGAGTAGGACATTTGAGAGTATAATATGATGATGGTGAGTGAACTAAATTAGTAGGAAAAACAATGAATAGTATCTATTTCTTTTTCTTTCATTCATTCTTTCTTTCTTTCTTTTTCTTTGTTTGTTTGTTATATATATTGTGTTGTTGCTTAAATATAGATACATTATGAATTAAACTGATTTGTCTGTCTGTCTGTCTGTCTGTTTTTTTTTTTCTTCCTTTTGTTATTCATATTTATCTTGCTTCGGGATCTGCAATTGCAGACTTACTAACCGAAAAGTATAGTTATTTCACAAGTAATTATGAGATTTATAATACATTATGTGTCCACGGAGACATATAAGGAAATAATTATAAGATCTGCAATTGCAGAACCTAATTTCAATGTATTTTATTTCTCCAGTATCATATTAATACAATACCAATAAATTATATTTCATAACTATTATTATTATTACGATCTACAATTGCACAATTCTTTATTTTTAAATCGTGCATTAAGTATTTTTATTATTATTATTGGAATCTGCAATTGCAGAACTTGTCATCTTAGCGATGTTTAATAGTGTGTTAATTATACGATAAATATAGATATTTTATAAGTAATTATGATAATCTGTACTTCTCAAAAGGTATTATTATCTTTGGGATAAACTTATTATCTCTTTGAATAATCCTACTGAGTCTTTCTTATGGGATTTACATAATAATTTGTACTTCTTATATATTATTATTCGGATCTTTAATTTCAGAACAATAGTTTTCCAAAATTTTAGATCTTGGTTGATGTTACAAACAATATATTATAGAATTAAAAATGTCTAGACAACTCATCATTATGACAAACATAAAATTTTACATAGCTTACTTGACTAGATTAATTTTATAGTATTATGTGTATATATTTATGAAATCTGTAAATAGTATAATTATTTCGTGATCTGCAATTGCAGAACACATGTATTATTCATAAATTTTAACTCAAACTTTGTCCCTAATATAAAACTAGCATAATAATTTTTGGGATCTGCAATTACAGAGCTCTTTTTCCCAATCGAAGATACCCATTAATAAACAATTGTAGATATCGATAAGTAAATAGATGAAATTATAAAAATTCTAGAATTACAAATGTGTAGTTGAGTCATTATTATTGAGAAAAACATAAACTTTAATGAGAATATGTATTAAGAAGACAGACAGGGGCGGGGGAGAGACATAAACCCAGGCAGACGACCGATTATGATTATCATGGACATTCGCAGCAACTACGATTTTACAGTCTTCATAATTTTGATTTTACCGCGATGTTATTAACAAACAAAAAAAAAATTATTAAAACTAAAAATAACTTTACAATAATAAAGAATGACTCAATAAACGATAGCTACTCACAAATAACGGAGAAATAAATAAAACTAATAATTATAAAATATAACAGTTGCTACCAGCGCCATCTCTTAGCACTTGTATATACTAACAATAACTCACAGTTGGTAATTAGAACTTCAAACGTCAAATGATAAATCTGATTGTATGAACTGTTGAGAATTGGTGATTTATTTTATTTTAAATATATTAAATTTATATTTTATATAGAATGTCGAGAAAGGTAGGTAACATTACAATCGCTCATACAGTTTATTTGTGAAATCTGAAATATTTACTTTTTTTTTTAGGTTATTATTTCAAAGTTTTTCATTTCAAGTAAGTTATTATTCTTGTGGCTATTTTGAAATATCTGTGTTTTTGTATACTTGATTTTAGCTTTGTTTTAGATTCATCACTGGCCGACATTTTTCTACATGCAAATTGTTGATTATTTTGACGTTCTATTGTTTTTCATAGCGCATAGTTCACTATTCTTAAATAACAATTAGGACATGTTATTGATATTACATATAAATAAATAAATATTATAGTGAAAAGGTATGTCAATTTATTTCATTTATTTATGCATTGTAATTATAATATGATTTTTCCCATTTTTTCTACAAATCATATGACATTTGTATTTAATTTTCTTATATTTATATTATTATTATTATATGCTTAGTAGTTATAACTTTTATATCATAACTTAAATCATTTAAACGATGTCATAATAACATTGCATCTATCAAGTAAGAAATGAAGTAAATTTTATTTTATTTAAACTATATATTTGTTGAAAATATATTATTAACATATTACATAATTGTATTACGTATTTTATTCAAATAATTATCCTTTATAGATACATACTATGTTCTACAAATCATTGTAAATGCTATGCATATTTGTGGTAACATAATGAACGAAAGTTTTTACCTTATATTTTGAAATACAATAAAAGAATTGAAAATATATTACAATTTACATAAACATATATATCTTATTTATATGTATTAATTATTATTTTCTTGATATATACTATATGTAACAAATAAATAACATTTTCATGATGTCACATCGCCTACGAATGCATGTATACTCCAGTATTAACTTAAATAAATCACTAAATATTACATATTTTATAAATATACTATTATAAATAATATTTATGAACTACATGCTTCTAAATAAATATTATAACATTTATCTACTTTGTGCTAATAATGTATAAATTGAATTTCTTTTCGACATGAACGCACGAATACTAACCAAACACACACATACCATTGAGCTCGCAGTCTTTACTATATACCTATTCCGTTCGTTGTGGCGGACAAAATACAAATGTTAACAAACTTGTTAAATTCTGTGTTTCGTTTTATTTCGAATAACATTATTATTGAAAATGGCTGACGTTGCAACAAGTAGTGTTGAACCGCAATCAAGTCCGAAATCGGCAATTAAAAAAGATAAGAAGAAAATTGATCGTCCAAAGGCCACTCATCCTTCAACAGCTGTTATGGTCAATAACGCAATACAAAATTTAAAGGAACGTGGTGGCTCATCTTTACAGGCGATTAAAAAATATATTTCTGCTACATATAAAGTTGATGGTGAAAAATTTTCTCCGTTCATCAAGAAATATATTAAGGCTAGTGTTGTTTCTGGTGTATTGGTACAAACAAAAGGTAAAGGTGCATCTGGATCATTTAAATTAGCATCGACTGCAGTTACAAAAAAATCTGCATCGTCTACTGCTAAACCCAAGAAAGCAACAGTTTCAAAATCAGCAACAAAATCAAAACCGAAAGCAGAGAAAGAAACTAAATCAGCTGTGACTGTTAAGAAAACAGTAAAATCTGCTAAAACTAAAAAGTCTGCAACTTTAGAGAAGAAGAAATCAGCATCTGCAAAAATTGTTAAACCAAAGTCGCCTTCAAAAGCAAAGAAAACTACCAAAACGCCTACAAAGAAACCCAAATCCCCAAAACCAAAAACAACAAGGCCTAAAATTGCCAAAAAGAAGACATCACCAAAGAAAAAATAAATTTTTTAATTTATTTTTTTCTTTACAATCTTAAACGGTCCTTTTCAGGACCATCAATTATTTTATAAATAAAGAATTTTATTCATTATGCTTTAATTAATACAATTTATTCACACACACACACACACACACACACACACGTAATTACTTAAATTAATAATAAACATTTTGAAAAATATGATATTTTCATTATGAAAAAAAAAAAATAATAATCTTTGACTTGACGGCTGGTAACCGCAATGCAAAAATATATCACCTACCGAGATCATATTTTCATATTCAATAAAATAAAAAAACAAAATTTATAATTGCATAAAATATAAGAACATTTATAACTATATTGATATTTTGTAAAAAAAAATAATTCATTAATAATAAAATCAGTAATATATCATTATTCAAATACTGTAAAAATTTCAGTTATATGATACTTATAAATATATATTAATCGTAAACAATGATTGATTTAATTACAATTCTTTAATTGAAAATTAATTAGTGGTTCTGAAAAGAACCGATTTTTTTTATTGTTCGTCAAAAAATGACAAAACAATGGAATTTAAGCACGTTCTCCACGAATACGTCTGGCCAATTGAATGTCCTTTGGCATAATTGTCACACGTTTAGCGTGAATTGCGCATAAATTAGTATCTTCGAATAAACCGACGAGATATGCTTCACTCGCTTCTTGTAAAGCCATTACAGCTGAACTTTGGAAACGTAAATCGGTTTTGAAATCTTGAGCGATTTCACGAACAAGACGTTGAAACGGCAATTTACGAATCAAAAGTTCAGTACTCTTTTGATAACGACGAATTTCACGCAATGCAACAGTGCCAGGCCTGTATCTGTGAGGTTTCTTAACACCTCCTGTAGCAGGAGCACTTTTACGGGCAGCTTTTGTTGCTAATTGTTTTCGTGGTGCTTTACCACCAGTCGATTTACGAGCAGTTTGCTTAGTACGCGCCATTATTAACTATTACGTCACAAATGTTAACGTGTAACAGAACGCGGTAAAATTTCTCGCTCTGCAATATATATAACATGTGTGTCCGACTACATCGAGCGGGAACGATACTAGTACCGTCATTGGTTTAGAACTTGTCCCCACCATTATATGCGTTGCATGTAGGCTATATATAGTAGATTTATTCGTTGAAAATTTTAACTTGTTACGTTGTTTGTTTACACTTTATCAGTGTTTTACCAATACATTTATTAAAAATGACTGGTCGTGGCAAAGGTGGTAAGGGATTAGGAAAGGGTGGCGCTAAACGTCATCGTAAAGTTTTACGTGATAACATCCAAGGTATCACTAAACCAGCTATTAGACGTTTAGCCCGTCGTGGCGGTGTGAAACGTATTTCTGGTTTAATTTATGAAGAGACTCGTGGTGTGTTAAAAGTATTCCTAGAAAATGTTATTAGGGATGCTGTAACATACACTGAACATGCCAAGAGGAAAACTGTTACTGCCATGGATGTTGTTTATGCGCTAAAACGTCAAGGTCGTACTTTGTACGGTTTTGGTGGTTAAATGCATATTATTTTACATAGTATGCAAGAAAAACAGGCCCTTTTCAGGGCCACTAGATTTTATTAAAGAAAAGAATTTTTATTATCATGTTTGTTACATACAACAATCTCTTTTAATTATTTCTTATTTTCTAAATGTCCTAATTATTATACTTAATAATTCACAAAATTTTATTGATATATAGAATTAAATAAAGAACAGAAACATATTAAATGAATAAATAATAACAATGACGTCTAATCCACTAATACTATTTGTTGTTAACGCAATCAGTGACCAATAACGTCTAATACATACATACTATGTATGCAACGTGCATTACATCTGCTTAAGGTACCAACCATGCCGCGCACTCATTGCGTCAACAATTTAGATACTACAATGCTAGTCTTCGTTTGTAAATAAAAACATGTAAGTTTAGTAAATTTATAACATAATAAGAAGAAAGAATTATATATTATTATATAAATAAGCATATGTTTGATAAAATTCTTTAATTTAATTAATGTTGTGGCTCTGAAAAGAGCCGATTTTTATTGATAAAAATGTATAAATACATTTTTACTTTGAACTTGTGTATTTGGTAACAGCTTTAGTGCCTTCACTAACAGCGTGTTTTGCAAGTTCACCAGGTAACAGTAGACGGACAGCTGTTTGAATTTCCCGACTAGTGATTGTTGAACGTTTGTTGTAGTGTGCCAAACGGGAAGCTTCAGCAGCAATACGCTCAAATATATCATTTACAAAACTGTTCATAATGCTCATCGCTTTACTAGAAATACCAGTATCGGGATGAACTTGTTTCAGTACTTTGTAAATGTACATTGCGTAACTTTCCTTCCTGCGCCGTTTCTTTTTCTTGTCATCTTTGGATATATTTTTCTGAGCTTTACCCGCCTTCTTAGCGGCTTTTCCACTTGTTTTAGGTGGCATGTTGAATAACAGTCACTAAACAATAGCAAAAGTTTCTAAAAATTGAAACTATTAAAAAACAGTTGATCGTTGATCTGAGCGGACCTTGAGAGTACCGGGCCATGGGCCCTCACCTCTCTTATCGGATGTTATATCCGGACATTATCGTTAATCTAGTGTGCACTTTCGTGCCGCCTTCTAGGCGCGGAGTTTATGCTTGAGCTAGCACTAGCTTCGGGCGTTTGTGACGGAATACATCGTTTTCGTTGTACTCCGCAAGCCTTTTGACTCCTCTGTTGGGATGGTCGGGTAGTCCGCCGAAGAACTTTGTAGCTCTTTTTAGAGCGAATTCTTTAATTGTCTCCATTTTTAGATCCGTGTGCAACTGCTCGTTGCGCACGAACCATGGAGCGTTTGTTGCCATTCTCATGACTTTGTTCTGCACAACCTGCAGCCTTTTGATGTGAGATTTGGCTGCGTAACCCCATATGGAAATTCCATATGTGATTGCTGGCCGAATGATGGTTGTGTAGATAGTCATTTTGTTTTTTAATGACAAATGGCTTTGTCTGTTGATGAGAGGGTACAGGGAGCCCATCAGAGCGTTTGCATTGTTGCAGTTGCTGCTGATGTGCGGTTCCCACGTTAATCCTTTGTCAAAAAGGAGGCCTAGATATTTGTTTTTCCGGCGCCAAGGGATGTTGTTCCCGAACATCACAACGTCGCCTACAGGGGTTATCTTACGCTTTGTGAAGAGTACTGCGCTACTCTTCTCAGCGTTCACCTTGATTCTCCACTTAGAAAACCAGT
Organism: Poecilus cupreus; assembly: GCA_963942605.1. NCBI lineage: Eukaryota > Metazoa > Arthropoda > Insecta > Coleoptera > Carabidae > Poecilus > Poecilus cupreus. The sequence continues at coordinate 24,221,115 of OZ012713.1, read as the reverse complement.
TCTCCAGCTCGTCCACAGCTTGCTGCAGTCTGGCTGTGATGACACCAGCGTTCCTGGACTTGTACAGCACTGCTGTGTCGTCCGCGTACTGGGCTAGTGTTGTGCCTGCTGTCAGTGACGGCATGTCACTGCAGAACACATTAAATAGAAGTGGAGAAAGCAGGGACCCCTGCGGCAAGCCGGCTGTGATTATTCTGGCCGAGGATCTGGCCTCGTTTATTTTGACAAAGAATGTCCGTTTGGACAAATATGAACTGATGAGCTGCACCAGTGAGTGATTGATGTTTGCAGTCATCAGTTTGTATAGTAGCCCTTGATGCCAGATCTTATCAAACGCCTTTGCTACATCGAGAAAGACTGCTCCTGTAGCTTGGCGCTGATTGAACCCTTCAGTGATATACTCAACAACACGTAAAAGCTGATGCTCTGTTGAGTGCTTTTGCCTGAATCCGTGTTGGTGATCTGGAATCAAGGCTTTTGTCTCCTCTTGGAGGCGTGTGAGAATGACCCTCTCCAGTACTTTGCCCATGGTACAGAGCAGACTGATGGGCCGGTAATTTTGCGGAAAAGTGGGGTCTTTTCCAGGTTTGCGGGTCACGCAAATGTCAGCTATTTTCCACTCTTTTGGAAAATATCTGAGTCGGAGAGCTGCGTTAACAATGTTTGTCAGCGCTACTATTCCCTTGCGAGGCAAGAGACTGAGCGCTTTATTTGAAACACCATCATGCCCTGGTGCTTTCTTTTTATTTAAAACACGCAAGATGTCCCAGATTTCTCTCGGGCTTGCGTGTTTTATAGGACTTGATGGTTCTATCTTTATTTTATTTCTCACGTCTCTATTGAGACGACCGATAAAGCTAACATCACAGTGCTCGTAGTTCGGCGAGCACTGTTTTTCTAGGCTGTCAGCCATTGCTTCAGCTTTATCTGAATTTGTAAAGACAATGCCATGTTCGCCATGGATTGGCGGCATTTTTGATTTGTCTTTACGCAGCGCTTTAGCCATTCTCCAGAGTGACTGGTCTCTGGAGTTTAGCTCTGCTAAGCGGTCGTCCCATTTTTGAGACTTGAGATCTCGCAGCCGATTTTTAACTTCAGCTGCGAGCCGGTTAGCTTCAGCACGATCCGCTGGCCTGCAATGTCTTTGCCAGCGGCGTCTGACTCGATTTTTTTCGGATATTAATTGTTTTATATCAGTAGGAAGGTCGGAAACAGGATTATTTGTATCCATGTACCTTGTCCTACTGATATTTGCGGTAGCTTGCGTAATTGTTTCTGTCAGCTTTGAAACAGCTTCATCAATATGATGCGCTGTTTCGATGACAGGTAGCGGGCCGATCAGTTTCTCCAGCTCGTCGCTGAACTGCTCCCAGCGAACAGTTGTAACTGCCCGTTTTTCCGTCTCTGGCTGGCCTTCACCAAGGTCCAAGAGCACAGGAATATGATCAGAGTCAAGTTCGTTCACTGCTACTATGTTGTGTGTTGCGTTGATGTCTCGCAACACAGCAATGTCGAGCACGTCACTTCTTCCCCCATCATGAGGGAAGAATGTGTGCTCATCAGGTCCGACAACAGCAATGCCGTTAGCCTGAGTGTAGCTAGTCAACTTGCGACCGTTTGGATTTACTAATCGGCTGTTCCACGCTGGACTTTTAGAGTTCATGTCTCCAGCTATTATGACTGAACCCGGTTGCTCCAGGAGAGCGTCAAGATCCTCTGTCAGCAAGCGTGCTGGAGGATTGTAAATAGAGACAACGCGTAAGGACTCTGTCCACGTTGTCTTTAAAGAGATTGTCACAGCCTCTGCATGTTGCAGCTCAGGCGTGATAACCTCGTGGTGATCTATCGTGTTTTTGATAAAGATCGCAACACCGCCGCCTCGAGCGCCTGAGCGATCTTTTCTGTACCGATCAAATCCGCAAATTTTTGGGTTGTTGGATGGACGAAGATAAGTTTCGTTCACCAACATGATGTCCACCTTGTTGGTGAAAATAAACTCTTCCAAGCTATCTCGCTTGTAGAGTAGACTATTCGCGTTCCAGAACGCGATTCTGAGATGTGTTGGCACTCTACGTACTCTAACCATGGTTGAACATGCTGAGGACGTGAGGCAGTGCTTTCGCTAGTACAACTAGCAAGTCCATTGCTGAGTTAGCATTTGCTAACTCAGCTAGAATTGGTTTGATATTATTAAACATGCTGTTTAGTTTTGGTAGGCTTATTAAGTTAAGCCAGTTGTCTGATGAAGCAGAGGATCCTGCTGAGGCGGGTGATGCTGCATGAGCTGATGTGCCGGGCACATCATGAGCCGCTTCTGCCGCTGTGGCAGCTGAAGCATGGCTAGCGGATGGTGCGGATGTTGCATCAGCGTATGAAACACCCTTTCTCACTTGTTGGTGAGGAATGTTTCTCCGCTGAGAAGTTACCGGCTGGTTTGGCTTTTTGAGTGCTTTTTTAAGCACCTCGCAGCCTTTATAATTCGCTGTGTGATTCAGCCCGCAGTTGCAACAGAGAGGATCTCCCTGCTGCTTGGTGGGACAGTCTTTGATGTTGTGTTCGTCACCACATCTTACACAACGTTTTTTCGCATTGCAGCCGTTGCTAGTATGGCCAACTCGTTGGCAATTATGGCATTGGCTGATGCTACCTTGTGGACGTTTGGATTCCACACTAATCTTCAAGTACATGAAGCACTTGAGATTGTAAATCTCTTTGTTCGCTGCATCTCTTGTCAGGCGTACATGTACAAGAGGCAGCGGTTTCTTGACTCGCTCTGCTGGGGCAGCATGCGAGTCTGTTGATTTTACATACCGCATCATGCGGTGAACTGAAACTGGATGAAAGTTGAGACTTTCCAGTTCAGTTTTTATATCGGATTCGGATATTGTTTCCGGAATACCGCGCAAGACAACCTGCAAGAGCTTGTCCTCTTGTAGCTGGTACGTGTGGAATTGCAAGTTCGCAGCACGCAACAGAGTGGTGGTCGCACGAAAATCAGCAGCTGACTTTACGTGCAACCTGATACCGTCTTTGGTGTTGACGGTTTTTTTAATACTAACACCACTCTCAGTTAGAGCCTTTGTTAGGTTTGCGTACCCGTCCTTCGTGTGTAGCACGATTGGCGGGATACGCTTTTCAGAAGCGGAGTCAGTTGCTGGGGACTCAGCACTTAGATGTGTAACATCCATGTTATGTTCATCTTCAACTGTCTCCAGTGAAGCGAACATATTAGACGTCTCTGTTTGAGACTGTTCAATGGGTTTGAACTTCTTGCTCTTTTGAGCTGGCTCAAACCCATTAGAGTCTGATGTATCAGGCTCAGAGCAGCGAACTGCTTTTTTTGACGAACTACTGTTCGTCGTTTCAGTTGTAACAGTTGAACTGCCGCTCGCAGTTTCAGCTGTTGCTTTTTTGGTGGACGTGCCACCATTCTTAGTTTTCACAGAACTGTCCTTGGCAGTTCGTTGTGTGATAGAAGATCCTAGTTCTTTTTCAAGAAGTTTTATCTTCTTGGCTTGCAGAGCAAGGATTTCATTGTTGGTTTTGTTTGAAAAACCAGGTTTTTGCTTTAGAGCAATGATTTTTGATGAAAGTTCATCAAGCTTAAATTGCACAGAAGTCATTCTGTGCAACGTAGTGCGTTCAAAATTAAAATATGTGGTGCTACGCGTTGTACCCCTGTGAAGAGGGCTCGATAGTGACTCCCGGAGGTTGCACTATCCCTTTGACAACGTTACGATATAACAATTCTAATAAATTACAACGTGTGCAGAGGCGCTATGCGTACAACACGAGGCGTCTTGAAAAAGACGGGAGAGCAGGTACAAGTGACCGTGGCTAGCGGTACTTGGAGCTTAACTATTAAAAAACAGGAAGAAACGTCTCAGTTATATATACATAACCCAACCTAACGCCGACCCGCCTCCCGTGGTGCGTATAGGCATCAGCATGGATACGATACACTGAAGTACGGCGTTGTCGTATTGGTTAGTCGTGCGGGTCCGGGCAACAGACTGCACACATCTGTACGGCAGAGTGTATATAAGTGAAAATTTAGAAAATTTTATAACATTCGCTGGCATACGTGTTATTCGTTTGTTATTCAGTTTATATTTAATTTTCAATAATGTCTGGTCGTGGTAAAGGTGGTAAAGTTAAGGGGAAGGCAAAGAGTCGTTCGAATCGTGCTGGATTACAATTTCCAGTTGGTCGTATTCATAGATTATTGCGTAAAGGTAATTACGCAGAACGTGTCGGTGCCGGTGCTCCTGTCTATTTGGCGGCCGTTATGGAATATTTAGCCGCTGAAGTACTTGAGCTTGCCGGTAATGCTGCCCGTGACAATAAAAAGACTAGAATAATTCCAAGACATTTACAACTGGCCATCCGTAATGATGAAGAATTGAATAAACTATTGTCTGGTGTTACAATCGCTCAAGGTGGTGTACTGCCAAATATTCAGGCTGTATTGCTGCCAAAGAAGACTGAGAAATCAACATAAATTGTTGTTTCTTAGTAATAAACACAAATCATCGGTCCTTTTCAGGACCACAAAATATATTTTGTAAAAAAGATATGTATTGAAATGATTGATGCAAAAATAGAATTTATTATTATTTAGTTAGTGGACCCTAACGAAATATATCGTTAGCGACAAATATAAATAATGAGTAGGACATTTGAGAGTATAATATGATGATGGTGAGTGAACTAAATTAGTAGGAAAAACAATGAATAGTATCTATTTCTTTTTCTTTCATTCATTCTTTCTTTCTTTCTTTTTCTTTGTTTGTTTGTTATATATATTGTGTTGTTGCTTAAATATAGATACATTATGAATTAAACTGATTTGTCTGTCTGTCTGTCTGTCTGTTTTTTTTTTTCTTCCTTTTGTTATTCATATTTATCTTGCTTCGGGATCTGCAATTGCAGACTTACTAACCGAAAAGTATAGTTATTTCACAAGTAATTATGAGATTTATAATACATTATGTGTCCACGGAGACATATAAGGAAATAATTATAAGATCTGCAATTGCAGAACCTAATTTCAATGTATTTTATTTCTCCAGTATCATATTAATACAATACCAATAAATTATATTTCATAACTATTATTATTATTACGATCTACAATTGCACAATTCTTTATTTTTAAATCGTGCATTAAGTATTTTTATTATTATTATTGGAATCTGCAATTGCAGAACTTGTCATCTTAGCGATGTTTAATAGTGTGTTAATTATACGATAAATATAGATATTTTATAAGTAATTATGATAATCTGTACTTCTCAAAAGGTATTATTATCTTTGGGATAAACTTATTATCTCTTTGAATAATCCTACTGAGTCTTTCTTATGGGATTTACATAATAATTTGTACTTCTTATATATTATTATTCGGATCTTTAATTTCAGAACAATAGTTTTCCAAAATTTTAGATCTTGGTTGATGTTACAAACAATATATTATAGAATTAAAAATGTCTAGACAACTCATCATTATGACAAACATAAAATTTTACATAGCTTACTTGACTAGATTAATTTTATAGTATTATGTGTATATATTTATGAAATCTGTAAATAGTATAATTATTTCGTGATCTGCAATTGCAGAACACATGTATTATTCATAAATTTTAACTCAAACTTTGTCCCTAATATAAAACTAGCATAATAATTTTTGGGATCTGCAATTACAGAGCTCTTTTTCCCAATCGAAGATACCCATTAATAAACAATTGTAGATATCGATAAGTAAATAGATGAAATTATAAAAATTCTAGAATTACAAATGTGTAGTTGAGTCATTATTATTGAGAAAAACATAAACTTTAATGAGAATATGTATTAAGAAGACAGACAGGGGCGGGGGAGAGACATAAACCCAGGCAGACGACCGATTATGATTATCATGGACATTCGCAGCAACTACGATTTTACAGTCTTCATAATTTTGATTTTACCGCGATGTTATTAACAAACAAAAAAAAAATTATTAAAACTAAAAATAACTTTACAATAATAAAGAATGACTCAATAAACGATAGCTACTCACAAATAACGGAGAAATAAATAAAACTAATAATTATAAAATATAACAGTTGCTACCAGCGCCATCTCTTAGCACTTGTATATACTAACAATAACTCACAGTTGGTAATTAGAACTTCAAACGTCAAATGATAAATCTGATTGTATGAACTGTTGAGAATTGGTGATTTATTTTATTTTAAATATATTAAATTTATATTTTATATAGAATGTCGAGAAAGGTAGGTAACATTACAATCGCTCATACAGTTTATTTGTGAAATCTGAAATATTTACTTTTTTTTTTAGGTTATTATTTCAAAGTTTTTCATTTCAAGTAAGTTATTATTCTTGTGGCTATTTTGAAATATCTGTGTTTTTGTATACTTGATTTTAGCTTTGTTTTAGATTCATCACTGGCCGACATTTTTCTACATGCAAATTGTTGATTATTTTGACGTTCTATTGTTTTTCATAGCGCATAGTTCACTATTCTTAAATAACAATTAGGACATGTTATTGATATTACATATAAATAAATAAATATTATAGTGAAAAGGTATGTCAATTTATTTCATTTATTTATGCATTGTAATTATAATATGATTTTTCCCATTTTTTCTACAAATCATATGACATTTGTATTTAATTTTCTTATATTTATATTATTATTATTATATGCTTAGTAGTTATAACTTTTATATCATAACTTAAATCATTTAAACGATGTCATAATAACATTGCATCTATCAAGTAAGAAATGAAGTAAATTTTATTTTATTTAAACTATATATTTGTTGAAAATATATTATTAACATATTACATAATTGTATTACGTATTTTATTCAAATAATTATCCTTTATAGATACATACTATGTTCTACAAATCATTGTAAATGCTATGCATATTTGTGGTAACATAATGAACGAAAGTTTTTACCTTATATTTTGAAATACAATAAAAGAATTGAAAATATATTACAATTTACATAAACATATATATCTTATTTATATGTATTAATTATTATTTTCTTGATATATACTATATGTAACAAATAAATAACATTTTCATGATGTCACATCGCCTACGAATGCATGTATACTCCAGTATTAACTTAAATAAATCACTAAATATTACATATTTTATAAATATACTATTATAAATAATATTTATGAACTACATGCTTCTAAATAAATATTATAACATTTATCTACTTTGTGCTAATAATGTATAAATTGAATTTCTTTTCGACATGAACGCACGAATACTAACCAAACACACACATACCATTGAGCTCGCAGTCTTTACTATATACCTATTCCGTTCGTTGTGGCGGACAAAATACAAATGTTAACAAACTTGTTAAATTCTGTGTTTCGTTTTATTTCGAATAACATTATTATTGAAAATGGCTGACGTTGCAACAAGTAGTGTTGAACCGCAATCAAGTCCGAAATCGGCAATTAAAAAAGATAAGAAGAAAATTGATCGTCCAAAGGCCACTCATCCTTCAACAGCTGTTATGGTCAATAACGCAATACAAAATTTAAAGGAACGTGGTGGCTCATCTTTACAGGCGATTAAAAAATATATTTCTGCTACATATAAAGTTGATGGTGAAAAATTTTCTCCGTTCATCAAGAAATATATTAAGGCTAGTGTTGTTTCTGGTGTATTGGTACAAACAAAAGGTAAAGGTGCATCTGGATCATTTAAATTAGCATCGACTGCAGTTACAAAAAAATCTGCATCGTCTACTGCTAAACCCAAGAAAGCAACAGTTTCAAAATCAGCAACAAAATCAAAACCGAAAGCAGAGAAAGAAACTAAATCAGCTGTGACTGTTAAGAAAACAGTAAAATCTGCTAAAACTAAAAAGTCTGCAACTTTAGAGAAGAAGAAATCAGCATCTGCAAAAATTGTTAAACCAAAGTCGCCTTCAAAAGCAAAGAAAACTACCAAAACGCCTACAAAGAAACCCAAATCCCCAAAACCAAAAACAACAAGGCCTAAAATTGCCAAAAAGAAGACATCACCAAAGAAAAAATAAATTTTTTAATTTATTTTTTTCTTTACAATCTTAAACGGTCCTTTTCAGGACCATCAATTATTTTATAAATAAAGAATTTTATTCATTATGCTTTAATTAATACAATTTATTCACACACACACACACACACACACACACACGTAATTACTTAAATTAATAATAAACATTTTGAAAAATATGATATTTTCATTATGAAAAAAAAAAAATAATAATCTTTGACTTGACGGCTGGTAACCGCAATGCAAAAATATATCACCTACCGAGATCATATTTTCATATTCAATAAAATAAAAAAACAAAATTTATAATTGCATAAAATATAAGAACATTTATAACTATATTGATATTTTGTAAAAAAAAATAATTCATTAATAATAAAATCAGTAATATATCATTATTCAAATACTGTAAAAATTTCAGTTATATGATACTTATAAATATATATTAATCGTAAACAATGATTGATTTAATTACAATTCTTTAATTGAAAATTAATTAGTGGTTCTGAAAAGAACCGATTTTTTTTATTGTTCGTCAAAAAATGACAAAACAATGGAATTTAAGCACGTTCTCCACGAATACGTCTGGCCAATTGAATGTCCTTTGGCATAATTGTCACACGTTTAGCGTGAATTGCGCATAAATTAGTATCTTCGAATAAACCGACGAGATATGCTTCACTCGCTTCTTGTAAAGCCATTACAGCTGAACTTTGGAAACGTAAATCGGTTTTGAAATCTTGAGCGATTTCACGAACAAGACGTTGAAACGGCAATTTACGAATCAAAAGTTCAGTACTCTTTTGATAACGACGAATTTCACGCAATGCAACAGTGCCAGGCCTGTATCTGTGAGGTTTCTTAACACCTCCTGTAGCAGGAGCACTTTTACGGGCAGCTTTTGTTGCTAATTGTTTTCGTGGTGCTTTACCACCAGTCGATTTACGAGCAGTTTGCTTAGTACGCGCCATTATTAACTATTACGTCACAAATGTTAACGTGTAACAGAACGCGGTAAAATTTCTCGCTCTGCAATATATATAACATGTGTGTCCGACTACATCGAGCGGGAACGATACTAGTACCGTCATTGGTTTAGAACTTGTCCCCACCATTATATGCGTTGCATGTAGGCTATATATAGTAGATTTATTCGTTGAAAATTTTAACTTGTTACGTTGTTTGTTTACACTTTATCAGTGTTTTACCAATACATTTATTAAAAATGACTGGTCGTGGCAAAGGTGGTAAGGGATTAGGAAAGGGTGGCGCTAAACGTCATCGTAAAGTTTTACGTGATAACATCCAAGGTATCACTAAACCAGCTATTAGACGTTTAGCCCGTCGTGGCGGTGTGAAACGTATTTCTGGTTTAATTTATGAAGAGACTCGTGGTGTGTTAAAAGTATTCCTAGAAAATGTTATTAGGGATGCTGTAACATACACTGAACATGCCAAGAGGAAAACTGTTACTGCCATGGATGTTGTTTATGCGCTAAAACGTCAAGGTCGTACTTTGTACGGTTTTGGTGGTTAAATGCATATTATTTTACATAGTATGCAAGAAAAACAGGCCCTTTTCAGGGCCACTAGATTTTATTAAAGAAAAGAATTTTTATTATCATGTTTGTTACATACAACAATCTCTTTTAATTATTTCTTATTTTCTAAATGTCCTAATTATTATACTTAATAATTCACAAAATTTTATTGATATATAGAATTAAATAAAGAACAGAAACATATTAAATGAATAAATAATAACAATGACGTCTAATCCACTAATACTATTTGTTGTTAACGCAATCAGTGACCAATAACGTCTAATACATACATACTATGTATGCAACGTGCATTACATCTGCTTAAGGTACCAACCATGCCGCGCACTCATTGCGTCAACAATTTAGATACTACAATGCTAGTCTTCGTTTGTAAATAAAAACATGTAAGTTTAGTAAATTTATAACATAATAAGAAGAAAGAATTATATATTATTATATAAATAAGCATATGTTTGATAAAATTCTTTAATTTAATTAATGTTGTGGCTCTGAAAAGAGCCGATTTTTATTGATAAAAATGTATAAATACATTTTTACTTTGAACTTGTGTATTTGGTAACAGCTTTAGTGCCTTCACTAACAGCGTGTTTTGCAAGTTCACCAGGTAACAGTAGACGGACAGCTGTTTGAATTTCCCGACTAGTGATTGTTGAACGTTTGTTGTAGTGTGCCAAACGGGAAGCTTCAGCAGCAATACGCTCAAATATATCATTTACAAAACTGTTCATAATGCTCATCGCTTTACTAGAAATACCAGTATCGGGATGAACTTGTTTCAGTACTTTGTAAATGTACATTGCGTAACTTTCCTTCCTGCGCCGTTTCTTTTTCTTGTCATCTTTGGATATATTTTTCTGAGCTTTACCCGCCTTCTTAGCGGCTTTTCCACTTGTTTTAGGTGGCATGTTGAATAACAGTCACTAAACAATAGCAAAAGTTTCTAAAAATTGAAACTATTAAAAAACAGGAAGAAACGTCTCAGTTATATATACATAACCCAACCTAACGCCGACCCGCCTCCCGTGGTGCGTATAGGCATCAGCATGGATACGATACACTGAAGTACGGCGTTGTCGTATTGGTTAGTCGTGCGGGTCCGGGCAACAGACTGCACACATCTGTACGGCAGAGTGTATATAAGTGAAAATTTAGAAAATTTTATAACATTCGCTGGCATACGTGTTATTCGTTTGTTATTCAGTTTATATTTAATTTTCAATAATGTCTGGTCGTGGTAAAGGTGGTAAAGTTAAGGGGAAGGCAAAGAGTCGTTCGAATCGTGCTGGATTACAATTTCCAGTTGGTCGTATTCATAGATTATTGCGTAAAGGTAATTACGCAGAACGTGTCGGTGCCGGTGCTCCTGTCTATTTGGCGGCCGTTATGGAATATTTAGCCGCTGAAGTACTTGAGCTTGCCGGTAATGCTGCCCGTGACAATAAAAAGACTAGAATAATTCCAAGACATTTACAACTGGCCATCCGTAATGATGAAGAATTGAATAAACTATTGTCTGGTGTTACAATCGCTCAAGGTGGTGTACTGCCAAATATTCAGGCTGTATTGCTGCCAAAGAAGACTGAGAAATCAACATAAATTGTTGTTTCTTAGTAATAAACACAAATCATCGGTCCTTTTCAGGACCACAAAATATATTTTGTAAAAAAGATATGTATTGAAATGATTGATGCAAAAATAGAATTTATTATTATTTAGTTAGTGGACCCTAACGAAATATATCGTTAGCGACAAATATAAATAATGAGTAGGACATTTGAGAGTATAATATGATGATGGTGAGTGAACTAAATTAGTAGGAAAAACAATGAATAGTATCTATTTCTTTTTCTTTCATTCATTCTTTCTTTCTTTCTTTTTCTTTGTTTGTTTGTTATATATATTGTGTTGTTGCTTAAATATAGATACATTATGAATTAAACTGATTTGTCTGTCTGTCTGTCTGTCTGTTTTTTTTTTTCTTCCTTTTGTTATTCATATTTATCTTGCTTCGGGATCTGCAATTGCAGACTTACTAACCGAAAAGTATAGTTATTTCACAAGTAATTATGAGATTTATAATACATTATGTGTCCACGGAGACATATAAGGAAATAATTATAAGATCTGCAATTGCAGAACCTAATTTCAATGTATTTTATTTCTCCAGTATCATATTAATACAATACCAATAAATTATATTTCATAACTATTATTATTATTACGATCTACAATTGCACAATTCTTTATTTTTAAATCGTGCATTAAGTATTTTTATTATTATTATTGGAATCTGCAATTGCAGAACTTGTCATCTTAGCGATGTTTAATAGTGTGTTAATTATACGATAAATATAGATATTTTATAAGTAATTATGATAATCTGTACTTCTCAAAAGGTATTATTATCTTTGGGATAAACTTATTATCTCTTTGAATAATCCTACTGAGTCTTTCTTATGGGATTTACATAATAATTTGTACTTCTTATATATTATTATTCGGATCTTTAATTTCAGAACAATAGTTTTCCAAAATTTTAGATCTTGGTTGATGTTACAAACAATATATTATAGAATTAAAAATGTCTAGACAACTCATCATTATGACAAACATAAAATTTTACATAGCTTACTTGACTAGATTAATTTTATAGTATTATGTGTATATATTTATGAAATCTGTAAATAGTATAATTATTTCGTGATCTGCAATTGCAGAACACATGTATTATTCATAAATTTTAACTCAAACTTTGTCCCTAATATAAAACTAGCATAATAATTTTTGGGATCTGCTACATGTGGTTTCACTTTTTGGAGTTTGAGCCATTGGCTCCCTTGTTCCGAATTCATTGATTGATAGATTTTATGATACGGGCTGCTATAGCCCTTCCGGTTTAATCCGGATGGCAGTCAGTGGTGATAATTTCTCTATGTATCACTGAGAAAATGTTTCGGGCGCCGAACCCTGTACGGTGCCATCTCGTCGTAGTCGACTGACTGTCGTACGAGAATGTTTTCATGCACACTCATACCACCAAATACTTTGGTGGCTTGTGTGAGCATGAATTCACGGACCGTTGTGACCTTTAGGTCGCGGTGAATATTGGCGTTGCGGACGTACCAAGGAGCGTTGGTTATTACCCTCAGGGCTCGGTTTTGAAAAACCTGAAGCTTTTTCATCTGCCGTGGAGTAGCGCAGCCCCATGCTGGTGCCGCGTACAGCAGTTGAGGTCTGATGATGGTCTTGTAGACCCTCAACTTATTAGCGAGCGATAGTTCGCTCTTTCGTCCGATCAGCGGCAACAGCTGCATCATGGTTCGCTTCGCTTTCTGCACGGCAGATTGAATGTGGCTATGGAAATTAGCCCGTTGGTCTATGATTGCTCCAAGGTACGTTACCTTGTCGCGCCAGGGTATCGGACGCCCGAACATCACCAGACTGCCATGCGGTTTGAGCCGCCTCCTCGTGATGAGGATGGCAGTGCTCTTGTCCGGATTCACAGCTACCCTCCACTTGATGCACCAGCGCTCCACAGCATTGACTGCTTGTTGGAGTCGCTTTGTCACAAGTTTCGGGCTGTGGCTCTGGCTAAGCAAGGCCGTATCATCTGCGTATTGCGCAAGGCTAGTGTTGTCCTCCATCTTCGGCATGTCACTGACGAAGATGTTGAAGAGGAGTGGTGAGATCACCGAACCTTGCGCTACGCCCGCTGTCGCTGTACGCTCGTTGGAGAGCGCTCCGTCGAACCTAACCCGAAACTTCCTCCGACTGAGGTATGATTCGATAAGTTGCACCAAGTACAGAGGGTACTTGTGCTGCAGCAGCTTGGCTAGAAGCCCTCTGTGCCACACTTTATCAAACGCTTTGGCTACGTCCAAGAACACGCCACCGGTGGCCATCTTCTTGTTGAGCCCACTCGTAGCATATTCCACGACTCGCACTAGTTGGTGCGTGGTGGAATGCTTATCCCTAAAGCCGAACTGTTCCGGAGGAATTATATTGTTGTCGACCGTGTGCTGCAGAAGCAGCTCATGAAGAACCTTCTCGGCCACTTTGGCCAGCAGGTTCAACAGGCTGATTGGTCTGTGATTCTCCGGAAACTTGGCATCTTTGCCTGGCTTCGGGATGGTGATAACAGTGGCTTGTTTCCAAGAAGATGGAAAGTGTCTCAGACGTAGTGTAGCATTGATTATGTTTGTCAGTGCGACAACAGCTCTGGGTGGCAGAGCTCTAAGCGCAGCGCCTGGAATCCCGTCAGGGCCAGGCGCTTTGCGGATTTTAGTCTGCTGCAGCAAGTGTGCAACTTTCTTGGGCGTGGTGAATTTTATCGGCGAGTGCTGGGTTTCTCGCATTTTCCTGGCAACTTTACGATTTGTGCTGATGATGAAGTCAAGATCAGCATGTTCGTAGTTGGGCGAACATTGGCGCTCGAGGCTCTCTGCAATAGCTTCGGCTTTGTCTGAAGCCGTATATTGCAGACCTCCAGTGCTGTGAATCACTCGGGCTGGTGCCTTTTTGTGACGCAGCGCTTTGCTGAGACGCCAGAACTTGGTGTCTTCATCATCAGCTGATGCCAGGCATTTTTTCCAGCACTCGTTACGATGTTGACGGATCGCGTCTCGCAACTCAGTGGTAGCTCGGTTGTAGATCCTCTTGTCTTGAGGATCCCAACTCCGCTGCCAGTTTCGCCGAGCTAGCCTACGTTCCACGATGAGACGTAGAATTTCAGGGGGTAGTTTTGGACCTGGAGCTGTCCTGGTAGGGATGGTCTGGCTACAGGTGGTGATGGCTTGTTGGATCTTTTTAGTAAGATCATCAACAGCAGCCTCAAGCTGTTGCACGGAGATTATGGCTGGTAATGGACCTAAGTCTCTTTCCAGCACATCCGTGAACAGCTGCCAGTCAACCTTGCGGCTTGTGTTTGGCTGGTTGGTGCTACACGCACCAAGCTCCAGGTCTAGCACTATGGGGTTGTGGTCCGATGACAGATCGTTAACTGTCTCTAACGTATAGTTACAGTTAACGCTCCGAAGCACGGCGATGTCGAGAATATCAGGGGCGTAACCCCTAGCGTCATAATATGTTGGCCCGTCCGGACCGACAACATCAAGCTGCTGTTGAGTAGCTACTCTGAGCAGGGATCTACCCCGCCCATTAGTTACTCTACTCTGCCATGCCGGATGTTTGGCATTGAAATCACCAGCCAGGATGACCGGCAGGTTGTCCTCGTTGAGGATGGACCTAATGTCATCTGGCTCTAGTGGTTTCGATGGCGAGTTGTAGCAGCTGACCACGCGAACGGGGCCCAGCCTTTCGGTGTTCACGACCACACCGCAAGTTTCCAAGTTAATTAGTCTTGGAGAATCAACGCCCGAGTGTTCGAGCGTCCTCCGGACAAAAACAGCGGTGCCGCCACCGTTTCCATCACGGTCTTGGCGGTTGGGATCTGCAATTACAGAGCTCTTTTTCCCAATCGAAGATACCCATTAATAAACAATTGTAGATATCGATAAGTAAATAGATGAAATTATAAAAATTCTAGAATTACAAATGTGTAGTTGAGTCATTATTATTGAGAAAAACATAAACTTTAATGAGAATATGTATTAAGAAGACAGACAGGGGCGGGGGAGAGACATAAACCCAGGCAGACGACCGATTATGATTATCATGGACATTCGCAGCAACTACGATTTTACAGTCTTCATAATTTTGATTTTACCGCGATGTTATTAACAAACAAAAAAAAAATTATTAAAACTAAAAATAACTTTACAATAATAAAGAATGACTCAATAAACGATAGCTACTCACAAATAACGGAGAAATAAATAAAACTAATAATTATAAAATATAACAGTTGCTACCAGCGCCATCTCTTAGCACTTGTATATACTAACAATAACTCACAGTTGGTAATTAGAACTTCAAACGTCAAATGATAAATCTGATTGTATGAACTGTTGAGAATTGGTGATTTATTTTATTTTAAATATATTAAATTTATATTTTATATAGAATGTCGAGAAAGGTAGGTAACATTACAATCGCTCATACAGTTTATTTGTGAAATCTGAAATATTTACTTTTTTTTTTAGGTTATTATTTCAAAGTTTTTCATTTCAAGTAAGTTATTATTCTTGTGGCTATTTTGAAATATCTGTGTTTTTGTATACTTGATTTTAGCTTTGTTTTAGATTCATCACTGGCCGACATTTTTCTACATGCAAATTGTTGATTATTTTGACGTTCTATTGTTTTTCATAGCGCATAGTTCACTATTCTTAAATAACAATTAGGACATGTTATTGATATTACATATAAATAAATAAATATTATAGTGAAAAGGTATGTCAATTTATTTCATTTATTTATGCATTGTAATTATAATATGATTTTTCCCATTTTTTCTACAAATCATATGACATTTGTATTTAATTTTCTTATATTTATATTATTATTATTATATGCTTAGTAGTTATAACTTTTATATCATAACTTAAATCATTTAAACGATGTCATAATAACATTGCATCTATCAAGTAAGAAATGAAGTAAATTTTATTTTATTTAAACTATATATTTGTTGAAAATATATTATTAACATATTACATAATTGTATTACGTATTTTATTCAAATAATTATCCTTTATAGATACATACTATGTTCTACAAATCATTGTAAATGCTATGCATATTTGTGGTAACATAATGAACGAAAGTTTTTACCTTATATTTTGAAATACAATAAAAGAATTGAAAATATATTACAATTTACATAAACATATATATCTTATTTATATGTATTAATTATTATTTTCTTGATATATACTATATGTAACAAATAAATAACATTTTCATGATGTCACATCGCCTACGAATGCATGTATACTCCAGTATTAACTTAAATAAATCACTAAATATTACATATTTTATAAATATACTATTATAAATAATATTTATGAACTACATGCTTCTAAATAAATATTATAACATTTATCTACTTTGTGCTAATAATGTATAAATTGAATTTCTTTTCGACATGAACGCACGAATACTAACCAAACACACACATACCATTGAGCTCGCAGTCTTTACTATATACCTATTCCGTTCGTTGTGGCGGACAAAATACAAATGTTAACAAACTTGTTAAATTCTGTGTTTCGTTTTATTTCGAATAACATTATTATTGAAAATGGCTGACGTTGCAACAAGTAGTGTTGAACCGCAATCAAGTCCGAAATCGGCAATTAAAAAAGATAAGAAGAAAATTGATCGTCCAAAGGCCACTCATCCTTCAACAGCTGTTATGGTCAATAACGCAATACAAAATTTAAAGGAACGTGGTGGCTCATCTTTACAGGCGATTAAAAAATATATTTCTGCTACATATAAAGTTGATGGTGAAAAATTTTCTCCGTTCATCAAGAAATATATTAAGGCTAGTGTTGTTTCTGGTGTATTGGTACAAACAAAAGGTAAAGGTGCATCTGGATCATTTAAATTAGCATCGACTGCAGTTACAAAAAAATCTGCATCGTCTACTGCTAAACCCAAGAAAGCAACAGTTTCAAAATCAGCAACAAAATCAAAACCGAAAGCAGAGAAAGAAACTAAATCAGCTGTGACTGTTAAGAAAACAGTAAAATCTGCTAAAACTAAAAAGTCTGCAACTTTAGAGAAGAAGAAATCAGCATCTGCAAAAATTGTTAAACCAAAGTCGCCTTCAAAAGCAAAGAAAACTACCAAAACGCCTACAAAGAAACCCAAATCCCCAAAACCAAAAACAACAAGGCCTAAAATTGCCAAAAAGAAGACATCACCAAAGAAAAAATAAATTTTTTAATTTATTTTTTTCTTTACAATCTTAAACGGTCCTTTTCAGGACCATCAATTATTTTATAAATAAAGAATTTTATTCATTATGCTTTAATTAATACAATTTATTCACACACACACACACACACACACACACACGTAATTACTTAAATTAATAATAAACATTTTGAAAAATATGATATTTTCATTATGAAAAAAAAAAAATAATAATCTTTGACTTGACGGCTGGTAACCGCAATGCAAAAATATATCACCTACCGAGATCATATTTTCATATTCAATAAAATAAAAAAACAAAATTTATAATTGCATAAAATATAAGAACATTTATAACTATATTGATATTTTGTAAAAAAAAATAATTCATTAATAATAAAATCAGTAATATATCATTATTCAAATACTGTAAAAATTTCAGTTATATGATACTTATAAATATATATTAATCGTAAACAATGATTGATTTAATTACAATTCTTTAATTGAAAATTAATTAGTGGTTCTGAAAAGAACCGATTTTTTTTATTGTTCGTCAAAAAATGACAAAACAATGGAATTTAAGCACGTTCTCCACGAATACGTCTGGCCAATTGAATGTCCTTTGGCATAATTGTCACACGTTTAGCGTGAATTGCGCATAAATTAGTATCTTCGAATAAACCGACGAGATATGCTTCACTCGCTTCTTGTAAAGCCATTACAGCTGAACTTTGGAAACGTAAATCGGTTTTGAAATCTTGAGCGATTTCACGAACAAGACGTTGAAACGGCAATTTACGAATCAAAAGTTCAGTACTCTTTTGATAACGACGAATTTCACGCAATGCAACAGTGCCAGGCCTGTATCTGTGAGGTTTCTTAACACCTCCTGTAGCAGGAGCACTTTTACGGGCAGCTTTTGTTGCTAATTGTTTTCGTGGTGCTTTACCACCAGTCGATTTACGAGCAGTTTGCTTAGTACGCGCCATTATTAACTATTACGTCACAAATGTTAACGTGTAACAGAACGCGGTAAAATTTCTCGCTCTGCAATATATATAACATGTGTGTCCGACTACATCGAGCGGGAACGATACTAGTACCGTCATTGGTTTAGAACTTGTCCCCACCATTATATGCGTTGCATGTAGGCTATATATAGTAGATTTATTCGTTGAAAATTTTAACTTGTTACGTTGTTTGTTTACACTTTATCAGTGTTTTACCAATACATTTATTAAAAATGACTGGTCGTGGCAAAGGTGGTAAGGGATTAGGAAAGGGTGGCGCTAAACGTCATCGTAAAGTTTTACGTGATAACATCCAAGGTATCACTAAACCAGCTATTAGACGTTTAGCCCGTCGTGGCGGTGTGAAACGTATTTCTGGTTTAATTTATGAAGAGACTCGTGGTGTGTTAAAAGTATTCCTAGAAAATGTTATTAGGGATGCTGTAACATACACTGAACATGCCAAGAGGAAAACTGTTACTGCCATGGATGTTGTTTATGCGCTAAAACGTCAAGGTCGTACTTTGTACGGTTTTGGTGGTTAAATGCATATTATTTTACATAGTATGCAAGAAAAACAGGCCCTTTTCAGGGCCACTAGATTTTATTAAAGAAAAGAATTTTTATTATCATGTTTGTTACATACAACAATCTCTTTTAATTATTTCTTATTTTCTAAATGTCCTAATTATTATACTTAATAATTCACAAAATTTTATTGATATATAGAATTAAATAAAGAACAGAAACATATTAAATGAATAAATAATAACAATGACGTCTAATCCACTAATACTATTTGTTGTTAACGCAATCAGTGACCAATAACGTCTAATACATACATACTATGTATGCAACGTGCATTACATCTGCTTAAGGTACCAACCATGCCGCGCACTCATTGCGTCAACAATTTAGATACTACAATGCTAGTCTTCGTTTGTAAATAAAAACATGTAAGTTTAGTAAATTTATAACATAATAAGAAGAAAGAATTATATATTATTATATAAATAAGCATATGTTTGATAAAATTCTTTAATTTAATTAATGTTGTGGCTCTGAAAAGAGCCGATTTTTATTGATAAAAATGTATAAATACATTTTTACTTTGAACTTGTGTATTTGGTAACAGCTTTAGTGCCTTCACTAACAGCGTGTTTTGCAAGTTCACCAGGTAACAGTAGACGGACAGCTGTTTGAATTTCCCGACTAGTGATTGTTGAACGTTTGTTGTAGTGTGCCAAACGGGAAGCTTCAGCAGCAATACGCTCAAATATATCATTTACAAAACTGTTCATAATGCTCATCGCTTTACTAGAAATACCAGTATCGGGATGAACTTGTTTCAGTACTTTGTAAATGTACATTGCGTAACTTTCCTTCCTGCGCCGTTTCTTTTTCTTGTCATCTTTGGATATATTTTTCTGAGCTTTACCCGCCTTCTTAGCGGCTTTTCCACTTGTTTTAGGTGGCATGTTGAATAACAGTCACTAAACAATAGCAAAAGTTTCTAAAAATTGAAACTATTAAAAAACAGGAAGAAACGTCTCAGTTATATATACATAACCCAACCTAACGCCGACCCGCCTCCCGTGGTGCGTATAGGCATCAGCATGGATACGATACACTGAAGTACGGCGTTGTCGTATTGGTTCGGGCAACAGACTGCACACATCTGTACGGCAGAGTGTATATAAGTAAAAATTTCGAAAATTTTATAACATTGCTGACATACGTGTTATTCGTTTGTTATTCAGTTTATATATTAAATTTTTTCAATAATGTCTGGTCGTGGTAAAGGTGGTAAAGTTAAGGGAAAGGCAAAGAGTCGTTCGAATCGTGCTGGATTACAATTTCCAGTTGGTCGTATTCATAGATTATTGCGTAAAGGTAATTACGCAGAACGTGTCGGTGCCGGTGCTCCTGTCTATTTGGCGGCCGTTATGGAATATTTAGCCGCTGAAGTACTTGAGCTTGCCGGTAATGCTGCCCGTGACAATAAAAAGACCAGAATAATTCCAAGACATTTACAACTGGCCATCCGTAATGATGAAGAATTGAATAAACTATTGTCTGGTGTTACAATCGCTCAAGGTGGTGTACTGCCAAATATTCAGGCTGTATTGCTGCCAAAGAAGACTGAGAAATCAACATAAATTGTTGTTTCTTAGTAATAAACACAAATCATCGGTCCTTTTCAGGACCACAAAATAAATTTTGAAAAAAAGATATGTATTGAAATGATTGATGCAACAATAGAATTTATTATTAGTTAGTGGAACCTAACGAAATATATCGTTAGCGACAAATAAAAATAATGAGTAGGACATTTAAGAGTATAATATGATGATGGTGAGTGAACAAAATTAGTAGGAAAACAATGAATAGTATCTATTTCTTTTTCTTTCATTCATTCTTTCTTTCTTTCTTTTTCTTTCTTTGTTTGTTTGTTATATATTGTGTTGTTGATTAAATATAGATATATTATGAATTAGACTGATTTGTCTTTCTGTCTGTCTGTTTTTTTTTTTTCTTCCTTTTGTTATTCATATTTATCTTGCTTCGGGATCTGCAATTGCAGACTTACTAACCGAAAGGTATAGTAATTTCACAAGTAATTATGAGATTTATAATACATTATGTGTCCACGGAGACATATAAGGAAATAATTATAAGATCTGCAATTGCAGAACTTAATTTCAATGTATTTTATTTCTCCAGTATCATATTAATACAATACCAATAAATTATATTTCATGACTATTATTATTATTACGATCTACAATTGCACAATTCTTTATTTTTAAATCGTGCATTAAGTATTTTTATTATTATTATTGGAATCTGCAATTGCAGAACTTGTCATCTTAGCGATGTTTAATAGTGTGTTAATTATACGATAAATATAGATATTTTATAAGTAATTATGATAATCTGTACTTCTCAAAAGGTATTATTATCTTTGGGATAAACTTATTATCTCTTTGAATAATCCTACTGAGTCTTTCTTATGGGATTTACATAATAATTTGTACTTCTTATATATTATTATTCGGATCTTTAATTTCAGAACAATAGTTTTCCAAAATTTTAGATCTTGGTTGATGTTACAAACAATACATATATTATAGAATTAAAAGAGTCTAGACAACTCATCATTATGACAAACATAAAATTTTACATAGCTTACTTGACTAGATTAATTTTATAGTATTATGTGTATATATTGATGAAATCTGAAAATAGTATAATTATTTCGTGATCTGCAATTGCAGAACACATGTATTATTCATAAATTTTAACTCAAACTTTGTCCCTAATATAAAACTAGCATAATAATTTTTGGGATCTGCAATTACAGAGCTCTTTTTCCCAATCGAAGATACCCATTAATAAACAATTGTAGATATCGATAAGAAAATAGATGAAATTATAAAAATTCTAGAATTACAAATGTGTAGATGAGTCATTATTATTGAGAAAAACATAAACTTTAATGAGAATATGTATTAAGAAGACAGACAGGGGCGGGGGAGAGACATAAACCCAGGCAGACGACCGATTATGATTATCATGGACATTCGCAGCAACTACGATTTTACAGTCTTCATAATTTTGATTTTACCGCGATGTTATTAACAAAAAAAAATTATTTAAATAAAAAATAACTTTGCAATAATAATAAAGAATGACTCAATAATCGATAGCTACTCTCAATTAACGGAGAAATAAATAAAACTAATAATTATAAAATATAACAGTTGCTCCCAGCGCCATCTCTTAGCACTTGTATATACTAACAATAACTCACAGTTGGTAATTAGAACTTCAAACGTCAAATGATTAATCTGATTGTATGAACTGTTTAGAATTGGTGATTTATTTTATTTTAAATATATTAAATTAATATTTTATATAGAATGTCGAGAAAGGTAGGTAACATTATAATCGGTCATACAGTTTATATGTGAAATCTGAAATATTTACTTTTTTTTTTTAGGTTATTATTTCAAAGTTTTTCATTTCAAGTAAGTTATTATGCTTGTGGCTATTTTAAAATATCTGTGTTTTTGTATACATGATTTTAGCTTTGTTTTAGATACATCACTGGCCGACATTTTTCTACATGCAAATTGTTGATTATTTTGACGTTCTATTGTTTTTCAAAGCGCCTAGTTCACTATCCATAAATAATAATTAGGAAATTTTATAGATATTACATATAAATAAATAAATATTATAGTGAAAAGGTATGTCAATTTATTTCATTTATTTATGCATTGTATTTATAATATGATTTCTCCCATTTTTTTCTACAAATCATATGACATTTGTTTTTAATTTTCTCATATTTATATTATTATTATTATTATTATATGCTTAGTAGTTATTACTTTTATATCATAACTTAAATCATTTAAACGATGTCTTATAACATTGCATCTATCAAGTAAGAAATGAAGTAAATTTTATTTTATTTAAACTATATATTTGTTGAAATTATATTATTAACATATTACATAATTGTGTAACGTATTTTATTCACATAGTTATCCTTTATAAAGACATACTATGTTCTACAAATCATTGTAAATGCTATGAATATTTGTGGTAACATAATGAACGAAAGTTTTTACCTTATATTTTGAAATGCAATAAAAGAATTGAAAATATATTACAATTTACATAAACATATATATCTTATTTATATGTATTAATTATTATTTTCTTGATATATACTATATGTAACAAATAAATAACATTTTCATGATGTCACATCACCTACGAATGCATGTATACTCCAGTATTAACTTAAATAAATCACTAAATATTACATATTTTATAAATATACTATTATAAATTATATTTATGAACTACATGCTTATAAATAAATATTATAACATTTATCTATATATTGTTATTAAGGAATAAATTGAATTTCTTTTAGACATGAACGCACGAATACTAACCAAACACACACATACCATTGAGCTCGCAGTCTTTACTATATACCTATTCCGTTCGTTGTGGCGAACAAAATACAAATGTTAAAATACATTTGTTAAATTCTGTGTTTCGTTTTATTTCGAATAACATTATTATTGAAAATGGCTGACGTTACAACAAGTAGTGTTGAACTGCAATCAAGTCCGAAATCGGCAATTAAAAAAGATAAGAAGAAAATTGATCGTCCAAAGGCCACTCATCCGTCAACAGCTGTTATGGTCAATAACGCAATACAAAATTTAAAGGAACGTGGTGGCTCATCTTTACAGGCGATTAAAAAATATATTTCTGCTACATATAAAGTAGATGGTGAAAAATTTGCTCCGTTCATCAAGAAATATATTAAGGCTAGTGTTGTTTCTGGTGTATTGGTACAAACAAAAGGTAAGGGTGCATCTGGATCATTTAAATTAGCATCGACTGCAGTTACAAAAAAATCTGCATCGTCTACTGCTAAACCCAAGAAAGCAACCGTTTCAAAATCAGCAACAAAATCAAAACCGAAAGCAGAGAAAGAAACTAAATCTGCTGTTACTGTTAAGAAAACAGTAAAATCTGCTAAAACTAAAAAGTCTGCAACTTTAGAGAAGAAGAAATCAGCATCTGCAAAAATTGTTAAACCAAAGTCGCCCTCAAAAGCAAAGAAAACTACTAAAACGCCTACAAAGAAACCCAAATCCCCAAAACCAAAAACAACAAGGCCTAAAATTGCCAAAAAGAAGACATCACCAAAGAAAAAATAAATTTTATACTTTATTTTTTTCTTTACAATCTTAAACGGTCCTTTTCAGGACCATCAATTATTTTATAAATAAAGAATTTTATTCATTATGCTTTAATTAATATAATTTATTCTTACACACACACACACACACACACACACACACACACGTAATTAATTAAATTATTAATAAACATTTTGAAAAATATCATATTTTCATTATAAAAAAAAAAAAATCTGATTTGACGGCTGGTAACCGAAATGCAAAAATATATCACCTACCGAGACCATATTTTCATCTATGGTTTTAATTCATTTTATTATCAATTAAAATTGATATCTTATTTAGAATTAAAAAAAAAAACACACAAATTTAGTAAAAAAAATAATTAATTAATAATAAAATCAGTAATATATCATTTTTCATTTAATATAAAAATTTCAATTATTTTATATTTATAAATATATATTCATCGTAAACAATGATTGATTTAATTACAATTCTTTAATTGAAAATTAATTAGTGGTTCTGAAAAGAACCGATTTTTGTTTATTGTTCGTCAATAAATGACAAAACAATAGAATTTAAGCACGTTCCCCACGAATACGTCTGGCCAATTGAATGTCCTTTGGCATAATTGTCACACGTTTAGCGTGAATTGCGCATAAATTAGTATCTTCGAATAAACCGACGAGATATGCTTCACTCGCTTCTTGTAAAGCCATTACAGCTGAACTTTGGAAACGTAAATCGGTTTTGAAATCTTGAGCGATTTCACGAACAAGACGTTGAAACGGCAATTTACGAATCAAAAGTTCAGTACTCTTTTGATAACGACGAATTTCACGCAATGCAACAGTGCCAGGCCGGTATCTGTGAGGTTTCTTAACACCTCCTGTAGCAGGAGCACTTTTACGGGCAGCTTTTGTTGCTAATTGTTTACGTGGTGCTTTACCACCAGTCGACTTACGAGCAGTTTGCTTAGTACGCGCCATTATTAACTATTACGTCACAATGTTAACGTGTAACAGAACGCGGTAAAATATTTCGCTCTGCAATATATATAACATGTGCGTTCGTCTACATCGAGCGGGAACGATACTTGTACCGTCATTGGTTTAGAACGTGTCCCCACCATTATATGCGTTGCATGTAGGCTATATATAGTAGAATTATGACGAAAACTTTAACTGTTACGTTGTTCGTTTACACTTTGTCAGTGTTTACTATATACATTTATTAACAATGACTGGTCGTGGCAAAGGTGGTAAGGGATTAGGAAAGGGTGGCGCTAAACGTCATCGTAAAGTTTTACGTGATAACATCCAAGGTATCACTAAACCAGCTATTAGACGTTTAGCCCGTCGTGGCGGTGTGAAACGTATTTCTGGTTTAATTTATGAAGAAACTCGTGGTGTGTTAAAAGTATTCCTAGAAAATGTTATTAGGGATGCTGTAACATACACTGAACATGCCAAGAGGAAAACTGTTACCGCCATGGATGTTGTTTATGCGCTAAAACGTCAAGGTCGTACTTTGTACGGTTTTGGTGGTTAAATGCATATTATTTTACATAGTATGCAAGAAAAACAGGCCCTTTTCAGGGCCACTAGATTTTATTAAAGAAAAGAATTTTTATTATCATGTTTGTTACATACAACAATCTCTTTTAATTATTTCTTATTTTCTAAATGTCCTAATTATTATACTTAATAGATATCTATGTGTCTTAAACAATTCACAAAATTTTATTGATATATAGAATTAAATAAAGAACAGAAACATATTAAATGAATAAATAATAACAATGACGTCTAATCCACTAATACTATTTGTTGTTAACGTAATCAGTGACCAATAACGTCTAATACATACATACTATGTATGCAACGTGCATTACTTCTGCTTAAGGTACCAACCATGCCGCGCACTCATTGCGTCAACAATTTAGATACTACAATGCTAGTCTTCGTTTGTAAATAAAAACATGTAAGTTTAGTAAACTTAAATAGAACATAAAAAGAAAGAATTAAGTATAATATATGTATTAATTATATAAATAAGCATATGTTTGATAAAATTCTTTAATTTAATTAATGTTGTGGCTCTGAAAAGAGCCGATTTTTATTGATAAAAATGTATAAATACATTTTTACTTTGAACTTGTGTATTTGGTAACAGCTTTAGTGCCTTCACTAACAGCGTGTTTTGCAAGTTCACCAGGTAACAGTAGACGGACAGCTGTTTGAATTTCCCGACTAGTGATTGTTGAACGTTTGTTGTAGTGTGCCAAACGGGAAGCTTCAGCAGCAATACGCTCAAATATATCATTTACAAAACTGTTCATAATGCTCATCGCTTTACTAGAAATACCAGTATCGGGATGAACTTGTTTCAGTACTTTGTAAATGTACATTGCGTAACTTTCCTTCCTGCGCCGTTTCTTTTTCTTGTCATCTTTGGATATATTTTTCTGAGCTTTACCCGCCTTCTTAGCGGCTTTTCCACTTGTTTTAGGTGGCATGTTGAATAACAGTCACTAAACAATAGCAAAAGTTTCTAAAAATTGAAACTATTAAAAAACAGGAAGAAACGTCTCAGTTATATATACATAACCCAACCTAACGCCGACCCGCCTCCCGTGGTGCGTATAGGCATCAGCATGGATACGATACACTGAAGTACGGCGTTGTCGTATTGGTTCGGGCAACAGACTGCACACATCTGTACGGCAGAGTGTATATAAGTAAAAATTTCGAAAATTTTATAACAACAGATCACAACAACAATACAAACAACACAGTTGACTGGTGTTCTTCAACCTAGAAGCATCCCCGCTGAGTTTTACCTGTGTGAAGTACAATACACTGGCTAAGGGACAGTTTGCTGATCGCAACTGTCGTGCCCCCGGCACAGGGGTACAGTGTTTATTTGCTTATTAATTTTTCGCAAGTGAAAATACAGTGTTGTGCAGTGCTCGCTGACGCGCTTCGACCTGCGCCGCGGCGTGTATGGCAGCCGTCAGCTAGTGTGCCGTCGTGCACTTAGTGAAACTTGGACTTTTGGACTCTAAAGTGTCGCTATTGTGTCTGTGTTAATAAATAAGTGAAACTTGGACTTTTGGACTCTTTCACGAACTAAAGTGTCGCTATTGTGCCTGGTGTAAAAACTGGACTTTCTGATTAGTGACGTGTACGGTCACTCAGTGAACTATAGGACTTTTCGGTCTGTATAAGTGTCTTGCCTAAGGACACGTGTGAACAAAAATCAGTTTGTGTTGTGAAAGTGCGTCATCAAGATGAAGCCCCCAGCAACCGAACTGGATAAGCTGGACAAGTTGTCTCAGCAGATTACTATCATGCAAAAGAAAAACAACATGTCAAAGGAGCTTTTCGAGCTCATGGAAAAGAAGATTCGTTTACTGGAAACGAAAGTTCGCCGTCCGAGGGCGAAACTCACCATCAGCGACCTCCCAGCTATAACTGAACTTACAGTACAATCATCAACTTCAACGAGCGCTCCTACCACCGCTCCGCCAGCTACCAACGCCGGTAGCAAACCATCATCGGCTGAACCCACGGTTCAACCCACCGCTTCAACAGCAGCAACTCGAAACTACAGCGATGACGACTTTACACCTGTCTCGCACTCAAAAAAACAAAAGACGGACTCAAACATCCCGTCACCTTCGGCCGTGAAAACTGACAACCGATTCTCGGCCTTGGCTGAGAATGATAACATGGACACCACTCCAGCTGACACACCAGTTTCTGCTGTAGCTACAACTGCAGCAGCTAAAACTCGCACACCTCCGCCCATATTTATCACAAACGTGGGCTCCTGGAAGGCGACTGTCCACGCCATTCGACAGTCAAAAATCAACATAAAGTCTTCCAGGACGACAAAGGATGCCATCAAAGTGCAGCCTGAGGCTGTGGAAGACTACAGGAGACTGCAAACCCTCCTCACAGCGGCACAAATCGAATACTATACATTTCGATTGCCGTCAGAAAAACCGCTACACGTAGTCATCCATGGCATCGCACCGTCTGTAACCACAGAGGAGGTTGTGCAAGAACTTCGTGACAAAGGCTTCTCACCGATAAATGCGTATCGGATTGGAAGAACGCAGAAGCTGGTGGCAGTCCTCCTCGAAAGGAACGAACTAAACAAAAAAATATACGAAATGACTGACTTTTTCTACCTTAAAGTGTCAGTAGAAGCAAAACGAAGATCTACAGCACCAGGACAATGTCACAGATGCCAATCGTTTGGACACACCTCGAGTTGCTGCAGCCGCGCTTGGAAGTGTGTTCGGTGCGGCGAGGCGCACGCCACGCAAGAGTGTCCGAACAAGGACAAGGAACACGCGCCGAAGTGTGCTAACTGCCAGGAGAAGCACACGGCAAACTACCGAGGCTGCAAGAGCTTCAAACAAGCTGTGGAGCAGAAAAAAGCGGACAAAATGACCCGATCTTACGCCAAAGTTGCCGCTAACACACCTGCAGAAACTGGGCCAACACCGGCAGAACCAACTGCACCCTCATCCTCAACTGCTACGCTGCCAACTGCTACGCTGCCAACTGCTACGCTGCCAACTGCTACGCTGCCAACTGCTACGCTGCCAACTGCTGCTCCGGCTACCACATCGGCTCGCAAACCAACAGCCAAACCGGTAGCCTCAACATCACCGACTAGCTTCAAAACAAAAGCTAAGTCGCCTTCAACCAGCAGCAGTATGAAGAAAAAACAAAATAAGAAGAAAAACAGCCGCAACAAGAGCAGCAGCAGCAACCACAACGTCAACAGCAACAGCGTCAACACGCTGATAGATCTGTTGTCCGGGCTGAACTTAGAGAACATCTGTAGCGCTATACTACAACTAGTTCAGCAACTATCTGAGGCCAAGAACACCGGAGACATCTTGAAAGTAGCGCTAAATACGCTGCCCGCTCTTCTAACCACATTCAGCAATGGCAGTAAATAGACAGTCAGCGAGCAAACTAAGGGTTGTGTCATGGAACGCAAATTCCATTCTGGAGAAGATTGACGAGCTGGAAGAACTGTGTCACAGACTTCGAGCAGACATAGTCCTAGTGCAAGAGACGTTCTGGAAACCATACCACAACTCGCGCAACTTGCGTAATTACTCAGTCCACCGCCAAGACCGAGACGGGGTTGCAGGTGGCACCGCAGTGTTCGTCCGGAGAACACTCGAGCACTCAGGGATAGACTCTCCTGCTTTGAACAACCTTGAAACCTGTGGAGTGGTGGTGAACACGGAAAAACTAGGCCCTGTCCGTGTAGTAAGTTGTTACAACTCGCCTTCGAAGCCCCTGGACCCAGATGACATCCGCGGCCTCCTCAACGCGGACACCTTACCAGTCATCATGGCCGGTGACTTCAACGCCAAGCACCCGACTTGGCAGAGCAGAACGACGAACGGACGGGGCAGATCGCTGTTCACAGTTGCTGCACAGATGCAACTAGAAGTCGTTGGACCGGACGAACCAACGTTCTACAGCAGCAGCGGCCACGCTCCAGACGTACTTGACATCGCTGTGCTCCGAAACGTTGACTGCAATTACACAATAACAGCAGTCAACGACCTGTCTTCGGACCACAGCCCCATAGTTCTGGACGTAGAACTAGGGGCATGCAGCAACACGCAGCCAACCACTAAAATCAACACAAATTGGCAGCTCTTCAGCGACGTGTTGGAGAAAGATTTCGGTCCACTGCCAACAATAATCACTGCGCAGCAACTCGAAACAGCAGTCGAGGAGCTGACAGTAAAAATCCAAGACGCCATCGGCACCTGCAGCCAAACCAGCCAGATCCGTAAAACACTAGGCCCAAAACTTCCTCCGGAGATACTACAGCTCATAACTGACAGAAGACTGGCGAGACGCAACTGGCAGAGTAATTGGGATCCTCAGGACAAGAGGATCTACAACCAAGCCACTACGGAGTTGCGTGATGCCATCCGTCGACAGAAGAACGAGTGCTGGAAGAATTTTCTCGCATCAGCTGATGATGAAGATACGAAGTTCTGGCGGCTCAGCAAAGCGCTGCGTTGCAAGAAGACTCCCGCTCGGGTAATCCACAGCTCGAGCGGCCTACAGTACACGGCTGCAGACAAGGCTGAAGCGATCGCATCGAGTCTAGAACTGCAATGTTCGCCCAACTACGAACAGGCGGACATAGACTTCATCATCAGCACAAACCGCAAAGTTTCCAGAAAACTGCGCGAAAACCAGCACTCGCCAATCGATTACACCACGCCCAGGAAAGTGGAATTCATACTAAAGCATACCAAGCTCCGCAAAGCACCAGGCCCAGACGGGATTTCTGCCGCTGCGCTCAGAGCGCTGCCACCCCGAGCTGTAGTAGCTCTCACTAACATTATCAACGCAATGCTACGTCTGAGACACTTCCCATCCTCTTGGAAGAAAGCCACCGTCATCACCATCCCGAAGCCAGGGAAAGACCACAAGTTCCCGGAAAACCACCGGCCTATCAGCCTGCTCAACCTGCTGGCTAAAGTGGCCGAGAAAGTTATTCTCGAGCAGTTACAGCGTCACACAGTCGACAACAACATACTGCCACCGGAACAGTTCGGGTTCAGGGAGAAGCACTCCACTACACACCAGCTAGTGCGAGTTGTGGAATGCATCACGAGTGGTCTCAACAAAAAGATGGCTACTGGCGGGCTCTTCTTGGACGTAGCAAAAGCGTTCGATAAAGTCTGGCACAAGGGTCTACTGGCAAAGATGATACAGCATAAATATCCACTGTATCTGGTGCAAACCATCGCGTCGTATCTCCAGGGAAGGAAGTTTCGTGTGAAGTTTGATGGAGCCTTTTCATCGGAGAAAACTGCCACAGCTGGCGTGGCGCAAGGATCAGTGATTTCTCCACTGCTATTCAATATCTTCGTCAGCGACATGCCAAAGATGGAGAGCAACACTAGCATGGCACAATTCGCGGACGACACGGCTGTACTCCACCAGAGCCGCAGCACTAAAATCATTACGAGAAGGCTTCAAGAAGCAGTCGAGGCACTCGAGGAATGGTGCACCAAGTGGAGGGTAGCCGTGAACCCGGAGAAAAGCACAGCTATCCTCATCACCAGACGTCGACTTAAACCGTTCGGCACGCTACGAATGTTCGGTCGCCCTGTCCCATGGCGCGACAAAGTTACATACCTTGGAGCAACAATTGATAAGAGGGCTAACTTCCACAGCCACATACAAACCGTAGTGAACAAGGCGAAAACAACAATGTTTAGACTACTGCCTCTTCTTGGGCGCAAGAGCGAGCTCTCACTTGCCAACAAGCTTCGGCTCTACAAGTCAATAATCCGTCCACAGCTGCTGTACGCGGCTACAGCCTGGGGCTGTGCCTCACCACGGCAGAAGAAGAAGCTGCAGATTGTTCAAAACCGGGCACTGCGACTAATCACTGACGCTCCATGGTACGTCACCAACAACGCCATTCACCGCGACTTGGGTATCCCAACGGTTAAAAAGTTCATGCTGGCCCAAGCCACCAAAGAGTTTGGTGTAATGAGTCACCATAGTAATATTCTAGTCCGCCAAGCCGTGGACTACGACGAGCTCGCCCCGGTCAAACACCGTCGGCCAAAACATGTCCTCGTCGACAATTAGAGGACACAGACAAGTTTGAGGCGATCCAGCCATACTGGAAGGACGTTGCAAGTCCATAAAGATATATCTCAACCCCGCTGAAATCGGACAAAGAGAGCCAATGGCTCAAAGTTCCAACAAGTGAAACCAACATGATGAAGGATTTTATAACATTGCTGACATACGTGTTATTCGTTTGTTATTCAGTTTATATATTAAATTTTTTCAATAATGTCTGGTCGTGGTAAAGGTGGTAAAGTTAAGGGAAAGGCAAAGAGTCGTTCGAATCGTGCTGGATTACAATTTCCAGTTGGTCGTATTCATAGATTATTGCGTAAAGGTAATTACGCAGAACGTGTCGGTGCCGGTGCTCCTGTCTATTTGGCGGCCGTTATGGAATATTTAGCCGCTGAAGTACTTGAGCTTGCCGGTAATGCTGCCCGTGACAATAAAAAGACCAGAATAATTCCAAGACATTTACAACTGGCCATCCGTAATGATGAAGAATTGAATAAACTATTGTCTGGTGTTACAATCGCTCAAGGTGGTGTACTGCCAAATATTCAGGCTGTATTGCTGCCAAAGAAGACTGAGAAATCAACATAAATTGTTGTTTCTTAGTAATAAACACAAATCATCGGTCCTTTTCAGGACCACAAAATAAATTTTGAAAAAAAGATATGTATTGAAATGATTGATGCAACAATAGAATTTATTATTAGTTAGTGGAACCTAACGAAATATATCGTTAGCGACAAATAAAAATAATGAGTAGGACATTTAAGAGTATAATATGATGATGGTGAGTGAACAAAATTAGTAG
Source organism: Poecilus cupreus (assembly GCA_963942605.1). NCBI lineage: Eukaryota > Metazoa > Arthropoda > Insecta > Coleoptera > Carabidae > Poecilus > Poecilus cupreus. The sequence continues at coordinate 24,188,423 of OZ012713.1, read as the reverse complement.
GAAAACAATGAATAGTATCTATTTCTTTTTCTTTCATTCATTCATTCTTTCTTTCTTTTTCTTTCTTTGTTTGTTTGTTATATATTGTGTTGTTGATTAAATATAGATATATTATGAATTAGACTGATTTGTCTTTCTGTCTGTCTGTTTTTTTTTTTTCTTCCTTTTGTTATTCATATTTATCTTGCTTCGGGATCTGCAATTGCAGACTTACTAACCGAAAGGTATAGTAATTTCACAAGTAATTATGAGATTTATAATACATTATGTGTCCACGGAGACATATAAGGAAATAATTATAAGATCTGCAATTGCAGAACTTAATTTCAATGTATTTTATTTCTCCAGTATCATATTAATACAATACCAATAAATTATATTTCATGACTATTATTATTATTACGATCTACAATTGCACAATTCTTTATTTTTAAATCGTGCATTAAGTATTTTTATTATTATTATTGGAATCTGCAATTGCAGAACTTGTCATCTTAGCGATGTTTAATAGTGTGTTAATTATACGATAAATATAGATATTTTATAAGTAATTATGATAATCTGTACTTCTCAAAAGGTATTATTATCTTTGGGATAAACTTATTATCTCTTTGAATAATCCTACTGAGTCTTTCTTATGGGATTTACATAATAATTTGTACTTCTTATATATTATTATTCGGATCTTTAATTTCAGAACAATAGTTTTCCAAAATTTTAGATCTTGGTTGATGTTACAAACAATACATATATTATAGAATTAAAAGAGTCTAGACAACTCATCATTATGACAAACATAAAATTTTACATAGCTTACTTGACTAGATTAATTTTATAGTATTATGTGTATATATTGATGAAATCTGAAAATAGTATAATTATTTCGTGATCTGCAATTGCAGAACACATGTATTATTCATAAATTTTAACTCAAACTTTGTCCCTAATATAAAACTAGCATAATAATTTTTGGGATCTGCAATTACAGAGCTCTTTTTCCCAATCGAAGATACCCATTAATAAACAATTGTAGATATCGATAAGAAAATAGATGAAATTATAAAAATTCTAGAATTACAAATGTGTAGATGAGTCATTATTATTGAGAAAAACATAAACTTTAATGAGAATATGTATTAAGAAATGCATATTATTTTACATAGTATGCAAGAAAAACAGGCCCTTTTCAGGGCCACTAGATTTTATTAAAGAAAAGAATTTTTATTATCATGTTTGTTACATACAACAATCTCTTTTAATTATTTCTTATTTTCTAAATGTCCTAATTATTATACTTAATAGATATCTATGTGTCTTAAACAATTCACAAAATTTTATTGATATATAGAATTAAATAAAGAACAGAAACATATTAAATGAATAAATAATAACAATGACGTCTAATCCACTAATACTATTTGTTGTTAACGTAATCAGTGACCAATAACGTCTAATACATACATACTATGTATGCAACGTGCATTACTTCTGCTTAAGGTACCAACCATGCCGCGCACTCATTGCGTCAACAATTTAGATACTACAATGCTAGTCTTCGTTTGTAAATAAAAACATGTAAGTTTAGTAAACTTAAATAGAACATAAAAAGAAAGAATTAAGTATAATATATGTATTAATTATATAAATAAGCATATGTTTGATAAAATTCTTTAATTTAATTAATGTTGTGGCTCTGAAAAGAGCCGATTTTTATTGATAAAAATGTATAAATACATTTTTACTTTGAACTTGTGTATTTGGTAACAGCTTTAGTGCCTTCACTAACAGCGTGTTTTGCAAGTTCACCAGGTAACAGTAGACGGACAGCTGTTTGAATTTCCCGACTAGTGATTGTTGAACGTTTGTTGTAGTGTGCCAAACGGGAAGCTTCAGCAGCAATACGCTCAAATATATCATTTACAAAACTGTTCATAATGCTCATCGCTTTACTAGAAATACCAGTATCGGGATGAACTTGTTTCAGTACTTTGTAAATGTACATTGCGTAACTTTCCTTCCTGCGCCGTTTCTTTTTCTTGTCATCTTTGGATATATTTTTCTGAGCTTTACCCGCCTTCTTAGCGGCTTTTCCACTTGTTTTAGGTGGCATGTTGAATAACAGTCACTAAACAATAGCAAAAGTTTCTAAAAATTGAAACTATTAAAAAACAGGAAGAAACGTCTCAGTTATATATACATAACCCAACCTAACGCCGACCCGCCTCCCGTGGTGCGTATAGGCATCAGCATGGATACGATACACTGAAGTACGGCGTTGTCGTATTGGTTCGGGCAACAGACTGCACACATCTGTACGGCAGAGTGTATATAAGTAAAAATTTCGAAAATTTTATAACAACAGAACAACAGATCAACACACAGTTGACTGGTGTTCTTCAACCCAGAAGCATCCCCGCTGAGTTTTACCTGTGTGAAGTACAATACACTGGCTAAGGGACAGTTTGCTGATCGCAACTGTCGTGCCCCCGGCACAGGGGTACAGTGTTTATTTGCTTATTAATTTTTCGCAAGTGAAAATACAGTGTTGTGTAGTGCTCGCTGACGCGCTTTGACCTGCGCCGCGGCGTGTATGGCAGCCGTCAGCTTGTGTGCCTTAGTGAAACTTGGACTTTTGGACTCTAAAGTGTCGCTATTGTGTCTGTGTTAATAAATAAGTGAAACTTGGACTTTTGGACTCTTTTCACGAACTAAAGTGTCGCTATTGTGCCTGGTGTAAAAACTGGACTTTCTGATTAGTGACGTGTACGGTCACTCAGTGAACTATAGGACTTTTCGGACTGTATAAGTGTCTTGCCTAAGGACACGTGTGAACAAAAATCAGTTTGTGTTGTGAAAGTGCGTCATCAAGATGAAGCCCCCAGCAACCGAACTGGATAAGCTGGACAAGTTGTCTCAGCAGATTACTATCATGCAAAAGAAAAACAACATGTCAAAGGAGCTTTTCGAGCTCATGGAAAAGAAGATTCGTTTACTGGAAACGAAAGTTCGCCGTCCGAGGGCGAAACTCACCATCAGCGACCTCCCAGCTGTAACTGAACTTACAGTACAATCATCAACTTCAACGAGCGCTCCTACCACCGCTCCGCCAGCTACCAACGCCGGTAGCAAACCATCATCGGCTGAACCCACGGTTCAACCCACCGCTTCAACAGCAGCAACTCGAAACCACAGCGATGACGACTTTACACCTGTCTCGCACTCAAAAAAACAAAAGACGGACTCAAACATCCCGTCACCTTCGGCTGTGAAAACTGACAACCGATTCTCGGCCTTGGCTGAGAATGATAACATGGACACCACTCCAGCTGACACACCAGTTTCTGCTGTAGCTACAACTGCAGCAGCTAAAACTCGCACACCTCCGCCCATATTTATCACAAACGTGGGCTCCTGGAAGGCGACTGTCCACGCCATTCGACAGTCAAAAATCAATATAAAGTCTTCCAGGACGACAAAGGATGCCATCAAAGTGCAGCCTGAGGCTGTGGAAGACTACAGGAGACTGCAAACCCTCCTCACAGCGGCACAAATCGAATACTATACATTTCGATTGCCGTCAGAAAAACCGCTACACGTAGTCATCCACGGCATCGCACCGTCTGTAACCACAGAGGAGGTTGTGCAAGAACTTCGTGACAAAGGCTTCTCACCGATAAATGCGTATCGGATTGGAAGAACGCAGAAGCTGGTGGCAGTCCTCCTCGAAAGGAACGAACTAAACAAAAAAATATACGAAATGACTGACTTTTTCTACCTTAAAGTGTCAGTAGAAGCAAAAAGAAGATCTACAGCACCAGGACAGTGTCACAGATGCCAATCGTTTGGACACACCTCGAGTTGCTGCAGCCGCGCTTGGAAGTGTGTTCGGTGCGGCGAGGCGCACGCCACCCAAGAGTGTCCGAACAAGGACAAGGAACACGCGCCGAAGTGTGCTAACTGCCAGGAGAAGCACACGGCAAACTACCGAGGCTGCAAGAGCTTCAAACAAGCTGTGGAGCAGAAAAAAGCGGACAAAATGACCCGATCTTACGCCAAAGTTGCCGCTAACACACCTACAGAAACTGGGCCAACACCGGCAGAACCAACTGCACCCTCTTCCTCAACTACTACGCTGCCAACTGCTACGCTGCCAACTGCTGCTCCGGCTACCACATCGGCTCGCAAACCAACAGCCAAACCGGTAGCCTCAACATCACCGACTAGCTTCAAAACAAAAGCTAAGTCGCCTTCAACCAGCAGCAATATGAAGAAAAAACAAAATAAGAAGAAAAACAGCCGCAACAAGAGCAGCAGCAGCAACCATAACGTCAACAGCAACAGCGTCAACACGCTGATAGATCTGTTGTCCGGGCTGAACTTAGAGAACATCTGTAGCGCTATACTACAACTAGTTCAGCAACTATCTGAGGCCAAGAACACCGGAGACATCTTGAAAGTAGCGCTAAATACGCTGCCCGCTCTTCTAACCACATTCAGCAATGGCAGTAAATAGACAGTCAGCGAGCAAACTAAGGGTTGTGTCATGGAACGCAAATTCCATTCTGGAGAAGATTGACGAGCTGGAAGAACTGTGTCACAGACTTCGAGCAGACATAGTCCTAGTGCAAGAGACGTTCTGGAAACCATACCACAACTCGCGCAACTTGCGTAATTACTCAGTCCACCGCCAAGACCGAGACGGGGTTGCAGGTGGCACCGCAGTGTTCGTCCGGAGAACACTCGAGCACTCAGGGATAGACTCTCCTGCTTTGAACAACCTTGAAACCTGTGGAGTGGTGGTGAACACGGAAAAACTAGGCCCTGTCCGTGTAGTAAGTTGTTACAACTCGCCTTCGAAGCCCCTGGACCCAGATGACATCCGCGGCCTCCTCAACGCGGACACCTTACCAGTCATCATGGCCGGTGACTTCAACGCCAAGCACCCGACTTGGCAGAGCAGAACGACGAACGGACGGGGCAGATCGCTGTTCACAGTTGCTGCACAGATGCAACTAGAAGTCGTTGGACCGGACGAACCAACGTTCTACAGCAGCAGCGGCCACGCTCCAGACGTACTTGACATCGCTGTGCTCCGAAACGTTGACTGCAATTACACAATAACAGCAGTCAACGACCTGTCTTCGGACCACAGCCCCATAGTTCTGGACGTAGAACTAGGTGCATGCAGCAACACGCAGCCAACCACTAAAATCAACACAAATTGGCAGCTCTTCAGCGACGTGTTGGAGAAAGATTTCGGTCCACTGCCAACAATAATCACTGCGCAGCAACTCGAAACAGCAGTCGAGGAGCTGACAGTAAAAATCCAAGACGCCATCGGCACCTGCAGCCAAACCAGCCAGATCCGTAAAACACCAGGCCCAAAACTTCCTCCGGAGATACTACAGCTCATAACTGACAGAAGACTGGCGAGACGCAACTGGCAGAGAAGTTGGGATCCTCAGGACAAGAGGATCTACAACCAAGCCACTACGGAGTTGCGTGATGCCATCCGTCGACAGAAGAACGAGTGCTGGAAGAATTTTCTCGCATCAGCTGATGATGAAGATACGAAGTTCTGGCGGCTCAGCAAAGCGCTGCGTTGCAAGAAGACTCCCGCTCGGGTAATCCACAGCTCGAGCGGCCTACAGTACACGGCTGCAGACAAGGCTGAAGCGATCGCATCGAGTCTAGAACTGCAATGTTCGCCCAACTACGAACAGGCGGACATAGACTTCATCATCAGCACAAACCGCAAAGTTTCCAGAAAACTGCGCGAAAACCAGCACTCGCCAATCGATTACACCACGCCCAGGAAAGTGGAATTCATACTAAAGCATACCAAGCTCCGCAAAGCACCAGGCCCAGACGGGATTTCTGCCGCTGCGCTCAGAGCGCTGCCACCCCGAGCTGTAGTAGCTCTCACTAACATTATCAACGCAATGCTACGTCTGAGACACTTCCCATCCTCTTGGAAGAAAGCCACCGTCATCACCATCCCGAAGCCAGGGAAAGACCACAAGTTCCCGGAAAACCACCGGCCTATCAGCCTGCTCAACCTGCTGGCTAAAGTGGCCGAGAAAGTTATTCTCGAGCAGTTACAGCGTCACACAGTCGACAACAACATACTGCCACCGGAACAGTTTGGGTTCAGGGAGAAGCACTCCACTACATACCAGCTAGTGCGAGTTGTGGAATGCATCACGAGTGGTCTCAACAAAAAGATGGCTACTGGCGGGCTCTTCTTGGACGTAGCAAAAGCGTTCGATAAAGTCTGGCACAAGGGTCTACTGGCAAAGATGATACAGCATAAATATCCACTGTATCTGGTGCAAACCATCGCGTCGTATCTCCAGGGAAGGAAGTTTCGTGTGAAGTTTGATGGAGCCTTTTCATCGGAGAAAACTGCCACAGCTGGCGTGGCGCAAGGATCAGTGATTTCTCCACTGCTATTCAATATCTTCGTCAGCGACATGCCAAAGATGGAGAGCAACACTAGCATGGCACAATTCGCGGACGACACGGCTGTACTCCACCAGAGCCGCAGCACTAAAATCATTACGAGAAGGCTTCAAGAAGCAGTCGAGGCACTCGAGGAATGGTGCACCAAGTGGAGGGTAGCCGTGAACCCGGAGAAAAGCACAGCTATCCTCATCACCAGACGTCGACTTAAACCGTTCGGCACGCTACGAATGTTCGGTCGCCCTGTCCCATGGCGCGACAAAGTTACATACCTTGGAGCAACAATTGATAAGAGGGCTAACTTCCACAGCCACATACAAACCGTAGTGAACAAGGCGAAAACAACAATGTTTAGACTACTGCCTCTTCTTGGGCGCAAGAGCGAGCTCTCACTTGCCAACAAGCTTCGGCTCTACAAGTCAATAATCCGTCCACAGCTGCTGTACGCGGCTACAGCCTGGGGCTGTGCCTCACCACGGCAGAAGAAGAAGCTGCAGATTGTTCAAAACCGGGCACTGCGACTAATCACTGACGCTCCATGGTACGTCACCAACAACGCCATTCACCGCGACTTGGGTATCCCAACGGTTAAAAAGTTCATGCTGGCCCAAGCCACCAAAGAGTTTGGTGTAATGAGTCACCATAGTAATATTCTAGTCCGCCAAGCCGTGGACTACGACGAGCTCGCCCCGGTCAAACACCGTCGGCCAAAACATGTCCTCGTCGACAATTAGAGGACACAGACAAGTTTGAGGCGATCCAGCCATACTGGAAGGACGTTGCAAGTCCATAAAGATATATCTCAACCCCGCTGAAATCGGACAAAGAGAGCCAATGGCTCAAAGTTCCAACAAGTGAAACCAACATGATGAAGGATTTTATAACATTGCTGACATACGTGTTATTCGTTTGTTATTCAGTTTATATATTAAATTTTTTCAATAATGTCTGGTCGTGGTAAAGGTGGTAAAGTTAAGGGAAAGGCAAAGAGTCGTTCGAATCGTGCTGGATTACAATTTCCAGTTGGTCGTATTCATAGATTATTGCGTAAAGGTAATTACGCAGAACGTGTCGGTGCCGGTGCTCCTGTCTATTTGGCGGCCGTTATGGAATATTTAGCCGCTGAAGTACTTGAGCTTGCCGGTAATGCTGCCCGTGACAATAAAAAGACCAGAATAATTCCAAGACATTTACAACTGGCCATCCGTAATGATGAAGAATTGAATAAACTATTGTCTGGTGTTACAATCGCTCAAGGTGGTGTACTGCCAAATATTCAGGCTGTATTGCTGCCAAAGAAGACTGAGAAATCAACATAAATTGTTGTTTCTTAGTAATAAACACAAATCATCGGTCCTTTTCAGGACCACAAAATAAATTTTGAAAAAAAGATATGTATTGAAATGATTGATGCAACAATAGAATTTATTATTAGTTAGTGGAACCTAACGAAATATATCGTTAGCGACAAATAAAAATAATGAGTAGGACATTTAAGAGTATAATATGATGATGGTGAGTGAACAAAATTAGTAGGAAAACAATGAATAGTATCTATTTCTTTTTCTTTCATTCATTCATTCTTTCTTTCTTTTTCTTTCTTTGTTTGTTTGTTATATATTGTGTTGTTGATTAAATATAGATATATTATGAATTAGACTGATTTGTCTTTCTGTCTGTCTGTTTTTTTTTTTTCTTCCTTTTGTTATTCATATTTATCTTGCTTCGGGATCTGCAATTGCAGACTTACTAACCGAAAGGTATAGTAATTTCACAAGTAATTATGAGATTTATAATACATTATGTGTCCACGGAGACATATAAGGAAATAATTATAAGATCTGCAATTGCAGAACTTAATTTCAATGTATTTTATTTCTCCAGTATCATATTAATACAATACCAATAAATTATATTTCATGACTATTATTATTATTACGATCTACAATTGCACAATTCTTTATTTTTAAATCGTGCATTAAGTATTTTTATTATTATTATTGGAATCTGCAATTGCAGAACTTGTCATCTTAGCGATGTTTAATAGTGTGTTAATTATACGATAAATATAGATATTTTATAAGTAATTATGATAATCTGTACTTCTCAAAAGGTATTATTATCTTTGGGATAAACTTATTATCTCTTTGAATAATCCTACTGAGTCTTTCTTATGGGATTTACATAATAATTTGTACTTCTTATATATTATTATTCGGATCTTTAATTTCAGAACAATAGTTTTCCAAAATTTTAGATCTTGGTTGATGTTACAAACAATACATATATTATAGAATTAAAAGAGTCTAGACAACTCATCATTATGACAAACATAAAATTTTACATAGCTTACTTGACTAGATTAATTTTATAGTATTATGTGTATATATTGATGAAATCTGAAAATAGTATAATTATTTCGTGATCTGCAATTGCAGAACACATGTATTATTCATAAATTTTAACTCAAACTTTGTCCCTAATATAAAACTAGCATAATAATTTTTGGGATCTGCAATTACAGAGCTCTTTTTCCCAATCGAAGATACCCATTAATAAACAATTGTAGATATCGATAAGAAAATAGATGAAATTATAAAAATTCTAGAATTACAAATGTGTAGATGAGTCATTATTATTGAGAAAAACATAAACTTTAATGAGAATATGTATTAAGAAGACAGACAGGGGCGGGGGAGAGACATAAACCCAGGCAGACGACCGATTATGATTATCATGGACATTCGCAGCAACTACGATTTTACAGTCTTCATAATTTTGATTTTACCGCGATGTTATTAACAAAAAAAAATTATTTAAATAAAAAATAACTTTGCAATAATAATAAAGAATGACTCAATAATCGATAGCTACTCTCAATTAACGGAGAAATAAATAAAACTAATAATTATAAAATATAACAGTTGCTCCCAGCGCCATCTCTTAGCACTTGTATATACTAACAATAACTCACAGTTGGTAATTAGAACTTCAAACGTCAAATGATTAATCTGATTGTATGAACTGTTTAGAATTGGTGATTTATTTTATTTTAAATATATTAAATTAATATTTTATATAGAATGTCGAGAAAGGTAGGTAACATTATAATCGGTCATACAGTTTATATGTGAAATCTGAAATATTTACTTTTTTTTTTTAGGTTATTATTTCAAAGTTTTTCATTTCAAGTAAGTTATTATGCTTGTGGCTATTTTAAAATATCTGTGTTTTTGTATACATGATTTTAGCTTTGTTTTAGATACATCACTGGCCGACATTTTTCTACATGCAAATTGTTGATTATTTTGACGTTCTATTGTTTTTCAAAGCGCCTAGTTCACTATCCATAAATAATAATTAGGAAATTTTATAGATATTACATATAAATAAATAAATATTATAGTGAAAAGGTATGTCAATTTATTTCATTTATTTATGCATTGTATTTATAATATGATTTCTCCCATTTTTTTCTACAAATCATATGACATTTGTTTTTAATTTTCTCATATTTATATTATTATTATTATTATTATATGCTTAGTAGTTATTACTTTTATATCATAACTTAAATCATTTAAACGATGTCTTATAACATTGCATCTATCAAGTAAGAAATGAAGTAAATTTTATTTTATTTAAACTATATATTTGTTGAAATTATATTATTAACATATTACATAATTGTGTAACGTATTTTATTCACATAGTTATCCTTTATAAAGACATACTATGTTCTACAAATCATTGTAAATGCTATGAATATTTGTGGTAACATAATGAACGAAAGTTTTTACCTTATATTTTGAAATGCAATAAAAGAATTGAAAATATATTACAATTTACATAAACATATATATCTTATTTATATGTATTAATTATTATTTTCTTGATATATACTATATGTAACAAATAAATAACATTTTCATGATGTCACATCACCTACGAATGCATGTATACTCCAGTATTAACTTAAATAAATCACTAAATATTACATATTTTATAAATATACTATTATAAATTATATTTATGAACTACATGCTTATAAATAAATATTATAACATTTATCTATATATTGTTATTAAGGAATAAATTGAATTTCTTTTAGACATGAACGCACGAATACTAACCAAACACACACATACCATTGAGCTCGCAGTCTTTACTATATACCTATTCCGTTCGTTGTGGCGAACAAAATACAAATGTTAAAATACATTTGTTAAATTCTGTGTTTCGTTTTATTTCGAATAACATTATTATTGAAAATGGCTGACGTTGCAACAAGTAGTGTTGAACTGCAATCAAGTCCGAAATCGGCAATTAAAAAAGATAAGAAGAAAATTGATCGTCCAAAGGCCACTCATCCGTCAACAGCTGTTATGGTCAATAACGCAATACAAAATTTAAAGGAACGTGGTGGCTCATCTTTACAGGCGATTAAAAAATATATTTCTGCTACATATAAAGTAGATGGTGAAAAATTTGCTCCGTTCATCAAGAAATATATTAAGGCTAGTGTTGTTTCTGGTGTATTGGTACAAACAAAAGGTAAGGGTGCATCTGGATCATTTAAATTAGCATCGACTGCAGTTACAAAAAAATCTGCATCGTCTACTGCTAAACCCAAGAAAGCAACCGTTTCAAAATCAGCAACAAAATCAAAACCGAAAGCAGAGAAAGAAACTAAATCTGCTGTTACTGTTAAGAAAACAGTAAAATCTGCTAAAACTAAAAAGTCTGCAACTTTAGAGAAGAAGAAATCAGCATCTGCAAAAATTGTTAAACCAAAGTCGCCCTCAAAAGCAAAGAAAACTACTAAAACGCCTACAAAGAAACCCAAATCCCCAAAACCAAAAACAACAAGGCCTAAAATTGCCAAAAAGAAGACATCACCAAAGAAAAAATAAATTTTATACTTTATTTTTTTCTTTACAATCTTAAACGGTCCTTTTCAGGACCATCAATTATTTTATAAATAAAGAATTTTATTCATTATGCTTTAATTAATATAATTTATTCTTACACACACACACACACACACACACGTAATTAATTAAATTATTAATAAACATTTTGAAAAATATCATATTTTCATTATAAAAAAAAAAAAATCTGATTTGACGGCTGGTAACCGAAATGCAAAAATATATCACCTACCGAGACCATATTTTCATCTATGGTTTTAATTCATTTTATTATCAATTAAAATTGATATCTTATTTAGAATTAAAAAAAAAAACACACAAATTTAGTAAAAAAAATAATTAATTAATAATAAAATCAGTAATATATCATTTTTCATTTAATATAAAAATTTCAATTATTTTATATTTATAAATATATATTCATCGTAAACAATGATTGATTTAATTACAATTCTTTAATTGAAAATTAATTAGTGGTTCTGAAAAGAACCGATTTTTGTTTATTGTTCGTCAATAAATGACAAAACAATAGAATTTAAGCACGTTCCCCACGAATACGTCTGGCCAATTGAATGTCCTTTGGCATAATTGTCACACGTTTAGCGTGAATTGCGCATAAATTAGTATCTTCGAATAAACCGACGAGATATGCTTCACTCGCTTCTTGTAAAGCCATTACAGCTGAACTTTGGAAACGTAAATCGGTTTTGAAATCTTGAGCGATTTCACGAACAAGACGTTGAAACGGCAATTTACGAATCAAAAGTTCAGTACTCTTTTGATAACGACGAATTTCACGCAATGCAACAGTGCCAGGCCGGTATCTGTGAGGTTTCTTAACACCTCCTGTAGCAGGAGCACTTTTACGGGCAGCTTTTGTTGCTAATTGTTTACGTGGTGCTTTACCACCAGTCGACTTACGAGCAGTTTGCTTAGTACGCGCCATTATTAACTATTACGTCACAATGTTAACGTGTAACAGAACGCGGTAAAATATTTCGCTCTGCAATATATATAACATGTGCGTTCGTCTACATCGAGCGGGAACGATACTTGTACCGTCATTGGTTTAGAACGTGTCCCCACCATTATATGCGTTGCATGTAGGCTATATATAGTAGAATTATGACGAAAACTTTAACTGTTACGTTGTTCGTTTACACTTTGTCAGTGTTTACTATATACATTTATTAACAATGACTGGTCGTGGCAAAGGTGGTAAGGGATTAGGAAAGGGTGGCGCTAAACGTCATCGTAAAGTTTTACGTGATAACATCCAAGGTATCACTAAACCAGCTATTAGACGTTTAGCCCGTCGTGGCGGTGTGAAACGTATTTCTGGTTTAATTTATGAAGAAACTCGTGGTGTGTTAAAAGTATTCCTAGAAAATGTTATTAGGGATGCTGTAACATACACTGAACATGCCAAGAGGAAAACTGTTACCGCCATGGATGTTGTTTATGCGCTAAAACGTCAAGGTCGTACTTTGTACGGTTTTGGTGGTTAAATGCATATTATTTTACATAGTATGCAAGAAAAACAGGCCCTTTTCAGGGCCACTAGATTTTATTAAAGAAAAGAATTTTTATTATCATGTTTGTTACATACAACAATCTCTTTTAATTATTTCTTATTTTCTAAATGTCCTAATTATTATACTTAATAGATATCTATGTGTCTTAAACAATTCACAAAATTTTATTGATATATAGAATTAAATAAAGAACAGAAACATATTAAATGAATAAATAATAACAATGACGTCTAATCCACTAATACTATTTGTTGTTAACGTAATCAGTGACCAATAACGTCTAATACATACATACTATGTATGCAACGTGCATTACTTCTGCTTAAGGTACCAACCATGCCGCGCACTCATTGCGTCAACAATTTAGATACTACAATGCTAGTCTTCGTTTGTAAATAAAAACATGTAAGTTTAGTAAACTTAAATAGAACATAAAAAGAAAGAATTAAGTATAATATATGTATTAATTATATAAATAAGCATATGTTTGATAAAATTCTTTAATTTAATTAATGTTGTGGCTCTGAAAAGAGCCGATTTTTATTGATAAAAATGTATAAATACATTTTTACTTTGAACTTGTGTATTTGGTAACAGCTTTAGTGCCTTCACTAACAGCGTGTTTTGCAAGTTCACCAGGTAACAGTAGACGGACAGCTGTTTGAATTTCCCGACTAGTGATTGTTGAACGTTTGTTGTAGTGTGCCAAACGGGAAGCTTCAGCAGCAATACGCTCAAATATATCATTTACAAAACTGTTCATAATGCTCATCGCTTTACTAGAAATACCAGTATCGGGATGAACTTGTTTCAGTACTTTGTAAATGTACATTGCGTAACTTTCCTTCCTGCGCCGTTTCTTTTTCTTGTCATCTTTGGATATATTTTTCTGAGCTTTACCCGCCTTCTTAGCGGCTTTTCCACTTGTTTTAGGTGGCATGTTGAATAACAGTCACTAAACAATAGCAAAAGTTTCTAAAAATTGAAACTATTAAAAAACAGGAAGAAACGTCTCAGTTATATATACATAACCCAACCTAACGCCGACCCGCCTCCCGTGGTGCGTATAGGCATCAGCATGGATACGATACACTGAAGTACGGCGTTGTCGTATTGGTTCGGGCAACAGACTGCACACATCTGTACGGCAGAGTGTATATAAGTAAAAATTTCGAAAATTTTATAACATTGCTGACATACGTGTTATTCGTTTGTTATTCAGTTTATATATTAAATTTTTTCAATAATGTCTGGTCGTGGTAAAGGTGGTAAAGTTAAGGGAAAGGCAAAGAGTCGTTCGAATCGTGCTGGATTACAATTTCCAGTTGGTCGTATTCATAGATTATTGCGTAAAGGTAATTACGCAGAACGTGTCGGTGCCGGTGCTCCTGTCTATTTGGCGGCCGTTATGGAATATTTAGCCGCTGAAGTACTTGAGCTTGCCGGTAATGCTGCCCGTGACAATAAAAAGACCAGAATAATTCCAAGACATTTACAACTGGCCATCCGTAATGATGAAGAATTGAATAAACTATTGTCTGGTGTTACAATCGCTCAAGGTGGTGTACTGCCAAATATTCAGGCTGTATTGCTGCCAAAGAAGACTGAGAAATCAACATAAATTGTTGTTTCTTAGTAATAAACACAAATCATCGGTCCTTTTCAGGACCACAAAATAAATTTTGAAAAAAAGATATGTATTGAAATGATTGATGCAACAATAGAATTTATTATTAGTTAGTGGAACCTAACGAAATATATCGTTAGCGACAAATAAAAATAATGAGTAGGACATTTAAGAGTATAATATGATGATGGTGAGTGAACAAAATTAGTAGGAAAACAATGAATAGTATCTATTTCTTTTTCTTTCATTCATTCATTCTTTCTTTCTTTTTCTTTCTTTGTTTGTTTGTTATATATTGTGTTGTTGATTAAATATAGATATATTATGAATTAGACTGATTTGTCTTTCTGTCTGTCTGTTTTTTTTTTTTCTTCCTTTTGTTATTCATATTTATCTTGCTTCGGGATCTGCAATTGCAGACTTACTAACCGAAAGGTATAGTAATTTCACAAGTAATTATGAGATTTATAATACATTATGTGTCCACGGAGACATATAAGGAAATAATTATAAGATCTGCAATTGCAGAACTTAATTTCAATGTATTTTATTTCTCCAGTATCATATTAATACAATACCAATAAATTATATTTCATGACTATTATTATTATTACGATCTACAATTGCACAATTCTTTATTTTTAAATCGTGCATTAAGTATTTTTATTATTATTATTGGAATCTGCAATTGCAGAACTTGTCATCTTAGCGATGTTTAATAGTGTGTTAATTATACGATAAATATAGATATTTTATAAGTAATTATGATAATCTGTACTTCTCAAAAGGTATTATTATCTTTGGGATAAACTTATTATCTCTTTGAATAATCCTACTGAGTCTTTCTTATGGGATTTACATAATAATTTGTACTTCTTATATATTATTATTCGGATCTTTAATTTCAGAACAATAGTTTTCCAAAATTTTAGATCTTGGTTGATGTTACAAACAATACATATATTATAGAATTAAAAGAGTCTAGACAACTCATCATTATGACAAACATAAAATTTTACATAGCTTACTTGACTAGATTAATTTTATAGTATTATGTGTATATATTGATGAAATCTGAAAATAGTATAATTATTTCGTGATCTGCAATTGCAGAACACATGTATTATTCATAAATTTTAACTCAAACTTTGTCCCTAATATAAAACTAGCATAATAATTTTTGGGATCTGCAATTACAGAGCTCTTTTTCCCAATCGAAGATACCCATTAATAAACAATTGTAGATATCGATAAGAAAATAGATGAAATTATAAAAATTCTAGAATTACAAATGTGTAGATGAGTCATTATTATTGAGAAAAACATAAACTTTAATGAGAATATGTATTAAGAAGACAGACAGGGGCGGGGGAGAGACATAAACCCAGGCAGACGACCGATTATGATTATCATGGACATTCGCAGCAACTACGATTTTACAGTCTTCATAATTTTGATTTTACCGCGATGTTATTAACAAAAAAAAATTATTTAAATAAAAAATAACTTTGCAATAATAATAAAGAATGACTCAATAATCGATAGCTACTCTCAATTAACGGAGAAATAAATAAAACTAATAATTATAAAATATAACAGTTGCTCCCAGCGCCATCTCTTAGCACTTGTATATACTAACAATAACTCACAGTTGGTAATTAGAACTTCAAACGTCAAATGATTAATCTGATTGTATGAACTGTTTAGAATTGGTGATTTATTTTATTTTAAATATATTAAATTAATATTTTATATAGAATGTCGAGAAAGGTAGGTAACATTATAATCGGTCATACAGTTTATATGTGAAATCTGAAATATTTACTTTTTTTTTTTAGGTTATTATTTCAAAGTTTTTCATTTCAAGTAAGTTATTATGCTTGTGGCTATTTTAAAATATCTGTGTTTTTGTATACATGATTTTAGCTTTGTTTTAGATACATCACTGGCCGACATTTTTCTACATGCAAATTGTTGATTATTTTGACGTTCTATTGTTTTTCAAAGCGCCTAGTTCACTATCCATAAATAATAATTAGGAAATTTTATAGATATTACATATAAATAAATAAATATTATAGTGAAAAGGTATGTCAATTTATTTCATTTATTTATGCATTGTATTTATAATATGATTTCTCCCATTTTTTTCTACAAATCATATGACATTTGTTTTTAATTTTCTCATATTTATATTATTATTATTATTATTATATGCTTAGTAGTTATTACTTTTATATCATAACTTAAATCATTTAAACGATGTCTTATAACATTGCATCTATCAAGTAAGAAATGAAGTAAATTTTATTTTATTTAAACTATATATTTGTTGAAATTATATTATTAACATATTACATAATTGTGTAACGTATTTTATTCACATAGTTATCCTTTATAAAGACATACTATGTTCTACAAATCATTGTAAATGCTATGAATATTTGTGGTAACATAATGAACGAAAGTTTTTACCTTATATTTTGAAATGCAATAAAAGAATTGAAAATATATTACAATTTACATAAACATATATATCTTATTTATATGTATTAATTATTATTTTCTTGATATATACTATATGTAACAAATAAATAACATTTTCATGATGTCACATCACCTACGAATGCATGTATACTCCAGTATTAACTTAAATAAATCACTAAATATTACATATTTTATAAATATACTATTATAAATTATATTTATGAACTACATGCTTATAAATAAATATTATAACATTTATCTATATATTGTTATTAAGGAATAAATTGAATTTCTTTTAGACATGAACGCACGAATACTAACCAAACACACACATACCATTGAGCTCGCAGTCTTTACTATATACCTATTCCGTTCGTTGTGGCGAACAAAATACAAATGTTAAAATACATTTGTTAAATTCTGTGTTTCGTTTTATTTCGAATAACATTTTTATTGAAAATGGCTGACGTTGCAACAAGTAGTGTTGAACTGCAATCAAGTCCGAAATCGGCAATTAAAAAAGATAAGAAGAAAATTGATCGTCCAAAGGCCACTCATCCGTCAACAGCTGTTATGGTCAATAACGCAATACAAAATTTAAAGGAACGTGGTGGCTCATCTTTACAGGCGATTAAAAAATATATTTCTGCTACATATAAAGTAGATGGTGAAAAATTTGCTCCGTTCATCAAGAAATATATTAAGGCTAGTGTTGTTTCTGGTGTATTGGTACAAACAAAAGGTAAGGGTGCATCTGGATCATTTAAATTAGCATCGACTGCAGTTACAAAAAAATCTGCATCGTCTACTGCTAAACCCAAGAAAGCAACCGTTTCAAAATCAGCAACAAAATCAAAACCGAAAGCAGAGAAAGAAACTAAATCTGCTGTTACTGTTAAGAAAACAGTAAAATCTGCTAAAACTAAAAAGTCTGCAACTTTAGAGAAGAAGAAATCAGCATCTGCAAAAATTGTTAAACCAAAGTCGCCCTCAAAAGCAAAGAAAACTACTAAAACGCCTACAAAGAAACCCAAATCCCCAAAACCAAAAACAACAAGGCCTAAAATTGCCAAAAAGAAGACATCACCAAAGAAAAAATAAATTTTATACTTTATTTTTTTCTTTACAATCTTAAACGGTCCTTTTCAGGACCATCAATTATTTTATAAATAAAGAATTTTATTCATTATGCTTTAATTAATATAATTTATTCTTACACACACACACACACACACACACACACACGTAATTAATTAAATTATTAATAAACATTTTGAAAAATATCATATTTTCATTATAAAAAAAAAAAAATCTGATTTGACGGCTGGTAACCGAAATGCAAAAATATATCACCTACCGAGACCATATTTTCATCTATGGTTTTAATTCATTTTATTATCAATTAAAATTGATATCTTATTTAGAATTAAAAAAAAAAAACACACAAATTTAGTAAAAAAAATAATTAATTAATAATAAAATCAGTAATATATCATTTTTCATTTAATATAAAAATTTCAATTATTTTATATTTATAAATATATATTCATCGTAAACAATGATTGATTTAATTACAATTCTTTAATTGAAAATTAATTAGTGGTTCTGAAAAGAACCGATTTTTGTTTATTGTTCGTCAATAAATGACAAAACAATAGAATTTAAGCACGTTCCCCACGAATACGTCTGGCCAATTGAATGTCCTTTGGCATAATTGTCACACGTTTAGCGTGAATTGCGCATAAATTAGTATCTTCGAATAAACCGACGAGATATGCTTCACTCGCTTCTTGTAAAGCCATTACAGCTGAACTTTGGAAACGTAAATCGGTTTTGAAATCTTGAGCGATTTCACGAACAAGACGTTGAAACGGCAATTTACGAATCAAAAGTTCAGTACTCTTTTGATAACGACGAATTTCACGCAATGCAACAGTGCCAGGCCGGTATCTGTGAGGTTTCTTAACACCTCCTGTAGCAGGAGCACTTTTACGGGCAGCTTTTGTTGCTAATTGTTTACGTGGTGCTTTACCACCAGTCGACTTACGAGCAGTTTGCTTAGTACGCGCCATTATTAACTATTACGTCACAATGTTAACGTGTAACAGAACGCGGTAAAATATTTCGCTCTGCAATATATATAACATGTGCGTTCGTCTACATCGAGCGGGAACGATACTTGTACCGTCATTGGTTTAGAACGTGTCCCCACCATTATATGCGTTGCATGTAGGCTATATATAGTAGAATTATGACGAAAACTTTAACTGTTACGTTGTTCGTTTACACTTTGTCAGTGTTTACTATATACATTTATTAACAATGACTGGTCGTGGCAAAGGTGGTAAGGGATTAGGAAAGGGTGGCGCTAAACGTCATCGTAAAGTTTTACGTGATAACATCCAAGGTATCACTAAACCAGCTATTAGACGTTTAGCCCGTCGTGGCGGTGTGAAACGTATTTCTGGTTTAATTTATGAAGAAACTCGTGGTGTGTTAAAAGTATTCCTAGAAAATGTTATTAGGGATGCTGTAACATACACTGAACATGCCAAGAGGAAAACTGTTACCGCCATGGATGTTGTTTATGCGCTAAAACGTCAAGGTCGTACTTTGTACGGTTTTGGTGGTTAAATGCATATTATTTTACATAGTATGCAAGAAAAACAGGCCCTTTTCAGGGCCACTAGATTTTATTAAAGAAAAGAATTTTTATTATCATGTTTGTTACATACAACAATCTCTTTTAATTATTTCTTATTTTCTAAATGTCCTAATTATTATACTTAATAGATATCTATGTGTCTTAAACAATTCACAAAATTTTATTGATATATAGAATTAAATAAAGAACAGAAACATATTAAATGAATAAATAATAACAATGACGTCTAATCCACTAATACTATTTGTTGTTAACGTAATCAGTGACCAATAACGTCTAATACATACATACTATGTATGCAACGTGCATTACTTCTGCTTAAGGTACCAACCATGCCGCGCACTCATTGCGTCAACAATTTAGATACTACAATGCTAGTCTTCGTTTGTAAATAAAAACATGTAAGTTTAGTAAACTTAAATAGAACATAAAAAGAAAGAATTAAGTATAATATATGTATTAATTATATAAATAAGCATATGTTTGATAAAATTCTTTAATTTAATTAATGTTGTGGCTCTGAAAAGAGCCGATTTTTATTGATAAAAATGTATAAATACATTTTTACTTTGAACTTGTGTATTTGGTAACAGCTTTAGTGCCTTCACTAACAGCGTGTTTTGCAAGTTCACCAGGTAACAGTAGACGGACAGCTGTTTGAATTTCCCGACTAGTGATTGTTGAACGTTTGTTGTAGTGTGCCAAACGGGAAGCTTCAGCAGCAATACGCTCAAATATATCATTTACAAAACTGTTCATAATGCTCATCGCTTTACTAGAAATACCAGTATCGGGATGAACTTGTTTCAGTACTTTGTAAATGTACATTGCGTAACTTTCCTTCCTGCGCCGTTTCTTTTTCTTGTCATCTTTGGATATATTTTTCTGAGCTTTACCCGCCTTCTTAGCGGCTTTTCCACTTGTTTTAGGTGGCATGTTGAATAACAGTCACTAAACAATAGCAAAAGTTTCTAAAAATTGAAACTATTAAAAAACAGGAAGAAACGTCTCAGTTATATATACATAACCCAACCTAACGCCGACCCGCCTCCCGTGGTGCGTATAGGCATCAGCATGGATACGATACACTGAAGTACGGCGTTGTCGTATTGGTTCGGGCAACAGACTGCACACATCTGTACGGCAGAGTGTATATAAGTAAAAATTTCGAAAATTTTATAACATTCACGAGAAATTAAATGAACTCGAAGAGCTGTGTCATAGGCTCCGGGCCGACATAGTGTTGGTGCAGGAAACGTTCCTAAAGCCACACCACAACACGCGCAGTCTTCGGAACTACACGACGCACCGCCAAGACCGTGATGGAAACGGTGGCGGCACCGCTGTTTTTGTCCGGAGGACGCTCGAACACTCGGGCGTTGATTCTCCAGGACTAATTAACTTGGAAACTTGCGGTGTGGTCGTGAACACCGAAAGGCTGGGCCCCGTTCGCGTGGTCAGCTGCTACAACTCGCCATCGAAACCACTAGAGCCAGATGACATTCGGGCCATCCTCAACGAGGACAACCTGCCGGTCATCTTGGCTGGTGATTTCAATGCCAAACATCCGGCATGGCAGAGTAGAGTAACTAATGGGCGGGGCAGATCCCTGCTCAGAGTAGCTACTCAGCAGCAGCTTGATGTTGTCGGTCCGGACGAACCAACATATTATGACGCTAGGGGTTACGCCCCTGATATTCTCGACATCGCCGTGCTTCGGAGCGTTAACTGTAACTATACGTTAGAGACAGTTAACGATCTGTCATCGGACCACAACCCCATAGTGCTAGACCTGGAGCTTGGTGCGTGTAGCATCAACCAGCCAAACACAAGCCGCAAGGTTGACTGGCAGCTGTTCACCGATGTGCTGGCAAGAGACCTAGGTTCAATACCAGCCATCATTACGGTGCAACAGCTTGAAGCTGCAGTTGATCATCTTACAAAAAAGATTCAACAAGCCATCACCACCTGTAGCCAGACCATCCCTAACAGGACGGCTCCAGGTCCAAAACTACCCCCTGAAATTCTACGTCTCATCGTGGAACGTAGGCTAGCTCGGCGAAACTGGCAGCGGAGTTGGGATCCTCAAGATAAGAGGATCTACAACCGAGCTACCACTGAGTTGCGAGACGCGATCCGTCAACATCGTAACGAGTGCTGGAAAAAATGCCTGGCATCAGCTGATGATGAAGACACCAAGTTCTGGCGTCTCAGCAAAGCGCTGCGTTACAAAAAGGCACCAGCCCGAGTGATTCACAGCACTGGAGGTCTGCAATATACGGCTTCAGGCAAAGCCGAAGCTATTGCAGAGAGCCTCGAGCGCCAATGTTCGCCGAACTACGAACATGCTGATCTTGACTTCATCATCAGCACAAATCGTAAAGTTGCCAGGAAAATGCGAGAAACCCAGCACTCGCCGATAAAATTTACCACGGCCAAGAAAGTTGCACACTTGCTGCAGCAGACTAAAATCCGCAAAGCGCCTGGCCCTGACGGGATTCCAGGCGCTGCGCTTAGAGCTCTGCCACCCAGAGCTGTTGTCGCACTGACAAACATAATCAATGCTACACTACGTCTGAGACACTTTCCATCTTCTTGGAAACAAGCCACTGTTATCACCATCCCGAAGCCAGGCAAAGATGCCAAGTTTCCGGAGAATCACAGACCAATCAGCCTGTTGAACCTGCTGGCCAAAGTGGCCGAGAAGGTTCTTCATGAGCTGCTTCTGCAGCACACGGTCGACAACAATATAATTCCTCCGGAACAGTTCGGCTTTAGGGATAAGCATTCCACCACGCACCAACTAGTGCGAGTCGTGGAATATGCTACGAGTGGGCTCAACAAGAAGATGGCCACCGGTGGCGTGTTCTTGGACGTAGCCAAAGCGTTTGATAAAGTGTGGCACAGAGGGCTTCTAGCCAAGCTGCTGCAGCACAAGTACCCTCTGTACTTGGTGCAACTTATCGAATCATACCTCAGTCGGAGGAAGTTTCGGGTTAGGTTCGACGGAGCGCTCTCCAACGAAAAAACAGCGACAGCGGGCGTAGCGCAAGGTTCGGTGATCTCACCACTCCTCTTCAACATCTTCGTCAGTGACATGCCGAAGATGGAGGACAACACTAGCCTTGCGCAATACGCAGATGATACGGCCTTGCTTAGCCAGAGCCACAGCCCGAAACTTGTGACAAAGCGACTCCAACAAGCAGTCAATGCTGTGGAGCGCTGGTGCATCAAGTGGAGGGTAGCTGTGAATCCGGACAAGAGCACTGCCATCCTCATCACCAGGAGGCGGCGCAAACCGCATGGCAGTCTAGTGATGTTTGGGCGTCCGATACCCTGGCGCGACAAGGTGACGTACCTTGGAGCAATCATAGACAAACGGGCTAATTTCCATAGCCACATTCAATCTGCCGTGCAGAAAGCGAAGCGAACCATGATGCAGCTGTTGCCGCTGATCGGACGAAAGAGCGAACTATCGCTCGCTAATAAGTTGAGGGTCTACAAGACCATCATCAGACCTCAACTGCTGTACGCGGCACCAGCATGGGGCTGCGCTACTCCACGGCAGGTGAAAAAGCTTCAGGTTTTTCAAAACCGAGCCCTGAGGGTAATAACCAACGCTCCTTGGTACGTCCGCAACGCCACGATTCACCGCGACTTAAAGGTCACAACAATCCGTGAATTCATGCTCACACAAGCCACCAAAGTATTTGGTGGTATGAGTGTGCATGAAAACATTCTCGTACGACAGTCAGTCGACTACGACGAGATGGCACAGTACAGGGTTCGGCGCCCGAAACATTTTCTCAGTGACACATAGAGAAATTATCACCACTGACTGCCATCCGGATTAAACCGGAAGGGCTATAGCAACCCGTATCATAAACAATTAAACAATGAATTCGGAACAAGGGAGCCAATGGCTCAAACTCCAATAAACGAAACCACATGTAGTAGTTTTATAACATTGCTGACATACGTGTTATTCGTTTGTTATTCAGTTTATATATTAAATTTTTTCAATAATGTCTGGTCGTGGTAAAGGTGGTAAAGTTAAGGGAAAGGCAAAGAGTCGTTCGAATCGTGCTGGATTACAATTTCCAGTTGGTCGTATTCATAGATTATTGCGTAAAGGTAATTACGCAGAACGTGTCGGTGCCGGTGCTCCTGTCTATTTGGCGGCCGTTATGGAATATTTAGCCGCTGAAGTACTTGAGCTTGCCGGTAATGCTGCCCGTGACAATAAAAAGACCAGAATAATTCCAAGACATTTACAACTGGCCATCCGTAATGATGAAGAATTGAATAAACTATTGTCTGGTGTTACAATCGCTCAAGGTGGTGTACTGCCAAATATTCAGGCTGTATTGCTGCCAAAGAAGACTGAGAAATCAACATAAATTGTTGTTTCTTAGTAATAAACACAAATCATCGGTCCTTTTCAGGACCACAAAATAAATTTTGAAAAAAAGATATGTATTGAAATGATTGATGCAACAATAGAATTTATTATTAGTTAGTGGAACCTAACGAAATATATCGTTAGCGACAAATAAAAATAATGAGTAGGACATTTAAGAGTATAATATGATGATGGTGAGTGAACAAAATTAGTAGGAAAACAATGAATAGTATCTATTTCTTTTTCTTTCATTCATTCATTCTTTCTTTCTTTTTCTTTCTTTGTTTGTTTGTTATATATTGTGTTGTTGATTAAATATAGATATATTATGAATTAGACTGATTTGTCTTTCTGTCTGTCTGTTTTTTTTTTTTCTTCCTTTTGTTATTCATATTTATCTTGCTTCGGGATCTGCAATTGCAGACTTACTAACCGAAAGGTATAGTAATTTCACAAGTAATTATGAGATTTATAATACATTATGTGTCCACGGAGACATATAAGGAAATAATTATAAGATCTGCAATTGCAGAACTTAATTTCAATGTATTTTATTTCTCCAGTATCATATTAATACAATACCAATAAATTATATTTCATGACTATTATTATTATTACGATCTACAATTGCACAATTCTTTATTTTTAAATCGTGCATTAAGTATTTTTATTATTATTATTGGAATCTGCAATTGCAGAACTTGTCATCTTAGCGATGTTTAATAGTGTGTTAATTATACGATAAATATAGATATTTTATAAGTAATTATGATAATCTGTACTTCTCAAAAGGTATTATTATCTTTGGGATAAACTTATTATCTCTTTGAATAATCCTACTGAGTCTTTCTTATGGGATTTACATAATAATTTGTACTTCTTATATATTATTATTCGGATCTTTAATTTCAGAACAATAGTTTTCCAAAATTTTAGATCTTGGTTGATGTTACAAACAATACATATATTATAGAATTAAAAGAGTCTAGACAACTCATCATTATGACAAACATAAAATTTTACATAGCTTACTTGACTAGATTAATTTTATAGTATTATGTGTATATATTGATGAAATCTGAAAATAGTATAATTATTTCGTGATCTGCAATTGCAGAACACATGTATTATTCATAAATTTTAACTCAAACTTTGTCCCTAATATAAAACTAGCATAATAATTTTTGGGATCTGCAATTACAGAGCTCTTTTTCCCAATCGAAGATACCCATTAATAAACAATTGTAGATATCGATAAGAAAATAGATGAAATTATAAAAATTCTAGAATTACAAATGTGTAGATGAGTCATTATTATTGAGAAAAACATAAACTTTAATGAGAATATGTATTAAGAAGACAGACAGGGGCGGGGGAGAGACATAAACCCAGGCAGACGACCGATTATGATTATCATGGACATTCGCAGCAACTACGATTTTACAGTTTTCATAATTTTTATTTTACCGCGATGTTATTAACAAAAAAAAATTATTTAAATAAAAAATAACTTTGCAATAATAAAGAATGACTCAATAATCGATAGCTACTCTCAATTAACGGAGAAATAAATAAAACTAATAATTATAAAATATAACAGTTGCTCCCAGCGCCATCTCTTAGCACTTGTATATACTAACAATAACTCACAGTTGGTAATTAGAACTTCAAACGTCAAAAGATTAATCTGATTGTATGAACTGTTGAGAATTGGTGATTTATTTTATTTTAAATATATTAAATTAATATTTTATATAGAATGTCGAGAAAGGTAGGTAACATTACAATCGGTCAAACAGTTTATATGTGAAATCTGAAATATTTACTTTTTTTTTTTAGGTTATTATTTCAAAGTTTTTCATTTCAAGTAAGTTATTATGCTTGTGGCTATTTTAAAATATCCGTGTTTTTGTATACATGATTTTAGCTTTGTTTTAGATACATCACTGGCCGACATTTTTCTACATGCAAATTGTTGATTATTTTGACGTTCTATTGTTTTTCAAAGCGCCTAGTTCACTATCCATAAATAATAATTAGGAAATTTTATAGATATTACATATAAATAAATAAATATTATAGTGAAAAGGTATGTCAATTTATTTCATTTATTTATGCATTGTATTTATAATATGATTTCTCCCATTTTTTTCTACAAATCATATGACATTTTTATTTAATTCTCATATATTTATATTATTATTATTATATGCTTTGTAGTTATAACTTTTATATCATAACTTAAATCATTTAAACGATGTCTTATAACATTGCATCTATCAAGTAAGAAATGAAGTAAATTTTATTTTATTTAAACTATATATTTGTTGAAAATATATTATTAACATATTACATAATTGTATTACGTTATTTATTCAAATAGTTATCCTTTATAAATATATACTAGGTTCTACAAATCATTGTAAATGCTATGAATATTTGTGGTAACATAATGAACGAAAGTTTTTACCTTATATTTTGAAAAACAAAAAAAGAATTGAAAATATATTACAATTTACATAAACATATGTATCTTGTTTATATGTATTAATTATTATTTTCTTGATATATACTATATGTAACAAATAAATAACATTTTCATGATGTCACATCACCTACGAATGCATGTATACTCCAGTATTAACTTAAATAAATCACTAAATATTACATATTTTATAAATATACTATTATAAATTATATTTATGAACTACATGCTTATAAATAAATATTATAACATTTATCTATATATTGTTATTAAGGAATAAATTGAATTTCTTTTCGACATGAACGCACGAATACTAACCAAACACACACATACCATTGAGCACGCAGTCTTTACTATATCCCTATTCCGTTCGTTGTGGCGAACAAAATACAAATGTTAACAAACTTGTTAAATTCTGTGTTTCGTTTTATTTCGAATAACATTATTATTGAAAATGGCTGACGTTGCAACAAGTAGTGTTGAACCGCAATCAAGTCCGAAATCGGCAATTAAAAAAGATAAGAAGAAAATTGATCGTCCAAAGGCCACTCATCCGTCAACAGCTGTTATGGTCAATAACGCAATACAAAATTTAAAGGAACGTGGTGGCTCATCTTTACAGGCGATTAAAAAATATATTTCTGCTACATATAAAGTTGATGGTGAAAAATTTGCTCCGTTCATCAAGAAATATATTAAGGCTAGTGTTGTTTCTGGTGTATTGGTACAAACAAAAGGTAAAGGTGCATCTGGATCATTTAAATTAGCATCGACTGCAGTTACAAAAAAATCTGCATCGTCTACTGCTAAACCCAAGAAAGCAACCGTTTCAAAATCAGCAACAAAATCAAAACCGAAAGCAGAGAAAGATACTAAATCTGCTGTGACTGTTAAGAAAACAGTAAAATCTGCTAAAACTAAAAAGTCTGCAACTTTAGAGAAGAAGAAATCGGCATCTGCAAAAATTGTTAAACCAAAGTCGCCCTCAAAAGCAAAGAAAACTACTAAAACGCCTACAAAGAAACCCAAATCCCCAAAACCAAAAACAACAAGGCCTAAAATTGCCAAAAAGAAGACATCACCAAAGAAAAAATAAATTTTTTAATTTATTTTTTTCTTTACAATCTTAAACGGTCCTTTTCAGGACCATCAATTATTTTATAAATAAAGAATTTTATTCATTATGCTTTAATTAATATAATTTATTCATACACACACACACACGTAATTAATTAAATTATTAATAAACATTTTGAAAAATACCATATTTTCATTATTAAAAATCTAATTTGACGGCTGGTAACCGCAATGCAAAAATATATCACCTACCGAGATCATATTTTCATCTATGGTTTTAATACATTTTATTATCAATTAAAATTGATATCTTATTTAGAATTTAAAAAAAAAAAAACACAAATTTAGTAAAAAAAAAATAATTCTTTAATAATAAAATCAGTAATATATCATTTTTCATTTAATATAAAAATTTCAATTATTTTATACTTATAAATATATATTCATCGTAAACAATGATTGATTTAATTACAATTCTTTAATTGAAAATTAATTAGTGGTTCTGAAAAGAACCGATTTTGTTTATTGTTCGTCAATAAATGACAAAACAATAGAATTTAAGCACGTTCCCCACGAATACGTCTGGCCAATTGAATGTCCTTTGGCATAATTGTCACACGTTTAGCGTGAATTGCGCATAAATTAGTATCTTCGAATAAGCCGACGAGATATGCTTCACTCGCTTCTTGTAAAGCCATTACAGCTGAACTTTGGAAACGTAAATCGGTTTTGAAATCTTGAGCGATTTCACGTACAAGACGTTGAAACGGCAATTTACGAATCAAAAGTTCAGTACTCTTTTGATAACGACGAATTTCACGCAATGCAACAGTGCCAGGCCGGTATCTGTGAGGTTTCTTAACACCTCCTGTAGCAGGAGCACTTTTACGGGCAGCTTTTGTTGCTAATTGTTTACGTGGTGCTTTACCACCAGTCGACTTACGAGCAGTTTGCTTAGTACGCGCCATTATTAACTATTACGTCACAACAAAAAATGTTAACGTGTAACAGAACGCGGTAAAATTTCTCGCTCAGCAATATATATAACATGTGTGTCCGACTACATCGAGCGGGAACGATACTAGTACCGTCATTGGTTTAGAACTTGTCCCCACCATTATATGCGTTGCATGTAGGCTATATATAGTAGATTTATTCGTTGAAAATTTTAACTGTTACGTTGTTTGTTTACACTTTATCAGTGTTTTACCAATACATTTATTAAAAATGACTGGTCGTGGCAAAGGTGGTAAGGGATTAGGAAAGGGTGGCGCTAAACGTCATCGTAAAGTTTTACGTGATAACATCCAAGGTATCACTAAACCAGCTATTAGACGTTTAGCCCGTCGTGGCGGTGTGAAACGTATTTCTGGTTTAATTTATGAAGAGACTCGTGGTGTGTTAAAAGTATTCCTAGAAAATGTTATTAGGGATGCTGTAACATACACTGAACATGCAAAGAGGAAAACTGTTACTGCCATGGATGTTGTTTATGCGCTAAAACGTCAAGGTCGTACTTTGTACGGTTTTGGTGGTTAAATGCATATTATTTTATATAGTATGCAAGAAAAACAGGCCCTTTTCAGGGCCACTAGATTTTATTAAAGAAAAGAATTTTTAATATCATGTTTGTTACATACAACAATCTCTTTTAATTATTTCTTATTTTCTAAATTTCCTAATTATTATATTATAATTATATTTAATAAATATCTTTTAAACTTTACAAACTGTGTGTATTAAGCAAAATAAAACTAGAATTAGATAAAGAATAGAAAGTGTAATATAATTAACATGTTAAATGAATAAATAATAACAATGACGTCTAATCCACTAATACTATTTGTTGTTGACGCAATGAGTGACCAATAACGTCTAATACATACATACTATGTATGCAACGTGCATTACATCTGCTTAAGGTACCAACCATGCCGCGCACTCATTGCGTCAACAATTAAGATACTACAATGCTAGTCTTAGTTTGTAAATAAAAACATGTAAGTTTAGTAAATTTATAACATAATAAGAAGAAAGAATTAAGTATAATATATGTATTAATTATATAATTAAGCATATGTTTGATAAAATTCTTTAATTTAATTAATGTTGTGGCTCTGAAAAGAGCCGATTTTTATTGATAAAAATGTATAAATACATTTTTACTTTGAACTTGTATATTTGGTAACAGCTTTAGTGCCTTCACTAACAGCGTGTTTTGCAAGTTCACCAGGTAACAATAGACGGACAGCTGTTTGAATTTCCCGACTAGTGATTGTTGAACGTTTGTTGTAGTGTGCCAAACGGGATGCTTCAGCAGCAATACGCTCAAATATATCATTTACAAAACTGTTCATAATGCTCATCGCTTTACTAGAAATACCAGTATCGGGATGAACTTGTTTCAGTACTTTGTAAATGTACATTGCGTAACTTTCCTTCCTGCGCCGTTTCTTTTTCTTGTCATCTTTGGATATATTTTTCTGAGCTTTACCAGCCTTCTTAGCGGCTTTTCCACTTGTTTTAGGTGGCATGTTGAATAACAGTCACTAAACAATAGCAAAAGTTTCTAAAAATTGAAACTATTAAAAAACAGATCGTTGATCGTTGATCTGAGCGGGCCGTGAGAGTACCGGGCCTTGGGCCCTCACCTCTCTTATCGGATGTTATATCCGGACTTTTATGTTTTTATTTGAGTGCACTTTTGTGCCGCCTTCTTGGCGCGGAGTTTATATTTGAGCTAGGACTAGCTTCGGACGTTTGTGGCGGAGTACATCGTTTTCGTTGTACTCCGCAAGCCTTTTGACTCCTCTGTTGGGATGGTCGGGTAGTCCGCCGAAGAACTTTGTAGCTCTTTTCAGAGCGAATTCTTTAATTGTCTCCATTTTTAGATCCGTGTGCAACTGATCGTTGCGCACGAACCATGGAGCGTTTGTTGCCATTCTCATGACTTTGTTCTGCACAACCTGCAGCCTTTTGACGTGAGATTTGGCTGCGTAACCCCATATGGAAATTCCATATGTGATTGCTGGCCGAATGATGGTTGTGTAGATAGTCATTTTGTTTTTTAATGACAAATGGCTTTGTCTGTTGATGAGAGGGTACAGGGAGCCCATCAGAGCGTTTGCATTGTTGCAGTTGCTGCTGATGTGCGGTTCCCACGTTAATCCTTTGTCTAAAAGGAGGCCTAGATATTTGTTTTTCCGGCGCCAAGGGATGTTGTTCCCGAACATCACAACGTCGCCTACAGGGGATATCTTACGCTTTGTGAAGAGTACTGCGCTACTCTTCTCAGCGTTCACCTTGATTCTCCACTTAGAGAACCAGTTCTCCAGCTCGTCCACAGCTTGCTGCAGTCTGCCTGTTATGACACCAGCGTTCCTGGACTTGTACAGCACTGCTGTGTCGTCCGCGTACTGGGCTAGTGTTGTGCCTGCTGTCAGTGACGGCATGTCACTGCAGAACACATTAAATAGAAGTGGAGAAAGCAGGGACCCCTGCGGCAAGCCGGCTGTGATTATTCTGGCCGAGGATCTGGCCTCGTTTATTTTGACAAAGAATGTCCGTTTGGACAAATATGAACTGATGAGCTGCACCAGTGCGTGACTGATGTTTGCAGTCATCAGTTTGTATAGTAGCCCTTGATGCCAGATCTTATCAAACGCCTTTGCTACATCGAGAAAGACTGCTCCTGTAGCTTGGCGCTGATTGAACCCTTCAGTGATGTACTCAACAACACGTAAAAGCTGATGCTCTGTTGAGTGCTTTTGCCTGAATCCGTGTTGGTGATCTGGAATCAAGGCTTTTGTCTCCTCTTGGAGGCGTGTGAGAATGACCCTCTCCAGTACTTTGCCCATGGTACAGAGCAGACTGATGGGCCGGTAATTTTGCGGAAAAGTGGGGTCTTTTCCAGGTTTGCGGATCACGCAAATGTCAGCTATTTTCCACTCTTTTGGAAAATATCTGAGTCGTAGAGCTGCGTTAACAATGTTAGTCAGCGCTACTATTCCCTTGCGAGGCAAGAGACTTAGCGCTTTATTTGTAACACCATCATGCCCTGGTGCTTTCTTTTTATTTAAAACACGCAAGATGTCCCAGATTTCTCTCGGGCTTGCGTGTTTTATAGGACTTGATGGTTCTATCTTTATTTTATTTTTCACGTCTCTGTTGAGACGACCGATAAAGCTAATATCACAGTGCTCGTAGTTCGGCGAGCACTGTTTTTCTAGGCTGTCAGCCATTGCTTCAGCTTTATCTGAATTTGTAAAGACAATGCCTTGTTCGCCATGGATTGGCGGCATTTTTGTTTTGTCTTTACGCAGCGCTTTAGCCATTCTCCAGAGTGACTGGTCTCTGGAGTTTAGCTCTGCTAAGCGGTCGTCCCATTTTTGAGACTTGAATTCTCGCAGCCGATTTTTAACTTCAGCTGCGAGACGGTTAGCTTCAGCACGATCCGCTGGCCTGCAATGTCTTTGCCAGCGGCGTCTGATTCGATTTTTTTCGGATATTAAATGTTTTATATCAGTAGGAAGGTCGGAGACAGGATTATTTGTATCCATGTACCTTGTCCTACTGATATTTGCGGTAGCTTGCGTTATTGATTCTGTCAGATTTGAAACAGCTTCATCAATATGATGCGCTGTTTCGATGACAGGTAGCGGGCCGATTAGTTTCTCTAGCTCGTCGCTGAACTGCTCCCAGCGAACAGTTGTGACTGCCCGTTTTTCCGTCTCTGGCTGGCCTTCACCAAGGTCCAAGAGCACAGGAATATGGTCAGAGTCAAGTTCGTTGACTGCTACTATGTTGTGTGTTGCGTTGATGTCTCGCAACACAGCAATGTCGAGCACATCACTTCTTCCCCCATCATGAGGGAAGAATGTGTGTTCATCAGGTCCAACAACAGCAATGCCGTTAGCCTGAGTGTAGCTAGTCAACTTGCGACCGTTTGGATTTACTAATCGGCTGTTCCACGCTGGACTTTTAGAGTTCATGTCTCCAGCTATTATGACTGAACCCGGTTGCTCCAGGAGAGCGTCAAGATCCTCTGTCAGCAAGCGTGCTGGAGGATTGTAAATAGAGACAACGCGTAAGGACTCTGTCCACGTTGTCTTTAAAGAGATTGTCACAGCCTCTGCATGTTGCAGCTCAGGCGTGATAACCTCGTGGTGATCTATCGTGTTTTTGATAAAGATCGCAACACCGCCGCCTCGAGCGCCTGTGCGATCTTTTCTGTACAGATCAAATCCGCAGATTTTTGGGTTGTTGGATGGACGAAGATATGTTTCGTTCACCAACATGATGTCCACCTTGTTGGAAAAAATAAACTCTTCCAAGCTATCTCGCTTGTAGAGTAGACTATTCGCGTTCCAGAACGCGATTCTGAGATGTGTTGGCACTCTACGTACTCTAACCATGGTTGAACATGCTGAGGACGTGAGGCAGTGCTTTCGCTAGTACAACTAGCAAGTCCATTGCTGAGTTAGCATTCGCTAACTCAGCTAGAATCGGTTTGATGTTATTAAACATACTGTTAAGTTTTGGTAGGCTTATTAAGTTAAGCCAGTTGTCTGATGAAGCAGAGGATCCTGCTGAGGCGGGTGATGCTGCTTGAGCTGATGTGCCGGGCACATCATGAGCCGCTTCTGCCGCTGTGGCAGCTGAAGCATGGCTAGCGGATGGTGCGGATGTTGCATCAGCGTATGAAACACCCTTTCTCACTTGTTGGTGAGGAATGTTTCTCCGCTGAGAAGTTACCGGCTGGTTTGGCTTTTTGAGTGCTTTTTTAAGCACCTCGCAGCCTTTATAATTTGCTGTGTGATTCAGCCCGCAGTTGCAACAGAGAGGATCTCCCTGCTGCTTGGTGGGACAGTCTTTGATGTTGTGTTCGTCACCACATCTTACACAACGTTTTTTCGCATTGCAGCCGTTGCTAGTATGGCCAACTCGTTGGCAATTATGGCATTGGCTGATGCTGCCTTGTGGACGTTTGGATTCCACACTAATCTTCAAGTACATGAAGCACTTGAGATTGTAAATCTCTTTGTTCGCTGCATCTCTTGTCAGGCGGACATGTACAAGAGGCAGCGGTTTCTTGACTCGCTCTGCTGGGGCAGCATGCGAGTCTGTTGATTTTACATACCGCATCATGCGGTGAACTGAGACTGGATTGAAGTTGAGACTTTCCAGTTCAGTTTTTATATCGGATTCGGATATTGTTTCCGGAATTCCGCGCAAGACAACCTGCAAGAGCTTGTCTTCTTGTAACTGGTACGTGTGGAATTGCAAGTTCGCAGCACGCAACAGAGTGGTGGTCGCACGAAAATCAGCAGCTGACTTTACGTGCAACCTGATACCGTCTTTGGTGTTGACGGTTTTTTTAATACTAACACCACTCTCAGTTAGAGCCTTTGTTAGGTTTGCGTACCCGTCCTTCGTGTGTAGCACGATTGGCGGGATACGCTTTTCAGAAGCGGAGTCAGTTGCTGGGGACTCAGCACTTAGATGTGTCACATCCATGTTATGTTCATCTTCAACTGTCTCCAGTGAAGCGAACATATTAGACGTCTCTGTTTGAGACTGTTCAATGGGTTTGAACTTCTTGCTCTTTTGAGCTGGCTCAAACCCATTAGAGTCTGACGTATCAGGCTCAGAGCAGCGAACTGCTTTTTTTGACGAACTACTGTTCGTCGTTTCAGTTGTGACAGTTGAACTGCCGCTCGCAGTTTCAGCTGTTGCTTTTTTGGTGGACGTGCCACCATTCTTAGTTTTCACAGAACTGTCCTTGGCAGTTCGTTGTGTGATAGAAGATCCTAGTTCTTTTTCAAGAAGTTTTATCTTCTTGGCTTGCAAAGCAAGGATTTCATTATTGGTTTTGTTTGAAAAACCAGGTTTTTGCTTTAGAGCAATGATTTTTGATGAAAGTTCATCAAGCTTAAATTGCACAGAAGTCATTCTGTGCAACGTAGTGCGTTCAAAATTAAAATATGTTGTGCTACACGTTGTACCCCTGTGAAGAGGGCTCGATAGTGACTCCCGGAGGTTGCACTATCCCTTTGACAACGTTGCGATATAACAATTCAATAAATTACAACGTGTGCAGAGGCGCTATGCGTACAACACGAGGCGTCTTGAAAAAGACGGAGAGAAGCTTATCAGAATGCCGTTTGGCTTACTGGGTTACTCAAACTG
The DNA here is from genome assembly GCA_963942605.1 of Poecilus cupreus. Lineage (NCBI taxonomy): Eukaryota > Metazoa > Arthropoda > Insecta > Coleoptera > Carabidae > Poecilus > Poecilus cupreus. The sequence goes on along the minus strand of OZ012713.1, from coordinate 24,153,564 downwards.
TAAACCAGTTCAGAGGCCCAGGTAAGTCAGGTAGCGGGTACTCAGCGGGATGTTACTCGTCTGACGAGCAGAGAGCAACTATTTTATTCTATTAAAAAACAGGAAGAAACGTGTCAGTTATATATACATAACCCAACCTAACTAGGGGCCCGCCTCCCGTTGTGCGTATAGGCATCCTGCATGGATACGATACACTGAAGTACGGCGTTGTCGTATTGGTTAGTCGTGCGGGTCCGGGCAACAGACTGCACACATCTGTACGGCAGAGTGTATATAAGTGAAAATTTGGAAAATTTTTCTTACATCGCTGACATACGTGTTATTCGTTTGTTATTCAGTTTATATATTAAATTTTTTCAATAATGTCTGGTCGTGGTAAAGGTGGTAAAGTTAAGGGAAAGGCAAAGAGTCGTTCGAATCGTGCTGGATTACAATTTCCAGTTGGTCGTATTCATAGATTATTGCGTAAAGGTAATTACGCAGAACGTGTCGGTGCCGGTGCTCCTGTCTATTTGGCGGCCGTTATGGAATATTTAGCCGCTGAAGTACTTGAGCTTGCCGGTAATGCTGCACGTGACAATAAAAAGACTAGAATAATTCCAAGACATTTACAACTGGCCATCCGTAATGATGAAGAATTGAATAAACTATTGTCTGGTGTTACAATCGCTCAAGGTGGTGTACTGCCAAATATTCAGGCTGTATTGCTGCCAAAGAAGACTGAGAAATCAACATAAATTGTTGTTTCTTAGTAATAAACACAAATCATCGGTCCTTTTCAGGACCACAAAATAAATTTTGAAAAAAAGATATGTATTGAAATGATTGATGCAACAATAGAATTTATTATTAGTTAGTGGAACCTAACGAAATATATCGTTAGCGACAAATAAAAATAATGAGTAGGACATTTAAGAGTATAATATGATGATGGTGAGTGAACAAAATTAGTAGGAAAACAATGAATAGTATCTATTTCTTTTTCTTTCATTCATTCATTCTTTCTTTCTTTCTTTTTCTTTCTTTGTTTGTTTGTTATATATTGTGTTGTTGTTTAAATATAGATATATTATGAATTAGACTGATTTGTCTTTCTGTCTGTCTGTTTTTTTTTTCTTCCTTTTGTTATTCATATTTATCTTGCTTCGGGATCTGCAATTGCAGACTTACTAACCGAAAGGTATAGTAATTTCACAAGTAATTATGAGATTTATAATACATTATGTGTCCACGGAGACATATAAGGAAATAATTATAAGATCTGCAATTGCAGAACTTAATTTCAATGTATTTTATTTCTCCAGTATCATATTAATACAATACCAATAAATTATATTTCATGACTATTATTATTATTACGATCTACAATTGCACAATTCTTTATTTTTAAATCGTGCATTAAGTATTTTTATTATTATTATTATTGGAATCTGCAATTGCAGAACTTGTCATCTTAGCGATGTTTAATAGTGTGTTAATTATACGATAAATATAGATATTTTATAAGTAATTATGATAATCTGTACTTCTCAAAAGGTATTATTATCTTTGGGCTAAACTTATTATCTCTTTCAATAATCCTACTGAGTCTTTCTTGTGGGATTTACATAATAATTTGTACTTCTTAAATATTATTATTCGGATCTTTAATTTCAGAACAATAGTTTTCCAAAATTTTAGATCTTGGTTGATGTTACAAACAATACATATATTATAGAATTAAAAGTGTCTAGACAACTCATCATTATGACAAACATAAAATTTTACATAGCTTACTTGACCAGATTAATTTTATAGTAATATGTGTATATATTGATGAAATCTGTAAATAGTATAATTATTTCGTGATCTGCAATTGCAGAACACATGTATTATTCATAAATTTTAACTCAAACTTTGTCCCTAATATAAAACTTGCATTATAATTTTTGGGATCTGCAATTACAGAGCTCTTTTACCCAATCGAAGATACCCATTAATAAACAATTGTAGATATCGATAAGAAAATAGATGAAATTATTATTGAGAAAAACATAAACTTTAATGAGAATATGTATTAAGAAGACAGATAGGGGCGGGGGAGAGACATAAACCCAAGCAGACGACCGATTATGAATATCATGGACATTCGCAGCAACTACGATTTTACAGTTTTCATAATTTTTATTTTACCGCGATGTTATTAACAAAAAAAAATTATTTAAATAAAAAATAACTTTGCAATAATAAAGAATGACTCAATAATCGATAGCTACTTTCAATTAACGGAGAAATAAATAAAACTAATAATTATAAAATATAACAGTTGCTCCCAGCGCCATCTCTTAGCACTTGTATATACTAACAATAACTCACAGTTGGTAATTAGAACTTCAAACGTCAAAAGATTAATCTGATTGTATGAACTGTTTAGAATTGGTGATTTATTTTATTTTAAATATATTAAATTAATATTTTATATAGAATGTTGAGAAAGGTAGGTAACATTACAATCGGTCAAACAGTTTATATGTGAAATCTGAAATATTTACTTTTTTTTTTTAGGTTATTATTTCAAAGTTTTTCATTTCAAGTAAGTTATTATGCTTGTGGCTATTTTAAAATATCCGTGTTTTTGTATACATGATTTTAGCTTTGTTTTAGATACATCACTGGCCGACATTTTTCTACATGCAAATTGTTGATTATTTTGACGTTCTATTGTTTTTCAAAGCGCCTAGTTCACTATCCATAAATAATAATTAGGAAATTTTATAGATATTACATATAAATAAATAAATATTATAGTGAAAAGGTATGTCAATTTATTTCATTTATTTATGCATTGTATTTATAATATGATTTCTCCCATTTTTTTCTACAAATCATATGACATTTTTATTTAATTCTCATATATTTATATTATTATTATTATATGCTTTGTAGTTATAACTTTTATATCATAACTTAAATCATTTAAACGATGTCTTATAACATTGCATCTATCAAGTAAGAAATGAAGTAAATTTTATTTTATTTAAACTATATATTTGTTGAAAATATATTATTAACATATTACATAATTGTATTACGTTATTTATTCAAATAGTTATCCTTTATAAATATATACTAGGTTCTACAAATCATTGTAAATGCTATGAATATTTGTGGTAACATAATGAACGAAAGTTTTTACCTTATATTTTGAAAAACAAAAAAAGAATTGAAAATATATTACAATTTACATAAACATATGTATCTTGTTTATATGTATTAATTATTATTTTCTTGATATATACTATATGTAACAAATAAATAACATTTTCATGATGTCACATCACCTACGAATGCATGTATACTCCAGTATTAACTTAAATAAATCACTAAATATTACATATTTTATAAATATACTATTATAAATTATATTTATGAACTACATGCTTATAAATAAATATTATAACATTTATCTATATATTGTTATTAAGGAATAAATTGAATTTCTTTTCGACATGAACGCACGAATACTAACCAAACACACACATACCATTGAGCACGCAGTCTTTACTATATCCCTATTCCGTTCGTTGTGGCGAACAAAATACAAATGTTAACAAACTTGTTAAATTCTGTGTTTCGTTTTATTTCGAATAACATTATTATTGAAAATGGCTGACGTTGCAACAAGTAGTGTTGAACCGCAATCAAGTCCGAAATCGGCAATTAAAAAAGATAAGAAGAAAATTGATCGTCCAAAGGCCACTCATCCGTCAACAGCTGTTATGGTCAATAACGCAATACAAAATTTAAAGGAACGTGGTGGCTCATCTTTACAGGCGATTAAAAAATATATTTCTGCTACATATAAAGTTGATGGTGAAAAATTTGCTCCGTTCATCAAGAAATATATTAAGGCTAGTGTTGTTTCTGGTGTATTGGTACAAACAAAAGGTAAAGGTGCATCTGGATCATTTAAATTAGCATCGACTGCAGTTACAAAAAAATCTGCATCGTCTACTGCTAAACCCAAGAAAGCAACCGTTTCAAAATCAGCAACAAAATCAAAACCGAAAGCAGAGAAAGATACTAAATCTGCTGTGACTGTTAAGAAAACAGTAAAATCTGCTAAAACTAAAAAGTCTGCAACTTTAGAGAAGAAGAAATCGGCATCTGCAAAAATTGTTAAACCAAAGTCGCCCTCAAAAGCAAAGAAAACTACTAAAACGCCTACAAAGAAACCCAAATCCCCAAAACCAAAAACAACAAGGCCTAAAATTGCCAAAAAGAAGACATCACCAAAGAAAAAATAAATTTTTTAATTTATTTTTTTCTTTACAATCTTAAACGGTCCTTTTCAGGACCATCAATTATTTTATAAATAAAGAATTTTATTCATTATGCTTTAATTAATATAATTTATTCATACACACACACACACGTAATTAATTAAATTATTAATAAACATTTTGAAAAATACCATATTTTCATTATTAAAAATCTAATTTGACGGCTGGTAACCGCAATGCAAAAATATATCACCTACCGAGATCATATTTTCATCTATGGTTTTAATACATTTTATTATCAATTAAAATTGATATCTTATTTAGAATTTAAAAAAAAAAAAACACAAATTTAGTAAAAAAAAAATAATTCTTTAATAATAAAATCAGTAATATATCATTTTTCATTTAATATAAAAATTTCAATTATTTTATACTTATAAATATATATTCATCGTAAACAATGATTGATTTAATTACAATTCTTTAATTGAAAATTAATTAGTGGTTCTGAAAAGAACCGATTTTGTTTATTGTTCGTCAATAAATGACAAAACAATAGAATTTAAGCACGTTCCCCACGAATACGTCTGGCCAATTGAATGTCCTTTGGCATAATTGTCACACGTTTAGCGTGAATTGCGCATAAATTAGTATCTTCGAATAAGCCGACGAGATATGCTTCACTCGCTTCTTGTAAAGCCATTACAGCTGAACTTTGGAAACGTAAATCGGTTTTGAAATCTTGAGCGATTTCACGTACAAGACGTTGAAACGGCAATTTACGAATCAAAAGTTCAGTACTCTTTTGATAACGACGAATTTCACGCAATGCAACAGTGCCAGGCCGGTATCTGTGAGGTTTCTTAACACCTCCTGTAGCAGGAGCACTTTTACGGGCAGCTTTTGTTGCTAATTGTTTACGTGGTGCTTTACCACCAGTCGACTTACGAGCAGTTTGCTTAGTACGCGCCATTATTAACTATTACGTCACAACAAAAAATGTTAACGTGTAACAGAACGCGGTAAAATTTCTCGCTCAGCAATATATATAACATGTGTGTCCGACTACATCGAGCGGGAACGATACTAGTACCGTCATTGGTTTAGAACTTGTCCCCACCATTATATGCGTTGCATGTAGGCTATATATAGTAGATTTATTCGTTGAAAATTTTAACTGTTACGTTGTTTGTTTACACTTTATCAGTGTTTTACCAATACATTTATTAAAAATGACTGGTCGTGGCAAAGGTGGTAAGGGATTAGGAAAGGGTGGCGCTAAACGTCATCGTAAAGTTTTACGTGATAACATCCAAGGTATCACTAAACCAGCTATTAGACGTTTAGCCCGTCGTGGCGGTGTGAAACGTATTTCTGGTTTAATTTATGAAGAGACTCGTGGTGTGTTAAAAGTATTCCTAGAAAATGTTATTAGGGATGCTGTAACATACACTGAACATGCAAAGAGGAAAACTGTTACTGCCATGGATGTTGTTTATGCGCTAAAACGTCAAGGTCGTACTTTGTACGGTTTTGGTGGTTAAATGCATATTATTTTATATAGTATGCAAGAAAAACAGGCCCTTTTCAGGGCCACTAGATTTTATTAAAGAAAAGAATTTTTAATATCATGTTTGTTACATACAACAATCTCTTTTAATTATTTCTTATTTTCTAAATTTCCTAATTATTATATTATAATTATATTTAATAAATATCTTTTAAACTTTACAAACTGTGTGTATTAAGCAAAATAAAACTAGAATTAGATAAAGAATAGAAAGTGTAATATAATTAACATGTTAAATGAATAAATAATAACAATGACGTCTAATCCACTAATACTATTTGTTGTTGACGCAATGAGTGACCAATAACGTCTAATACATACATACTATGTATGCAACGTGCATTACATCTGCTTAAGGTACCAACCATGCCGCGCACTCATTGCGTCAACAATTAAGATACTACAATGCTAGTCTTAGTTTGTAAATAAAAACATGTAAGTTTAGTAAATTTATAACATAATAAGAAGAAAGAATTAAGTATAATATATGTATTAATTATATAATTAAGCATATGTTTGATAAAATTCTTTAATTTAATTAATGTTGTGGCTCTGAAAAGAGCCGATTTTTATTGATAAAAATGTATAAATACATTTTTACTTTGAACTTGTATATTTGGTAACAGCTTTAGTGCCTTCACTAACAGCGTGTTTTGCAAGTTCACCAGGTAACAATAGACGGACAGCTGTTTGAATTTCCCGACTAGTGATTGTTGAACGTTTGTTGTAGTGTGCCAAACGGGAAGCTTCAGCAGCAATACGCTCAAATATATCATTTACAAAACTGTTCATAATGCTCATCGCTTTACTAGAAATACCAGTATCGGGATGAACTTGTTTCAGTACTTTGTAAATGTACATTGCGTAACTTTCCTTCCTGCGCCGTTTCTTTTTCTTGTCATCTTTGGATATATTTTTCTGAGCTTTACCAGCCTTCTTAGCGGCTTTTCCACTTGTTTTAGGTGGCATGTTGAATAACAGTCACTAAACAATAGCAAAAGTTTCTAAAAATTGAAACTATTAAAAAACAGGAAGAAACGTGTCAGTTATATATACATAACCCAACCTAACTAGGGGCCCGCCTCCCGTTGTGCGTATAGGCATCCTGCATGGATACGATACACTGAAGTATGGCGTTGTCGTATTGGTTAGTCGTGCGGGTCCGGGCAACAGACTGCACACATCTGTACGGCAGAGTGTATATAAGTGAAAATTTGGAAAATTTTTCTTACACACGTCATCAACGACAGTTGACTGGTGTTCTTCAACCCAGAAGCATCCCCGCTGAGTTTTACCTGTGTGAAGTACAATACACTGGCTAAGGGACAGTTTGCTGATCGCAACTGTCGTGCCCCCGGCACAGGGGTACAGTGTTTATTTGCTTATTAATTTTTCGCAAGTGAAAATACAGTGTTGTGTAGTGCTCGCTGACGCGCTTTGACCTGCGCCGCGGCGTGTATGGCAGCCGTCAGCTTGTGTGCCTCAGTGAAACTTGGACTTTTGGACTCTAAAGTGTCGCTATTGTGTCTGTGTTAATAAATAAGTGAAACTTGGACTTTTGGACTCTTTTCACGAACTAAAGTGTCGCTATTGTGCCTGGTGTAAAAACTGGACTTTCTGATTAGTGACGTGTACGGTCACTCAGTGAACTATAGGACTTTTCGGACTGTATAAGTGTCTTGCCTAAGGACACGTGTGAACAAAAATCAGTTTGTGTTGTGAAAGTGCGTCATCAAGATGAAGCCCCCAGCAACCGAACTGGATAAGCTGGACAAGTTGTCTCAGCAGATTACTATCATGCAAAAGAAAAACAACATGTCAAAGGAGCTTTTCGAGCTCATGGAAAAGAAGATTCGTTTACTGGAAACGAAAGTTCGCCGTCCGAGGGCGAAACTCACCATCAGCGACCTCCCAGCTGTAACTGAACTTACAGTACAATCATCAACTTCAACGAGCGCTCCTACCACCGCTCCGCCAGCTACCAACGCCGGTAGCAAACCATCATCGGCTGAACCCACGGTTCAACCCACCGCTTCAACAGCAGCAACTCGAAACCACAGCGATGACGACTTTACACCTGTCTCGCACTCAAAAAAACAAAAGACGGACTCAAACATCCCGTCACCTTCGGCTGTGAAAACTGACAACCGATTCTCGGCCTTGGCTGAGAATGATAACATGGACACCACTCCAGCTGACACACCAGTTTCTGCTGTAGCTACAACTGCAGCAGCTAAAACTCGCACACCTCCGCCCATATTTATCACAAACGTGGGCTCCTGGAAGGCGACTGTCCACGCCATTCGACAGTCAAAAATCAATATAAAGTCTTCCAGGACGACAAAGGATGCCATCAAAGTGCAGCCTGAGGCTGTGGAAGACTACAGGAGACTGCAAACCCTCCTCACAGCGGCACAAATCGAATACTATACATTTCGATTGCCGTCAGAAAAACCGCTACACGTAGTCATCCACGGCATCGCACCGTCTGTAACCACAGAGGAGGTTGTGCAAGAACTTCGTGACAAAGGCTTCTCACCGATAAATGCGTATCGGATTGGAAGAACGCAGAAGCTGGTGGCAGTCCTCCTCGAAAGGAACGAACTAAACAAAAAAATATACGAAATGACTGACTTTTTCTACCTTAAAGTGTCAGTAGAAGCAAAAAGAAGATCTACAGCACCAGGACAGTGTCACAGATGCCAATCGTTTGGACACACCTCGAGTTGCTGCAGCCGCGCTTGGAAGTGTGTTCGGTGCGGCGAGGCGCATGCCACCCAAGAGTGTCCGAACAAGGACAAGGAACACGCGCCGAAGTGTGCTAACTGCCAGGAGAAGCACACGGCAAACTACCGAGGCTGCAAGAGCTTCAAACAAGCTGTGGAGCAGAAAAAAGCGGACAAAATGACCCGATCTTACGCCAAAGTTGCCGCTAACACACCTACAGAAACTGGGCCAACACCGGCAGAACCAACTGCACCCTCTTCCTCAACTACTACGCTGCCAACTGCTACGCTGCCAACTGCTGCTCCGGCTACCACATCGGCTCGCAAACCAACAGCCAAACCGGTAGCCTCAACATCACCGACTAGCTTCAAAACAAAAGCTAAGTCGCCTTCAACCAGCAGCAATATGAAGAAAAAACAAAATAAGAAGAAAAACAGCCGCAACAAGAGCAGCAGCAGCAACCATAACGTCAACAGCAACAGCGTCAACACGCTGATAGATCTGTTGTCCGGGCTGAACTTAGAGAACATCTGTAGCGCTATACTACAACTAGTTCAGCAACTATCTGAGGCCAAGAACACCGGAGACATCTTGAAAGTAGCGCTAAATACGCTGCCCGCTCTTCTAACCACATTCAGCAATGGCAGTAAATAGACAGTCAGCGAGCAAACTAAGGGTTGTGTCATGGAACGCAAATTCCATTCTGGAGAAGATTGACGAGCTGGAAGAACTGTGTCACAGACTTCGAGCAGACATAGTCCTAGTGCAAGAGACGTTCTGGAAACCATACCACAACTCGCGCAACTTGCGTAATTACTCAGTCCACCGCCAAGACCGAGACGGGGTTGCAGGTGGCACCGCAGTGTTCGTCCGGAGAACACTCGAGCACTCAGGGATAGACTCTCCTGCTTTGAACAACCTTGAAACCTGTGGAGTGGTGGTGAACACGGAAAAACTAGGCCCTGTCCGTGTAGTAAGTTGTTACAACTCGCCTTCGAAGCCCCTGGACCCAGATGACATCCGCGGCCTCCTCAACGCGGACACCTTACCAGTCATCATGGCCGGTGACTTCAACGCCAAGCACCCGACTTGGCAGAGCAGAACGACGAACGGACGGGGCAGATCGCTGTTCACAGTTGCTGCACAGATGCAACTAGAAGTCGTTGGACCGGACGAACCAACGTTCTACAGCAGCAGCGGCCACGCTCCTGACGTACTTGACATCGCTGTGCTCCGAAACGTTGACTGCAATTACACAATAACAGCAGTCAACGACCTGTCTTCGGACCACAGCCCCATAGTTCTGGACGTAGAACTAGGTGCATGCAGCAACACGCAGCCAACCACTAAAATCAACACAAATTGGCAGCTCTTCAGCGACGTGTTGGAGAAAGATTTCGGTCCACTGCCAACAATAATCACTGCGCAGCAACTCGAAACAGCAGTCGAGGAGCTGACAGTAAAAATCCAAGACGCCATCGGCACCTGCAGCCAAACCAGCCAGATCCGTAAAACACCAGGCCCAAAACTTCCTCCGGAGATACTACAGCTCATAACTGACAGAAGACTGGCGAGACGCAACTGGCAGAGAAGTTGGGATCCTCAGGACAAGAGGATCTACAACCAAGCCACTACGGAGTTGCGTGATGCCATCCGTCGACAGAAGAACGAGTGCTGGAAGAATTTTCTCGCATCAGCTGATGATGAAGATACGAAGTTCTGGCGGCTCAGCAAAGCGCTGCGTTGCAAGAAGACTCCCGCTCGGGTAATCCACAGCTCGAGCGGCCTACAGTACACGGCTGCAGACAAGGCTGAAGCGATCGCATCGAGTCTAGAACTGCAATGTTCGCCCAACTACGAACAGGCGGACATAGACTTCATCATCAGCACAAACCGCAAAGTTTCCAGAAAACTGCGCGAAAACCAGCACTCGCCAATCGATTACACCACGCCCAGGAAAGTGGAATTCATACTAAAGCATACCAAGCTCCGCAAAGCACCAGGCCCAGACGGGATTTCTGCCGCTGCGCTCAGAGCGCTGCCACCCCGAGCTGTAGTAGCTCTCACTAACATTATCAACGCAATGCTACGTCTGAGACACTTCCCATCCTCTTGGAAGAAAGCCACCGTCATCACCATCCCGAAGCCAGGGAAAGACCACAAGTTCCCGGAAAACCACCGGCCTATCAGCCTGCTCAACCTGCTGGCTAAAGTGGCCGAGAAAGTTATTCTCGAGCAGTTACAGCGTCACACAGTCGACAACAACATACTGCCACCGGAACAGTTTGGGTTCAGGGAGAAGCACTCCACTACACACCAGCTAGTGCGAGTTGTGGAATGCATCACGAGTGGTCTCAACAAAAAGATGGCTACTGGCGGGCTCTTCTTGGACGTAGCAAAAGCGTTCGATAAAGTCTGGCACAAGGGTCTACTGGCAAAGATGATACAGCATAAATATCCACTGTATCTGGTGCAAACCATCGCGTCGTATCTCCAGGGAAGGAAGTTTCGTGTGAAGTTTGATGGAGCCTTTTCATCGGAGAAAACTGCCACAGCTGGCGTGGCGCAAGGATCAGTGATTTCTCCACTGCTATTCAATATCTTCGTCAGCGACATGCCAAAGATGGAGAGCAACACTAGCATGGCACAATTCGCGGACGACACGGCTGTACTCCACCAGAGCCGCAGCACTAAAATCATTACGAGAAGGCTTCAAGAAGCAGTCGAGGCACTCGAGGAATGGTGCACCAAGTGGAGGGTAGCCGTGAACCCGGAGAAAAGCACAGCTATCCTCATCACCAGACGTCGACTTAAACCGTTCGGCACGCTACGAATGTTCGGTCGCCCTGTCCCATGGCGCGACAAAGTTACATACCTTGGAGCAACAATTGATAAGAGGGCTAACTTCCACAGCCACATACAAACCGTAGTGAACAAGGCGAAAACAACAATGTTTAGACTACTGCCGCTTCTTGGGCGCAAGAGCGAGCTCTCACTTGCCAACAAGCTTCGGCTCTACAAGTCAATAATCCGTCCACAGCTGCTGTACGCGGCTACAGCCTGGGGCTGTGCCTCACCACGGCAGAAGAAGAAGCTGCAGATTGTTCAAAACCGGGCACTGCGACTAATCACTGACGCTCCATGGTACGTCACCAACAACGCCATTCACCGCGACTTGGGTATCCCAACGGTTAAAAAGTTCATGCTGGCCCAAGCCACCAAAGAGTTTGGTGTAATGAGTCACCATAGTAATATTCTAGTCCGCCAAGCCGTGGACTACGACGAGCTCGCCCCGGTCAAACACCGTCGGCCAAAACATGTCCTCGTCGACAATTAGAGGACACAGACAAGTTTGAGGCGATCCAGCCATACTGGAAGGACGTTGCAAGTCCATAAAGATATATCTCAACCCCGCTGAAATCGGACAAAGAGAGCCAATGGCTCAAAGTTCCAACAAGTGAAACCAACATGATGATTTTTCTTACATCGCTGACATACGTGTTATTCGTTTGTTATTCAGTTTATATATTAAATTTTTTCAATAATGTCTGGTCGTGGTAAAGGTGGTAAAGTTAAGGGAAAGGCAAAGAGTCGTTCGAATCGTGCTGGATTACAATTTCCAGTTGGTCGTATTCATAGATTATTGCGTAAAGGTAATTACGCAGAACGTGTCGGTGCCGGTGCTCCTGTCTATTTGGCGGCCGTTATGGAATATTTAGCCGCTGAAGTACTTGAGCTTGCCGGTAATGCTGCACGTGACAATAAAAAGACTAGAATAATTCCAAGACATTTACAACTGGCCATCCGTAATGATGAAGAATTGAATAAACTATTGTCTGGTGTTACAATCGCTCAAGGTGGTGTACTGCCAAATATTCAGGCTGTATTGCTGCCAAAGAAGACTGAGAAATCAACATAAATTGTTGTTTCTTAGTAATAAACACAAATCATCGGTCCTTTTCAGGACCACAAAATAAATTTTGAAAAAAAGATATGTATTGAAATGATTGATGCAACAATAGAATTTATTATTAGTTAGTGGAACCTAACGAAATATATCGTTAGCGACAAATAAAAATAATGAGTAGGACATTTAAGAGTATAATATGATGATGGTGAGTGAACAAAATTAGTAGGAAAACAATGAATAGTATCTATTTCTTTTTCTTTCATTCATTCATTCTTTCTTTCTTTCTTTTTCTTTCTTTGTTTGTTTGTTATATATTGTGTTGTTGTTTAAATATAGATATATTATGAATTAGACTGATTTGTCTTTCTGTCTGTCTGTTTTTTTTTTCTTCCTTTTGTTATTCATATTTATCTTGCTTCGGGATCTGCAATTGCAGACTTACTAACCGAAAGGTATAGTAATTTCACAAGTAATTATGAGATTTATAATACATTATGTGTCCACGGAGACATATAAGGAAATAATTATAAGATCTGCAATTGCAGAACTTAATTTCAATGTATTTTATTTCTCCAGTATCATATTAATACAATACCAATAAATTATATTTCATGACTATTATTATTATTACGATCTACAATTGCACAATTCTTTATTTTTAAATCGTGCATTAAGTATTTTTATTATTATTATTATTGGAATCTGCAATTGCAGAACTTGTCATCTTAGCGATGTTTAATAGTGTGTTAATTATACGATAAATATAGATATTTTATAAGTAATTATGATAATCTGTACTTCTCAAAAGGTATTATTATCTTTGGGCTAAACTTATTATCTCTTTCAATAATCCTACTGAGTCTTTCTTGTGGGATTTACATAATAATTTGTACTTCTTAAATATTATTATTCGGATCTTTAATTTCAGAACAATAGTTTTCCAAAATTTTAGATCTTGGTTGATGTTACAAACAATACATATATTATAGAATTAAAAGTGTCTAGACAACTCATCATTATGACAAACATAAAATTTTACATAGCTTACTTGACCAGATTAATTTTATAGTAATATGTGTATATATTGATGAAATCTGTAAATAGTATAATTATTTCGTGATCTGCAATTGCAGAACACATGTATTATTCATAAATTTTAACTCAAACTTTGTCCCTAATATAAAACTTGCATTATAATTTTTGGGATCTGCAATTACAGAGCTCTTTTACCCAATCGAAGATACCCATTAATAAACAATTGTAGATATCGATAAGAAAATAGATGAAATTATTATTGAGAAAAACATAAACTTTAATGAGAATATGTATTAAGAAGACAGATAGGGGCGGGGGAGAGACATAAACCCAAGCAGACGACCGATTATGAATATCATGGACATTCGCAGCAACTACGATTTTACAGTTTTCATAATTTTTATTTTACCGCGATGTTATTAACAAAAAAAAATTATTTAAATAAAAAATAACTTTGCAATAATAAAGAATGACTCAATAATCGATAGCTACTCTCAATTAACGGAGAAATAAATAAAACTAATAATTATAAAATATAACAGTTGCTCCCAGCGCCATCTCTTAGCACTTGTATATACTAACAATAACTCACAGTTGGTAATTAGAACTTCAAACGTCAAAAGATTAATCTGATTGTATGAACTGTTGAGAATTGGTGATTTATTTTATTTTAAATATATTAAATTAATATTTTATATAGAATGTCGAGAAAGGTAGGTAACATTACAATCGGTCAAACAGTTTATATGTGAAATCTGAAATATTTACTTTTTTTTTTTAGGTTATTATTTCAAAGTTTTTCATTTCAAGTAAGTTATTATGCTTGTGGCTATTTTAAAATATCCGTGTTTTTGTATACATGATTTTAGCTTTGTTTTAGATACATCACTGGCCGACATTTTTCTACATGCAAATTGTTGATTATTTTGACGTTCTATTGTTTTTCAAAGCGCCTAGTTCACTATCCATAAATAATAATTAGGAAATTTTATAGATATTACATATAAATAAATAAATATTATAGTGAAAAGGTATGTCAATTTATTTCATTTATTTATGCATTGTATTTATAATATGATTTCTCCCATTTTTTTCTACAAATCATATGACATTTTTATTTAATTCTCATATATTTATATTATTATTATTATATGCTTTGTAGTTATAACTTTTATATCATAACTTAAATCATTTAAACGATGTCTTATAACATTGCATCTATCAAGTAAGAAATGAAGTAAATTTTATTTTATTTAAACTATATATTTGTTGAAAATATATTATTAACATATTACATAATTGTATTACGTTATTTATTCAAATAGTTATCCTTTATAAATATATACTAGGTTCTACAAATCATTGTAAATGCTATGAATATTTGTGGTAACATAATGAACGAAAGTTTTTACCTTATATTTTGAAAAACAAAAAAAGAATTGAAAATATATTACAATTTACATAAACATATGTATCTTGTTTATATGTATTAATTATTATTTTCTTGATATATACTATATGTAACAAATAAATAACATTTTCATGATGTCACATCACCTACGAATGCATGTATACTCCAGTATTAACTTAAATAAATCACTAAATATTACATATTTTATAAATATACTATTATAAATTATATTTATGAACTACATGCTTATAAATAAATATTATAACATTTATCTATATATTGTTATTAAGGAATAAATTGAATTTCTTTTCGACATGAACGCACGAATACTAACCAAACACACACATACCATTGAGCACGCAGTCTTTACTATATCCCTATTCCGTTCGTTGTGGCGAACAAAATACAAATGTTAACAAACTTGTTAAATTCTGTGTTTCGTTTTATTTCGAATAACATTATTATTGAAAATGGCTGACGTTGCAACAAGTAGTGTTGAACCGCAATCAAGTCCGAAATCGGCAATTAAAAAAGATAAGAAGAAAATTGATCGTCCAAAGGCCACTCATCCGTCAACAGCTGTTATGGTCAATAACGCAATACAAAATTTAAAGGAACGTGGTGGCTCATCTTTACAGGCGATTAAAAAATATATTTCTGCTACATATAAAGTTGATGGTGAAAAATTTGCTCCGTTCATCAAGAAATATATTAAGGCTAGTGTTGTTTCTGGTGTATTGGTACAAACAAAAGGTAAAGGTGCATCTGGATCATTTAAATTAGCATCGACTGCAGTTACAAAAAAATCTGCATCGTCTACTGCTAAACCCAAGAAAGCAACCGTTTCAAAATCAGCAACAAAATCAAAACCGAAAGCAGAGAAAGATACTAAATCTGCTGTGACTGTTAAGAAAACAGTAAAATCTGCTAAAACTAAAAAGTCTGCAACTTTAGAGAAGAAGAAATCGGCATCTGCAAAAATTGTTAAACCAAAGTCGCCCTCAAAAGCAAAGAAAACTACTAAAACGCCTACAAAGAAACCCAAATCCCCAAAACCAAAAACAACAAGGCCTAAAATTGCCAAAAAGAAGACATCACCAAAGAAAAAATAAATTTTTTAATTTATTTTTTTCTTTACAATCTTAAACGGTCCTTTTCAGGACCATCAATTATTTTATAAATAAAGAATTTTATTCATTATGCTTTAATTAATATAATTTATTCATACACACACACACACGTAATTAATTAAATTATTAATAAACATTTTGAAAAATACCATATTTTCATTATTAAAAATCTAATTTGACGGCTGGTAACCGCAATGCAAAAATATATCACCTACCGAGATCATATTTTCATCTATGGTTTTAATACATTTTATTATCAATTAAAATTGATATCTTATTTAGAATTTAAAAAAAAAAAAACACAAATTTAGTAAAAAAAAAATAATTCTTTAATAATAAAATCAGTAATATATCATTTTTCATTTAATATAAAAATTTCAATTATTTTATACTTATAAATATATATTCATCGTAAACAATGATTGATTTAATTACAATTCTTTAATTGAAAATTAATTAGTGGTTCTGAAAAGAACCGATTTTGTTTATTGTTCGTCAATAAATGACAAAACAATAGAATTTAAGCACGTTCCCCACGAATACGTCTGGCCAATTGAATGTCCTTTGGCATAATTGTCACACGTTTAGCGTGAATTGCGCATAAATTAGTATCTTCGAATAAGCCGACGAGATATGCTTCACTCGCTTCTTGTAAAGCCATTACAGCAGAACTTTGGAAACGTAAATCGGTTTTGAAATCTTGAGCGATTTCACGTACAAGACGTTGAAACGGCAATTTACGAATCAAAAGTTCAGTACTCTTTTGATAACGACGAATTTCACGCAATGCAACAGTGCCAGGCCGGTATCTGTGAGGTTTCTTAACACCTCCTGTAGCAGGAGCACTTTTACGGGCAGCTTTTGTTGCTAATTGTTTACGTGGTGCTTTACCACCAGTCGACTTACGAGCAGTTTGCTTAGTACGCGCCATTATTAACTATTACGTCACAACAAAAAATGTTAACGTGTAACAGAACGCGGTAAAATCTCTCGCTCTGCAATATATATAACATGTGTGTCCGACTACATCGAGCGGGAACGATACTAGTACCGTCATTGGTTTAGAACTTGTCCCCACCATTATATGCGTTGCATGTAGGCTATATATAGTAGATTTATTCGTTGAAAATTTTAACTGTTACGTTGTTTGTTTACACTTTATCAGTGTTTTACCAATACATTTATTAAAAATGACTGGTCGTGGCAAAGGTGGTAAGGGATTAGGAAAGGGTGGCGCTAAACGTCATCGTAAAGTTTTACGTGATAACATCCAAGGTATCACTAAACCAGCTATTAGACGTTTAGCCCGTCGTGGCGGTGTGAAACGTATTTCTGGTTTAATTTATGAAGAGACTCGTGGTGTGTTAAAAGTATTCCTAGAAAATGTTATTAGGGATGCTGTAACATACACTGAACATGCAAAGAGGAAAACTGTTACTGCCATGGATGTTGTTTATGCGCTAAAACGTCAAGGTCGTACTTTGTACGGTTTTGGTGGTTAAATGCATATTATTTTATATAGTATGCAAGAAAAACAGGCCCTTTTCAGGGCCACTAGATTTTATTAAAGAAAAGAATTTTTAATATCATGTTTGTTACATACAACAATCTCTTTTAATTATTTCTTATTTTCTAAATTTCCTAATTATTATATTATAATTATATTTAATAAATATCTTTTAAACTTTACAAACTGTGTGTATTAAGCAAAATAAAACTAGAATTAGATAAAGAATAGAAAGTGTAATATAATTAACATGTTAAATGAATAAATAATAACAATGACGTCTAATCCACTAATACTATTTGTTGTTGACGCAATGAGTGACCAATAACGTCTAATACATACATACTATGTATGCAACGTGCATTACATCTGCTTAAGGTACCAACCATGCCGCGCACTCATTGCGTCAACAATTAAGATACTACAATGCTAGTCTTAGTTTGTAAATAAAAACATGTAAGTTTAGTAAATTTATAACATAATAAGAAGAAAGAATTAAGTATAATATATGTATTAATTATATAATTAAGCATATGTTTGATAAAATTCTTTAATTTAATTAATGTTGTGGCTCTGAAAAGAGCCGATTTTTATTGATAAAAATGTATAAATACATTTTTACTTTGAACTTGTATATTTGGTAACAGCTTTAGTGCCTTCACTAACAGCGTGTTTTGCAAGTTCACCAGGTAACAATAGACGGACAGCTGTTTGAATTTCCCGACTAGTGATTGTTGAACGTTTGTTGTAGTGTGCCAAACGGGATGCTTCAGCAGCAATACGCTCAAATATATCATTTACAAAACTGTTCATAATGCTCATCGCTTTACTAGAAATACCAGTATCGGGATGAACTTGTTTCAGTACTTTGTAAATGTACATTGCGTAACTTTCCTTCCTGCGCCGTTTCTTTTTCTTGTCATCTTTGGATATATTTTTCTGAGCTTTACCAGCCTTCTTAGCGGCTTTTCCACTTGTTTTAGGTGGCATGTTGAATAACAGTCACTAAACAATAGCAAAAGTTTCTAAAAATTGAAACTATTAAAAAACAGGTTGATCTGAGCGGGCCGTGAGAGTACCGGGCCATGGGCCCTCACCTCTCTTATCGGATGTTATATCCGGACTTTTATGTTTTTATTTGAGTGCACTTTTGTGCCGCCTTCTTGGCGCGGAGTTTATTTTTGAGCTAGGACTAGCTTCGGACGTTTGTGGCGGAGTACATCATTTTCGTTGTACTCCGCAAGCCTTTTGACTCCTCTGTTGGGATGGTCGGGTAGTCCGCCGAAGAACTTTGTAGCTCTTTTCAGAGCGAATTCTTTAATTGTCTCCGTTTTTAGATCCGTGTGCAACTGATCGTTGCGCACGAACCATGGAGCGTTTGTTGCCATTCTCATGACTTTGTTCTGCACAACCTGCAGCCTTTTGATGTGAGATTTGGCTGCGTAACCCCATATGGAAATTCCATATGTGATTGCTGGCCGAATGATGGTTGTGTAGATAGTCATTTTGTTTTTTAATGACAAATGGCTTTGTCTGTTGATGAGAGGGTACAGGGAGCCCATCAGAGCGTTTGCATTGTTGCAGTTGCTGCTGATGTGCGGTTCCCACGTTAATCCTTTGTCAAAAAGGAGGCCTAGATATTTGTTTTTCCGGCGCCAAGGGATGTTGTTCCCGAACATCACAACGTCGCCTACAGGGGTTATCTTACGCTTTGTGAAGAGTACTGCGCTACTCTTCTCAGCGTTCACCTTGATTCTCCACTTAGAGAACCAGTTCTCCAGCTCGTCCACAGCTTGCTGCAGTCTGCCTGTTATGACACCAGCGTTCCTGGACTTGTACAGCACTGCTGTGTCGTCCGCGTACTGGGCTAGTGTTGTGCCTGCTGTCAGTGACGGCATGTCACTGCAGAACACATTAAATAGAAGTGGAGAAAGCAGGGACCCCTGCGGCAAGCCGGCTGTGATTATTCTGGCCGAGGATCTGGCCTCGTTTATTTTGACAAAGAATGTCCGTTTGGACAAATATGAACTGATGAGCTGCACCAGTGCGTGACTGATGTTTGCAGTCATCAGTTTGTATAGTAGCCCTTGATGCCAGATCTTATCAAACGCCTTTGCTACATCAAGAAAGACTGCTCCTGTAGCTTGGCGCTGATTGAAACCTTCAGTGATATACTCAACAACACGTAAAAGCTGATGCTCTGTTGAGTGCTTTTGCCTGAATCCGTGTTGGTGATCTGGAATCAAGGCTTTTGTCTCCTCTTGGAGGCGTGTGAGAATGACCCTCTCCAGTACTTTGCCCATGGTACTGAGCAGACTGATGGGCCGGTAATTTTGCGGAAAAGTGGGGTCTTTTCCAGGTTTGCGGATCACGCAAATGTCAGCTATTTTCCACTCTTTTGGAAAATATCTGAGTCGGAGAGCTGCGTTAACAATGTTTGTCAGCGCTACTATTCCCTTGCGAGGCAAGAGACTTAGCGCTTTATTTGTAACACCATCATGCCCTGGTGCTTTCTTTTTATTTAAAACACGCAAGATGTCCCAGATTTCTCTCGGGCTTGCGTGTTTTATAGGACTTGATGGTTCTATCTTTATTTTATTTTTCACGTCTCTGTTGAGACGACCGATAAAGCTAACATCACAGTGCTCGTAGTTCGGTGAGCACTGTTTTTCTAGGCTGTCAGCCATTGCTTCAGCTTTATCTGAATTTGTAAAGACAATGCCTTGTTCGCCATGGATTGGCGGCATTTTTGTTTTGTCTTTACGCAGCGCTTTAGCCATTCTCCAGAGTGACTGGTCTCTGGAGTTTAGCTCTGCTAAGCGGTCGTCCCATTTTTGAGACTTGAATTCTCGCAGCCGATTTTTAACTTCAGCTGCGAGACGGTTAGCTTCAGCACGATCCGCTGGCCTGCAATGTCTTTGCCAGCGGCGTCTGATTCGATTTTTTTCGGATATTAAATGTTTTATATCAGTAGGAAGGTCGGAGACAGGATTATTTGTATCCATGTACCTTGTCCTACTGATATTTGCGGTAGCTTGCGTTATTGATTCTGTCAGATTTGAAACAGCTTCATCAATATGATGCGCTGTTTCGATGACAGGTAGCGGGCCGATTAGTTTCTCCAGCTCGTCGCTGAACTGCTCCCAGCGAACAGTTGTAACTGCCCGTTTTTCCGTCTCTGGCTGGCCTTCACCAAGGTCCAAGAGCACAGGAATATGGTCAGAGTCAAGTTCGTTGACTGCTACTATGTTGTGTGTTGCGTTGATGTCTCGCAACACAGCAATGTCCAGCACATCACTTCTTCCCCCATCATGAGGGAAGAATGTGTGCTCATCAGGTCCAACAACAGCAATGCCGTTAGCCTGAGTGTAGCTAGTCAACTTGCGACCGTTTGGATTTACTAATCGGCTGTTCCACGCTGGACTTTTAGAGTTCATGTCTCCAGCTATTATGACTGAACCCGGTTGCTCCAGGAGAGCGTCAAGATCCTCTGTCAGCAAGCGTGCTGGAGGATTGTAAATAGAGACAACGCGTAAGGACTCTGTCCACGTTGTCTTTAAAGAGATTGTCACAGCCTCTGCATGTTGCAGCTCAGGCGTGATAACCTCGTGGTGATCTATCGTGTTTTTGATAAAGATCGCAACACCGCCGCCTCGAGCGCCTGTGCGATCTTTTCTGTACAGATCAAATCCGCAGATTTTTGGGTTGTTGGATGGACGAAGATATGTTTCGTTCACCAACATGATGTCCACCTTGTTGGAAAAAATAAACTCTTCCAAGCTATCTCGCTTGTAGAGTAGACTATTCGCGTTCCGGATGTTGCATCAGCGTATGAAACACCCTTTCTCACTTGTTGGTGAGGAATGTTTCTCCGCTGAGAAGTTACCGGCTGGTTTGGCTTTTTGAGTGCTTTTTTAAGCACCTCGCAGCCTTTATAATTTGCTGTGTGATTCAGCCCGCAGTTGCAACAGAGAGGATCTCCCTGCTGCTTGGTGGGACAGTCTTTGATGTTGTGTTCGTCACCACATCTTACACAACGTTTTTTCGCATTGCAGCCGTTGCTAGTATGGCCAACTCGTTGGCAATTATGGCATTGGCTGATGCTGCCTTGTGGACGTTTGGATTCCACACTAATCTTCAAGTACATGAAGCACTTGAGATTGTAAATCTCTTTGTTCGCTGCATCTCTTGTCAGGCGGACATGTACAAGAGGCAGCGGTTTCTTGACTCGCTCTGCTGGGGCAGCATGCGAGTCTGTTGATTTTACATACCGCATCATGCGGTGAACTGTGACTGGATTGAAGTTGAGACTTTCCAGTTCAGTTTTTATATCGGATTCGGATATTGTTTCCGGAATTCCGCGCAAGACAACCTGCAAGAGCTTGTCTTCTTGTAACTGGTACGTGTGGAATTGCAAGTTCGCAGCACGCAACAGAGTGGTGGTCGCACGAAAATCAGCAGCTGACTTTACGTGCAACCTGATACCGTCTTTGGTGTTGACGGTTTTTTTAATACTAACACCACTCTCAGTTAGAGCCTTTGTTAGGTTTGCGTACCCGTCCTTCGTGTGTAGCACGATTGGCGGGATACGCTTTTCAGAAGCGGAGTCAGTTGCTGGGGACTCAGCACTTAGATGTGTCACATCCATGTTATGTTCATCTTCAACTGTCTCCAGTGAAGCGAACATATTAGACGTCTCTGTTTGAGACTGTTCAATGGGTTTGAACTTCTTGCTCTTTTGAGCTGGCTCAAACCCATTAGAGTCTGACGTATCAGGCTCAGAGCAGCGAACTGCTTTTTTTGACGAACTACAGTTCGTCGTTTCAGTTGTGACAGTTGAACTGCCGCTCGCAGTTTCAGCTGTTGCTTTTTTGGTGGACGTGCCACCATTCTTAGTTTTCACAGAACTGTCCTTGGCAGTTCGTTGTGTGATAGAAGATCCTAGTTCTTTTTCAAGAAGTTTTATCTTCCTGGCTTGCAAAGCAAGGATTTCATTATTGGTTTTGTTTGAAAAACCAGGTTTTTGCTTTAGAGCAATGATTTTTGATGAAAGTTCATCAAGCTTAAATTGCACAGAAGTCATTCTGTGCAACGTAGTGCGTTCAAAATTAAAATATGTTGTGCTACACGTTGTACCCCTGTGAAGAGGGCTCGATAGTGACTCCCGGAGGTTGCACTATCCCTTTGACAACGTTGCGATATAACAATTCAAATAAATTACAACGTGTGCAGAGGCGCTATGCGTACAACACGAGGCGTCTTGAAAAAGACGGAGAGAAGCTTAACAGAATGCCGTATGGCTTACTGGGTTACTCAAACTGTAAACCAGTTCAGAGGCCCAGGTAAGTCAGGTAGCGATTCAGGTAACGGTGCTCAGGTAGCCGTACGGCTTACTGGGTTACTCAGACTGTCAACCAGTCCAGAGGCCCAAGTAAGACAGATAGCGGGTACTCGGCGGGATGTTACTCGTCTGACGAGCAGAGAGCAACTGTTCTATCTCTAAAAAACAGGAAGAAACGTGTCAGTTATATATACATAACCCAACCTAACTAGGGGCCCGCCTCCCGTTGTGCGTATAGGCATCCTGCATGGATACGATACACTGAAGTATGGCGTTGTCGTATTGGTTAGTCGTGCGGGTCCGGGCAACAGACTGCACACATCTGTACGGCAGAGTGTATATAAGTGAAAATTTGGAAAATTTTTCTTACATCGCTGACATACGTGTTATTCGTTTGTTATTCAGTTTATATATTAAATTTTTTCAATAATGTCTGGTCGTGGTAAAGGTGGTAAAGTTAAGGGAAAGGCAAAGAGTCGTTCGAATCGTGCTGGATTACAATTTCCAGTTGGTCGTATTCATAGATTATTGCGTAAAGGTAATTACGCAGAACGTGTCGGTGCCGGTGCTCCTGTCTATTTGGCGGCCGTTATGGAATATTTAGCCGCTGAAGTACTTGAGCTTGCCGGTAATGCTGCACGTGACAATAAAAAGACTAGAATAATTCCAAGACATTTACAACTGGCCATCCGTAATGATGAAGAATTGAATAAACTATTGTCTGGTGTTACAATCGCTCAAGGTGGTGTACTGCCAAATATTCAGGCTGTATTGCTGCCAAAGAAGACTGAGAAATCAACATAAATTGTTGTTTCTTAGTAATAAACACAAATCATCGGTCCTTTTCAGGACCACAAAATAAATTTTGAAAAAAAGATATGTATTGAAATGATTGATGCAACAATAGAATTTATTATTAGTTAGTGGAACCTAACGAAATATATCGTTAGCGACAAATAAAAATAATGAGTAGGACATTTAAGAGTATAATATGATGATGGTGAGTGAACAAAATTAGTAGGAAAACAATGAATAGTATCTATTTCTTTTTCTTTCATTCATTCATTCTTTCTTTCTTTCTTTTTCTTTCTTTGTTTGTTTGTTATATATTGTGTTGTTGTTTAAATATAGATATATTATGAATTAGACTGATTTGTCTTTCTGTCTGTCTGTTTTTTTTTTCTTCCTTTTGTTATTCATATTTATCTTGCTTCGGGATCTGCAATTGCAGACTTACTAACCGAAAGGTATAGTAATTTCACAAGTAATTATGAGATTTATAATACATTATGTGTCCACGGAGACATATAAGGAAATAATTATAAGATCTGCAATTGCAGAACTTAATTTCAATGTATTTTATTTCTCCAGTATCATATTAATACAATACCAATAAATTATATTTCATGACTATTATTATTATTACGATCTACAATTGCACAATTCTTTATTTTTAAATCGTGCATTAAGTATTTTTATTATTATTATTATTGGAATCTGCAATTGCAGAACTTGTCATCTTAGCGATGTTTAATAGTGTGTTAATTATACGATAAATATAGATATTTTATAAGTAATTATGATAATCTGTACTTCTCAAAAGGTATTATTATCTTTGGGCTAAACTTATTATCTCTTTCAATAATCCTACTGAGTCTTTCTTGTGGGATTTACATAATAATTTGTACTTCTTAAATATTATTATTCGGATCTTTAATTTCAGAACAATAGTTTTCCAAAATTTTAGATCTTGGTTGATGTTACAAACAATACATATATTATAGAATTAAAAGTGTCTAGACAACTCATCATTATGACAAACATAAAATTTTACATAGCTTACTTGACCAGATTAATTTTATAGTAATATGTGTATATATTGATGAAATCTGTAAATAGTATAATTATTTCGTGATCTGCAATTGCAGAACACATGTATTATTCATAAATTTTAACTCAAACTTTGTCCCTAATATAAAACTTGCATTATAATTTTTGGGATCTGCAATTACAGAGCTCTTTTACCCAATCGAAGATACCCATTAATAAACAATTGTAGATATCGATAAGAAAATAGATGAAATTATTATTGAGAAAAACATAAACTTTAATGAGAATATGTATTAAGAAGACAGATAGGGGCGGGGGAGAGACATAAACCCAAGCAGACGACCGATTATGAATATCATGGACATTCGCAGCAACTACGATTTTACAGTTTTCATAATTTTTATTTTACCGCGATGTTATTAACAAAAAAAAATTATTTAAATAAAAAATAACTTTGCAATAATAAAGAATGACTCAATAATCGATAGCTACTCTCAATTAACGGAGAAATAAATAAAACTAATAATTATAAAATATAACAGTTGCTCCCAGCGCCATCTCTTAGCACTTGTATATACTAACAATAACTCACAGTTGGTAATTAGAACTTCAAACGTCAAAAGATTAATCTGATTGTATGAACTGTTGAGAATTGGTGATTTATTTTATTTTAAATATATTAAATTAATATTTTATATAGAATGTCGAGAAAGGTAGGTAACATTACAATCGGTCAAACAGTTTATATGTGAAATCTGAAATATTTACTTTTTTTTTTTAGGTTATTATTTCAAAGTTTTTCATTTCAAGTAAGTTATTATGCTTGTGGCTATTTTAAAATATCCGTGTTTTTGTATACATGATTTTAGCTTTGTTTTAGATACATCACTGGCCGACATTTTTCTACATGCAAATTGTTGATTATTTTGACGTTCTATTGTTTTTCAAAGCGCCTAGTTCACTATCCATAAATAATAATTAGGAAATTTTATAGATATTACATATAAATAAATAAATATTATAGTGAAAAGGTATGTCAATTAATTTCATTTATTTATGCATTGTATTTATAATATGATTTCTCCCATTTTTTTCTACAAATCATATGACATTTTTATTTAATTCTCATATATTTATATTATTATTATTATATGCTTTGTAGTTATAACTTTTATATCATAACTTAAATCATTTAAACGATGTCTTATAACATTGCATCTATCAAGTAAGAAATGAAGTAAATTTTATTTTATTTAAACTATATATTTGTTGAAAATATATTATTAACATATTACATAATTGTATTACGTTATTTATTCAAATAGTTATCCTTTATAAATATATACTAGGTTCTACAAATCATTGTAAATGCTATGAATATTTGTGGTAACATAATGAACGAAAGTTTTTACCTTATATTTTGAAAAACAAAAAAAGAATTGAAAATATATTACAATTTACATAAACATATGTATCTTGTTTATATGTATTAATTATTATTTTCTTGATATATACTATATGTAACAAATAAATAACATTTTCATGATGTCACATCACCTACGAATGCATGTATACTCCAGTATTAACTTAAATAAATCACTAAATATTACATATTTTATAAATATACTATTATAAATTATATTTATGAACTACATGCTTATAAATAAATATTATAACATTTATCTATATATTGTTATTAAGGAATAAATTGAATTTCTTTTCGACATGAACGCACGAATACTAACCAAACACACACATACCATTGAGCACGCAGTCTTTACTATATCCCTATTCCGTTCGTTGTGGCGAACAAAATACAAATGTTAACAAACTTGTTAAATTCTGTGTTTCGTTTTATTTCGAATAACATTATTATTGAAAATGGCTGACGTTGCAACAAGTAGTGTTGAACCGCAATCAAGTCCGAAATCGGCAATTAAAAAAGATAAGAAGAAAATTGATCGTCCAAAGGCCACTCATCCGTCAACAGCTGTTATGGTCAATAACGCAATACAAAATTTAAAGGAACGTGGTGGCTCATCTTTACAGGCGATTAAAAAATATATTTCTGCTACATATAAAGTTGATGGTGAAAAATTTGCTCCGTTCATCAAGAAATATATTAAGGCTAGTGTTGTTTCTGGTGTATTGGTACAAACAAAAGGTAAAGGTGCATCTGGATCATTTAAATTAGCATCGACTGCAGTTACAAAAAAATCTGCATCGTCTACTGCTAAACCCAAGAAAGCAACCGTTTCAAAATCAGCAACAAAATCAAAACCGAAAGCAGAGAAAGATACTAAATCTGCTGTGACTGTTAAGAAAACAGTAAAATCTGCTAAAACTAAAAAGTCTGCAACTTTAGAGAAGAAGAAATCGGCATCTGCAAAAATTGTTAAACCAAAGTCGCCCTCAAAAGCAAAGAAAACTACCAAAACGCCTACAAAGAAACCCAAATCCCCAAAACCAAAAACAACAAGGCCTAAAATTGCCAAAAAGAAGACATCACCAAAGAAAAAATAAATTTTTTAATTTATTTTTTTCTTTACAATCTTAAACGGTCCTTTTCAGGACCATCAATTATTTTATAAATAAAGAATTTTATTCATTATGCTTTAATTAATACAATTTATTCACACACACACACACACACACACGTAATTACTTAAATTAATAATAAACATTTTGAAAAATATGATATTTTCATTATGAAAAAAAAAAAATAATAATCTTTGACTTGACGGCTGGTAACCGCAATGCAAAAATATATCACCTACCGAGATCATATTTTCATATTCAATAAAATAAAAAAAAAAAAAAACAAAATTTATAATTGCATAAAATATAAGAACATTTATAACTATATTGATATTTTGTAAAAAAAATAATTCATTAATAATAAAATCAGTAATATATCATTATTCAAATACTGTAAAAATTTCAGTTATATGATACTTATAAATATATATTAATCGTAAACAATGATTGATTTAATTACAATTCTTTAATTGAAAATTAATTAGTGGTTCTGAAAAGAACCGATTTTTTTTATTGTTCGTCAAAAAATGACAAAACAATGGAATTTAAGCACGTTCTCCACGAATACGTCTGGCCAATTGAATGTCCTTTGGCATAATTGTCACACGTTTAGCGTGAATTGCGCATAAATTAGTATCTTCGAATAAACCGACGAGATATGCTTCACTCGCTTCTTGTAAAGCCATTACAGCTGAACTTTGGAAACGTAAATCGGTTTTGAAATCTTGAGCGATTTCACGAACAAGACGTTGAAACGGCAATTTACGAATCAAAAGTTCAGTACTCTTTTGATAACGACGAATTTCACGCAATGCAACAGTGCCAGGCCTGTATCTGTGAGGTTTCTTAACACCTCCTGTAGCAGGAGCACTTTTACGGGCAGCTTTCGTTGCTAATTGTTTTCGTGGTGCTTTACCACCAGTCGATTTACGAGCAGTTTGCTTAGTACGCGCCATTATTAACTATTACGTCACAAATGTTAACGTGTAACAGAACGCGGTAAAATTTCTCGCTCTGCAATATATATAACATGTGTGTCCGACTACTTCGAGCGGGAACGATACTAGTACCGTCATTGGTTTAGAACTTGTCCCCACCATTATATGCGTTGCATGTAGGCTATATATAGTAGATTTATTCGTTGAAAATTTTAACTTGTTACGTTGTTTGTTTACACTTTATCAGTGTTTTACCAATACATTTATTAAAAATGACTGGTCGTGGCAAAGGTGGTAAGGGATTAGGAAAGGGTGGCGCTAAACGTCATCGTAAAGTTTTACGTGATAACATCCAAGGTATCACTAAACCAGCTATTAGACGTTTAGCCCGTCGTGGCGGTGTGAAACGTATTTCTGGTTTAATTTATGAAGAAACTCGTGGTGTGTTAAAAGTATTCCTAGAAAATGTTATTAGGGATGCTGTAACATACACTGAACATGCCAAGAGGAAAACTGTTACCGCCATGGATGTTGTTTATGCGCTAAAACGTCAAGGTCGTACTTTGTACGGTTTTGGTGGTTAAATGCATATTATTTTATATAGTATGCAAGAAAAACAGGCCCTTTTCAGGGCCACTAGATTTTATTAAAGAAAAGAATTTTTAATATCATGTTTGTTACATACATACAACAATCTTTTTTAATTATTTTAAAAATTTCCTAATTATTATATATAATAAATATCTTTTATACTTTATAAACTATGTGTTTTAAACAAAATATAAAAATTTACTGATTAGATAAAGAACAGAAAGTGTAATAACATATTAAATGAATAAATAATAACAATGACGTCTATTTGTTGTAGACGCAATAAGTGACCAATAACGTATAATACATACATACTATGTACGCAACGTGCATTACATCAACTTAAGGTAATGACCATGCCGCGCATACATTGCGTCAACAATTATTCATATTGCGTTGATTTAGATACTACAATGCTAGTCTTCGTTTGTAAATAAAAACATGTAAGTTTAGTAAACTTAAATAGAACATAAAAAGAAAGAATTAAGTATAATATATGTATTAATTATATAAATAAGCATATGTTTGATAAAATTCTTTAATTTAATTAATGTTGTGGCTCTGAAAAGAGCCGATTTTTATTGATAAAAATGTATAAATACATTTTTACTTTGAACTTGTATATTTGGTAACAGCTTTAGTGCCTTCACTAACAGCGTGTTTTGCAAGTTCACCAGGTAACAATAGACGGACAGCTGTTTGAATTTCCCGACTAGTGATTGTTGAACGTTTGTTGTAGTGTGCCAAACGGGAAGCTTCAGCAGCAATACGCTCAAATATATCATTTACAAAACTGTTCATAATGCTCATCGCTTTACTAGAAATACCAGTATCGGGATGAACTTGTTTCAGTACTTTGTAAATGTACATTGCGTAACTTTCCTTCCTGCGCCGTTTCTTTTTCTTGTCATCTTTGGATATATTTTTCTGAGCTTTACCAGCCTTCTTAGCGGCTTTTCCACTTGTTTTAGGTGGCATGTTGAATAACAGTCACTAAACAATAGCAAAAGTTTCTAAAAATTGAAACTATTAAAAAACAGGAAGAAACGTGTCAGTTATATATACATAACCCAACCTAACGGCGACCCGCCTCCCGTGGTGCGTATAGGCATCAGCATGGATACGATACACTGAAGTACGGCGTTGTCGTATTGGTTAGTCGTGCGGGTCCGGGCAACAGACTGCACACATCTGTACGGCAGAGTGTATATAAGTAAAAATTTCGAAAATTTTTGTTACATCGCTGACATACGTGTTATTCGTTTGTTATTCAGTTTATATTTAATTTTCAATAATGTCTGGTCGTGGTAAAGGTGGTAAAGTTAAGGGAAAGGCAAAGAGTCGTTCGAATCGTGCTGGATTACAATTTCCAGTTGGTCGTATTCATAGATTATTGCGTAAAGGTAATTACGCAGAACGTGTCGGTGCCGGTGCTCCTGTCTATTTGGCGGCCGTTATGGAATATTTAGCCGCTGAAGTACTTGAGCTTGCCGGTAATGCTGCACGTGACAATAAAAAGACTAGAATAATTCCAAGACATTTACAACTGGCCATCCGTAATGATGAAGAATTGAATAAACTATTGTCTGGTGTTACAATCGCTCAAGGTGGTGTACTGCCAAATATTCAGGCTGTATTGCTGCCAAAGAAGACTGAGAAATCAACATAAATTGTTGTTTCTTAGTAATAAACACAAATCATCGGTCCTTTTCAGGACCACAAAATAAATTTTGAAAAAAAGATATGTATTGAAATGATTGATGCAAAAATAGAATTTATTATTAGTTAGTTAGTTAGTTAGTGGAACCTAACGAAATATATCGTTAGCGACAAATATAAATAATGAGTAGCACATTTGAGAGTATAATATGATGATGGTGAGTGAACTAAATTAGTAGGAAAATAATGAATAGTTTCTATTTCTTTCATTCATTCATTCTTTCTTTCTTTTTCTTTGTTTGTTATATATTGTGTTGTTGATTAAATATAGATACATTATGAATTAAACTGATTTGTCTGTCTGTCTGTCTGTCTGTCTGTCTGTTTTTTTTTGTTCTTCCTTTTGTTATTCATATTTATCTTGCTTCGGGATCTGCAATTGCAGACTTACTAACCGAAAGGTATAGTAATTTCACAAGTAATTATGAGATTTATAATACATTATGTGTCCACGGAGACATATAAGGAAATAATTATAAGATCTGCAATTGCAGAACCTAATTTCAATGTATTTTATTTCTCCAGTATCATATGAATACAATACCAATAAATTATATTTCATTACTATTATTATTATTACGATCTACAATTGCACAATTCTTTATTTTTAAATCGTGCATTAAGTATTTTTATTATTATTATTGGAATCTGCAATTGCAGAACTTGTCATCTTAGCGATGTTTAATAGTGTGTTAATTATACGATAAATATAGATATTTTATAAGTAATTATGATAATCTGTACTTCTCAAAAGGTATTATTATCTTTGGGATAAACTTATTATCTCTTTGAATAATCCTACTGAGTCTTTCTTATGGGATTTACATAATAATTTGTACTTCTTAAATATTATTATTCGGATCTTTAATTTCAGAACAATAGTTTTCCAAAATTTTAGATCTTGTTTGATGTTACAAACAATACATATATTATAGAATTAAAAGTGTCTAGACAACTCATCATTATGACAAACATAAAATTTTACATAGCTTACTTGACTAGATTAATTTTATAGTATTATGTGTATATATTGATGAAATCTGTAAATAGTATAATTATTTCGTGATCTGCAATTGCAGAACCCATGTATTGTTCATAAATTTTAACTCAAACTTTGTCCCTAATATAAAACTAGCATAATAATTTTTGAGATCTGCAATTACAGAGCTCTTTTTCCCAATCGAAGATACCCATTAATAAACAATTGTAGATATCGATAAGAAAATAGATGAAATTATAAAAATTCTAGAATTACAAATGTGTAGTTGAGTCATTATTATTGAGAAAAACATAAACTTTAATGAGAATATGTATTAAGAAGACAGACAGGGGCGGGGGAGAGACATAAACCCAGGCAGACGACCGATTATGATTATCATGGACATTCGCAGCAACTACGATTTTACAGTCTTCATAATTTTGATTTTACCGCGATGTTATTAACAAAAAAAAATTATTTAAATAAAAAATAACTTTGCAATAATAAAGAATGACTCTATAATCGATAGCTACTCTCAAATAACGGAGAAATAAATAAAACTAATAATTATAAAATATAACAGTTGCTCCCAGCGCCATCTCTTAACACTTGTATATACTAACAATAACTCACAGTTGGTAATTAGAACTTCAAACGTCAAATGTTAAATCTGATTGTATGAACTGTTGAGAATTGGTGATTTATTTTATTTTAAATATATTAAATTAATATTTTATATAGAATGTCGAGTAAGGTAGGTAACATTACAATCGCTCATACAGTTTATATGTGAAATCTGAAATATTTACTTTCTTTTTTAGGTTATTATTTCAAAGTTTTTCATTTCAAGTAAGTTATTATGCTTGTGGCTATTTTAAAATATCTGTGTTTTTGTATACATGATTTTAGCTTTGTTTTAGATACATCACTGGCCGACATTTTTCTACATGCAAATTGTTGATTATTTTGACGTTCTATTGTTTTTCAAAGCGCCTAGTTCACTATCCATAAATAATAATTAGGAAATTTTATAGATATTACATATAAATAAATAAATATTATAGTGAAAAGGTATGTCAATTTATTTCATTTATTTATGCATTGTATTTATAAAATGATATCTCCCATTTTTTCTACAAATCATATGACATTTTTATTTAATTCTCATATATTTATATTATTATTATTATTATATGCTTTGTAGTTATAACTTTTATATCATAACTTAAATCATTTAAACGATGTCTTATAACATTGCATCTATCAAGTAAGAAATGAAGTAAATTTTATTTTATTTAAACTATATATTTGTTGAAATTATATTATTAACATATTACATAATTGTGTAACGTATTTTATTCACATAGTTATCCTTTATAAAGACATACTATGTTCTACAAATCATTGTAAATGCTATGAATATTTGTGGTAACATAATGAACGAAAGTTTTTACCTTATATTTTGAAATGCAATAAAAGAATTGAAAATATATTACAATTTACATAAACATATATATCTTATTTATATGTATTAATTATTATTTTCTTGATATATACTATATGTAACAAATAAATAACATTTTCATGATGTCACATCACCTACGAATGCATGTATACTCCAGTATTAACTTAAATAAATCACTAAATATTACATATTTTATAAATATACTATTATAAATTATATTTATGAACTACATGCTTATAAATAAATATTATAACATTTATCTATATATTGTTATTAAGGAATAAATTGAATTTCTTTTAGACATGAACGCACGAATACTAACCAAACACACACATACCATTGAGCTCGCAGTCTTTACTATATACCTATTCCGTTCGTTGTGGCGAACAAAATACAAATGTTAAAATACATTTGTTAAATTCTGTGTTTCGTTTTATTTCGAATAACATTATTATTGAAAATGGCTGACGTTGCAACAAGTAGTGTTGAACTGCAATCAAGTCCGAAATCGGCAATTAAAAAAGATAAGAAGAAAATTGATCGTCCAAAGGCCACTCATCCGTCAACAGCTGTTATGGTCAATAACGCAATACAAAATTTAAAGGAACGTGGTGGCTCATCTTTACAGGCGATTAAAAAATATATTTCTGCTACATATAAAGTTGATGGTGAAAAATTTTCTCCGTTCATCAAGAAATATATTAAGGCTAGTGTTGTTTCTGGTGTATTGGTACAAACAAAAGGTAAAGGTGCATCTGGATCATTTAAATTAGCATCGACTGCAGTTACAAAAAAATCTGCATCGTCTACTGCTAAACCCAAGAAAGCAACAGTTTCAAAATCAGCAACAAAATCAAAACCGAAAGCAGAGAAAGAAACTAAATCAGCTGTGACTGTTAAGAAAACAGTAAAATCTGCTAAAACTAAAAAGTCTGCAACTTTAGAGAAGAAGAAATCAGCATCTGCAAATATTGTTAAACCAAAGTCGCCTTCAAAAGCAAAGAAAACTACCAAAACGCCTACAAAGAAACCCAAATCCCCAAAACCAAAAACAACAAGGCCTAAAATTGCCAAAAAGAAGACATCACCAAAGAAAAAATAAATTTTTTAATTTATTTTTTTCTTTACAATCTTAAACGGTCCTTTTCAGGACCATCAATTATTTTATAAATAAAGAATTTTATTCATTATGCTTTAATTAATACAATTTATTCACACACACACACACACACACACACACACACGTAATTACTTAAATTAATAATAAACATTTTGAAAAATATGATATTTTCATTATGAAAAAAAAAAAATAATAATCTTTGACTTGACGGCTGGTAACCGCAATGCAAAAATATATCACCTACCGAGATCATATTTTCATATTCAATAAAATAAAAAAAAAAAAAAACAAAATTTATAATTGCATAAAATATAAGAACATTTATAACTATATTGATATTTTGTAAAAAAAAATAATTCATTAATAATAAAATCAGTAATATATCATTATTCAAATACTGTAAAAATTTCAGTTATATGATACTTATAAATATATATTAATCGTAAACAATGATTGATTTAATTACAATTCTTTAATTGAAAATTAATTAGTGGTTCTGAAAAGAACCGATTTTTTTTATTGTTCGTCAAAAAATGACAAAACAATGGAATTTAAGCACGTTCTCCACGAATACGTCTGGCCAATTGAATGTCCTTTGGCATAATTGTCACACGTTTAGCGTGAATTGCGCATAAATTAGTATCTTCGAATAAACCGACGAGATATGCTTCACTCGCTTCTTGTAAAGCCATTACAGCTGAACTTTGGAAACGTAAATCGGTTTTGAAATCTTGAGCGATTTCACGAACAAGACGTTGAAACGGCAATTTACGAATCAAAAGTTCAGTACTCTTTTGATAACGACGAATTTCACGCAATGCAACAGTGCCAGGCCTGTATCTGTGAGGTTTCTTAACACCTCCTGTAGCAGGAGCACTTTTACGGGCAGCTTTCGTTGCTAATTGTTTTCGTGGTGCTTTACCACCAGTCGATTTACGAGCAGTTTGCTTAGTACGCGCCATTATTAACTATTACGTCACAAATGTTAACGTGTAACAGAACGCGGTAAAATTTCTCGCTCTGCAATATATATAACATGTGTGTCCGACTACATCGAGCGGGAACGATACTAGTACCGTCATTGGTTTAGAACTTGTCCCCACCATTATATGCGTTGCATGTAGGCTATATATAGTAGATTTATTCGTTGAAAATTTTAACTTGTTACGTTGTTTGTTTACACTTTATCAGTGTTTTACCAATACATTTATTAAAAATGACTGGTCGTGGCAAAGGTGGTAAGGGATTAGGAAAGGGTGGCGCTAAACGTCATCGTAAAGTTTTACGTGATAACATCCAAGGTATCACTAAACCAGCTATTAGACGTTTAGCCCGTCGTGGCGGTGTGAAACGTATTTCTGGTTTAATTTATGAAGAAACTCGTGGTGTGTTAAAAGTATTCCTAGAAAATGTTATTAGGGATGCTGTAACATACACTGAACATGCCAAGAGGAAAACTGTTACCGCCATGGATGTTGTTTATGCGCTAAAACGTCAAGGTCGTACTTTGTACGGTTTTGGTGGTTAAATGCATATTATTTTATATAGTATGCAAGAAAAACAGGCCCTTTTCAGGGCCACTAGATTTTATTAAAGAAAAGAATTTTTAATATCATGTTTGTTACATACATACAACAATCTTTTTTAATTATTTTAAAAATTTCCTAATTATTATATATAATAAATATCTTTTATACTTTATAAACTATGTGTTTTAAACAAAATATAAAAATTTACTGATTAGATAAAGAACAGAAAGTGTAATAACATATTAAATGAATAAATAATAACAATGACGTCTATTTGTTGTAGACGCAATAAGTGACCAATAACGTATAATACATACATACTATGTACGCAACGTGCATTACATCAACTTAAGGTAATGACCATGCCGCGCATACATTGCGTCAACAATTATTCATATTGCGTTGATTTAGATACTACAATGCTAGTCTTCGTTTGTAAATAAAAACATGTAAGTTTAGTAAACTTAAATAGAACATAAAAAGAAAGAATTAAGTATAATATATGTATTAATTATATAAATAAGCATATGTTTGATAAAATTCTTTAATTTAATTAATGTTGTGGCTCTGAAAAGAGCCGATTTTTATTGATAAAAATGTATAAATACATTTTTACTTTGAACTTGTATATTTGGTAACAGCTTTAGTGCCTTCACTAACAGCGTGTTTTGCAAGTTCACCAGGTAACAGTAGACGGACAGCTGTTTGAATTTCCCGACTAGTGATTGTTGAACGTTTGTTGTAGTGTGCCAAACGGGAAGCTTCAGCAGCAATACGCTCAAATATATCATTTACAAAACTGTTCATAATGCTCATCGCTTTACTAGAAATACCAGTATCGGGATGAACTTGTTTCAGTACTTTGTAAATGTACATTGCGTAACTTTCCTTCCTGCGCCGTTTCTTTTTCTTGTCATCTTTGGATATATTTTTCTGAGCTTTACCCGCCTTCTTAGCGGCTTTTCCACTTGTTTTAGGTGGCATGTTGAATAACAGTCACTAAACAATAGCAAAAGTTTCTAAAAATTGAAACTATTAAAAAACAGGAAGAAACGTGTCAGTTATATATACATAACCCAACCTAACGGCGACCCGCCTCCCGTGGTGCGTATAGGCATCAGCATGGATACGATACACTGAAGTACGGCGTTGTCGTATTGGTTAGTCGTGCGGGTCCGGGCAACAGACTGCACACATCTGTACGGCAGAGTGTATATAAGTAAAAATTTCGAAAATTTTTGTTACATCGTTATTCAACATACTGGTGTTCTTCAACCCAGAAGCATCCCCGCTGAGTTTTACCTGTGTGAAGTACAATACACTGGCTAAGGGACAGTTTGCTGATCGCAACTGTCGTGCCCCCGGCACAGGGGTACAGTGTTTATTTGCTTATTAATTTTTCGCAAGTGAAAATACAGTGTTGTGTAGTGCTCGCTGACTATACATTTCGATTGCCGTCAGAAAAACCGCTACACGTAGTCATCCATGGCATCGCACCGTCTGTAACCACAGAGGAGGTTGTGCAAGAACTTCGTGACAAAGGCTTCTCACCGATAAATGCGTATCGGATTGGAAGAACGCAGAAGCTGGTGGCAGTCCTCCTCGAAAGGAACGAACCAAACAAAAAAATATACGAAATGACTGACTTTTTCTACCTTAAAGTGTCAGTAGAAGCAAAAAGAAGATCTACAGCACCAGGACAGTGTCACAGATGCCAATCGTTTGGACACACCTCGAGTTGCTGCAGCCGCGCTTGGAAGTGTGTTCGGTGCGGCGAGGCGCACGCCACCCAAGAGTGTCCGAACAAGGACAAGGAACACGCGCCGAAGTGTGCTAACTGCCAGGAGAAGCACACGGCAAACTACCGAGGCTGCAAGAGCTTCAAACAAGCTGTGGAGCAGAAAAAAGCGGACAAAATGACCCGATCTTACGCCAAAGTTGCCGCTAACACACCTACAGAAACTGGGCCAACACCGGCAGAACCAACTGCACCCTCATCCTCAACTGCTACGCTGCCAACTGCTACGCTGCCAACTGCTGCTCCGGCTACCACATCGGCTCGCAAACCAACAGCCAAACCGGTAGCCTCAACATCACCGACTAGCTTCAAAACAAAAGCTAAGTCGCCTTCAACCAGCAGCAGTATGAAGAAAAAACAAAATAAGAAGAAAAACAGCCGCAACAAGAGCAGCAGCAGCAACCATAACGTCAACAGCAACAGCGTCAACACGCTGATAGATCTGTTGTCCGGGCTGAACTTAGAGAACATCTGTAGCGCTATACTACAACTAGTTCAGCAACTATCTGAGGCCAAGAACACCGGAGACATCTTGAAAGTAGCGCTAAATACGCTGCCCGCTCTTCTAACCACATTCAGCAATGGCAGTAAATAGACAGTCAGCGAGCAAACTAAGGGTTGTGTCATGGAACGCAAATTCCATTCTGGAGAAGATTGACGAGCTGGAAGAACTGTGTCACAGACTTCGAGCAGACATAGTCCTAGTGCAAGAGACGTTCTGGAAACCATACCACAACTCGCGCAACTTGCGTAATTACTCAGTCCACCGCCAAGACCGAGACGGGGTTGCAGGTGGCACCGCAGTGTTCGTCCGGAGAACACTCGAGCACTCAGGGATAGACTCTCCTGCTTTGAACAACCTTGAAACCTGTGGAGTGGTGGTGAACACGGAAAAACTAGGCCCTGTCCGTGTAGTAAGTTGTTACAACTCGCCTTCGAAGCCCCTGGACCCAGATGATATCCGCGGCCTCCTCAACGCGGACACCTTACCAGTCATCATGGCCGGTGACTTCAACGCCAAGCACCCGACTTGGCAGAGCAGAACGACGAACGGACGGGGCAGATCGCTGTTCACAGTTGCTGCACAGATGCAACTAGAAGTCGTTGGACCGGACGAACCAACGTTCTACAGCAGCAGCGGCCACGCTCCAGACGTACTTGACATCGCTGTGCTCCGAAACGTTGACTGCAATTACACAATAACAGCAGTCAACGACCTGTCTTCGGACCACAGCCCCATAGTTCTGGACGTAGAACTAGGTGCATGCAGCAACACGCAGCCAACCACTAAAATCAACACAAATTGGCAGCTCTTCAGCGACGTGTTGGAGAAAGATTTCGGTCCACTGCCAACAATAATCACTGCGCAGCAACTCGAAACAGCAGTCGAGGAGCTGACAGTAAAAATCCAAGACGCCATCGGCACCTGCAGCCAAACCAGCCAGATCCGTAAAACACCAGGCCCAAAACTTCCTCCGGAGATACTACAGCTCATAACTGACAGAAGACTGGCGAGACGCAACTGGCAGAGAAGTTGGGATCCTCAGGACAAGAGGATCTACAACCAAGCCACTACGGAATTGCGTGATGCCATCCGTCGACAGAAGAACGAGTGCTGGAAGAATTTTCTCGCATCAGCTGATGATGAAGATACGAAGTTCTGGCGACTCAGCAAAGCGCTGCGTTGCAAGAAGACTCCCGCTCGGGTAATCCACAGCTCGAGCGGCCTACAGTACACGGCTGCAGACAAGGCTGAAGCGATCGCATCGAGTCTAGAACTGCAATGTTCGCCCAACTACGAACAGGCGGACATAGACTTCATCATCAGCACAAACCGCAAAGTTTCCAGAAAACTGCGCGAAAACCAGCACTCGCCAATCGATTACACCACGCCCAGGAAAGTGGAATTCATACTAAAGCATACCAAGCT
The DNA here is from genome assembly GCA_963942605.1 of Poecilus cupreus. Classification (NCBI taxonomy): domain Eukaryota; kingdom Metazoa; phylum Arthropoda; class Insecta; order Coleoptera; family Carabidae; genus Poecilus; species Poecilus cupreus. Next base: position 24,114,234 of record OZ012713.1, on the reverse strand, counting down.
CCGCAAAGCACCAGGCCCAGACGGGATTTCTGCCGCTGCGCTCAGAGCGCTGCCACCCCGAGCTGTAGTAGCTCTCACTAACATTATCAACGCAATCCTACGTCTGAGACACTTCCCATCCTCTTGGAAGAAAGCCACCGTCATCACCATCCCGAAGCCAGGGAAAGACCACAAGTTCCCGGAAAACCACCGGCCTATCAGCCTGCTCAACCTGCTGGCTAAAGTGGCCGAGAAAGTTATTCTCGAGCAGTTACAGCGTCACACAGTCGACAACAACATACTGCCACCGGAACAGTTTGGGTTCAGGGAGAAGCACTCCACTACCCACCAGCTAGTGCGAGTTGTGGAATGCATCACGAGTGGTCTCAACAAAAAGATGGCTACTGGCGGGCTCTTCTTGGACGTAGCAAAAGCGTTCGATAAAGTCTGGCACAAGGGTCTACTGGCAAAGATGATACAGCATAAATATCCACTGTATCTGGTGCAAACCATCGCGTCGTATCTCCAGGGAAGGAAGTTTCGTGTGAAGTTTGATGGAGCCTTTTCATCGGAGAAAACTGCCACAGCTGGCGTGGCGCAAGGATCAGTGATTTCTCCACTGCTATTCAATATCTTCGTCAGCGACATGCCAAAGATGGAGAGCAACACTAGCATGGCACAATTCGCGGACGACACGGCTGTACTCCACCAGAGCCGCAGCACTAAAATCATTACGAGAAGGCTTCAAGAAGCAGTCGAGGCACTCGAGGAATGGTGCACCAAGTGGAGGGTAGCTGTGAACCCGGAGAAAAGCACAGCTATCCTCATCACCAGACGTCGACTTAAACCGTTCGGCACGCTACGAATGTTCGGTCGCCCTGTCCCATGGCGCGACAAAGTTACATACCTTGGAGCAACAATTGATAAGAGGGCTAACTTCCACAGCCACATACAAACCGTAGTGAACAAGGCGAAAACAACAATGTTTAGACTACTGCCGCTTCTTGGGCGCAAGAGCGAGCTCTCACTTGCCAACAAGCTTCGGCTCTACAAGTCAATAATCCGTCCACAGCTGCTGTACGCGGCTACAGCCTGGGGCTGTGCCTCACCACGGCAGAAGAAGAAGCTGCAGATTGTTCAAAACCGGGCACTGCGACTAATCACTGACGCTCCATGGTACGTCACCAACAACGCCATTCACCGCGACTTGGGTATCCCAACGGTTAAGAAGTTCATGCTGGCCCAAGCCACCAAAGAGTTTGGTGTAATGAGTCACCATAGTAATATTCTAGTCCGCCAAGCCGTGGACTACGACGAGCTCGCCCCGGTCAAACACCGTCGGCCAAAACATGTCCTCGTCGACAATTAGAGGACACAGACAAGTTTGAGGCGATCCAGCCATACTGGAAGGACGTTGCAAGTCCATAAAGATATATCTCAACCCCGCTGAAATCGGACAAAGAGAGCCAATGGCTCAAAGTTCCAACAAGTGAAACCAACATGATGATTTTTGTTACATCGCTGACATACGTGTTATTCGTTTGTTATTCAGTTTATATTTAATTTTCAATAATGTCTGGTCGTGGTAAAGGTGGTAAAGTTAAGGGAAAGGCAAAGAGTCGTTCGAATCGTGCTGGATTACAATTTCCAGTTGGTCGTATTCATAGATTATTGCGTAAAGGTAATTACGCAGAACGTGTCGGTGCCGGTGCTCCTGTCTATTTGGCGGCCGTTATGGAATATTTAGCCGCTGAAGTACTTGAGCTTGCCGGTAATGCTGCACGTGACAATAAAAAGACTAGAATAATTCCAAGACATTTACAACTGGCCATCCGTAATGATGAAGAATTGAATAAACTATTGTCTGGTGTTACAATCGCTCAAGGTGGTGTACTGCCAAATATTCAGGCTGTATTGCTGCCAAAGAAGACTGAGAAATCAACATAAATTGTTGTTTCTTAGTAATAAACACAAATCATCGGTCCTTTTCAGGACCACAAAATAAATTTTGAAAAAAAGATATGTATTGAAATGATTGATGCAAAAATAGAATTTATTATTAGTTAGTTAGTTAGTTAGTGGAACCTAACGAAATATATCGTTAGCGACAAATATAAATAATGAGTAGCACATTTGAGAGTATAATATGATGATGGTGAGTGAACTAAATTAGTAGGAAAATAATGAATAGTTTCTATTTCTTTCATTCATTCATTCTTTCTTTCTTTTTCTTTGTTTGTTATATATTGTGTTGTTGATTAAATATAGATACATTATGAATTAAACTGATTTGTCTGTCTGTCTGTCTGTCTGTCTGTCTGTTTTTTTTTGTTCTTCCTTTTGTTATTCATATTTATCTTGCTTCGGGATCTGCAATTGCAGACTTACTAACCGAAAGGTATAGTAATTTCACAAGTAATTATGAGATTTATAATACATTATGTGTCCACGGAGACATATAAGGAAATAATTATAAGATCTGCAATTGCAGAACCTAATTTCAATGTATTTTATTTCTCCAGTATCATATGAATACAATACCAATAAATTATATTTCATTACTATTATTATTATTACGATCTACAATTGCACAATTCTTTATTTTTAAATCGTGCATTAAGTATTTTTATTATTATTATTGGAATCTGCAATTGCAGAACTTGTCATCTTAGCGATGTTTAATAGTGTGTTAATTATACGATAAATATAGATATTTTATAAGTAATTATGATAATCTGTACTTCTCAAAAGGTATTATTATCTTTGGGATAAACTTATTATCTCTTTGAATAATCCTACTGAGTCTTTCTTATGGGATTTACATAATAATTTGTACTTCTTAAATATTATTATTCGGATCTTTAATTTCAGAACAATAGTTTTCCAAAATTTTAGATCTTGTTTGATGTTACAAACAATACATATATTATAGAATTAAAAGTGTCTAGACAACTCATCATTATGACAAACATAAAATTTTACATAGCTTACTTGACTAGATTAATTTTATAGTATTATGTGTATATATTGATGAAATCTGTAAATAGTATAATTATTTCGTGATCTGCAATTGCAGAACCCATGTATTGTTCATAAATTTTAACTCAAACTTTGTCCCTAATATAAAACTAGCATAATAATTTTTGAGATTTGCAATTACAGAGCTCTTTTTCCCAATCGAAGATACCCATTAATAAACAATTGTAGATATCGATAAGAAAATAGATGAAATTATAAAAATTCTAGAATTACAAATGTGTAGTTGAGTCATTATTATTGAGAAAAACATAAACTTTAATGAGAATATGTATTAAGAAGACAGACAGGGGCGGGGGAGAGACATAAACCCAGGCAGACGACCGATTATGATTATCATGGACATTCGCAGCAACTACGATTTTACAGTCTTCATAATTTTGATTTTACCGCGATGTTATTAACAAAAAAAAATTATTTAAATAAAAAATAACTTTGCAATAATAAAGAATGACTCTATAATCGATAGCTACTCTCAAATAACGGAGAAATAAATAAAACTAATAATTATAAAATATAACAGTTGCTCCCAGCGCCATCTCTTAACACTTGTATATACTAACAATAACTCACAGTTGGTAATTAGAACTTCAAACGTCAAATGTTAAATCTGATTGTATGAACTGTTGAGAATTGGTGATTTATTTTATTTTAAATATATTAAATTAATATTTTATATAGAATGTCGAGTAAGGTAGGTAACATTACAATCGCTCATACAGTTTATATGTGAAATCTGAAATATTTACTTTCTTTTTTAGGTTATTATTTCAAAGTTTTTCATTTCAAGTAAGTTATTATGCTTGTGGCTATTTTAAAATATCTGTGTTTTTGTATACATGATTTTAGCTTTGTTTTAGATACATCACTGGCCGACATTTTTCTACATGCAAATTGTTGATTATTTTGACGTTCTATTGTTTTTCAAAGCGCCTAGTTCACTATCCATAAATAATAATTAGGAAATTTTATAGATATTACATATAAATAAATAAATATTATAGTGAAAAGGTATGTCAATTTATTTCATTTATTTATGCATTGTATTTATAAAATGATATCTCCCATTTTTTCTACAAATCATATGACATTTTTATTTAATTCTCATATATTTATATTATTATTATTATTATATGCTTTGTAGTTATAACTTTTATATCATAACTTAAATCATTTAAACGATGTCTTATAACATTGCATCTATCAAGTAAGAAATGAAGTAAATTTTATTTTATTTAAACTATATATTTGTTGAAATTATATTATTAACATATTACATAATTGTGTAACGTATTTTATTCACATAGTTATCCTTTATAAAGACATACTATGTTCTACAAATCATTGTAAATGCTATGAATATTTGTGGTAACATAATGAACGAAAGTTTTTACCTTATATTTTGAAATGCAATAAAAGAATTGAAAATATATTACAATTTACATAAACATATATATCTTATTTATATGTATTAATTATTATTTTCTTGATATATACTATATGTAACAAATAAATAACATTTTCATGATGTCACATCACCTACGAATGCATGTATACTCCAGTATTAACTTAAATAAATCACTAAATATTACATATTTTATAAATATACTATTATAAATTATATTTATGAACTACATGCTTATAAATAAATATTATAACATTTATCTATATATTGTTATTAAGGAATAAATTGAATTTCTTTTAGACATGAACGCACGAATACTAACCAAACACACACATACCATTGAGCTCGCAGTCTTTACTATATACCTATTCCGTTCGTTGTGGCGAACAAAATACAAATGTTAAAATACATTTGTTAAATTCTGTGTTTCGTTTTATTTCGAATAACATTATTATTGAAAATGGCTGACGTTGCAACAAGTAGTGTTGAACTGCAATCAAGTCCGAAATCGGCAATTAAAAAAGATAAGAAGAAAATTGATCGTCCAAAGGCCACTCATCCGTCAACAGCTGTTATGGTCAATAACGCAATACAAAATTTAAAGGAACGTGGTGGCTCATCTTTACAGGCGATTAAAAAATATATTTCTGCTACATATAAAGTTGATGGTGAAAAATTTTCTCCGTTCATCAAGAAATATATTAAGGCTAGTGTTGTTTCTGGTGTATTGGTACAAACAAAAGGTAAAGGTGCATCTGGATCATTTAAATTAGCATCGACTGCAGTTACAAAAAAATCTGCATCGTCTACTGCTAAACCCAAGAAAGCAACAGTTTCAAAATCAGCAACAAAATCAAAACCGAAAGCAGAGAAAGAAACTAAATCAGCTGTGACTGTTAAGAAAACAGTAAAATCTGCTAAAACTAAAAAGTCTGCAACTTTAGAGAAGAAGAAATCAGCATCTGCAAATATTGTTAAACCAAAGTCGCCTTCAAAAGCAAAGAAAACTACCAAAACGCCTACAAAGAAACCCAAATCCCCAAAACCAAAAACAACAAGGCCTAAAATTGCCAAAAAGAAGACATCACCAAAGAAAAAATAAATTTTTTAATTTATTTTTTTCTTTACAATCTTAAACGGTCCTTTTCAGGACCATCAATTATTTTATAAATAAAGAATTTTATTCATTATGCTTTAATTAATACAATTTATTCACACACACACACACACACACACACGTAATTACTTAAATTAATAATAAACATTTTGAAAAATATGATATTTTCATTATGAAAAAAAAAAAATAATAATCTTTGACTTGACGGCTGGTAACCGCAATGCAAAAATATATCACCTACCGAGATCATATTTTCATATTCAATAAAATAAAAAAAAAAAAAAACAAAATTTATAATTGCATAAAATATAAGAACATTTATAACTATATTGATATTTTGTAAAAAAAAATAATTCATTAATAATAAAATCAGTAATATATCATTATTCAAATACTGTAAAAATTTCAGTTATATGATACTTATAAATATATATTAATCGTAAACAATGATTGATTTAATTACAATTCTTTAATTGAAAATTAATTAGTGGTTCTGAAAAGAACCGATTTTTTTTATTGTTCGTCAAAAAATGACAAAACAATGGAATTTAAGCACGTTCTCCACGAATACGTCTGGCCAATTGAATGTCCTTTGGCATAATTGTCACACGTTTAGCGTGAATTGCGCATAAATTAGTATCTTCGAATAAACCGACGAGATATGCTTCACTCGCTTCTTGTAAAGCCATTACAGCTGAACTTTGGAAACGTAAATCGGTTTTGAAATCTTGAGCGATTTCACGAACAAGACGTTGAAACGGCAATTTACGAATCAAAAGTTCAGTACTCTTTTGATAACGACGAATTTCACGCAATGCAACAGTGCCAGGCCTGTATCTGTGAGGTTTCTTAACACCTCCTGTAGCAGGAGCACTTTTACGGGCAGCTTTCGTTGCTAATTGTTTTCGTGGTGCTTTACCACCAGTCGATTTACGAGCAGTTTGCTTAGTACGCGCCATTATTAACTATTACGTCACAAATGTTAACGTGTAACAGAACGCGGTAAAATTTCTCGCTCTGCAATATATATAACATGTGTGTCCGACTACATCGAGCGGGAACGATACTAGTACCGTCATTGGTTTAGAACTTGTCCCCACCATTATATGCGTTGCATGTAGGCTATATATAGTAGATTTATTCGTTGAAAATTTTAACTTGTTACGTTGTTTGTTTACACTTTATCAGTGTTTTACCAATACATTTATTAAAAATGACTGGTCGTGGCAAAGGTGGTAAGGGATTAGGAAAGGGTGGCGCTAAACGTCATCGTAAAGTTTTACGTGATAACATCCAAGGTATCACTAAACCAGCTATTAGACGTTTAGCCCGTCGTGGCGGTGTGAAACGTATTTCTGGTTTAATTTATGAAGAAACTCGTGGTGTGTTAAAAGTATTCCTAGAAAATGTTATTAGGGATGCTGTAACATACACTGAACATGCCAAGAGGAAAACTGTTACCGCCATGGATGTTGTTTATGCGCTAAAACGTCAAGGTCGTACTTTGTACGGTTTTGGTGGTTAAATGCATATTATTTTATATAGTATGCAAGAAAAACAGGCCCTTTTCAGGGCCACTAGATTTTATTAAAGAAAAGAATTTTTAATATCATGTTTGTTACATACATACAACAATCTTTTTTAATTATTTTAAAAATTTCCTAATTATTATATATAATAAATATCTTTTATACTTTATAAACTATGTGTTTTAAACAAAATATAAAAATTTACTGATTAGATAAAGAACAGAAAGTGTAATAACATATTAAATGAATAAATAATAACAATGACGTCTATTTGTTGTAGACGCAATAAGTGACCAATAACGTATAATACATACATACTATGTACGCAACGTGCATTACATCAACTTAAGGTAATGACCATGCCGCGCATACATTGCGTCAACAATTATTCATATTGCGTTGATTTAGATACTACAATGCTAGTCTTCGTTTGTAAATAAAAACATGTAAGTTTAGTAAACTTAAATAGAACATAAAAAGAAAGAATTAAGTATAATATATGTATTAATTATATAAATAAGCATATGTTTGATAAAATTCTTTAATTTAATTAATGTTGTGGCTCTGAAAAGAGCCGATTTTTATTGATAAAAATGTATAAATACATTTTTACTTTGAACTTGTATATTTGGTAACAGCTTTAGTGCCTTCACTAACAGCGTGTTTTGCAAGTTCACCAGGTAACAATAGACGGACAGCTGTTTGAATTTCCCGACTAGTGATTGTTGAACGTTTGTTGTAGTGTGCCAAACGGGAAGCTTCAGCAGCAATACGCTCAAATATATCATTTACAAAACTGTTCATAATGCTCATCGCTTTACTAGAAATACCAGTATCGGGATGAACTTGTTTCAGTACTTTGTAAATGTACATTGCGTAACTTTCCTTCCTGCGCCGTTTCTTTTTCTTGTCATCTTTGGATATATTTTTCTGAGCTTTACCCGCCTTCTTAGCGGCTTTTCCACTTGTTTTAGGTGGCATGTTGAATAACAGTCACTAAACAATAGCAAAAGTTTCTAAAAATTGAAACTATTAAAAAACAGGAAGAAACGTCTCAGTTATATATACATAACCCAACCTAACGCCGACCCGCCTCCCGTGGTGCGTATAGGCATCAGCATGGATACGATACACTGAAGTACGGCGTTGTCGTATTGGTTAGTCGTGCGGGTCCGGGCAACAGACTGCACACATCTGTACGGCAGAGTGTATATAAGTAAAAATTTCGAAAATTTTTGTTACACAGACAACACAGTTGAGTTTTATCTGTCTTGCTGTGAACATCGCCTCTCGCTGCACTCGTGCACCGTTGCTTTAAGCGCCGAGCGCGCAAGTGCCCAGTGAAATAAAATTTTGTGTCATGTGCTAGTGATAAAGAACATTCGTGCCGTTTTTATTAAAAAAAGTGCTTGTCAAGTGCCAGTGATAACGAACACTACGTGTCGTTAAAAAGTGCCTCTCTGTGAGCGGAACCATGGTTTCCGACCATCAACGACTGGCCGAGATCAACGATCAGCTCTCCTTGCTGAAAAAAAAACCAGGGGACCGTAAGAAGCTCGCAGATACCCAGGCCGAGAAGATCTTCTTGCTAGAAAAGATCATGAAGAAGATGCAGAAAGCTACAAAAAAAGTAAGCGAATCCATATACCAGCATGACGCCCAAGCCAAGCCACACAGCCAAACCGCGCCCGATACCCAAGCCACGCTACCTGCTAGCGCCATCTTTGTGACGAGAGCCGAAATCCACCCCCCGCCATCCAAGAGCGACATCTCCACGCAAGTAGCTGTAGCTAACACCAACAATGCCACTGCTACACCGATACCTACCGCCACGCCATCTGTTATTGAAGTGACAGATTCCACCCAGCTTCTAGAGAGCGCCGCACTGAGCGCTCAACGAGCTTCACACGACACCACGCACCCGGCCGCGACACCAGTAACCACGAACACCGATGGGTTTACTCCCACCAATAATAAGTCAAAAAAACAGAAAACCGAGACTGACCATCCTACTCCCTGTGCCAACAAATTCGCGGCTCTTGAATCTGTAGAAATGGACACAACTCCTATCTCTCCGAATCCCGATGTTAAACAAAAAACCCCGCCACCAATCTTCCTAAAAAATATTCCTTCCTGGAAAGCTACTGCTCACGCTATCAGAAGCGCAAATATTAAAATCAAATCTTCCAAAAGCACTGGCGATGCTATCAAACTCCAACCTGAAACCATTTCCGATTTCCGTAACCTTACTACACTATGCAAGAACGCCCAATTGGAATTCTACACCTTCCAACTGAAGGAAGAAAAACCACTGCAAGTAGTATTACGTGGACTCCCACATTCAATTACTACTGAAGAAATACTAGAAGAGCTGAAAATAAAAAATTTCCCGGCTACAAAAGCATACCGTATTGGTATGCACAAGAACTTAGTTGCTGTCCACTTGGATAGGTCAGAAGAAGGAAGAGCAATTTTCAAACTGGACAATCTGATGTTCCTTAAAATATCAGTGGAGAGCAAGAAGAAAGCATCGACCCCAGGCCAGTGCCACAGATGCCAGAAATTCGGACACTCCTCCGCAGGCTGTAACGTAGCGTGGAAATGTGTACGGTGTGGAGAAGCACACGCCACTTCCGAATGTTCCAAGACGGATAAATCTATGCACAAAGCCAAGTGTGCAAACTGCGGCGAAGAACACACGGCGAACTACCGAGGCTGCTCAGTGTACAAACAAGCACTGGAAAAGAAACCACTACCAAGAAAATCCGCAAAAATTGATGGACGTACCTTCTCATCTGTGACAAATCCCAATCCTAGCACGGTAATACCAACCTCCGATTCACCAAACCCAACTCCATCAACATCATGTGTAAATAATACTCCTGTAACTGTTGTCCTAACTGAATCCGCACCACAAACTGTTGCAAGAGCAACTCCTCCAACCAAGCCGACAGCAACGGCTAAGCTGACTGTCAACAGAAAACCGAATAGAACCCAAAATAAAAACACAAGGAAGAAATCACCAAAAAATAATTTGATCAATGCTCCATCTAATATCGATCTGCAGAAAATATTGGACGTATTTTCTAACTTCACGCTGGATAATGTATGCCAAACCATTATCCAACTAATCGATAGCTGTAGCACTCAAAACGCTACAACCATGCTGGTGAAAATGGCTCTACAGGCACTTCCTACTTTAATCAGCAACAACTCAAATGGAGCTAAATAGACGTAAAGCAGTGCAAAATCTTCGAATCATCGCATGGAATGCAAATTCCTTGCCACCAAAAATTGACGAGCTAGAAGAATTTGCTCATCGCCTCAAAGCTGATGCAGTACTTGTAGGAGAAACGTTCTTCGACGATAATTCCAAACCAACGAACATCAGAAACTACAACCTAATCCGTAACGATCGACCGCACCGAGGTGGAGGCACAGCCGTATACGTCAAACGCTCGCTGGAGCACTCAGCAGTGGACCTACCATCCTTCACCAACCTGGAAGCCACTGCAGTTGTCATCAATACCGCCTGGCAGGGCCCAGTCCGTGTCGTAGCAGCGTACAATCCGTCGTCGCAGAAACTCTTGCCAGACGATTACACGAAACTATTCAACCACGATAACCTGCCGGTAATCGTAGCGGGCGACTTGAACGCCAAACATCCTGCATGGCACAGCCGGACAACGAACGCAAGAGGCCGCGCACTTTTCAAGCTAGCTGCAACCATGCAGTTGACCGTCATCGGACCCGAAGAACCCACATTCTTCAGCACACGAGGAGACCGGCCAGACATCCTAGATATTGCAGTCTTACGCAACATCACCGCTCACTGCAACATCAGCTCTGTTAACGACCTCTCCTCAGACCACATCCCAATAGTCCTTGATATAAATTTCGATTCTCCATCCAACACACCAACCGCATCCCAGAAAATCACAAACTGGGACCAATTTACCGACATACTGCAAAATAATTACGGTCCACTCCCAGTACTGGATTCAATAGAGAAGCTGGAAGCAGCAGTCCAGCAACTGACAACAAAAATCAAAGATACCATGCAAACATGCAGCCGTACGTTACAGCAAAGCAGACCAAGTCCAAAGCTACCGCCTGAAATTCTAGAGCTAATAAACAACAGACAAGCCGCTAAAAGGAGATGGCAGCGTAGCCTGGATCCTACAGATAAAACGGATTACAATCGAAAAACCACAATATTACGGGATGCACTCAAACGGCACAAGAACGAGCGCTGGAAAGCAGTACTGACCGAAGCTGAGGATGAAGATAAGACATTTTGGAGACTGAACAAGGCGCTGCGAACAAGCAGAGCTCCACCAAGAGCTATTCACAGCACGCGAGGCTTGGTCTACACAGCAACGGATAAAGCGAAAGCAATCGCAGAAAGCATAGAGCTGCAATGTTCACCAAATTACCAAAACGCAGACTTGAACTTCATCAGCAGAACAAACAAGGCAGTCAAGAGACAGCTACAGCAGCCAGACAACAGTGCCATCCACTACACGACCCCGAACCAAGTGAAACAGATTCTCAATGAAACCAAATTGCGCAAAGCACCGGGCCCGGACGGAATCCCAGCAGCTGCACTCAAAGCCTTACCACCAAAAGCCGTTACAGCCTTAACAAATATTATAAATGCCATGCAGAGACTCCACCATTTTCCAGCAGAGTGGAAAAAGGCAGTGGTAATTACCATCCCCAAACCAGGAAAGGACAGCAAATTTCCACAGAACCACCGGCCAATTAGCCTGTTAAATCTCTTGGCAAAAGTTGCTGAGAAAGTAATTCTACAACAAATCCAAACTGTAACAGCAGAGCTCAACATACTCCCGGACGAACAATTCGGGTTCCGCAACAAACACTCGACAGTGCAGCAGCTCATCCGAGTTGTAGATAGTGCAGCTAGAGGGATGAACGTAAAGATGGCCACGGGCGCTGTGTTCCTGGACATCGAGAAGGCGTTTGACAAGGTTTGGCATAAAGGGTTACTATCCAAACTGCTAAACCTAAAATTTCCAACAAACCTTGTCAAACTTCTGGATTCCTACTTGAAAGGAAGAAGTTTCCAAGTAAGACATGAAGGTGCGCTATCAGAAGAGCACACAACAACTGCGGGCCTCGCACAGGGTTCGGTACTTTCACCAATATTATTCAACATATATGTTAGCGACATACCCATGAAAACCCGAGGAGTGCAGGTAGCGCAATTCGCTGATGACACTGCTGTTATGTTCAAATGTCAGCGTCCAGATATTATAACCCGCCGCCTCCAAACAGCACTGGATGACATCGAACAGTGGTGCGCGAAGTGGAGAATATCCGTGAACCCACAGAAGAGCACAGCGGTCCTCTTCACCAGAAGACGCCAACAACCAGCGGGCACCCTCCGTTTATTTGGCCGACCAATCCCATGGCGGGACAAAATCAAATATCTAGGAGGAATCCTTGACCGTCGATTGAACTTCCACTCACATATTAAAGAAGCCGTTCAAAAAGGAAAAACAACGTTCCTCAGACTGCTGCCGCTGCTTGGACGACACAGCAGCTTGACGCTGAAAAACAAACTCAGAATATACAAAGTGATTATCCGGCCACAAATGCTCTACGCCTCTCCAGCCTGGGGTAGCGCCTCAAGCAGCCAAACGAAGAAGCTCCAGGTGCTGCAAAACAAGATCCTACGATGCATAACACACGCTCCATGGTATGTGAGTAACAAAAGCATTCACAATGATCTCAAGATTCAAACAGTCAAGGAATTCATGCTAAACCAAGCAACCAAAGTATTCGCAGCCTGCGAACAACATGAAAACAGACTGATAAGAGAAGCTGCCGAAGTGGACGAATGGCTACCAACCAAGTACCGTCACCCCAAACACGCTCTATGCGACAATCTAGAGCAAAGATGAAACCAGCTAGTTGTCCTAGTTAATTGCCCCGGAGGGGCAAAATAAATAAACAAAAAAAAACGAGACTAATCATGAACTGCGGAAAAAGAGAGCCAATGGCTCAGGATCCATAAAAAATGAAACATACACGGAAAACTTTAACTGTTACGTTGTTCGTTTACACTTTGTCAGTGTTTACTATATACATTTATTAACAATGACTGGTCGTGGCAAAGGTGGTAAGGGATTAGGAAAGGGTGGCGCTAAACGTCATCGTAAAGTTTTACGTGATAACATCCAAGGTATCACTAAACCAGCTATTAGACGTTTAGCCCGTCGTGGCGGTGTGAAACGTATTTCTGGTTTAATTTATGAAGAAACTCGTGGTGTGTTAAAAGTATTCCTAGAAAATGTTATTAGGGATGCTGTAACATACACTGAACATGCCAAGAGGAAAACTGTTACCGCCATGGATGTTGTTTATGCGCTAAAACGTCAAGGTCGTACTTTGTACGGTTTTGGTGGTTAAATGCATATTATTTTACATAGTATGCAAGAAAAACAGGCCCTTTTCAGGGCCACTAGATTTTATTAAAGAAAAGAATTTTTATTATCATGTTTGTTACATACAACAATCTCTTTTAATTATTTCTTATTTTCTAAATGTCCTAATTATTATACTTAATAGATATCTATGTGTCTTAAACAATTCACAAAATTTTATTGATATATAGAATTAAATAAAGAACAGAAACATATTAAATGAATAAATAATAACAATGACGTCTAATCCACTAATACTATTTGTTGTTAACGTAATCAGTGACCAATAACGTCTAATACATACATACTATGTATGCAACGTGCATTACTTCTGCTTAAGGTACCAACCATGCCGCGCACTCATTGCGTCAACAATTTAGATACTACAATGCTAGTCTTCGTTTGTAAATAAAAACATGTAAGTTTAGTAAACTTAAATAGAACATAAAAAGAAAGAATTAAGTATAATATATGTATTAATTATATAAATAAGCATATGTTTGATAAAATTCTTTAATTTAATTAATGTTGTGGCTCTGAAAAGAGCCGATTTTTATTGATAAAAATGTATAAATACATTTTTACTTTGAACTTGTGTATTTGGTAACAGCTTTAGTGCCTTCACTAACAGCGTGTTTTGCAAGTTCACCAGGTAACAGTAGACGGACAGCTGTTTGAATTTCCCGACTAGTGATTGTTGAACGTTTGTTGTAGTGTGCCAAACGGGAAGCTTCAGCAGCAATACGCTCAAATATATCATTTACAAAACTGTTCATAATGCTCATCGCTTTACTAGAAATACCAGTATCGGGATGAACTTGTTTCAGTACTTTGTAAATGTACATTGCGTAACTTTCCTTCCTGCGCCGTTTCTTTTTCTTGTCATCTTTGGATATATTTTTCTGAGCTTTACCCGCCTTCTTAGCGGCTTTTCCACTTGTTTTAGGTGGCATGTTGAATAACAGTCACTAAACAATAGCAAAAGTTTCTAAAAATTGAAACTATTAAAAAACAGGAAGAAACGTGTCAGTTATATATACATAACCCAACCTAACGGCGACCCGCCTCCCGTGGTGCGTATAGGCATCAGCATGGATACGATACACTGAAGTATGGCGTTGTCGTATTGGTTAGTCGTGCGGGTCCGGGCAACAGACTGCACACATCTGTACGGCAGAGTGTATATAAGTGAAAATTTCGAAAATTTTTGTTACATCGCTGCTGACATACGTGTTATTCGTTTGTTATTCAGTTTATATTTAATTTTCAATAATGTCTGGTCGTGGTAAAGGTGGTAAAGTTAAGGGGAAGGCAAAGAGTCGTTCGAATCGTGCTGGATTACAATTTCCAGTTGGTCGTATTCATAGATTATTGCGTAAAGGTAATTACGCAGAACGTGTCGGTGCCGGTGCTCCTGTCTATTTGGCGGCCGTTATGGAATATTTAGCCGCTGAAGTACTTGAGCTTGCCGGTAATGCTGCCCGTGACAATAAAAAGACCAGAATAATTCCAAGACATTTACAACTGGCCATCCGTAATGATGAAGAATTGAATAAACTATTGTCTGGTGTTACAATCGCTCAAGGTGGTGTACTGCCAAATATTCAGGCTGTATTGCTGCCAAAGAAGACTGAGAAATCAACATAAATTGTTGTTTCTTAGTAATAAACACAAATCATCGGTCCTTTTCAGGACCACAAAATATATTTTGTAAAAAAGATATGTATTGAAATGATTGATGCAAAAATAGAATTTATTATTATTTAGTTAGTGGACCCTAACGAAATATATCGTTAGCGACAAATATAAATAATGAGTAGGACATTTGAGAGTATAATATGATGATGGTGAGTGAACTAAATTAGTAGGAAAAACAATGAATAGTATCTATTTCTTTTTCTTTCATTCATTCTTTCTTTCTTTCTTTTTCTTTGTTTGTTTGTTATATATATTGTGTTGTTGCTTAAATATAGATACATTATGAATTAAACTGATTTGTCTGTCTGTCTGTCTGTTTTTTTTTTTCTTCCTTTTGTTATTCATATTTATCTTGCTTCGGGATCTGCAATTGCAGACTTACTAACCGAAAAGTATAGTTATTTCACAAGTAATTATGAGATTTATAATACATTATGTGTCCACGGAGACATATAAGGAAATAATTATAAGATCTGCAATTGCAGAACCTAATTTCAATGTATTTTATTTCTCCAGTATCATATTAATACAATACCAATAAATTATATTTCATAACTATTATTATTATTACGATCTACAATTGCACAATTCTTTATTTTTAAATCGTGCATTAAGTATTTTTATTATTATTATTGGAATCTGCAATTGCAGAACTTGTCATCTTAGCGATGTTTAATAGTGTGTTAATTATACGATAAATATAGATATTTTATAAGTAATTATGATAATCTGTACTTCTCAAAAGGTATTATTATCTTTGGGATAAACTTATTATCTCTTTGAATAATCCTACTGAGTCTTTCTTATGGGATTTACATAATAATTTGTACTTCTTATATATTATTATTCGGATCTTTAATTTCAGAACAATAGTTTTCCAAAATTTTAGATCTTGGTTGATGTTACAAACAATATATTATAGAATTAAAAATGTCTAGACAACTCATCATTATGACAAACATAAAATTTTACATAGCTTACTTGACTAGATTAATTTTATAGTATTATGTGTATATATTTATGAAATCTGTAAATAGTATAATTATTTCGTGATCTGCAATTGCAGAACACATGTATTATTCATAAATTTTAACTCAAACTTTGTCCCTAATATAAAACTAGCATAATAATTTTTGGGATCTGCAATTACAGAGCTCTTTTTCCCAATCGAAGATACCCATTAATAAACAATTGTAGATATCGATAAGTAAATAGATGAAATTATAAAAATTCTAGAATTACAAATGTGTAGTTGAGTCATTATTATTGAGAAAAACATAAACTTTAATGAGAATATGTATTAAGAAGACAGACAGGGGCGGGGGAGAGACATAAACCCAGGCAGACGACCGATTATGATTATCATGGACATTCGCAGCAACTACGATTTTACAGTCTTCATAATTTTGATTTTACCGCGATGTTATTAACAAAAAAAAATTATTTAAATAAAAAATAACTTTGCAATAATAATAAAGAATGACTCAATAATCGATAGCTACTCTCAATTAACGGAGAAATAAATAAAACTAATAATTATAAAATATAACAGTTGCTCCCAGCGCCATCTCTTAGCACTTGTATATACTAACAATAACTCACAGTTGGTAATTAGAACTTCAAACGTCAAATGATTAATCTGATTGTATGAACTGTTTAGAATTGGTGATTTATTTTATTTTAAATATATTAAATTAATATTTTATATAGAATGTCGAGAAAGGTAGGTAACATTATAATCGGTCATACAGTTTATATGTGAAATCTGAAATATTTACTTTTTTTTTTTAGGTTATTATTTCAAAGTTTTTCATTTCAAGTAAGTTATTATGCTTGTGGCTATTTTAAAATATCTGTGTTTTTGTATACATGATTTTAGCTTTGTTTTAGATACATCACTGGCCGACATTTTTCTACATGCAAATTGTTGATTATTTTGACGTTCTATTGTTTTTCAAAGCGCCTAGTTCACTATCCATAAATAATAATTAGGAAATTTTATAGATATTACATATAAATAAATAAATATTATAGTGAAAAGGTATGTCAATTTATTTCATTTATTTATGCATTGTATTTATAATATGATTTCTCCCATTTTTTTCTACAAATCATATGACATTTGTTTTTAATTTTCTCATATTTATATTATTATTATTATTATTATATGCTTAGTAGTTATTACTTTTATATCATAACTTAAATCATTTAAACGATGTCTTATAACATTGCATCTATCAAGTAAGAAATGAAGTAAATTTTATTTTATTTAAACTATATATTTGTTGAAATTATATTATTAACATATTACATAATTGTGTAACGTATTTTATTCACATAGTTATCCTTTATAAAGACATACTATGTTCTACAAATCATTGTAAATGCTATGAATATTTGTGGTAACATAATGAACGAAAGTTTTTACCTTATATTTTGAAATGCAATAAAAGAATTGAAAATATATTACAATTTACATAAACATATATATCTTATTTATATGTATTAATTATTATTTTCTTGATATATACTATATGTAACAAATAAATAACATTTTCATGATGTCACATCACCTACGAATGCATGTATACTCCAGTATTAACTTAAATAAATCACTAAATATTACATATTTTATAAATATACTATTATAAATTATATTTATGAACTACATGCTTATAAATAAATATTATAACATTTATCTATATATTGTTATTAAGGAATAAATTGAATTTCTTTTAGACATGAACGCACGAATACTAACCAAACACACACATACCATTGAGCTCGCAGTCTTTACTATATACCTATTCCGTTCGTTGTGGCGAACAAAATACAAATGTTAAAATACATTTGTTAAATTCTGTGTTTCGTTTTATTTCGAATAACATTATTATTGAAAATGGCTGACGTTGCAACAAGTAGTGTTGAACTGCAATCAAGTCCGAAATCGGCAATTAAAAAAGATAAGAAGAAAATTGATCGTCCAAAGGCCACTCATCCGTCAACAGCTGTTATGGTCAATAACGCAATACAAAATTTAAAGGAACGTGGTGGCTCATCTTTACAGGCGATTAAAAAATATATTTCTGCTACATATAAAGTAGATGGTGAAAAATTTGCTCCGTTCATCAAGAAATATATTAAGGCTAGTGTTGTTTCTGGTGTATTGGTACAAACAAAAGGTAAGGGTGCATCTGGATCATTTAAATTAGCATCGACTGCAGTTACAAAAAAATCTGCATCGTCTACTGCTAAACCCAAGAAAGCAACCGTTTCAAAATCAGCAACAAAATCAAAACCGAAAGCAGAGAAAGAAACTAAATCTGCTGTTACTGTTAAGAAAACAGTAAAATCTGCTAAAACTAAAAAGTCTGCAACTTTAGAGAAGAAGAAATCAGCATCTGCAAAAATTGTTAAACCAAAGTCGCCCTCAAAAGCAAAGAAAACTACTAAAACGCCTACAAAGAAACCCAAATCCCCAAAACCAAAAACAACAAGGCCTAAAATTGCCAAAAAGAAGACATCACCAAAGAAAAAATAAATTTTATACTTTATTTTTTTCTTTACAATCTTAAACGGTCCTTTTCAGGACCATCAATTATTTTATAAATAAAGAATTTTATTCATTATGCTTTAATTAATATAATTTATTCTTACACACACACACACACACACACGTAATTAATTAAATTATTAATAAACATTTTGAAAAATATCATATTTTCATTATAAAAAAAAAAAAAATCTGATTTGACGGCTGGTAACCGAAATGCAAAAATATATCACCTACCGAGACCATATTTTCATCTATGGTTTTAATTCATTTTATTATCAATTAAAATTGATATCTTATTTAGAATTAAAAAAAAAAAACACACAAATTTAGTAAAAAAAATAATTAATTAATAATAAAATCAGTAATATATCATTTTTCATTTAATATAAAAATTTCAATTATTTTATATTTATAAATATATATTCATCGTAAACAATGATTGATTTAATTACAATTCTTTAATTGAAAATTAATTAGTGGTTCTGAAAAGAACCGATTTTTGTTTATTGTTCGTCAATAAATGACAAAACAATAGAATTTAAGCACGTTCCCCACGAATACGTCTGGCCAATTGAATGTCCTTTGGCATAATTGTCACACGTTTAGCGTGAATTGCGCATAAATTAGTATCTTCGAATAAACCGACGAGATATGCTTCACTCGCTTCTTGTAAAGCCATTACAGCTGAACTTTGGAAACGTAAATCGGTTTTGAAATCTTGAGCGATTTCACGAACAAGACGTTGAAACGGCAATTTACGAATCAAAAGTTCAGTACTCTTTTGATAACGACGAATTTCACGCAATGCAACAGTGCCAGGCCGGTATCTGTGAGGTTTCTTAACACCTCCTGTAGCAGGAGCACTTTTACGGGCAGCTTTTGTTGCTAATTGTTTACGTGGTGCTTTACCACCAGTCGACTTACGAGCAGTTTGCTTAGTACGCGCCATTATTAACTATTACGTCACAATGTTAACGTGTAACAGAACGCGGTAAAATATTTCGCTCTGCAATATATATAACATGTGCGTTCGTCTACATCGAGCGGGAACGATACTTGTACCGTCATTGGTTTAGAACGTGTCCCCACCATTATATGCGTTGCATGTAGGCTATATATAGTAGAATTATGACGAAAACTTTAACTGTTACGTTGTTCGTTTACACTTTGTCAGTGTTTACTATATACATTTATTAACAATGACTGGTCGTGGCAAAGGTGGTAAGGGATTAGGAAAGGGTGGCGCTAAACGTCATCGTAAAGTTTTACGTGATAACATCCAAGGTATCACTAAACCAGCTATTAGACGTTTAGCCCGTCGTGGCGGTGTGAAACGTATTTCTGGTTTAATTTATGAAGAAACTCGTGGTGTGTTAAAAGTATTCCTAGAAAATGTTATTAGGGATGCTGTAACATACACTGAACATGCCAAGAGGAAAACTGTTACCGCCATGGATGTTGTTTATGCGCTAAAACGTCAAGGTCGTACTTTGTACGGTTTTGGTGGTTAAATGCATATTATTTTACATAGTATGCAAGAAAAACAGGCCCTTTTCAGGGCCACTAGATTTTATTAAAGAAAAGAATTTTTATTATCATGTTTGTTACATACAACAATCTCTTTTAATTATTTCTTATTTTCTAAATGTCCTAATTATTATACTTAATAGATATCTATGTGTCTTAAACAATTCACAAAATTTTATTGATATATAGAATTAAATAAAGAACAGAAACATATTAAATGAATAAATAATAACAATGACGTCTAATCCACTAATACTATTTGTTGTTAACGTAATCAGTGACCAATAACGTCTAATACATACATACTATGTATGCAACGTGCATTACTTCTGCTTAAGGTACCAACCATGCCGCGCACTCATTGCGTCAACAATTTAGATACTACAATGCTAGTCTTCGTTTGTAAATAAAAACATGTAAGTTTAGTAAACTTAAATAGAACATAAAAAGAAAGAATTAAGTATAATATATGTATTAATTATATAAATAAGCATATGTTTGATAAAATTCTTTAATTTAATTAATGTTGTGGCTCTGAAAAGAGCCGATTTTTATTGATAAAAATGTATAAATACATTTTTACTTTGAACTTGTGTATTTGGTAACAGCTTTAGTGCCTTCACTAACAGCGTGTTTTGCAAGTTCACCAGGTAACAGTAGACGGACAGCTGTTTGAATTTCCCGACTAGTGATTGTTGAACGTTTGTTGTAGTGTGCCAAACGGGAAGCTTCAGCAGCAATACGCTCAAATATATCATTTACAAAACTGTTCATAATGCTCATCGCTTTACTAGAAATACCAGTATCGGGATGAACTTGTTTCAGTACTTTGTAAATGTACATTGCGTAACTTTCCTTCCTGCGCCGTTTCTTTTTCTTGTCATCTTTGGATATATTTTTCTGAGCTTTACCCGCCTTCTTAGCGGCTTTTCCACTTGTTTTAGGTGGCATGTTGAATAACAGTCACTAAACAATAGCAAAAGTTTCTAAAAATTGAAACTATTAAAAAACAGGAAGAAACGTGTCAGTTATATATACATAACCCAACCTAACGGCGACCCGCCTCCCGTGGTGCGTATAGGCATCAGCATGGATACGATACACTGAAGTATGGCGTTGTCGTATTGGTTAGTCGTGCGGGTCCGGGCAACAGACTGCACACATCTGTACGGCAGAGTGTATATAAGTGAAAATTTCGAAAATTTTTGTTACACAGTTGCTCTCTGATCGTCAGACGAGTAACATCCCGCTGAGTACCCGCCATCTGTCTTACTTGGGCCTCTGGACTGGTTGACAGTCTGAGTAACCCAGTAAGCCGTACGGCTACCTGAGCACCGTTACCTGTTCGCAGGTAGAAGTTTTTCGACGCACGTGTTAGTGCAACGTGTTTTTGTGTACCTGGTGTAGATTGACCTGCGTTTATACGTGTATGGCATCCGTCAGGTAGTTAGTTAGTTTCGCTATCGCGATTATAACTAGTGCTGTTAGTGAAAACTACAAAGACAATTAAATTCAGTGTTCACGGATGTGCTGGAAAGAGACTTAGGTCCATTACCAGCCATAATCACCGTGCAACAGCTTGAGGCTGCTGTTGATGATCTTACTAAAAAGATCCAACAAGCCATCACCACCTGTAGCCAGACCATCCCTACCAGGACGGCTCCAGGTCCAAAACTACCCCCTGAAATTCTACGTCTCATCGTGGAACGTAGGCTAGCTCGACGAAACTGGCAGCGGAGTTGGGATCCTCAAGACAAGAGGATCTACAACCGAGCTACCACTGAGTTGCGAGACGCGATCCGTCAACATCGTAACGAGTGCTGGAAAAAATGCCTGGCATCAGCTGATGATGAAGACACCAAGTTCTGGCGTCTCAGCAAAGCGCTGCGTCACAAAAAGGCACCAGCCCGAGTGATTCACAGCACTGGAGGTCTGCAATATACGGCTTCAGATAAAGCCGAAGCTATTGCAGAGAGCCTCGAGCGCCAATGTTCGCCCAACTACGAACATGCTGATCTTGATTTCATCATCAGCACAAATCGTAAAGTTGCCAGGAAAATGCGAGAAACCCAGCACTCGCCGATAAAATTTACCACGCCCAAGAAAGTTGCACACTTGCTGCAGCAGACTAAAATCCGCAAAGCGCCTGGCCCTGACGGGATTCCAGGCGCTGCGCTTAGAGCTCTGCCACCCAGAGCTGTTGTCGCACTGACAAACATAATCAATGCTACACTACGTCTGAGACACTTTCCATCTTCTTGGAAACAAGCCACTGTTATCACCATCCCGAAGCCAGGCAAAGATGCCAAGTTTCCGGAGAATCACAGACCAATCAGCCTGTTGAACCTGCTGGCCAAAGTGGCCGAGAAGGTTCTTCATGAGCTGCTTCTGCAGCACACGGTCGACAACAATATAATTCCTCCGGAACAGTTCGGCTTTAGGGATAAGCATTCCACCACGCACCAACTAGTGCGAGTCGTGGAATATGCTACGAGTGGGCTTAACAAGAAGATGGCCACCGGTGGTGTGTTCTTGGACGTAGCCAAAGCGTTTGATAAAGTGTGGCACAGAGGGCTCCTAGCGAAGCTGCTGCAGCTCAAGTATCCACTGTACTTGGTGCAAGTTATTGAATCTTACCTCAGTCGGAGGAAGTTTCGGGTTAGGTTCGACGGAGCGCTCTCCAACGAGCGTACAGCGACAGCGGGCGTAGCGCAAGGTTCGGTGATCTCACCACTCCTCTTCAACATCTTCGTCAGTGACATGCCGAAGATGGAGGACAACACTAGCCTTGCGCAATACGCAGATGATACGGCCTTGCTTAGCCAGAGCCACAGCCCGAAACTTGTGACAAAGCGACTCCAACAAGCAGTTAATGCTGTGGAGCGCTGGTGCATCAAGTGGAGGGTAGCTGTGAATCCGGACAAGAGCACTGCCATCCTCATCACCAGGAGGCGGCGCAAACCGCATGGCAGTCTAGTGATGTTTGGGCGTCCGATACCCTGGCGCGACAAGGTGACGTACCTTGGAGCAATCATAGACAAACGGGCTAATTTCCATAGCCACATTCAATCTGCCGTGCAGAAAGCGAAGCGAACCATGATGCAGCTGTTGCCGCTGATCGGACGAAAGAGCGAACTATCGCTCGCTAATAAGTTGAGGGTCTACAAGACCATCATCAGACCTCAACTGCTGTACGCGGCACCAGCATGGGGCTGCACTACTCCACGGCAGGTGAAAAAGCTTCAGGTTTTTCAAAACCGAGCCCTGAGGTTAATCACCAACGCTCCTTGGTACGTCCGAAACGCCACGATTCACCGCGACCTAAAGGTCACAACAGTCCGTGAATTCATGCTCACACAAGCCACCAAAGTTTTTGGTGGTATGAGTGTGCATGAAAACATTCTCGTACGACAGTCAGTCGACTACGACGAGATGGCACCGTACAGGGTTCGGCGCCCGAAACATTTTCTCAGTGATACATAGAGAAATTATCACCACTGACTGCCATCCGGATTAAACCGGAAGGGCTATAGCAGCCCGTATCATAAACAATTAAACAATGAATTCGGAACAAGGGAGCCAATGGCTCAAACTCCAATAAATGAAACCACATGTAGTATTTTTGTTACATCGCTGCTGACATACGTGTTATTCGTTTGTTATTCAGTTTATATTTAATTTTCAATAATGTCTGGTCGTGGTAAAGGTGGTAAAGTTAAGGGGAAGGCAAAGAGTCGTTCGAATCGTGCTGGATTACAATTTCCAGTTGGTCGTATTCATAGATTATTGCGTAAAGGTAATTACGCAGAACGTGTCGGTGCCGGTGCTCCTGTCTATTTGGCGGCCGTTATGGAATATTTAGCCGCTGAAGTACTTGAGCTTGCCGGTAATGCTGCCCGTGACAATAAAAAGACCAGAATAATTCCAAGACATTTACAACTGGCCATCCGTAATGATGAAGAATTGAATAAACTATTGTCTGGTGTTACAATCGCTCAAGGTGGTGTACTGCCAAATATTCAGGCTGTATTGCTGCCAAAGAAGACTGAGAAATCAACATAAATTGTTGTTTCTTAGTAATAAACACAAATCATCGGTCCTTTTCAGGACCACAAAATATATTTTGTAAAAAAGATATGTATTGAAATGATTGATGCAAAAATAGAATTTATTATTATTTAGTTAGTGGACCCTAACGAAATATATCGTTAGCGACAAATATAAATAATGAGTAGGACATTTGAGAGTATAATATGATGATGGTGAGTGAACTAAATTAGTAGGAAAAACAATGAATAGTATCTATTTCTTTTTCTTTCATTCATTCTTTCTTTCTTTCTTTTTCTTTGTTTGTTTGTTATATATATTGTGTTGTTGCTTAAATATAGATACATTATGAATTAAACTGATTTGTCTGTCTGTCTGTCTGTTTTTTTTTTTCTTCCTTTTGTTATTCATATTTATCTTGCTTCGGGATCTGCAATTGCAGACTTACTAACCGAAAAGTATAGTTATTTCACAAGTAATTATGAGATTTATAATACATTATGTGTCCACGGAGACATATAAGGAAATAATTATAAGATCTGCAATTGCAGAACCTAATTTCAATGTATTTTATTTCTCCAGTATCATATTAATACAATACCAATAAATTATATTTCATAACTATTATTATTATTACGATCTACAATTGCACAATTCTTTATTTTTAAATCGTGCATTAAGTATTTTTATTATTATTATTGGAATCTGCAATTGCAGAACTTGTCATCTTAGCGATGTTTAATAGTGTGTTAATTATACGATAAATATAGATATTTTATAAGTAATTATGATAATCTGTACTTCTCAAAAGGTATTATTATCTTTGGGATAAACTTATTATCTCTTTGAATAATCCTACTGAGTCTTTCTTATGGGATTTACATAATAATTTGTACTTCTTATATATTATTATTCGGATCTTTAATTTCAGAACAATAGTTTTCCAAAATTTTAGATCTTGGTTGATGTTACAAACAATATATTATAGAATTAAAAATGTCTAGACAACTCATCATTATGACAAACATAAAATTTTACATAGCTTACTTGACTAGATTAATTTTATAGTATTATGTGTATATATTTATGAAATCTGTAAATAGTATAATTATTTCGTGATCTGCAATTGCAGAACACATGTATTATTCATAAATTTTAACTCAAACTTTGTCCCTAATATAAAACTAGCATAATAATTTTTGGGATCTGCAATTACAGAGCTCTTTTTCCCAATCGAAGATACCCATTAATAAACAATTGTAGATATCGATAAGTAAATAGATGAAATTATAAAAATTCTAGAATTACAAATGTGTAGTTGAGTCATTATTATTGAGAAAAACATAAACTTTAATGAGAATATGTATTAAGAAGACAGACAGGGGCGGGGGAGAGACATAAACCCAGGCAGACGACCGATTATGATTATCATGGACATTCGCAGCAACTACGATTTTACAGTCTTCATAATTTTGATTTTACCGCGATGTTATTAACAAAAAAAAATTATTTAAATAAAAAATAACTTTGCAATAATAATAAAGAATGACTCAATAATCGATAGCTACTCTCAATTAACGGAGAAATAAATAAAACTAATAATTATAAAATATAACAGTTGCTCCCAGCGCCATCTCTTAGCACTTGTATATACTAACAATAACTCACAGTTGGTAATTAGAACTTCAAACGTCAAATGATTAATCTGATTGTATGAACTGTTTAGAATTGGTGATTTATTTTATTTTAAATATATTAAATTAATATTTTATATAGAATGTCGAGAAAGGTAGGTAACATTATAATCGGTCATACAGTTTATATGTGAAATCTGAAATATTTACTTTTTTTTTTTAGGTTATTATTTCAAAGTTTTTCATTTCAAGTAAGTTATTATGCTTGTGGCTATTTTAAAATATCTGTGTTTTTGTATACATGATTTTAGCTTTGTTTTAGATACATCACTGGCCGACATTTTTCTACATGCAAATTGTTGATTATTTTGACGTTCTATTGTTTTTCAAAGCGCCTAGTTCACTATCCATAAATAATAATTAGGAAATTTTATAGATATTACATATAAATAAATAAATATTATAGTGAAAAGGTATGTCAATTTATTTCATTTATTTATGCATTGTATTTATAATATGATTTCTCCCATTTTTTTCTACAAATCATATGACATTTGTTTTTAATTTTCTCATATTTATATTATTATTATTATTATTATATGCTTAGTAGTTATTACTTTTATATCATAACTTAAATCATTTAAACGATGTCTTATAACATTGCATCTATCAAGTAAGAAATGAAGTAAATTTTATTTTATTTAAACTATATATTTGTTGAAATTATATTATTAACATATTACATAATTGTGTAACGTATTTTATTCACATAGTTATCCTTTATAAAGACATACTATGTTCTACAAATCATTGTAAATGCTATGAATATTTGTGGTAACATAATGAACGAAAGTTTTTACCTTATATTTTGAAATGCAATAAAAGAATTGAAAATATATTACAATTTACATAAACATATATATCTTATTTATATGTATTAATTATTATTTTCTTGATATATACTATATGTAACAAATAAATAACATTTTCATGATGTCACATCACCTACGAATGCATGTATACTCCAGTATTAACTTAAATAAATCACTAAATATTACATATTTTATAAATATACTATTATAAATTATATTTATGAACTACATGCTTATAAATAAATATTATAACATTTATCTATATATTGTTATTAAGGAATAAATTGAATTTCTTTTAGACATGAACGCACGAATACTAACCAAACACACACATACCATTGAGCTCGCAGTCTTTACTATATACCTATTCCGTTCGTTGTGGCGAACAAAATACAAATGTTAAAATACATTTGTTAAATTCTGTGTTTCGTTTTATTTCGAATAACATTATTATTGAAAATGGCTGACGTTGCAACAAGTAGTGTTGAACTGCAATCAAGTCCGAAATCGGCAATTAAAAAAGATAAGAAGAAAATTGATCGTCCAAAGGCCACTCATCCGTCAACAGCTGTTATGGTCAATAACGCAATACAAAATTTAAAGGAACGTGGTGGCTCATCTTTACAGGCGATTAAAAAATATATTTCTGCTACATATAAAGTAGATGGTGAAAAATTTGCTCCGTTCATCAAGAAATATATTAAGGCTAGTGTTGTTTCTGGTGTATTGGTACAAACAAAAGGTAAGGGTGCATCTGGATCATTTAAATTAGCATCGACTGCAGTTACAAAAAAATCTGCATCGTCTACTGCTAAACCCAAGAAAGCAACCGTTTCAAAATCAGCAACAAAATCAAAACCGAAAGCAGAGAAAGAAACTAAATCTGCTGTTACTGTTAAGAAAACAGTAAAATCTGCTAAAACTAAAAAGTCTGCAACTTTAGAGAAGAAGAAATCAGCATCTGCAAAAATTGTTAAACCAAAGTCGCCCTCAAAAGCAAAGAAAACTACTAAAACGCCTACAAAGAAACCCAAATCCCCAAAACCAAAAACAACAAGGCCTAAAATTGCCAAAAAGAAGACATCACCAAAGAAAAAATAAATTTTATACTTTATTTTTTTCTTTACAATCTTAAACGGTCCTTTTCAGGACCATCAATTATTTTATAAATAAAGAATTTTATTCATTATGCTTTAATTAATATAATTTATTCTTACACACACACACACACACACACACACGTAATTAATTAAATTATTAATAAACATTTTGAAAAATATCATATTTTCATTATAAAAAAAAAAAAAATCTGATTTGACGGCTGGTAACCGAAATGCAAAAATATATCACCTACCGAGACCATATTTTCATCTATGGTTTTAATTCATTTTATTATCAATTAAAATTGATATCTTATTTAGAATTAAAAAAAAAAAACACACAAATTTAGTAAAAAAAATAATTAATTAATAATAAAATCAGTAATATATCATTTTTCATTTAATATAAAAATTTCAATTATTTTATATTTATAAATATATATTCATCGTAAACAATGATTGATTTAATTACAATTCTTTAATTGAAAATTAATTAGTGGTTCTGAAAAGAACCGATTTTTGTTTATTGTTCGTCAATAAATGACAAAACAATAGAATTTAAGCACGTTCCCCACGAATACGTCTGGCCAATTGAATGTCCTTTGGCATAATTGTCACACGTTTAGCGTGAATTGCGCATAAATTAGTATCTTCGAATAAACCGACGAGATATGCTTCACTCGCTTCTTGTAAAGCCATTACAGCTGAACTTTGGAAACGTAAATCGGTTTTGAAATCTTGAGCGATTTCACGAACAAGACGTTGAAACGGCAATTTACGAATCAAAAGTTCAGTACTCTTTTGATAACGACGAATTTCACGCAATGCAACAGTGCCAGGCCGGTATCTGTGAGGTTTCTTAACACCTCCTGTAGCAGGAGCACTTTTACGGGCAGCTTTTGTTGCTAATTGTTTACGTGGTGCTTTACCACCAGTCGACTTACGAGCAGTTTGCTTAGTACGCGCCATTATTAACTATTACGTCACAATGTTAACGTGTAACAGAACGCGGTAAAATATTTCGCTCTGCAATATATATAACATGTGCGTTCGTCTACATCGAGCGGGAACGATACTTGTACCGTCATTGGTTTAGAACGTGTCCCCACCATTATATGCGTTGCATGTAGGCTATATATAGTAGAATTATGACGAAAACTTTAACTGTTACGTTGTTCGTTTACACTTTGTCAGTGTTTACTATATACATTTATTAACAATGACTGGTCGTGGCAAAGGTGGTAAGGGATTAGGAAAGGGTGGCGCTAAACGTCATCGTAAAGTTTTACGTGATAACATCCAAGGTATCACTAAACCAGCTATTAGACGTTTAGCCCGTCGTGGCGGTGTGAAACGTATTTCTGGTTTAATTTATGAAGAAACTCGTGGTGTGTTAAAAGTATTCCTAGAAAATGTTATTAGGGATGCTGTAACATACACTGAACATGCCAAGAGGAAAACTGTTACCGCCATGGATGTTGTTTATGCGCTAAAACGTCAAGGTCGTACTTTGTACGGTTTTGGTGGTTAAATGCATATTATTTTACATAGTATGCAAGAAAAACAGGCCCTTTTCAGGGCCACTAGATTTTATTAAAGAAAAGAATTTTTATTATCATGTTTGTTACATACAACAATCTCTTTTAATTATTTCTTATTTTCTAAATGTCCTAATTATTATACTTAATAGATATCTATGTGTCTTAAACAATTCACAAAATTTTATTGATATATAGAATTAAATAAAGAACAGAAACATATTAAATGAATAAATAATAACAATGACGTCTAATCCACTAATACTATTTGTTGTTAACGTAATCAGTGACCAATAACGTCTAATACATACATACTATGTATGCAACGTGCATTACTTCTGCTTAAGGTACCAACCATGCCGCGCACTCATTGCGTCAACAATTTAGATACTACAATGCTAGTCTTCGTTTGTAAATAAAAACATGTAAGTTTAGTAAACTTAAATAGAACATAAAAAGAAAGAATTAAGTATAATATATGTATTAATTATATAAATAAGCATATGTTTGATAAAATTCTTTAATTTAATTAATGTTGTGGCTCTGAAAAGAGCCGATTTTTATTGATAAAAATGTATAAATACATTTTTACTTTGAACTTGTGTATTTGGTAACAGCTTTAGTGCCTTCACTAACAGCGTGTTTTGCAAGTTCACCAGGTAACAGTAGACGGACAGCTGTTTGAATTTCCCGACTAGTGATTGTTGAACGTTTGTTGTAGTGTGCCAAACGGGAAGCTTCAGCAGCAATACGCTCAAATATATCATTTACAAAACTGTTCATAATGCTCATCGCTTTACTAGAAATACCAGTATCGGGATGAACTTGTTTCAGTACTTTGTAAATGTACATTGCGTAACTTTCCTTCCTGCGCCGTTTCTTTTTCTTGTCATCTTTGGATATATTTTTCTGAGCTTTACCCGCCTTCTTAGCGGCTTTTCCACTTGTTTTAGGTGGCATGTTGAATAACAGTCACTAAACAATAGCAAAAGTTTCTAAAAATTGAAACTATTAAAAAACAGGAAGAAACGTGTCAGTTATATATACATAACCCAACCTAACGGCGACCCGCCTCCCGTGGTGCGTATAGGCATCAGCATGGATACGATACACTGAAGTATGGCGTTGTCGTATTGGTTAGTCGTGCGGGTCCGGGCAACAGACTGCACACATCTGTACGGCAGAGTGTATATAAGTGAAAATTTCGAAAATTTTTGTTACATCGCTGCTGACATACGTGTTATTCGTTTGTTATTCAGTTTATATTTAATTTTCAATAATGTCTGGTCGTGGTAAAGGTGGTAAAGTTAAGGGGAAGGCAAAGAGTCGTTCGAATCGTGCTGGATTACAATTTCCAGTTGGTCGTATTCATAGATTATTGCGTAAAGGTAATTACGCAGAACGTGTCGGTGCCGGTGCTCCTGTCTATTTGGCGGCCGTTATGGAATATTTAGCCGCTGAAGTACTTGAGCTTGCCGGTAATGCTGCCCGTGACAATAAAAAGACCAGAATAATTCCAAGACATTTACAACTGGCCATCCGTAATGATGAAGAATTGAATAAACTATTGTCTGGTGTTACAATCGCTCAAGGTGGTGTACTGCCAAATATTCAGGCTGTATTGCTGCCAAAGAAGACTGAGAAATCAACATAAATTGTTGTTTCTTAGTAATAAACACAAATCATCGGTCCTTTTCAGGACCACAAAATATATTTTGTAAAAAAGATATGTATTGAAATGATTGATGCAAAAATAGAATTTATTATTATTTAGTTAGTGGACCCTAACGAAATATATCGTTAGCGACAAATATAAATAATGAGTAGGACATTTGAGAGTATAATATGATGATGGTGAGTGAACTAAATTAGTAGGAAAAACAATGAATAGTATCTATTTCTTTTTCTTTCATTCATTCTTTCTTTCTTTCTTTTTCTTTGTTTGTTTGTTATATATATTGTGTTGTTGCTTAAATATAGATACATTATGAATTAAACTGATTTGTCTGTCTGTCTGTCTGTTTTTTTTTTTCTTCCTTTTGTTATTCATATTTATCTTGCTTCGGGATCTGCAATTGCAGACTTACTAACCGAAAAGTATAGTTATTTCACAAGTAATTATGAGATTTATAATACATTATGTGTCCACGGAGACATATAAGGAAATAATTATAAGATCTGCAATTGCAGAACCTAATTTCAATGTATTTTATTTCTCCAGTATCATATTAATACAATACCAATAAATTATATTTCATAACTATTATTATTATTACGATCTACAATTGCACAATTCTTTATTTTTAAATCGTGCATTAAGTATTTTTATTATTATTATTGGAATCTGCAATTGCAGAACTTGTCATCTTAGCGATGTTTAATAGTGTGTTAATTATACGATAAATATAGATATTTTATAAGTAATTATGATAATCTGTACTTCTCAAAAGGTATTATTATCTTTGGGATAAACTTATTATCTCTTTGAATAATCCTACTGAGTCTTTCTTATGGGATTTACATAATAATTTGTACTTCTTATATATTATTATTCGGATCTTTAATTTCAGAACAATAGTTTTCCAAAATTTTAGATCTTGGTTGATGTTACAAACAATATATTATAGAATTAAAAATGTCTAGACAACTCATCATTATGACAAACATAAAATTTTACATAGCTTACTTGACTAGATTAATTTTATAGTATTATGTGTATATATTTATGAAATCTGTAAATAGTATAATTATTTCGTGATCTGCAATTGCAGAACACATGTATTATTCATAAATTTTAACTCAAACTTTGTCCCTAATATAAAACTAGCATAATAATTTTTGGGATCTGCAATTACAGAGCTCTTTTTCCCAATCGAAGATACCCATTAATAAACAATTGTAGATATCGATAAGTAAATAGATGAAATTATAAAAATTCTAGAATTACAAATGTGTAGTTGAGTCATTATTATTGAGAAAAACATAAACTTTAATGAGAATATGTATTAAGAAGACAGACAGGGGCGGGGGAGAGACATAAACCCAGGCAGACGACCGATTATGATTATCATGGACATTCGCAGCAACTACGATTTTACAGTCTTCATAATTTTGATTTTACCGCGATGTTATTAACAAAAAAAAATTATTTAAATAAAAAATAACTTTGCAATAATAATAAAGAATGACTCAATAATCGATAGCTACTCTCAATTAACGGAGAAATAAATAAAACTAATAATTATAAAATATAACAGTTGCTCCCAGCGCCATCTCTTAGCACTTGTATATACTAACAATAACTCACAGTTGGTAATTAGAACTTCAAACGTCAAATGATTAATCTGATTGTATGAACTGTTTAGAATTGGTGATTTATTTTATTTTAAATATATTAAATTAATATTTTATATAGAATGTCGAGAAAGGTAGGTAACATTATAATCGGTCATACAGTTTATATGTGAAATCTGAAATATTTACTTTTTTTTTTTAGGTTATTATTTCAAAGTTTTTCATTTCAAGTAAGTTATTATGCTTGTGGCTATTTTAAAATATCTGTGTTTTTGTATACATGATTTTAGCTTTGTTTTAGATACATCACTGGCCGACATTTTTCTACATGCAAATTGTTGATTATTTTGACGTTCTATTGTTTTTCAAAGCGCCTAGTTCACTATCCATAAATAATAATTAGGAAATTTTATAGATATTACATATAAATAAATAAATATTATAGTGAAAAGGTATGTCAATTTATTTCATTTATTTATGCATTGTATTTATAATATGATTTCTCCCATTTTTTTCTACAAATCATATGACATTTGTTTTTAATTTTCTCATATTTATATTATTATTATTATTATTATATGCTTAGTAGTTATTACTTTTATATCATAACTTAAATCATTTAAACGATGTCTTATAACATTGCATCTATCAAGTAAGAAATGAAGTAAATTTTATTTTATTTAAACTATATATTTGTTGAAATTATATTATTAACATATTACATAATTGTGTAACGTATTTTATTCACATAGTTATCCTTTATAAAGACATACTATGTTCTACAAATCATTGTAAATGCTATGAATATTTGTGGTAACATAATGAACGAAAGTTTTTACCTTATATTTTGAAATGCAATAAAAGAATTGAAAATATATTACAATTTACATAAACATATATATCTTATTTATATGTATTAATTATTATTTTCTTGATATATACTATATGTAACAAATAAATAACATTTTCATGATGTCACATCACCTACGAATGCATGTATACTCCAGTATTAACTTAAATAAATCACTAAATATTACATATTTTATAAATATACTATTATAAATTATATTTATGAACTACATGCTTATAAATAAATATTATAACATTTATCTATATATTGTTATTAAGGAATAAATTGAATTTCTTTTAGACATGAACGCACGAATACTAACCAAACACACACATACCATTGAGCTCGCAGTCTTTACTATATACCTATTCCGTTCGTTGTGGCGAACAAAATACAAATGTTAAAATACATTTGTTAAATTCTGTGTTTCGTTTTATTTCGAATAACATTATTATTGAAAATGGCTGACGTTGCAACAAGTAGTGTTGAACTGCAATCAAGTCCGAAATCGGCAATTAAAAAAGATAAGAAGAAAATTGATCGTCCAAAGGCCACTCATCCGTCAACAGCTGTTATGGTCAATAACGCAATACAAAATTTAAAGGAACGTGGTGGCTCATCTTTACAGGCGATTAAAAAATATATTTCTGCTACATATAAAGTAGATGGTGAAAAATTTGCTCCGTTCATCAAGAAATATATTAAGGCTAGTGTTGTTTCTGGTGTATTGGTACAAACAAAAGGTAAGGGTGCATCTGGATCATTTAAATTAGCATCGACTGCAGTTACAAAAAAATCTGCATCGTCTACTGCTAAACCCAAGAAAGCAACCGTTTCAAAATCAGCAACAAAATCAAAACCGAAAGCAGAGAAAGAAACTAAATCTGCTGTTACTGTTAAGAAAACAGTAAAATCTGCTAAAACTAAAAAGTCTGCAACTTTAGAGAAGAAGAAATCAGCATCTGCAAAAATTGTTAAACCAAAGTCGCCCTCAAAAGCAAAGAAAACTACTAAAACGCCTACAAAGAAACCCAAATCCCCAAAACCAAAAACAACAAGGCCTAAAATTGCCAAAAAGAAGACATCACCAAAGAAAAAATAAATTTTATACTTTATTTTTTTCTTTACAATCTTAAACGGTCCTTTTCAGGACCATCAATTATTTTATAAATAAAGAATTTTATTCATTATGCTTTAATTAATATAATTTATTCTTACACACACACACACACACACACACACGTAATTAATTAAATTATTAATAAACATTTTGAAAAATATCATATTTTCATTATAAAAAAAAAAAAAATCTGATTTGACGGCTGGTAACCGAAATGCAAAAATATATCACCTACCGAGACCATATTTTCATCTATGGTTTTAATTCATTTTATTATCAATTAAAATTGATATCTTATTTAGAATTAAAAAAAAAAAACACACAAATTTAGTAAAAAAAATAATTAATTAATAATAAAATCAGTAATATATCATTTTTCATTTAATATAAAAATTTCAATTATTTTATATTTATAAATATATATTCATCGTAAACAATGATTGATTTAATTACAATTCTTTAATTGAAAATTAATTAGTGGTTCTGAAAAGAACCGATTTTTGTTTATTGTTCGTCAATAAATGACAAAACAATAGAATTTAAGCACGTTCCCCACGAATACGTCTGGCCAATTGAATGTCCTTTGGCATAATTGTCACACGTTTAGCGTGAATTGCGCATAAATTAGTATCTTCGAATAAACCGACGAGATATGCTTCACTCGCTTCTTGTAAAGCCATTACAGCTGAACTTTGGAAACGTAAATCGGTTTTGAAATCTTGAGCGATTTCACGAACAAGACGTTGAAACGGCAATTTACGAATCAAAAGTTCAGTACTCTTTTGATAACGACGAATTTCACGCAATGCAACAGTGCCAGGCCGGTATCTGTGAGGTTTCTTAACACCTCCTGTAGCAGGAGCACTTTTACGGGCAGCTTTTGTTGCTAATTGTTTACGTGGTGCTTTACCACCAGTCGACTTACGAGCAGTTTGCTTAGTACGCGCCATTATTAACTATTACGTCACAATGTTAACGTGTAACAGAACGCGGTAAAATATTTCGCTCTGCAATATATATAACATGTGCGTTCGTCTACATCGAGCGGGAACGATACTTGTACCGTCATTGGTTTAGAACGTGTCCCCACCATTATATGCGTTGCATGTAGGCTATATATAGTAGAATTATGACGAAAACTTTAACTGTTACGTTGTTCGTTTACACTTTGTCAGTGTTTACTATATACATTTATTAACAATGACTGGTCGTGGCAAAGGTGGTAAGGGATTAGGAAAGGGTGGCGCTAAACGTCATCGTAAAGTTTTACGTGATAACATCCAAGGTATCACTAAACCAGCTATTAGACGTTTAGCCCGTCGTGGCGGTGTGAAACGTATTTCTGGTTTAATTTATGAAGAAACTCGTGGTGTGTTAAAAGTATTCCTAGAAAATGTTATTAGGGATGCTGTAACATACACTGAACATGCCAAGAGGAAAACTGTTACCGCCATGGATGTTGTTTATGCGCTAAAACGTCAAGGTCGTACTTTGTACGGTTTTGGTGGTTAAATGCATATTATTTTACATAGTATGCAAGAAAAACAGGCCCTTTTCAGGGCCACTAGATTTTATTAAAGAAAAGAATTTTTATTATCATGTTTGTTACATACAACAATCTCTTTTAATTATTTCTTATTTTCTAAATGTCCTAATTATTATACTTAATAGATATCTATGTGTCTTAAACAATTCACAAAATTTTATTGATATATAGAATTAAATAAAGAACAGAAACATATTAAATGAATAAATAATAACAATGACGTCTAATCCACTAATACTATTTGTTGTTAACGTAATCAGTGACCAATAACGTCTAATACATACATACTATGTATGCAACGTGCATTACTTCTGCTTAAGGTACCAACCATGCCGCGCACTCATTGCGTCAACAATTTAGATACTACAATGCTAGTCTTCGTTTGTAAATAAAAACATGTAAGTTTAGTAAACTTAAATAGAACATAAAAAGAAAGAATTAAGTATAATATATGTATTAATTATATAAATAAGCATATGTTTGATAAAATTCTTTAATTTAATTAATGTTGTGGCTCTGAAAAGAGCCGATTTTTATTGATAAAAATGTATAAATACATTTTTACTTTGAACTTGTGTATTTGGTAACAGCTTTAGTGCCTTCACTAACAGCGTGTTTTGCAAGTTCACCAGGTAACAGTAGACGGACAGCTGTTTGAATTTCCCGACTAGTGATTGTTGAACGTTTGTTGTAGTGTGCCAAACGGGAAGCTTCAGCAGCAATACGCTCAAATATATCATTTACAAAACTGTTCATAATGCTCATCGCTTTACTAGAAATACCAGTATCGGGATGAACTTGTTTCAGTACTTTGTAAATGTACATTGCGTAACTTTCCTTCCTGCGCCGTTTCTTTTTCTTGTCATCTTTAGATATATTTTTCTGAGCTTTACCCGCCTTCTTAGCGGCTTTTCCACTTGTTTTAGGTGGCATGTTGAATAACAGTCACTAAACAATAGCAAAAGTTTCTAAAAATTGAAACTATTAAAAAACAGGAAGAAACGTGTCAGTTATATATACATAACCCAACCTAACGGCGACCCGCCTCCCGTGGTGCGTATAGGCATCAGCATGGATACGATACACTGAAGTATGGCGTTGTCGTATTGGTTAGTCGTGCGGGTCCGGGCAACAGACTGCACACATCTGTACGGCAGAGTGTATATAAGTGAAAATTTCGAAAATTTTTGTTACACAACAGAACACACAGTTGCTCTCTGATCGTCAGACGAGCAACATCCCGCTGAGTACCCGCTATCTGTCTTACTTGGGCCTCTGGACTGGTTGACAGTCTGAGTAACCCAGTAAGCCGTACGGCTACCTGAGCACCGTTACCTGTTCACAGGTAGAAATTTTCGACGCACGTGTTAGTGCAACGTATTTTTGTGTACCTGGTGTAGATTGACCTGCGTTTATACGTGTATGGCATCCGTCAGGTAGTTAGTTAGTTTCGCTATTTGCGATTTCAATAAGTGTTGTTAGTGAAAACTACAAAGACAATTAAGTTCTAGTGTTTTGTGCAGTGAGCTATGATGGCGCAAACCATCAGTGAGCTGGAACGCGTCACGGCGCTTATCAGCTCTTATGAGAAGAGTAGTTTGACTACCAAAACGACGAAAAAACTGCTGGATCTGAAATCCAAGAAAATCAGGCTTTTAGAAGCTAAACTGAGGGGCCGACCACGTGCTGTCGTGACATTCACCGATGCACCAACGAACGAACCTGGCACCAGCCAACCAACGGCTTCGACTTCTAACTCAAAGGTAGGAGATACAATTTTATCAGCCCCTATGGAAATATGCGCTTCGCATACTCCAATAACCTCCGCGATAAATCCTGACAAGGAAAACGCGGATGATTTTAAATTAATAATTAACAATGCTAAAAAGCAAAAAATTGACACGCAGATAGTGCCAACAGGCAACCGTTTCGAAGTCTTGACAGACAACGAAACGTTGGCCTCGGGCCAATCTTCTAACTCCGATTCCTCCCCAGCACCAGCACCAGCTGGAACAAACAAACAGCGCACTCCACCGCCCATCTTCGTCACGAACGTGGGCTCGTGGAAAGCGACTGCACACGCAATTCGCCAGGCAAACATCCGTGTAAAGTCGTCAAAAACGACTAAAGACGGAATTAAAATCCAGCCTGAAACAGTGAGCGACTACAGAAAGTTGCAGTCGCTGTTATCGGCAGCTCAGGCTGAATATTTTACATTCAGACTTCCGTCGGAAAAACCGCTACACGTGGTTATCCACGGAATTGAAAAGTCTTTGACTATCGAAGACATAATAAATGAATTGCGCGATAAAGGGTTCTCACCCTTAAACGCGTACCGGCTGGGAAAAACCCAGAACTTAGTAGCAGTCCTACTTGAAAAAAACGAGACGAACAGATCAATTTTTAATTTAACTGATCTGTTCTTTCTGAAGGTTTCAGTAGAAGCCAAGAGGAAATCTACTGCTCCCGGGCAGTGTCATAGGTGCCAGTCCTTCGGACATGCATCTAGCTGCTGCAACAAGGCGTGGAAATGCGTTCGTTGTGGTGAAATGCACTCCACCCAGGAGTGTCTAAAGACAGACCGCGAACAGCACACCGCTAAATGTGCAAATTGTCATGAGCAGCACACTGCCAATTACCGGGGCTGCAGAGTGTATCAGCAAGCTGTTGATCTAAAAAAGGCCAACAGCAAGCGCTCCTACGCTAAAGTTGTTGCCAACACGGCACCAGCCGCAGTTGGTCAAACAACAAACTCACAAGCCACTACTCCCGCCACCGCACCAAATGCAGCAGCTACAGCTGCTGCACCAAATGCAGCAGCTCCAGCTGTTGCACCAGCGATCACTTTGACTGCTATTCCAGTCGCTGCACAAGCTGCATCCACAGCTACTGCAACTGTTAGCAAATCAGCGGCTAAACTCAAGGCCAAAAAGCCTAAGCAGAAGCCAGCTGCTGCTAAAGGTAAAAGCGGCCGCAAAAACGGCAGCAAAACCATCAGCAGCAGCAAATCCAGTAGCACCAACGACAGCAGCAGCCTCAACAGGCTGATAGACTTGCTGTCCGGCATAAACCTGGAAGCTGTCTGCAACAGCTTGCTCGACTTCGTGCAGCAACTGTCCAGCGTCAAAAACACTGGCGACCTCCTGAAATTAGCGCTAAATACGCTACCTACTCTACTTGCTACCTTTACAAATGGCAGCAATTAGAACAAACCCCGCTAGCAAGCTGAGGATCGTCTCGTGGAATGCAAATTCCATTCACGAGAAATTAAACGAACTCGAAGAGCTGTGTCATAGGCTCCGGGCCGACATAGTGTTGGTGCAGGAAACGTTCCTAAAGCCACATCACAACACGCGCAGTCTTCGGAACTACACGACGCACCGCCAAGACCGTGATGGAAACGGTGGCGGCACCGCTGTTTTTGTCCGGAGGACGCTCGAACACTCGGGCGTTGATTCTCCAAGACTAATTAACTTGGAAACTTGCGGTGTGGTCGTGAACACCGAAAGGCTGGGCCCCGTTCGCGTGGTCAGCTGCTACAACTCGCCATCGAAACCACTAGAGCCAGATGACATTAGGTCCATCCTCAACGAGGACAACCTGCCGGTCATCCTGGCTGGTGATTTCAATGCCAAACATCCGGCATGGCAGAGTAGAGTAACTAATGGGCGGGGTAGATCCCTGCTCAGAGTAGCTACTCAACAGCAGCTTGATGTTGTCGGTCCGGACGAGCCAACATATTATGACGCTAGGGGTTACGCCCCTGATATTCTCGACATCGCCGTGCTTCGGAGCGTTAACTGTAACTATACGTTAGAGACAGTTAACGATCTGTCATCGGACCACAACCCCATAGTGCTAGACCTGGAGCTTGGTGCGTGTAGCATCAACCAGCCAAACACAAGCCGCAAGGTTGACTGGCAGCTGTTCACCGATGTGCTGGCAAGAGACCTAGGTCCAATACCAGCCATCATTACGGTGCAACAGCTTGAAGCTGCAGTTGATGATCTTACAAAAAAGATTCAACAAGCCATCACGACCTGGCATCAGCTGATGATGAAGACACCAAGTTCTGGCGTCTCAGCAAAGCGCTGCGTCACAAAAAGGCACCAGCCCGAGTGATTCACAGCACTGGAGGTCTGCAATATACGGCTTCAGATAAAGCCGAAGCTATTGCAGAGAGCCTCGAGCGCCAATGTTCGCCCAACTACGAACATGCTGATCTTGATTTCATCATCAGCACAAATCGTAAAGTTGCCAGGAAAATGCGAGAAACCCAGCACTCGCCGATAAAATTTACCACGCCCAAGAAAGTTGCACACTTGCTGCAGCAGACTAAAATCCGCAAAGCGCCTGGCCCTGACGGGATTCCAGGCGCTGCGCTTAGAGCTCTGCCACCCAGAGCTGTTGTCGCACTGACAAACATAATCAATGCTACACTACGTCTGAGACACTTTCCATCTTCTTGGAAACAAGCCACTGTTATCACCATCCCGAAGCCAGGCAAAGATGCCAAGTTTCCGGAGAATCACAGACCAATCAGCCTGTTGAACCTGCTGGCCAAAGTGGCCGAGAAGGTTCTTCATGAGCTGCTTCTGCAGCACACGGTCGACAACAATATAATTCCTCCGGAACAGTTCGGCTTTAGGGATAAGCATTCCACCACGCACCAACTAGTGCGAGTCGTGGAATATGCTACGAGTGGGCTTAACAAGAAGATGGCCACCGGTGGTGTGTTCTTGGACGTAGCCAAAGCGTTTGATAAAGTGTGGCACAGAGGGCTTCTAGCGAAGCTGCTGCAGCTCAAGTATCCACTGTACTTGGTGCAAGTTATTGAATCTTACCTCAGTCGGAGGAAGTTTCGGGTTAGGTTCGACGGAGCGCTCTCCAACGAAAAAACAGCGACAGCGGGCGTAGCGCAAGGTTCGGTGATCTCACCACTCCTCTTCAACATCTTCGTCAGTGACATGCCGAAGATGGAGGACAACACTAGCCTTGCGCAATACGCAGATGATACGGCCTTGCTTAACCAGAGCCACAGCCCGAAACTTGTGACAAAGCGACTCCAACAAGCAGTCAATGCTGTGGAGCGCTGGTGCATCAAGTGGAGGGTAACTGTGAATCCGGACAAGAGCATTGCCATCCTCATCACGAGGAGGCGGCTCAAACCGCATGGCAGTCTGGTGATGTTCGGGCGTCCGATACCCTGGCGCGACAAGGTAACGTACCTTGGAGCGATCATAGACCAACGGGCTAATTTCCATAGCCACATTCAATCTGCCGTGCAGAAAGCGAAGCGAACCATGATGCAGCTGTTGCCGCTGATCGGACGAAAGAGCGAACTATCGCTCGCTAATAAGTTGAGGGTCTACAAGACCATCATCAGACCTCAACTGCTGTACGCGGCACCAGCATGGGGCTGCGCTACTCCACGGCAGATGAAAAAGCTTCAGGTTTTTCAAAACCGAGCCCTGAGGGTAATAACCAACGCTCCTTGGTACGTCCGCAACGCCAATATTCACCGCGACCTAAAGGTCACAACGGTCCGTGAATTCATGCTCACACAGGCCACCAAAGTATTTGGTGGTATGAGTGTGCATGAAAACATTCTCGTACGACAGTCAGTCGACTACGACGAGATGGCACAGTACAGGGTTCGGCGCCCGAAACATTTTCTCAGTGACACATAGAGAAATTATCACCACTGACTGCCATCCGGATTAAACCGGAAGGGCTATAGCAGCCCGTATCATAAACACTTAAACTATGAATTCGGAACAAGGGAGCCAATGGCTCAAACTCCAATAAATGAAACCACATGTAGTAATTTTTGTTAAGAAAACAGTAAAATCTGCTAAAACTAAAAAGTCTGCAACTTTAGAGAAGAAGAAATCAGCATCTGCAAAAATTGTTAAACCAAAGTCGCCCTCAAAAGCAAAGAAAACTACTAAAACGCCTACAAAGAAACCCAAATCCCCAAAACCAAAAACAACAAGGCCTAAAATTGCCAAAAAGAAGACATCACCAAAGAAAAAATAAATTTTATACTTTATTTTTTTCTTTACAATCTTAAACGGTCCTTTTCAGGACCATCAATTATTTTATAAATAAAGAATTTTATTCATTATGCTTTAATTAATATAATTTATTCTTACACACACACACACACACACACACGTAATTAATTAAATTATTAATAAACATTTTGAAAAATATCATATTTTCATTATAAAAAAAAAAAAAATCTGATTTGACGGCTGGTAACCGAAATGCAAAAATATATCACCTACCGAGACCATATTTTCATCTATGGTTTTAATTCATTTTATTATCAATTAAAATTGATATCTTATTTAGAATTAAAAAAAAAAAACACACAAATTTAGTAAAAAAAATAATTAATTAATAATAAAATCAGTAATATATCATTTTTCATTTAATATAAAAATTTCAATTATTTTATATTTATAAATATATATTCATCGTAAACAATGATTGATTTAATTACAATTCTTTAATTGAAAATTAATTAGTGGTTCTGAAAAGAACCGATTTTTGTTTATTGTTCGTCAATAAATGACAAAACAATAGAATTTAAGCACGTTCCCCACGAATACGTCTGGCCAATTGAATGTCCTTTGGCATAATTGTCACACGTTTAGCGTGAATTGCGCATAAATTAGTATCTTCGAATAAACCGACGAGATATGCTTCACTCGCTTCTTGTAAAGCCATTACAGCTGAACTTTGGAAACGTAAATCGGTTTTGAAATCTTGAGCGATTTCACGAACAAGACGTTGAAACGGCAATTTACGAATCAAAAGTTCAGTACTCTTTTGATAACGACGAATTTCACGCAATGCAACAGTGCCAGGCCGGTATCTGTGAGGTTTCTTAACACCTCCTGTAGCAGGAGCACTTTTACGGGCAGCTTTTGTTGCTAATTGTTTACGTGGTGCTTTACCACCAGTCGACTTACGAGCAGTTTGCTTAGTACGCGCCATTATTAACTATTACGTCACAATGTTAACGTGTAACAGAACGCGGTAAAATATTTCGCTCTGCAATATATATAACATGTGCGTTCGTCTACATCGAGCGGGAACGATACTTGTACCGTCATTGGTTTAGAACGTGTCCCCACCATTATATGCGTTGCATGTAGGCTATATATAGTAGAATTATGACGAAAACTTTAACTGTTACGTTGTTCGTTTACACTTTGTCAGTGTTTACTATATACATTTATTAACAATGACTGGTCGTGGCAAAGGTGGTAAGGGATTAGGAAAGGGTGGCGCTAAACGTCATCGTAAAGTTTTACGTGATAACATCCAAGGTATCACTAAACCAGCTATTAGACGTTTAGCCCGTCGTGGCGGTGTGAAACGTATTTCTGGTTTAATTTATGAAGAAACTCGTGGTGTGTTAAAAGTATTCCTAGAAAATGTTATTAGGGATGCTGTAACATACACTGAACATGCCAAGAGGAAAACTGTTACCGCCATGGATGTTGTTTATGCGCTAAAACGTCAAGGTCGTACTTTGTACGGTTTTGGTGGTTAAATGCATATTATTTTACATAGTATGCAAGAAAAACAGGCCCTTTTCAGGGCCACTAGATTTTATTAAAGAAAAGAATTTTTATTATCATGTTTGTTACATACAACAATCTCTTTTAATTATTTCTTATTTTCTAAATGTCCTAATTATTATACTTAATAGATATCTATGTGTCTTAAACAATTCACAAAATTTTATTGATAT
This sequence comes from Poecilus cupreus, assembly GCA_963942605.1. Lineage (NCBI taxonomy): Eukaryota > Metazoa > Arthropoda > Insecta > Coleoptera > Carabidae > Poecilus > Poecilus cupreus. Next base: position 24,070,169 of record OZ012713.1, on the reverse strand, counting down.
ATAGAATTAAATAAAGAACAGAAACATATTAAATGAATAAATAATAACAATGACGTCTAATCCACTAATACTATTTGTTGTTAACGTAATCAGTGACCAATAACGTCTAATACATACATACTATGTATGCAACGTGCATTACTTCTGCTTAAGGTACCAACCATGCCGCGCACTCATTGCGTCAACAATTTAGATACTACAATGCTAGTCTTCGTTTGTAAATAAAAACATGTAAGTTTAGTAAACTTAAATAGAACATAAAAAGAAAGAATTAAGTATAATATATGTATTAATTATATAAATAAGCATATGTTTGATAAAATTCTTTAATTTAATTAATGTTGTGGCTCTGAAAAGAGCCGATTTTTATTGATAAAAATGTATAAATACATTTTTACTTTGAACTTGTGTATTTGGTAACAGCTTTAGTGCCTTCACTAACAGCGTGTTTTGCAAGTTCACCAGGTAACAGTAGACGGACAGCTGTTTGAATTTCCCGACTAGTGATTGTTGAACGTTTGTTGTAGTGTGCCAAACGGGAAGCTTCAGCAGCAATACGCTCAAATATATCATTTACAAAACTGTTCATAATGCTCATCGCTTTACTAGAAATACCAGTATCGGGATGAACTTGTTTCAGTACTTTGTAAATGTACATTGCGTAACTTTCCTTCCTGCGCCGTTTCTTTTTCTTGTCATCTTTGGATATATTTTTCTGAGCTTTACCCGCCTTCTTAGCGGCTTTTCCACTTGTTTTAGGTGGCATGTTGAATAACAGTCACTAAACAATAGCAAAAGTTTCTAAAAATTGAAACTATTAAAAAACAGTTGATCGTTGATCTGAGCGGACCGTGAGAGTACCGGGCCATGGGCCCTCACCTCTCTTATCGGATGTTATATCCGGACTTTTATGTTTTTATTTGAGTGCACTTTCGTGCCGCCTTCTTGGCGAAGAGTTTATGTTTGAGCTAGTACTAGCTTCGGACGTTTGTGGCGGAGTACATCGTTTTCGTTGTACTCCGCAAGCCTTTTGACTCCTCTGTTGGGATGGTCGGGTAGTCCGCCGAAGAACTTTGTAGCTCTTTTCAGAGCGAATTCTTTTATTGTCTCCATTTTTAGATCCGTGTGCAACTGAACGTTGCGCACGAACCATGGAGCGTTTGTTGCCATTCTCATGACTTTGTTCTGCACAACCTGCAGCCTTTTGATGTGAGATTTGGCTGCGTAACCCCATATGGAAATTCCATATGTGATTGCTGGCCGAATGATGGTTGTGTAGATAGTCATTTTGTTTTTTAATGACAAATGGCTTTGTCTGTTGATGAGAGGGTACAGGGAGCCCATCAGAGCGTTTGCATTGTTGCAGTTGCTGCTGATGTGCGGTTCCCACGTTAATCCTTTGTCAAAAAGGAGGCCTAGATATTTGTTTTTCCGGCGCCAAGGGATGTTGTTCCCGAACATCACAACGTCGCCTACAGGGGTTATCTTACGCTTTGTGAAGAGTACTGCGCTACTCTTCTCAGCGTTCACCTTGATTCTCCACTTAGAGAACCAGTTCTCCAGCTCGTCCACAGCTTGCTGCAGTCTGCCTGTTATGACACCAGCGTTCCTGGACTTGTACAGCACTGCTGTGTCGTCCGCGTACTGGGCTAGTGTTGTGCCTGCTGTCAGTGACGGCATGTCACTGCAGAACACATTAAATAGAAGTGGAGAAAGCAGGGACCCCTGCGGCAAGCCGGCTGTGATTATTCTGGCCGAGGATCTGGCCTCGTTTATTTTGACAAAGAATGTCCGTTTGGACAAATATGAACTGATGAGCTGCACCAGTGCGTGACTGATGTTTGCAGTCATCAGTTTGTATAGTAGCCCTTGATGCCAGATCTTATCAAACGCCTTTGCTACATCGAGAAAGACTGCTCCTGTAGCTTGGCGCTGATTGAACCCTTCAGTGATATACTCAACAACACGTAAAAGCTGATGCTCTGTTGAGTGCTTTTGCCTGAATCCGTGTTGGTGATCTGGAATCAAGGCTTTTGTCTCCTCTTGGAGGCGTGTGAGAATGACCCTCTCCAGTACTTTGCCCATGGTACAGAGCAGACTGATGGGCCGGTAATTTTGCGGAAAAGTGGGGTCTTTTCCAGGTTTGCGGATCACGCAAATGTCAGCTATTTTCCACTCTTTTGGAAAATATCTGAGTCGTAGAGCTGCGTTAACAATGTTAGTCAGCGCTACTATTCCCTTGCGAGGCAAGAGACTTAGCGCTTTATTTGTAACACCATCATGCCCTGGTGCTTTCTTTTTATTTAAAACACGCAAGATGTCCCAGATTTCTCTCGGGCTTGCGTGTTTTATAGGACTTGATGGTTCTATCTTTATTTTATTTTTCACGTCTCTGTTGAGACGACCGATAAAGCTAATATCACAGTGCTCGTAGTTCGGCGAGCACTGTTTTTCTAGGCTGTCAGCCATTGCTTCAGCTTTATCTGAATTTGTAAAGACAATGCCTTGTTCGCCATGGATTGGCGGCATTTTTGTTTTGTCTTTACGCAGCGCTTTAGCCATTCTCCAGAGTGACTGGTCTCTGGAGTTTAGCTCTGCTAAGCGGTCGTCCCATTTTTGAGACTTGAATTCTCGCAGCCGATTTTTAACTTCAGCTGCGAGACGGTTAGCTTCAGCACGATCCGCTGGCCTGCAATGTCTTTGCCAGCGGCGTCTGACTCGATTTTTTTCGGATATTAAATGTTTTATATCAGTAGGAAGGTCGGAAACAGGATTATTTGTATCCATGTACCTTGTCCTACTGATATTTGCGGTAGCTTGCGTTATTGTTTCTGTCAGATTTGAAACAGCTTCATCAATATGATGCGCTGTTTCGATGACAGGTAGCGGGCCGATTAGTTTCTCCAGCTCGTCGCTGAACTGCTCCCAGCGAACAGTTGTAACTGCCCGTTTTTCCGTCTCTGGCTGGCCTTCACCGAGGTCCAAGAGCACAGGAATATGGTCAGAGTCAAGTTCGTTGACTGCTACTATGTTGTGTGTTGCGTTGATGTCTCGCAACACAGCAATGTCCAGCACATCACTTCTTCCCCCATCATGAGGGAAGAATGTGTGCTCATCAGGTCCAACAACAGCAATGCCGTTAGCCTGAGTGTAGCTAGTCAACTTGCGACCGTTTGGATTTACTAATCGGCTGTTCCACGCTGGACTTTTAGAGTTCATGTCTCCAGCTATTATGACTGAACCCGGTTGCTCCAGGAGAGCGTCAAGATCCTCTGTCAGCAAGCGTGCTGGAGGATTGTAAATAGAGACAACGCGTAAGGACTCTGTCCACGTTGTCTTTAGAGAGATTGTCACAGCCTCTGCATGTTGCAGCTCAGGCGTGATAACCTCGTGGTGATCTATCGTGTTTTTGATAAAGATCGCAACACCGCCGCCTCGAGCGCCTGTGCGATCTTTTCTGTACAGATCAAATCCGCAGATTTTTGGGTTGTTGGATGGACGAAGATATGTTTCGTTCACCAACATGATGTCCACCTTGTTGGAAAAAATAAACTCTTCCAAGCTATCTCGCTTGTAGAGTAGACTATTCGCGTTCCAGAACGCGATTCTGAGATGTGTTGGCACTCTACGTACTCTAACCATGGTTGAACATGCTGAGGACGTGAGGCAGTGCTTTCGCTAGTACAACTAGCAAGTCCATTGCTGAGTTAGCATTCGCTAACTCAGCTAGGATTGGTTTAATATTATTAAACATACTGTTTAATTTTGGTAGGCTAATTAAGTTAAGCCAGCTATCGGTTGAAGCAGAGGATCCTGCTGAGGCGGGTGATGCTGTTTGAGCTGATGTGCCGGGCACATCATGAGCCGCTTCTGCCGCTGTGGCAGCTGAAGCATGGCTAGCGGATGGTGCGGATGTTGCATCAGCGTATGAAACACCCTTTCTCACTTGTTGGTGAGGAATGTTTCTCCGCTGAGAAGTTACCGGCTGGTTTGGCTTTTTGAGTGCTTTTTTAAGCACCTCGCAGCCTTTATAATTTGCTGTGTGATTCAGCCCGCAGTTGCAACAGAGAGGATCTCCCTGCTGCTTGGTGGGACAGTCTTTGATGTTGTGTTCGTCACCACATCTTACACAACGTTTTTTCGCATTGCAGCCGTTGCTAGTATGGCCAACTCGTTGGCAATTATGGCATTGGCTGATGCTACCTTGTGGACGTTTGGATTCCACACTAATCTTCAAGTACATGAAGCACTTGAGATTGTAAATCTCTTTGTTCGCTGCATCTCTTGTCAGGCGGACATGTACGAGAGGCAGCGGTTTCTTGACTCGCTCTGCTGGGGCAGCATGCGAGTCTGTTGATTTTACATACCGCATCATGCGGTGAACTGAAACTGGATATTAAAAAACAGGAAGAAACGTGTCAGTTATATATACATAACCCAACCTAACGGCGACCCGCCTCCCGTGGTGCGTATAGGCATCAGCATGGATACGATACACTGAAGTATGGCGTTGTCGTATTGGTTAGTCGTGCGGGTCCGGGCAACAGACTGCACACATCTGTACGGCAGAGTGTATATAAGTGAAAATTTCGAAAATTTTTGTTACATCGCTGCTGACATACGTGTTATTCGTTTGTTATTCAGTTTATATTTAATTTTCAATAATGTCTGGTCGTGGTAAAGGTGGTAAAGTTAAGGGGAAGGCAAAGAGTCGTTCGAATCGTGCTGGATTACAATTTCCAGTTGGTCGTATTCATAGATTATTGCGTAAAGGTAATTACGCAGAACGTGTCGGTGCCGGTGCTCCTGTCTATTTGGCGGCCGTTATGGAATATTTAGCCGCTGAAGTACTTGAGCTTGCCGGTAATGCTGCCCGTGACAATAAAAAGACCAGAATAATTCCAAGACATTTACAACTGGCCATCCGTAATGATGAAGAATTGAATAAACTATTGTCTGGTGTTACAATCGCTCAAGGTGGTGTACTGCCAAATATTCAGGCTGTATTGCTGCCAAAGAAGACTGAGAAATCAACATAAATTGTTGTTTCTTAGTAATAAACACAAATCATCGGTCCTTTTCAGGACCACAAAATATATTTTGTAAAAAAGATATGTATTGAAATGATTGATGCAAAAATAGAATTTATTATTATTTAGTTAGTGGACCCTAACGAAATATATCGTTAGCGACAAATATAAATAATGAGTAGGACATTTGAGAGTATAATATGATGATGGTGAGTGAACTAAATTAGTAGGAAAAACAATGAATAGTATCTATTTCTTTTTCTTTCATTCATTCTTTCTTTCTTTCTTTTTCTTTGTTTGTTTGTTATATATATTGTGTTGTTGCTTAAATATAGATACATTATGAATTAAACTGATTTGTCTGTCTGTCTGTCTGTTTTTTTTTTCTTCCTTTTGTTATTCATATTTATCTTGCTTCGGGATCTGCAATTGCAGACTTACTAACCGAAAAGTATAGTTATTTCACAAGTAATTATGAGATTTATAATACATTATGTGTCCACGGAGACATATAAGGAAATAATTATAAGATCTGCAATTGCAGAACCTAATTTCAATGTATTTTATTTCTCCAGTATCATATTAATACAATACCAATAAATTATATTTCATAACTATTATTATTATTACGATCTACAATTGCACAATTCTTTATTTTTAAATCGTGCATTAAGTATTTTTATTATTATTATTGGAATCTGCAATTGCAGAACTTGTCATCTTAGCGATGTTTAATAGTGTGTTAATTATACGATAAATATAGATATTTTATAAGTAATTATGATAATCTGTACTTCTCAAAAGGTATTATTATCTTTGGGATAAACTTATTATCTCTTTGAATAATCCTACTGAGTCTTTCTTATGGGATTTACATAATAATTTGTACTTCTTATATATTATTATTCGGATCTTTAATTTCAGAACAATAGTTTTCCAAAATTTTAGATCTTGGTTGATGTTACAAACAATATATTATAGAATTAAAAATGTCTAGACAACTCATCATTATGACAAACATAAAATTTTACATAGCTTACTTGACTAGATTAATTTTATAGTATTATGTGTATATATTTATGAAATCTGTAAATAGTATAATTATTTCGTGATCTGCAATTGCAGAACACATGTATTATTCATAAATTTTAACTCAAACTTTGTCCCTAATATAAAACTAGCATAATAATTTTTGGGATCTGCAATTACAGAGCTCTTTTTCCCAATCGAAGATACCCATTAATAAACAATTGTAGATATCGATAAGTAAATAGATGAAATTATAAAAATTCTAGAATTACAAATGTGTAGTTGAGTCATTATTATTGAGAAAAACATAAACTTTAATGAGAATATGTATTAAGAAGACAGACAGGGGCGGGGGAGAGACATAAACCCAGGCAGACGACCGATTATGATTATCATGGACATTCGCAGCAACTACGATTTTACAGTCTTCATAATTTTGATTTTACCGCGATGTTATTAACAAAAAAAAATTATTTAAATAAAAAATAACTTTGCAATAATAATAAAGAATGACTCAATAATCGATAGCTACTCTCAATTAACGGAGAAATAAATAAAACTAATAATTATAAAATATAACAGTTGCTCCCAGCGCCATCTCTTAGCACTTGTATATACTAACAATAACTCACAGTTGGTAATTAGAACTTCAAACGTCAAATGATTAATCTGATTGTATGAACTGTTTAGAATTGGTGATTTATTTTATTTTAAATATATTAAATTAATATTTTATATAGAATGTCGAGAAAGGTAGGTAACATTATAATCGGTCATACAGTTTATATGTGAAATCTGAAATATTTACTTTTTTTTTTTAGGTTATTATTTCAAAGTTTTTCATTTCAAGTAAGTTATTATGCTTGTGGCTATTTTAAAATATCTGTGTTTTTGTATACATGATTTTAGCTTTGTTTTAGATACATCACTGGCCGACATTTTTCTACATGCAAATTGTTGATTATTTTGACGTTCTATTGTTTTTCAAAGCGCCTAGTTCACTATCCATAAATAATAATTAGGAAATTTTATAGATATTACATATAAATAAATAAATATTATAGTGAAAAGGTATGTCAATTTATTTCATTTATTTATGCATTGTATTTATAATATGATTTCTCCCATTTTTTTCTACAAATCATATGACATTTGTTTTTAATTTTCTCATATTTATATTATTATTATTATTATTATATGCTTAGTAGTTATTACTTTTATATCATAACTTAAATCATTTAAACGATGTCTTATAACATTGCATCTATCAAGTAAGAAATGAAGTAAATTTTATTTTATTTAAACTATATATTTGTTGAAATTATATTATTAACATATTACATAATTGTGTAACGTATTTTATTCACATAGTTATCCTTTATAAAGACATACTATGTTCTACAAATCATTGTAAATGCTATGAATATTTGTGGTAACATAATGAACGAAAGTTTTTACCTTATATTTTGAAATGCAATAAAAGAATTGAAAATATATTACAATTTACATAAACATATATATCTTATTTATATGTATTAATTATTATTTTCTTGATATATACTATATGTAACAAATAAATAACATTTTCATGATGTCACATCACCTACGAATGCATGTATACTCCAGTATTAACTTAAATAAATCACTAAATATTACATATTTTATAAATATACTATTATAAATTATATTTATGAACTACATGCTTATAAATAAATATTATAACATTTATCTATATATTGTTATTAAGGAATAAATTGAATTTCTTTTAGACATGAACGCACGAATACTAACCAAACACACACATACCATTGAGCTCGCAGTCTTTACTATATACCTATTCCGTTCGTTGTGGCGAACAAAATACAAATGTTAAAATACATTTGTTAAATTCTGTGTTTCGTTTTATTTCGAATAACATTATTATTGAAAATGGCTGACGTTGCAACAAGTAGTGTTGAACTGCAATCAAGTCCGAAATCGGCAATTAAAAAAGATAAGAAGAAAATTGATCGTCCAAAGGCCACTCATCCGTCAACAGCTGTTATGGTCAATAACGCAATACAAAATTTAAAGGAACGTGGTGGCTCATCTTTACAGGCGATTAAAAAATATATTTCTGCTACATATAAAGTAGATGGTGAAAAATTTGCTCCGTTCATCAAGAAATATATTAAGGCTAGTGTTGTTTCTGGTGTATTGGTACAAACAAAAGGTAAGGGTGCATCTGGATCATTTAAATTAGCATCGACTGCAGTTACAAAAAAATCTGCATCGTCTACTGCTAAACCCAAGAAAGCAACCGTTTCAAAATCAGCAACAAAATCAAAACCGAAAGCAGAGAAAGAAACTAAATCTGCTGTTACTGTTAAGAAAACAGTAAAATCTGCTAAAACTAAAAAGTCTGCAACTTTAGAGAAGAAGAAATCAGCATCTGCAAAAATTGTTAAACCAAAGTCGCCCTCAAAAGCAAAGAAAACTACTAAAACGCCTACAAAGAAACCCAAATCCCCAAAACCAAAAACAACAAGGCCTAAAATTGCCAAAAAGAAGACATCACCAAAGAAAAAATAAATTTTATACTTTATTTTTTTCTTTACAATCTTAAACGGTCCTTTTCAGGACCATCAATTATTTTATAAATAAAGAATTTTATTCATTATGCTTTAATTAATATAATTTATTCTTACACACACACACACACACACACACGTAATTAATTAAATTATTAATAAACATTTTGAAAAATATCATATTTTCATTATAAAAAAAAAAAAAATCTGATTTGACGGCTGGTAACCGAAATGCAAAAATATATCACCTACCGAGACCATATTTTCATCTATGGTTTTAATTCATTTTATTATCAATTAAAATTGATATCTTATTTAGAATTAAAAAAAAAAACACACAAATTTAGTAAAAAAAATAATTAATTAATAATAAAATCAGTAATATATCATTTTTCATTTAATATAAAAATTTCAATCATTTTATATTTATAAATATATATTCATCGTAAACAATGATTGATTTAATTACAATTCTTTAATTGAAAATTAATTAGTGGTTCTGAAAAGAACCGATTTTTGTTTATTGTTCGTCAATAAATGACAAAACAATAGAATTTAAGCACGTTCCCCACGAATACGTCTGGCCAATTGAATGTCCTTTGGCATAATTGTCACACGTTTAGCGTGAATTGCGCATAAATTAGTATCTTCGAATAAACCGACGAGATATGCTTCACTCGCTTCTTGTAAAGCCATTACAGCTGAACTTTGGAAACGTAAATCGGTTTTGAAATCTTGAGCGATTTCACGAACAAGACGTTGAAACGGCAATTTACGAATCAAAAGTTCAGTACTCTTTTGATAACGACGAATTTCACGCAATGCAACAGTGCCAGGCCGGTATCTGTGAGGTTTCTTAACACCTCCTGTAGCAGGAGCACTTTTACGGGCAGCTTTTGTTGCTAATTGTTTACGTGGTGCTTTACCACCAGTCGACTTACGAGCAGTTTGCTTAGTACGCGCCATTATTAACTATTACGTCACAATGTTAACGTGTAACAGAACGCGGTAAAATATTTCGCTCTGCAATATATATAACATGTGCGTTCGTCTACATCGAGCGGGAACGATACTTGTACCGTCATTGGTTTAGAACGTGTCCCCACCATTATATGCGTTGCATGTAGGCTATATATAGTAGAATTATGACGAAAACTTTAACTGTTACGTTGTTCGTTTACACTTTGTCAGTGTTTACTATATACATTTATTAACAATGACTGGTCGTGGCAAAGGTGGTAAGGGATTAGGAAAGGGTGGCGCTAAACGTCATCGTAAAGTTTTACGTGATAACATCCAAGGTATCACTAAACCAGCTATTAGACGTTTAGCCCGTCGTGGCGGTGTGAAACGTATTTCTGGTTTAATTTATGAAGAAACTCGTGGTGTGTTAAAAGTATTCCTAGAAAATGTTATTAGGGATGCTGTAACATACACTGAACATGCCAAGAGGAAAACTGTTACCGCCATGGATGTTGTTTATGCGCTAAAACGTCAAGGTCGTACTTTGTACGGTTTTGGTGGTTAAATGCATATTATTTTACATAGTATGCAAGAAAAACAGGCCCTTTTCAGGGCCACTAGATTTTATTAAAGAAAAGAATTTTTATTATCATGTTTGTTACATACAACAATCTCTTTTAATTATTTCTTATTTTCTAAATGTCCTAATTATTATACTTAATAGATATCTATGTGTCTTAAACAATTCACAAAATTTTATTGATATATAGAATTAAATAAAGAACAGAAACATATTAAATGAATAAATAATAACAATGACGTCTAATCCACTAATACTATTTGTTGTTAACGTAATCAGTGACCAATAACGTCTAATACATACATACTATGTATGCAACGTGCATTACTTCTGCTTAAGGTACCAACCATGCCGCGCACTCATTGCGTCAACAATTTAGATACTACAATGCTAGTCTTCGTTTGTAAATAAAAACATGTAAGTTTAGTAAACTTAAATAGAACATAAAAAGAAAGAATTAAGTATAATATATGTATTAATTATATAAATAAGCATATGTTTGATAAAATTCTTTAATTTAATTAATGTTGTGGCTCTGAAAAGAGCCGATTTTTATTGATAAAAATGTATAAATACATTTTTACTTTGAACTTGTGTATTTGGTAACAGCTTTAGTGCCTTCACTAACAGCGTGTTTTGCAAGTTCACCAGGTAACAGTAGACGGACAGCTGTTTGAATTTCCCGACTAGTGATTGTTGAACGTTTGTTGTAGTGTGCCAAACGGGAAGCTTCAGCAGCAATACGCTCAAATATATCATTTACAAAACTGTTCATAATGCTCATCGCTTTACTAGAAATACCAGTATCGGGATGAACTTGTTTCAGTACTTTGTAAATGTACATTGCGTAACTTTCCTTCCTGCGCCGTTTCTTTTTCTTGTCATCTTTGGATATATTTTTCTGAGCTTTACCCGCCTTCTTAGCGGCTTTTCCACTTGTTTTAGGTGGCATGTTGAATAACAGTCACTAAACAATAGCAAAAGTTTCTAAAAATTGAAACTATTAAAAAACAGTTGATCGTTGATCTGAGCGGGCCGTGAGAGTACCGGGCCATGGGCCCTCACCTCTCTTATCGGATGTTATATCCGGACTTTTATGTTTTTATTTGAGTGCACTTTTGTGCCGCCTTCTTGGCGCGGAGTTTATTTTTGAGCTAGGACTAGCTTCGGACGTTTGTGGCGGAGTACATCATTTTCGTTGTACTCCGCAAGCCTTTTGACTCCTCTGTTGGGATGGTCGGGTAGTCCGCCGAAGAACTTTGTAGCTCTTTTCAGAGCGAATTCTTTAATTGTCTCCGTTTTTAGATCCGTGTGCAACTGATCGTTGCGCACGAACCATGGAGCGTTTGTTGCCATTCTCATGACTTTGTTCTGCACAACCTGCAGCCTTTTGATGTGAGATTTGGCTGCGTAACCCCATATGGAAATTCCATATGTGATTGCTGGCCGAATGATGGTTGTGTAGATAGTCATTTTGTTTTTTAATGACAAATGGCTTTGTCTGTTGATGAGAGGGTACAGGGAGCCCATCAGAGCGTTTGCATTGTTGCAGTTGCTGCTGATGTGCGGTTCCCACGTTAATCCTTTGTCAAAAAGGAGGCCTAGATATTTGTTTTTCCGGCGCCAAGGGATGTTGTTCCCGAACATCACAACGTCGCCTACAGGGGTTATCTTACGCTTTGTGAAGAGTACTGCGCTACTCTTCTCAGCGTTCACCTTGATTCTCCACTTAGAGAACCAGTTCTCCAGCTCGTCCACAGCTTGCTGCAGTCTGCCTGTTATGACACCAGCGTTCCTGGACTTGTACAGCACTGCTGTGTCGTCCGCGTACTGGGCTAGTGTTGTGCCTGCTGTCAGTGACGGCATGTCACTGCAGAACACATTAAATAGAAGTGGAGAAAGCAGGGACCCCTGCGGCAAGCCGGCTGTGATTATTCTGGCCGAGGATCTGGCCTCGTTTATTTTGACAAAGAATGTCCGTTTGGACAAATATGAACTGATGAGCTGCACCAGTGCGTGACTGATGTTTGCAGTCATCAGTTTGTATAGTAGCCCTTGATGCCAGATCTTATCAAACGCCTTTGCTACATCAAGAAAGACTGCTCCTGTAGCTTGGCGCTGATTGAAACCTTCAGTGATATACTCAACAACACGTAAAAGCTGATGCTCTGTTGAGTGCTTTTGCCTGAATCCGTGTTGGTGATCTGGAATCAAGGCTTTTGTCTCCTCTTGGAGGCGTGTGAGAATGACCCTCTCCAGTACTTTGCCCATGGTACTGAGCAGACTGATGGGCCGGTAATTTTGCGGAAAAGTGGGGTCTTTTCCAGGTTTGCGGATCACGCAAATGTCAGCTATTTTCCACTCTTTTGGAAAATATCTGAGTCGGAGAGCTGCGTTAACAATGTTTGTCAGCGCTACTATTCCCTTGCGAGGCAAGAGACTTAGCGCTTTATTTGTAACACCATCATGCCCTGGTGCTTTCTTTTTATTTAAAACACGCAAGATGTCCCAGATTTCTCTCGGGCTTGCGTGTTTTATAGGACTTGATGGTTCTATCTTTATTTTATTTTTCACGTCTCTGTTGAGACGACCGATAAAGCTAACATCACAGTGCTCGTAGTTCGGTGAGCACTGTTTTTCTAGGCTGTCAGCCATTGCTTCAGCTTTATCTGAATTTGTAAAGACAATGCCTTGTTCGCCATGGATTGGCGGCATTTTTGTTTTGTCTTTACGCAGCGCTTTAGCCATTCTCCAGAGTGACTGGTCTCTGGAGTTTAGCTCTGCTAAGCGGTCGTCCCATTTTTGAGACTTGAATTCTCGCAGCCGATTTTTAACTTCAGCTGCGAGACGGTTAGCTTCAGCACGATCCGCTGGCCTGCAATGTCTTTGCCAGCGGCGTCTGATTCGATTTTTTTCGGATATTAAATGTTTTATATCAGTAGGAAGGTCGGAGACAGGATTATTTGTATCCATGTACCTTGTCCTACTGATATTTGCGGTAGCTTGCGTTATTGATTCTGTCAGATTTGAAACAGCTTCATCAATATGATGCGCTGTTTCGATGACAGGTAGCGGGCCGATTAGTTTCTCCAGCTCGTCGCTGAACTGCTCCCAGCGAACAGTTGTAACTGCCCGTTTTTCCGTCTCTGGCTGGCCTTCACCAAGGTCCAAGAGCACAGGAATATGGTCAGAGTCAAGTTCGTTGACTGCTACTATGTTGTGTGTTGCGTTGATGTCTCGCAACACAGCAATGTCCAGCACATCACTTCTTCCCCCATCATGAGGGAAGAATGTGTGCTCATCAGGTCCAACAACAGCAATGCCGTTAGCCTGAGTGTAGCTAGTCAACTTGCGACCGTTTGGATTTACTAATCGGCTGTTCCACGCTGGACTTTTAGAGTTCATGTCTCCAGCTATTATGACTGAACCCGGTTGCTCCAGGAGAGCGTCAAGATCCTCTGTCAGCAAGCGTGCTGGAGGATTGTAAATAGAGACAACGCGTAAGGACTCTGTCCACGTTGTCTTTAAAGAGATTGTCACAGCCTCTGCATGTTGCAGCTCAGGCGTGATAACCTCGTGGTGATCTATCGTGTTTTTGATAAAGATCGCAACACCGCCGCCTCGAGCGCCTGTGCGATCTTTTCTGTACAGATCAAATCCGCAGATTTTTGGGTTGTTGGATGGACGAAGATATGTTTCGTTCACCAACATGATGTCCACCTTGTTGGAAAAAATAAACTCTTCCAAGCTATCTCGCTTGTAGAGTAGACTATTCGCGTTCCAGAACGCGATTCTGAGATGTGTTGGCACTCTACGTACTCTAACCATGGTTGAACATGCTGAGGACGTGAGGCAGTGCTTTCGCTAGTACAACTAGCAAGTCCATTGCTGAGTTAGCATTCGCTAACTCAGCTAGAATCGGTTTGATGTTATTAAACATACTGTTAAGTTTTGGTAGGCTTATTAAGTTAAGCCAGTTGTCTGATGAAGCAGAGGATCCTGCTGAGGCGGGTGATGCTGCTTGAGCTGATGTGCCGGGCACATCATGAGCCGCTTCTGCTGCTGTGGCAGCTGAAGCATGGCTAGCGGATGGTGCGGATGTTGCATCAGCGTATGAAACACCCTTTCTCACTTGTTGGTGAGGAATGTTTCTCCGCTGAGAAGTTACCGGCTGGTTTGGCTTTTTGAGTGCTTTTTTAAGCACCTCGCAGCCTTTATAATTTGCTGTGTGATTCAGCCCGCAGTTGCAACAGAGAGGATCTCCCTGCTGCTTGGTGGGACAGTCTTTGATGTTGTGTTCGTCACCACATCTTACACAACGTTTTTTCGCATTGCAGCCGTTGCTAGTATGGCCAACTCGTTGGCAATTATGGCATTGGCTGATGCTGCCTTGTGGACGTTTGGATTCCACACTAATCTTCAAGTACATGAAGCACTTGAGATTGTAAATCTCTTTGTTCGCTGCATCTCTTGTCAGGCGGACATGTACAAGAGGCAGCGGTTTCTTGACTCGCTCTGCTGGGGCAGCATGCGAGTCTGTTGATTTTACATACCGCATCATGCGGTGAACTGAGACTGGATTGAAGTTGAGACTTTCCAGTTCAGTTTTTATATCGGATTCGGATATTGTTTCCGGAATTCCGCGCAAGACAACCTGCAAGAGCTTGTCTTCTTGTAACTGGTACGTGTGGAATTGCAAGTTCGCAGCACGCAACAGAGTGGTGGTCGCACGAAAATCAGCAGCTGACTTTACGTGCAACCTGATACCGTCTTTGGTGTTGACGGTTTTTTTAATACTAACACCACTCTCAGTTAGAGCCTTTGTTAGGTTTGCGTACCCGTCCTTCGTGTGTAGCACGATTGGCGGGATACGCTTTTCAGAAGCGGAGTCAGTTGCTGGGGACTCAGCACTTAGATGTGTCACATCCATGTTATGTTCATCTTCAACTGTCTCCAGTGAAGCGAACATATTAGACGTCTCTGTTTGAGACTGTTCAATGGGTTTGAACTTCTTGCTCTTTTGAGCTGGCTCAAACCCATTAGAGTCTGACGTATCAGGCTCAGAGCAGCGAACTGCTTTTTTTGACGAACTACAGTTCGTCGTTTCAGTTGTGACAGTTGAACTGCCGCTCGCAGTTTCAGCTGTTGCTTTTTTGGTGGACGTGCCACCATTCTTAGTTTTCACAGAACTGTCCTTGGCAGTTCGTTGTGTGATAGAAGATCCTAGTTCTTTTTCAAGAAGTTTTATCTTCCTGGCTTGCAAAGCAAGGATTTCATTATTGGTTTTGTTTGAAAAACCAGGTTTTTGCTTTAGAGCAATGATTTTTGATGAAAGTTCATCAAGCTTAAATTGCACAGAAGTCATTCTGTGCAACGTAGTGCGTTCAAAATTAAAATATGTTGTGCTACACGTTGTACCCCTGTGAAGAGGGCTCGATAGTGACTCCCGGAGGTTGCACTATCCCTTTGACAACGTTGCGATATAACAATTCAAATAAATTACAACGTGTGCAGAGGCGCTATGCGTACAACACGAGGCGTCTTGAAAAAGACGGAGAGAAGCTTAACAGAATGCCGTATGGCTTACTGGGTTACTCAAACTGTAAACCAGTTCAGAGGCCCAGGTAAGTCAGGTAGCGATTCAGGTAACGGTGCTCAGGTAGCCGTACGGCTTACTGGGTTACTCAGACTGTCAACCAGTCCAGAGGCCCAAGTAAGACAGATAGCGGGTACTCGGCGGGATGTTACTCGTCTGACGAGCAGAGAGCAACTGTTCTAAAAAGTTGTTTAAAAAACAGGAAGAAACGTGTCAGTTATATATACATAACCCAACCTAACGGCGACCCGCCTCCCGTGGTGCGTATAGGCATCAGCATGGATACGATACACTGAAGTATGGCGTTGTCGTATTGGTTAGTCGTGCGGGTCCGGGCAACAGACTGCACACATCTGTACGGCAGAGTGTATATAAGTGAAAATTTCGAAAATTTTTGTTACATCGCTGCTGACATACGTGTTATTCGTTTGTTATTCAGTTTATATTTAATTTTCAATAATGTCTGGTCGTGGTAAAGGTGGTAAAGTTAAGGGGAAGGCAAAGAGTCGTTCGAATCGTGCTGGATTACAATTTCCAGTTGGTCGTATTCATAGATTATTGCGTAAAGGTAATTACGCAGAACGTGTCGGTGCCGGTGCTCCTGTCTATTTGGCGGCCGTTATGGAATATTTAGCCGCTGAAGTACTTGAGCTTGCCGGTAATGCTGCCCGTGACAATAAAAAGACCAGAATAATTCCAAGACATTTACAACTGGCCATCCGTAATGATGAAGAATTGAATAAACTATTGTCTGGTGTTACAATCGCTCAAGGTGGTGTACTGCCAAATATTCAGGCTGTATTGCTGCCAAAGAAGACTGAGAAATCAACATAAATTGTTGTTTCTTAGTAATAAACACAAATCATCGGTCCTTTTCAGGACCACAAAATATATTTTGTAAAAAAGATATGTATTGAAATGATTGATGCAAAAATAGAATTTATTATTATTTAGTTAGTGGACCCTAACGAAATATATCGTTAGCGACAAATATAAATAATGAGTAGGACATTTGAGAGTATAATATGATGATGGTGAGTGAACTAAATTAGTAGGAAAAACAATGAATAGTATCTATTTCTTTTTCTTTCATTCATTCTTTCTTTCTTTCTTTTTCTTTGTTTGTTTGTTATATATATTGTGTTGTTGCTTAAATATAGATACATTATGAATTAAACTGATTTGTCTGTCTGTCTGTCTGTTTTTTTTTTTCTTCCTTTTGTTATTCATATTTATCTTGCTTCGGGATCTGCAATTGCAGACTTACTAACCGAAAAGTATAGTTATTTCACAAGTAATTATGAGATTTATAATACATTATGTGTCCACGGAGACATATAAGGAAATAATTATAAGATCTGCAATTGCAGAACCTAATTTCAATGTATTTTATTTCTCCAGTATCATATTAATACAATACCAATAAATTATATTTCATAACTATTATTATTATTACGATCTACAATTGCACAATTCTTTATTTTTAAATCGTGCATTAAGTATTTTTATTATTATTATTGGAATCTGCAATTGCAGAACTTGTCATCTTAGCGATGTTTAATAGTGTGTTAATTATACGATAAATATAGATATTTTATAAGTAATTATGATAATCTGTACTTCTCAAAAGGTATTATTATCTTTGGGATAAACTTATTATCTCTTTGAATAATCCTACTGAGTCTTTCTTATGGGATTTACATAATAATTTGTACTTCTTATATATTATTATTCGGATCTTTAATTTCAGAACAATAGTTTTCCAAAATTTTAGATCTTGGTTGATGTTACAAACAATATATTATAGAATTAAAAATGTCTAGACAACTCATCATTATGACAAACATAAAATTTTACATAGCTTACTTGACTAGATTAATTTTATAGTATTATGTGTATATATTTATGAAATCTGTAAATAGTATAATTATTTCGTGATCTGCAATTGCAGAACACATGTATTATTCATAAATTTTAACTCAAACTTTGTCCCTAATATAAAACTAGCATAATAATTTTTGGGATCTGCAATTACAGAGCTCTTTTTCCCAATCGAAGATACCCATTAATAAACAATTGTAGATATCGATAAGTAAATAGATGAAATTATAAAAATTCTAGAATTACAAATGTGTAGTTGAGTCATTATTATTGAGAAAAACATAAACTTTAATGAGAATATGTATTAAGAAGACAGACAGGGGCGGGGGAGAGACATAAACCCAGGCAGACGACCGATTATGATTATCATGGACATTCGCAGCAACTACGATTTTACAGTCTTCATAATTTTGATTTTACCGCGATGTTATTAACAAAAAAAAATTATTTAAATAAAAAATAACTTTGCAATAATAATAAAGAATGACTCAATAATCGATAGCTACTCTCAATTAACGGAGAAATAAATAAAACTAATAATTATAAAATATAACAGTTGCTCCCAGCGCCATCTCTTAGCACTTGTATATACTAACAATAACTCACAGTTGGTAATTAGAACTTCAAACGTCAAATGATTAATCTGATTGTATGAACTGTTTAGAATTGGTGATTTATTTTATTTTAAATATATTAAATTAATATTTTATATAGAATGTCGAGAAAGGTAGGTAACATTATAATCGGTCATACAGTTTATATGTGAAATCTGAAATATTTACTTTTTTTTTTTAGGTTATTATTTCAAAGTTTTTCATTTCAAGTAAGTTATTATGCTTGTGGCTATTTTAAAATATCTGTGTTTTTGTATACATGATTTTAGCTTTGTTTTAGATACATCACTGGCCGACATTTTTCTACATGCAAATTGTTGATTATTTTGACGTTCTATTGTTTTTCAAAGCGCCTAGTTCACTATCCATAAATAATAATTAGGAAATTTTATAGATATTACATATAAATAAATAAATATTATAGTGAAAAGGTATGTCAATTTATTTCATTTATTTATGCATTGTATTTATAATATGATTTCTCCCATTTTTTTCTACAAATCATATGACATTTGTTTTTAATTTTCTCATATTTATATTATTATTATTATTATTATATGCTTAGTAGTTATTACTTTTATATCATAACTTAAATCATTTAAACGATGTCTTATAACATTGCATCTATCAAGTAAGAAATGAAGTAAATTTTATTTTATTTAAACTATATATTTGTTGAAATTATATTATTAACATATTACATAATTGTGTAACGTATTTTATTCACATAGTTATCCTTTATAAAGACATACTATGTTCTACAAATCATTGTAAATGCTATGAATATTTGTGGTAACATAATGAACGAAAGTTTTTACCTTATATTTTGAAATGCAATAAAAGAATTGAAAATATATTACAATTTACATAAACATATATATCTTATTTATATGTATTAATTATTATTTTCTTGATATATACTATATGTAACAAATAAATAACATTTTCATGATGTCACATCACCTACGAATGCATGTATACTCCAGTATTAACTTAAATAAATCACTAAATATTACATATTTTATAAATATACTATTATAAATTATATTTATGAACTACATGCTTATAAATAAATATTATAACATTTATCTATATATTGTTATTAAGGAATAAATTGAATTTCTTTTAGACATGAACGCACGAATACTAACCAAACACACACATACCATTGAGCTCGCAGTCTTTACTATATACCTATTCCGTTCGTTGTGGCGAACAAAATACAAATGTTAAAATACATTTGTTAAATTCTGTGTTTCGTTTTATTTCGAATAACATTATTATTGAAAATGGCTGACGTTGCAACAAGTAGTGTTGAACTGCAATCAAGTCCGAAATCGGCAATTAAAAAAGATAAGAAGAAAATTGATCGTCCAAAGGCCACTCATCCGTCAACAGCTGTTATGGTCAATAACGCAATACAAAATTTAAAGGAACGTGGTGGCTCATCTTTACAGGCGATTAAAAAATATATTTCTGCTACATATAAAGTAGATGGTGAAAAATTTGCTCCGTTCATCAAGAAATATATTAAGGCTAGTGTTGTTTCTGGTGTATTGGTACAAACAAAAGGTAAGGGTGCATCTGGATCATTTAAATTAGCATCGACTGCAGTTACAAAAAAATCTGCATCGTCTACTGCTAAACCCAAGAAAGCAACCGTTTCAAAATCAGCAACAAAATCAAAACCGAAAGCAGAGAAAGAAACTAAATCTGCTGTTACTGTTAAGAAAACAGTAAAATCTGCTAAAACTAAAAAGTCTGCAACTTTAGAGAAGAAGAAATCAGCATCTGCAAAAATTGTTAAACCAAAGTCGCCCTCAAAAGCAAAGAAAACTACTAAAACGCCTACAAAGAAACCCAAATCCCCAAAACCAAAAACAACAAGGCCTAAAATTGCCAAAAAGAAGACATCACCAAAGAAAAAATAAATTTTATACTTTATTTTTTTCTTTACAATCTTAAACGGTCCTTTTCAGGACCATCAATTATTTTATAAATAAAGAATTTTATTCATTATGCTTTAATTAATATAATTTATTCTTACACACACACACACACACACACACACGTAATTAATTAAATTATTAATAAACATTTTGAAAAATATCATATTTTCATTATAAAAAAAAAAAAAATCTGATTTGACGGCTGGTAACCGAAATGCAAAAATATATCACCTACCGAGACCATATTTTCATCTATGGTTTTAATTCATTTTATTATCAATTAAAATTGATATCTTATTTAGAATTAAAAAAAAAAAACACACAAATTTAGTAAAAAAAATAATTAATTAATAATAAAATCAGTAATATATCATTTTTCATTTAATATAAAAATTTCAATTATTTTATATTTATAAATATATATTCATCGTAAACAATGATTGATTTAATTACAATTCTTTAATTGAAAATTAATTAGTGGTTCTGAAAAGAACCGATTTTTGTTTATTGTTCGTCAATAAATGACAAAACAATAGAATTTAAGCACGTTCCCCACGAATACGTCTGGCCAATTGAATGTCCTTTGGCATAATTGTCACACGTTTAGCGTGAATTGCGCATAAATTAGTATCTTCGAATAAACCGACGAGATATGCTTCACTCGCTTCTTGTAAAGCCATTACAGCTGAACTTTGGAAACGTAAATCGGTTTTGAAATCTTGAGCGATTTCACGAACAAGACGTTGAAACGGCAATTTACGAATCAAAAGTTCAGTACTCTTTTGATAACGACGAATTTCACGCAATGCAACAGTGCCAGGCCGGTATCTGTGAGGTTTCTTAACACCTCCTGTAGCAGGAGCACTTTTACGGGCAGCTTTTGTTGCTAATTGTTTACGTGGTGCTTTACCACCAGTCGACTTACGAGCAGTTTGCTTAGTACGCGCCATTATTAACTATTACGTCACAATGTTAACGTGTAACAGAACGCGGTAAAATATTTCGCTCTGCAATATATATAACATGTGCGTTCGTCTACATCGAGCGGGAACGATACTTGTACCGTCATTGGTTTAGAACGTGTCCCCACCATTATATGCGTTGCATGTAGGCTATATATAGTAGAATTATGACGAAAACTTTAACTGTTACGTTGTTCGTTTACACTTTGTCAGTGTTTACTATATACATTTATTAACAATGACTGGTCGTGGCAAAGGTGGTAAGGGATTAGGAAAGGGTGGCGCTAAACGTCATCGTAAAGTTTTACGTGATAACATCCAAGGTATCACTAAACCAGCTATTAGACGTTTAGCCCGTCGTGGCGGTGTGAAACGTATTTCTGGTTTAATTTATGAAGAAACTCGTGGTGTGTTAAAAGTATTCCTAGAAAATGTTATTAGGGATGCTGTAACATACACTGAACATGCCAAGAGGAAAACTGTTACCGCCATGGATGTTGTTTATGCGCTAAAACGTCAAGGTCGTACTTTGTACGGTTTTGGTGGTTAAATGCATATTATTTTACATAGTATGCAAGAAAAACAGGCCCTTTTCAGGGCCACTAGATTTTATTAAAGAAAAGAATTTTTATTATCATGTTTGTTACATACAACAATCTCTTTTAATTATTTCTTATTTTCTAAATGTCCTAATTATTATACTTAATAGATATCTATGTGTCTTAAACAATTCACAAAATTTTATTGATATATAGAATTAAATAAAGAACAGAAACATATTAAATGAATAAATAATAACAATGACGTCTAATCCACTAATACTATTTGTTGTTAACGTAATCAGTGACCAATAACGTCTAATACATACATACTATGTATGCAACGTGCATTACTTCTGCTTAAGGTACCAACCATGCCGCGCACTCATTGCGTCAACAATTTAGATACTACAATGCTAGTCTTCGTTTGTAAATAAAAACATGTAAGTTTAGTAAACTTAAATAGAACATAAAAAGAAAGAATTAAGTATAATATATGTATTAATTATATAAATAAGCATATGTTTGATAAAATTCTTTAATTTAATTAATGTTGTGGCTCTGAAAAGAGCCGATTTTTATTGATAAAAATGTATAAATACATTTTTACTTTGAACTTGTGTATTTGGTAACAGCTTTAGTGCCTTCACTAACAGCGTGTTTTGCAAGTTCACCAGGTAACAGTAGACGGACAGCTGTTTGAATTTCCCGACTAGTGATTGTTGAACGTTTGTTGTAGTGTGCCAAACGGGAAGCTTCAGCAGCAATACGCTCAAATATATCATTTACAAAACTGTTCATAATGCTCATCGCTTTACTAGAAATACCAGTATCGGGATGAACTTGTTTCAGTACTTTGTAAATGTACATTGCGTAACTTTCCTTCCTGCGCCGTTTCTTTTTCTTGTCATCTTTGGATATATTTTTCTGAGCTTTACCCGCCTTCTTAGCGGCTTTTCCACTTGTTTTAGGTGGCATGTTGAATAACAGTCACTAAACAATAGCAAAAGTTTCTAAAAATTGAAACTATTAAAAAACAGCTACATGTGGTTTCACTTTTTGGAGTTTGAGCCATTGGCTCCCTTGTTCCGAATTCATTGATTGATAGGTTTTATGATACGGGCTGCTATAGCCCTTCCGGTTTAATCCGGATGGCAGTCAGTGGTGATAATTTCTCTATGTATCACTGAGAAAATGTTTCGGGCGCCGAACCCTGTACGGTGCCATCTCGTCGTAGTCGACTGACTGTCGTACGAGAATGTTTTCATGCACACTCATACCACCAAATACTTTGGTGGCTTGTGTGAGCATGAATTCACGGACCGTTGTGACCTTTAGGTCGCGGTGAATATTGGCGTTGCGGACGTACCAAGGAGCGTTGGTTATTACCCTCAGGGCTCGGTTTTGAAAAACCTGAAGCTTTTTCATCTGCCGTGGAGTAGCGCAGCCCCATGCTGGTGCCGCGTACAGCAGTTGAGGTCTGATGATGGTCTTGTAGACCCTCAACTTATTAGCGAGCGATAGTTCGCTCTTTCGTCCGATCAGCGGCAACAGCTGCATCATGGTTCGCTTCGCTTTCTGCACGGCAGATTGAATGTGGCTATGGAAATTAGCCCGTTGGTCTATGATTGCTCCAAGGTACGTCACCTTGTCGCGCCAGGGTATCGGACGCCCGAACATCACCAGACTGCCATGCGGTTTGAGCCGCCTCCTCGTGATGAGGATGGCAGTGCTCTTGTCCGGATTCACAGCTACCCTCCACTTGATGCACCAGCGCTCCACAGCATTGACTGCTTGTTGGAGTCGCTTTGTCACAAGTTTCGGGCTGTGGCTCTGGCTAAGCAAGGCCGTATCATCTGCGTATTGCGCAAGGCTAGTGTTGTCCTCCATCTTCGGCATGTCACTGACGAAGATGTTGAAGAGGAGTGGTGAGATCACCGAACCTTGCGCTACGCCCGCTGTCGCTGTTTTTTCGTTGGAGAGCGCTCCGTCGAACCTAACCCGAAACTTCCTCCGACTGAGGTAAGATTCAATAACTTGCACCAAGTACAGTGGATACTTGAGCTGCAGCAACTTCGCTAGGAGCCCTCTGTGCCACACTTTATCAAACGCTTTGGCTACGTCCAAGAACACACCACCGGTGGCCATCTTCTTGTTAAGCCCACTCGTAGCATATTCCACGACTCGCACTAGTTGGTGCGTGGTGGAATGCTTATCCCTAAAGCCGAACTGTTCCGGAGGAATTATATTGTTGTCGACCGTGTGCTGCAGAAGCAGCTCATGAAGAACCTTCTCGGCCACTTTGGCCAGCAGGTTCAACAGGCTGATTGGTCTGTGATTCTCCGGAAACTTGGCATCTTTGCCTGGCTTCGGGATGGTGATAACAGTGGCTTGTTTCCAAGAAGATGGAAAGTGTCTCAGACGTAATGTAGCATTGATTATGTTTGTCAGTGCGACAACAGCTCTGGGTGGCAGAGCTCTAAGCGCAGCGCCTGGAATCCCGTCAGGGCCAGGCGCTTTGCGGATTTTAGTCTGCTGCAGCAAGTGTGCAACTTTCTTGGGCGTGGTAAATTTTATCGGCGAGTGCTGGGTTTCTCGCATTTTCCTGGCAACTTTACGATTTGTGCTGATGATGAAATCAAGATCAGCATGTTCGTAGTTGGGCGAACATTGGCGCTCGAGGCTCTCTGCAATAGCTTCGGCTTTGTCTGAAGCCGTATATTGCAGACCTCCAGTGCTGTGAATCACTCGGGCTGGTGCCTTTTTGTGACGCAGCGCTTTGCTGAGACGCCAGAACTTGGTATCTTCATCATCAGCTGATGCCAGGCATTTTTTCCAGCACTCGTTACGATGTTGACGGATCGCGTCTCGCAACTCAGTGGTAGCTCGGTTGTAGATCCTCTTATCTTGAGGATCCCAACTCCGCTGCCAGTTTCGCCGAGCTAGCCTACGTTCCACGATGAGACGTAGAATTTCAGGGGGTAGTTTTGGACCTGGAGCCGTCCTGTTAGGGATGGTCTGGCTACAGGTGGTGATGGCTTGTTGAATCTTTTTTGTAAGATCATCAACTGCAGCTTCAAGCTGTTGCACCGTAATGATGGCTGGTATTGAACCTAGGTCTCTTGCCAGCACA
This sequence comes from Poecilus cupreus, assembly GCA_963942605.1. NCBI lineage: Eukaryota > Metazoa > Arthropoda > Insecta > Coleoptera > Carabidae > Poecilus > Poecilus cupreus. The sequence goes on along the minus strand of OZ012713.1, from coordinate 24,045,323 downwards.
TAGGTGAACAGCTGCCAGTCAACCTTGCGGCTTGTGTTTGGCTGGTTGATGCTACACGCACCAAGCTCCAGGTCTAGCACTATGGGGTTGTGGTCCGATGACAGATCGTTAACTGTCTCTAACGTATAGTTACAGTTAACGCTCCGAAGCACGGCGATGTCGAGAATATCAGGGGCGTAACCCCTAGCGTCATAATATGTTGGTTCGTCCGGACCGACAACATCAAGCTGCTGCTGAGTAGCTACTCTGAGCAGGGATCTACCCCGCCCATTAGTTACTCTACTCTGCCATGCCGGATGTTTGGCATTGAAATCACCAGCCAAGATGACCGGCAGGTTGTCCTCGTTGAGGATGGCCCGAATGTCATCTGGCTCTAGTGGTTTCGATGGCGAGTTGTAGCAGCTGACCACGCGAACGGGGCCCAGCCTTTCGGTGTTCACGACCACACCGCAAGTTTCCAAGTTAATTAGTCCTGGAGAATCAACGCCCGAGTGTTCGAGCGTCCTCCGGACAAAAACAGCGGTGCCGCCACCGTTTCCATCACGGTCTTGGCGGTGCGTCGTGTAGTTCCGAAGACTGCGCGTGTTATGGTGTGGTTTTAGGAACGTTTCCTGCACCAACACTATGTCGGCCCGGAGCCTATGACACAGCTCTTCGAGTTCATTTAATTTCTCGTGAATGGAATTTGCATTCCACGAGACGACCCTCAGCTTGCTGGCCGGGTTTGTTCTAATTGCTGCCATTTGTAAAGGTAGCAAGTAGAGTAGGTAGCGTATTTAGCGCTAGTTTCAGTAGGTCGCCAGTGTTTTTGACGCTGGACAGTTGCTGCACGAAGTCGAGCAAGCTGTTGCAGACAGCTTCCAGGTTAATGCCGGACAGCAAGTCGATCAGCCTGTTGAGGCTGCTGCTGTCTTTGATGCTGCTGGATTTGCTGCTGCTGATGGTTTTGCTGCCGTTTTTGCGGCCGCTTTTACCTTTAGCAGCAGCTGGCTTCTGCTTAGGCTTTTTGGCCTTGAGTTTAGCCGCTGATTTGCTAACAGTTGCAGTAGCTGTGGATGCAGCTTGTGCAGCGACTGGAATAGCAGTCAAAGTGATCACTGGTGCAGCAGCTGGAGCTGCTGCATTTGGTGCGGTGGCGGGAGTAGTGGTTTGTGGGTTTGTTGTTTGACCAACTGTGGCGGGTACCGTGTTGGCAACAACTTTAGCGTAGGAGCGCTTGCTGTTGGCCTTTTTTAGATCAACAGCTTGCTGATACACTCTGCAGCCACGGTAATTGGCAGTGTGTTGCTCATGACAATTAGCACATTTAGCGGTGTGCTGTTCGCGGTCTGTCTTTAGACACTCCTGGGTGGAGTGCATTTCACCACAACGAACGCATTTCCACGCCTTGTTGCAGCAGCTAGATGCATGTCCGAAGGACTGGCACCTATGACACTGCCCGGGAGCAGTAGATTTCCTCTTGGCTTCTACTGAAACCTTCAGAAAGAACAGATCAGTTAAATTAAAAATTGATCTGTTAGTCTCGTTTTTTTCAAGTAGGACTGCTACTAAGTTCTGGGTTTTTCCCAGCCGGTACGCGTTTAAGGGTGAGAACCCTTTATCGCGCAATTCATTTATTATGTCTTCGATAGTCAAAGACTTTTCAATTCCGTGGATAACCACGTGTAGCGGTTTTTCCGACGGAAGTCTGAATGTAAAATATTCAGCCTGAGCTGCCGATAACAGCGACTGCAACTTTCTGTAGTCGCTCACTGTTTCAGGCTGGATTTTAATTCCGTCTTTAGTCGTTTTTGACGACTTTACACGGATGTTTGCCTGGCGAATTGCATGAGCAGTCGCTTTCCACGAGCCCACGTTCGTGACGAAGATGGGCGGTGGAGTGCGCTGTTTGTTTGTTCCAGCTGGTGCTGGTGCTGGGGAGGAATCGGAGTTAGAAGATTGGCCCGAGGCCAACGTTTCGTTGTCTGTCAAGACTTCGAAACGGTTGCCTGTTGGCACTATCTGCGTGTCAATTTTTTGCTTTTTAGCATTGTTAATTATTAATTTAAAATCATCCGCGTTTTCCTTGTCAGGATTTATCGCGGAGGTTATTGGAGTATGCGAAGCGCATATTTCCATAGGGGCTGATAAAATTGTATCTCCTACCTTTGAGTTAGAAGTCGAAGCCGTTGGTTGGCTGGTGCCAGGTTCGTTCGTTGGTGCATCGGTGAATGTCACGACAGCACGTGGTCGGCCCCTCAGTTTAGCTTCTAAAAGCCTGATTTTTTTGGATTTCAGATCCAGCAGTTTTTTCGTAGTTTTGGTAGTCAAACTACTCTTCTCATAAGAACTGATAAGCGCCGTGACGCGTTCCAGCTCACTGATGGATTGCGCCATCATAGCTCACTTCACAAAACACTAGAATTTAATTGTCTTTGTCGTTTTCACTAACAGCACTAGTTATAATCGCGATAGCGAAACTAACTAACTACCTGACGGATGCCATACACGTATAAACGCAGGTCAATCTACACCAGGTACACAAAAACACGTTGCACTAACACGTGCGTTGAGAAACTTCTACCTGTGAACAGGTAACGGTGCTCAGGTAGCCGTACGGCTTACTGGGTTACTCAGACTGTCAACCAGTCCAGAGGCCCAAGTAAGACAGATAGCGGGTACGCAGCGGGATGTTACTCGTCTGAAGATCAGAGAGCAACTCGTTAAAAAACAGGAAGAAACGTGTCAGTTATATATACATAACCCAACCTAACGGCGACCCGCCTCCCGTGGTGCGTATAGGCATCAGCATGGATACGATACACTGAAGTATGGCGTTGTCGTATTGGTTAGTCGTGCGGGTCCGGGCAACAGACTGCACACATCTGTACGGCAGAGTGTATATAAGTGAAAATTTCGAAAATTTTTGTTACATCAATGAATTCGGAACAAGGGAGCCAATGGCTCAAACTCCAAAAAGTGAAACCACATGTAGTTTTGTTACATCGCTGCTGACATACGTGTTATTCGTTTGTTATTCAGTTTATATTTAATTTTCAATAATGTCTGGTCGTGGTAAAGGTGGTAAAGTTAAGGGGAAGGCAAAGAGTCGTTCGAATCGTGCTGGATTACAATTTCCAGTTGGTCGTATTCATAGATTATTGCGTAAAGGTAATTACGCAGAACGTGTCGGTGCCGGTGCTCCTGTCTATTTGGCGGCCGTTATGGAATATTTAGCCGCTGAAGTACTTGAGCTTGCCGGTAATGCTGCCCGTGACAATAAAAAGACCAGAATAATTCCAAGACATTTACAACTGGCCATCCGTAATGATGAAGAATTGAATAAACTATTGTCTGGTGTTACAATCGCTCAAGGTGGTGTACTGCCAAATATTCAGGCTGTATTGCTGCCAAAGAAGACTGAGAAATCAACATAAATTGTTGTTTCTTAGTAATAAACACAAATCATCGGTCCTTTTCAGGACCACAAAATATATTTTGTAAAAAAGATATGTATTGAAATGATTGATGCAAAAATAGAATTTATTATTATTTAGTTAGTGGACCCTAACGAAATATATCGTTAGCGACAAATATAAATAATGAGTAGGACATTTGAGAGTATAATATGATGATGGTGAGTGAACTAAATTAGTAGGAAAAACAATGAATAGTATCTATTTCTTTTTCTTTCATTCATTCTTTCTTTCTTTCTTTTTCTTTGTTTGTTTGTTATATATATTGTGTTGTTGCTTAAATATAGATACATTATGAATTAAACTGATTTGTCTGTCTGTCTGTCTGTTTTTTTTTTTCTTCCTTTTGTTATTCATATTTATCTTGCTTCGGGATCTGCAATTGCAGACTTACTAACCGAAAAGTATAGTTATTTCACAAGTAATTATGAGATTTATAATACATTATGTGTCCACGGAGACATATAAGGAAATAATTATAAGATCTGCAATTGCAGAACCTAATTTCAATGTATTTTATTTCTCCAGTATCATATTAATACAATACCAATAAATTATATTTCATAACTATTATTATTATTACGATCTACAATTGCACAATTCTTTATTTTTAAATCGTGCATTAAGTATTTTTATTATTATTATTGGAATCTGCAATTGCAGAACTTGTCATCTTAGCGATGTTTAATAGTGTGTTAATTATACGATAAATATAGATATTTTATAAGTAATTATGATAATCTGTACTTCTCAAAAGGTATTATTATCTTTGGGATAAACTTATTATCTCTTTGAATAATCCTACTGAGTCTTTCTTATGGGATTTACATAATAATTTGTACTTCTTATATATTATTATTCGGATCTTTAATTTCAGAACAATAGTTTTCCAAAATTTTAGATCTTGGTTGATGTTACAAACAATATATTATAGAATTAAAAATGTCTAGACAACTCATCATTATGACAAACATAAAATTTTACATAGCTTACTTGACTAGATTAATTTTATAGTATTATGTGTATATATTTATGAAATCTGTAAATAGTATAATTATTTCGTGATCTGCAATTGCAGAACACATGTATTATTCATAAATTTTAACTCAAACTTTGTCCCTAATATAAAACTAGCATAATAATTTTTGGGATCTGCAATTACAGAGCTCTTTTTCCCAATCGAAGATACCCATTAATAAACAATTGTAGATATCGATAAGTAAATAGATGAAATTATAAAAATTCTAGAATTACAAATGTGTAGTTGAGTCATTATTATTGAGAAAAACATAAACTTTAATGAGAATATGTATTAAGAAGACAGACAGGGGCGGGGGAGAGACATAAACCCAGGCAGACGACCGATTATGATTATCATGGACATTCGCAGCAACTACGATTTTACAGTCTTCATAATTTTGATTTTACCGCGATGTTATTAACAAAAAAAAATTATTTAAATAAAAAATAACTTTGCAATAATAATAAAGAATGACTCAATAATCGATAGCTACTCTCAATTAACGGAGAAATAAATAAAACTAATAATTATAAAATATAACAGTTGCTCCCAGCGCCATCTCTTAGCACTTGTATATACTAACAATAACTCACAGTTGGTAATTAGAACTTCAAACGTCAAATGATTAATCTGATTGTATGAACTGTTTAGAATTGGTGATTTATTTTATTTTAAATATATTAAATTAATATTTTATATAGAATGTCGAGAAAGGTAGGTAACATTATAATCGGTCATACAGTTTATATGTGAAATCTGAAATATTTACTTTTTTTTTTTAGGTTATTATTTCAAAGTTTTTCATTTCAAGTAAGTTATTATGCTTGTGGCTATTTTAAAATATCTGTGTTTTTGTATACATGATTTTAGCTTTGTTTTAGATACATCACTGGCCGACATTTTTCTACATGCAAATTGTTGATTATTTTGACGTTCTATTGTTTTTCAAAGCGCCTAGTTCACTATCCATAAATAATAATTAGGAAATTTTATAGATATTACATATAAATAAATAAATATTATAGTGAAAAGGTATGTCAATTTATTTCATTTATTTATGCATTGTATTTATAATATGATTTCTCCCATTTTTTTCTACAAATCATATGACATTTGTTTTTAATTTTCTCATATTTATATTATTATTATTATTATTATATGCTTAGTAGTTATTACTTTTATATCATAACTTAAATCATTTAAACGATGTCTTATAACATTGCATCTATCAAGTAAGAAATGAAGTAAATTTTATTTTATTTAAACTATATATTTGTTGAAATTATATTATTAACATATTACATAATTGTGTAACGTATTTTATTCACATAGTTATCCTTTATAAAGACATACTATGTTCTACAAATCATTGTAAATGCTATGAATATTTGTGGTAACATAATGAACGAAAGTTTTTACCTTATATTTTGAAATGCAATAAAAGAATTGAAAATATATTACAATTTACATAAACATATATATCTTATTTATATGTATTAATTATTATTTTCTTGATATATACTATATGTAACAAATAAATAACATTTTCATGATGTCACATCACCTACGAATGCATGTATACTCCAGTATTAACTTAAATAAATCACTAAATATTACATATTTTATAAATATACTATTATAAATTATATTTATGAACTACATGCTTATAAATAAATATTATAACATTTATCTATATATTGTTATTAAGGAATAAATTGAATTTCTTTTAGACATGAACGCACGAATACTAACCAAACACACACATACCATTGAGCTCGCAGTCTTTACTATATACCTATTCCGTTCGTTGTGGCGAACAAAATACAAATGTTAAAATACATTTGTTAAATTCTGTGTTTCGTTTTATTTCGAATAACATTATTATTGAAAATGGCTGACGTTGCAACAAGTAGTGTTGAACTGCAATCAAGTCCGAAATCGGCAATTAAAAAAGATAAGAAGAAAATTGATCGTCCAAAGGCCACTCATCCGTCAACAGCTGTTATGGTCAATAACGCAATACAAAATTTAAAGGAACGTGGTGGCTCATCTTTACAGGCGATTAAAAAATATATTTCTGCTACATATAAAGTAGATGGTGAAAAATTTGCTCCGTTCATCAAGAAATATATTAAGGCTAGTGTTGTTTCTGGTGTATTGGTACAAACAAAAGGTAAGGGTGCATCTGGATCATTTAAATTAGCATCGACTGCAGTTACAAAAAAATCTGCATCGTCTACTGCTAAACCCAAGAAAGCAACCGTTTCAAAATCAGCAACAAAATCAAAACCGAAAGCAGAGAAAGAAACTAAATCTGCTGTTACTGTTAAGAAAACAGTAAAATCTGCTAAAACTAAAAAGTCTGCAACTTTAGAGAAGAAGAAATCAGCATCTGCAAAAATTGTTAAACCAAAGTCGCCCTCAAAAGCAAAGAAAACTACTAAAACGCCTACAAAGAAACCCAAATCCCCAAAACCAAAAACAACAAGGCCTAAAATTGCCAAAAAGAAGACATCACCAAAGAAAAAATAAATTTTATACTTTATTTTTTTCTTTACAATCTTAAACGGTCCTTTTCAGGACCATCAATTATTTTATAAATAAAGAATTTTATTCATTATGCTTTAATTAATATAATTTATTCTTACACACACACACACACACACACACACGTAATTAATTAAATTATTAATAAACATTTTGAAAAATATCATATTTTCATTATAAAAAAAAAAAAAATCTGATTTGACGGCTGGTAACCGAAATGCAAAAATATATCACCTACCGAGACCATATTTTCATCTATGGTTTTAATTCATTTTATTATCAATTAAAATTGATATCTTATTTAGAATTAAAAAAAAAAAACACACAAATTTAGTAAAAAAAATAATTAATTAATAATAAAATCAGTAATATATCATTTTTCATTTAATATAAAAATTTCAATTATTTTATATTTATAAATATATATTCATCGTAAACAATGATTGATTTAATTACAATTCTTTAATTGAAAATTAATTAGTGGTTCTGAAAAGAACCGATTTTTGTTTATTGTTCGTCAATAAATGACAAAACAATAGAATTTAAGCACGTTCCCCACGAATACGTCTGGCCAATTGAATGTCCTTTGGCATAATTGTCACACGTTTAGCGTGAATTGCGCATAAATTAGTATCTTCGAATAAACCGACGAGATATGCTTCACTCGCTTCTTGTAAAGCCATTACAGCTGAACTTTGGAAACGTAAATCGGTTTTGAAATCTTGAGCGATTTCACGAACAAGACGTTGAAACGGCAATTTACGAATCAAAAGTTCAGTACTCTTTTGATAACGACGAATTTCACGCAATGCAACAGTGCCAGGCCGGTATCTGTGAGGTTTCTTAACACCTCCTGTAGCAGGAGCACTTTTACGGGCAGCTTTTGTTGCTAATTGTTTACGTGGTGCTTTACCACCAGTCGACTTACGAGCAGTTTGCTTAGTACGCGCCATTATTAACTATTACGTCACAATGTTAACGTGTAACAGAACGCGGTAAAATATTTCGCTCTGCAATATATATAACATGTGCGTTCGTCTACATCGAGCGGGAACGATACTTGTACCGTCATTGGTTTAGAACGTGTCCCCACCATTATATGCGTTGCATGTAGGCTATATATAGTAGAATTATGACGAAAACTTTAACTGTTACGTTGTTCGTTTACACTTTGTCAGTGTTTACTATATACATTTATTAACAATGACTGGTCGTGGCAAAGGTGGTAAGGGATTAGGAAAGGGTGGCGCTAAACGTCATCGTAAAGTTTTACGTGATAACATCCAAGGTATCACTAAACCAGCTATTAGACGTTTAGCCCGTCGTGGCGGTGTGAAACGTATTTCTGGTTTAATTTATGAAGAAACTCGTGGTGTGTTAAAAGTATTCCTAGAAAATGTTATTAGGGATGCTGTAACATACACTGAACATGCCAAGAGGAAAACTGTTACCGCCATGGATGTTGTTTATGCGCTAAAACGTCAAGGTCGTACTTTGTACGGTTTTGGTGGTTAAATGCATATTATTTTACATAGTATGCAAGAAAAACAGGCCCTTTTCAGGGCCACTAGATTTTATTAAAGAAAAGAATTTTTATTATCATGTTTGTTACATACAACAATCTCTTTTAATTATTTCTTATTTTCTAAATGTCCTAATTATTATACTTAATAGATATCTATGTGTCTTAAACAATTCACAAAATTTTATTGATATATAGAATTAAATAAAGAACAGAAACATATTAAATGAATAAATAATAACAATGACGTCTAATCCACTAATACTATTTGTTGTTAACGTAATCAGTGACCAATAACGTCTAATACATACATACTATGTATGCAACGTGCATTACTTCTGCTTAAGGTACCAACCATGCCGCGCACTCATTGCGTCAACAATTTAGATACTACAATGCTAGTCTTCGTTTGTAAATAAAAACATGTAAGTTTAGTAAACTTAAATAGAACATAAAAAGAAAGAATTAAGTATAATATATGTATTAATTATATAAATAAGCATATGTTTGATAAAATTCTTTAATTTAATTAATGTTGTGGCTCTGAAAAGAGCCGATTTTTATTGATAAAAATGTATAAATACATTTTTACTTTGAACTTGTGTATTTGGTAACAGCTTTAGTGCCTTCACTAACAGCGTGTTTTGCAAGTTCACCAGGTAACAGTAGACGGACAGCTGTTTGAATTTCCCGACTAGTGATTGTTGAACGTTTGTTGTAGTGTGCCAAACGGGAAGCTTCAGCAGCAATACGCTCAAATATATCATTTACAAAACTGTTCATAATGCTCATCGCTTTACTAGAAATACCAGTATCGGGATGAACTTGTTTCAGTACTTTGTAAATGTACATTGCGTAACTTTCCTTCCTGCGCCGTTTCTTTTTCTTGTCATCTTTGGATATATTTTTCTGAGCTTTACCCGCCTTCTTAGCGGCTTTTCCACTTGTTTTAGGTGGCATGTTGAATAACAGTCACTAAACAATAGCAAAAGTTTCTAAAAATTGAAACTATTAAAAAACAGGAAGAAACGTGTCAGTTATATATACATAACCCAACCTAACGGCGACCCGCCTCCCGTGGTGCGTATAGGCATCAGCATGGATACGATACACTGAAGTATGGCGTTGTCGTATTGGTTAGTCGTGCGGGTCCGGGCAACAGACTGCACACATCTGTACGGCAGAGTGTATATAAGTGAAAATTTCGAAAATTTTTGTTACATCGCTGCTGACATACGTGTTATTCGTTTGTTATTCAGTTTATATTTAATTTTCAATAATGTCTGGTCGTGGTAAAGGTGGTAAAGTTAAGGGGAAGGCAAAGAGTCGTTCGAATCGTGCTGGATTACAATTTCCAGTTGGTCGTATTCATAGATTATTGCGTAAAGGTAATTACGCAGAACGTGTCGGTGCCGGTGCTCCTGTCTATTTGGCGGCCGTTATGGAATATTTAGCCGCTGAAGTACTTGAGCTTGCCGGTAATGCTGCCCGTGACAATAAAAAGACCAGAATAATTCCAAGACATTTACAACTGGCCATCCGTAATGATGAAGAATTGAATAAACTATTGTCTGGTGTTACAATCGCTCAAGGTGGTGTACTGCCAAATATTCAGGCTGTATTGCTGCCAAAGAAGACTGAGAAATCAACATAAATTGTTGTTTCTTAGTAATAAACACAAATCATCGGTCCTTTTCAGGACCACAAAATATATTTTGTAAAAAAGATATGTATTGAAATGATTGATGCAAAAATAGAATTTATTATTATTTAGTTAGTGGACCCTAACGAAATATATCGTTAGCGACAAATATAAATAATGAGTAGGACATTTGAGAGTATAATATGATGATGGTGAGTGAACTAAATTAGTAGGAAAAACAATGAATAGTATCTATTTCTTTTTCTTTCATTCATTCTTTCTTTCTTTCTTTTTCTTTGTTTGTTTGTTATATATATTGTGTTGTTGCTTAAATATAGATACATTATGAATTAAACTGATTTGTCTGTCTGTCTGTCTGTTTTTTTTTTTCTTCCTTTTGTTATTCATATTTATCTTGCTTCGGGATCTGCAATTGCAGACTTACTAACCGAAAAGTATAGTTATTTCACAAGTAATTATGAGATTTATAATACATTATGTGTCCACGGAGACATATAAGGAAATAATTATAAGATCTGCAATTGCAGAACCTAATTTCAATGTATTTTATTTCTCCAGTATCATATTAATACAATACCAATAAATTATATTTCATAACTATTATTATTATTACGATCTACAATTGCACAATTCTTTATTTTTAAATCGTGCATTAAGTATTTTTATTATTATTATTGGAATCTGCAATTGCAGAACTTGTCATCTTAGCGATGTTTAATAGTGTGTTAATTATACGATAAATATAGATATTTTATAAGTAATTATGATAATCTGTACTTCTCAAAAGGTATTATTATCTTTGGGATAAACTTATTATCTCTTTGAATAATCCTACTGAGTCTTTCTTATGGGATTTACATAATAATTTGTACTTCTTATATATTATTATTCGGATCTTTAATTTCAGAACAATAGTTTTCCAAAATTTTAGATCTTGGTTGATGTTACAAACAATATATTATAGAATTAAAAATGTCTAGACAACTCATCATTATGACAAACATAAAATTTTACATAGCTTACTTGACTAGATTAATTTTATAGTATTATGTGTATATATTTATGAAATCTGTAAATAGTATAATTATTTCGTGATCTGCAATTGCAGAACACATGTATTATTCATAAATTTTAACTCAAACTTTGTCCCTAATATAAAACTAGCATAATAATTTTTGGGATCTGCAATTACAGAGCTCTTTTTCCCAATCGAAGATACCCATTAATAAACAATTGTAGATATCGATAAGTAAATAGATGAAATTATAAAAATTCTAGAATTACAAATGTGTAGTTGAGTCATTATTATTGAGAAAAACATAAACTTTAATGAGAATATGTATTAAGAAGACAGACAGGGGCGGGGGAGAGACATAAACCCAGGCAGACGACCGATTATGATTATCATGGACATTCGCAGCAACTACGATTTTACAGTCTTCATAATTTTGATTTTACCGCGATGTTATTAACAAAAAAAAATTATTTAAATAAAAAATAACTTTGCAATAATAATAAAGAATGACTCAATAATCGATAGCTACTCTCAATTAACGGAGAAATAAATAAAACTAATAATTATAAAATATAACAGTTGCTCCCAGCGCCATCTCTTAGCACTTGTATATACTAACAATAACTCACAGTTGGTAATTAGAACTTCAAACGTCAAATGATTAATCTGATTGTATGAACTGTTTAGAATTGGTGATTTATTTTATTTTAAATATATTAAATTAATATTTTATATAGAATGTCGAGAAAGGTAGGTAACATTATAATCGGTCATACAGTTTATATGTGAAATCTGAAATATTTACTTTTTTTTTTTAGGTTATTATTTCAAAGTTTTTCATTTCAAGTAAGTTATTATGCTTGTGGCTATTTTAAAATATCTGTGTTTTTGTATACATGATTTTAGCTTTGTTTTAGATACATCACTGGCCGACATTTTTCTACATGCAAATTGTTGATTATTTTGACGTTCTATTGTTTTTCAAAGCGCCTAGTTCACTATCCATAAATAATAATTAGGAAATTTTATAGATATTACATATAAATAAATAAATATTATAGTGAAAAGGTATGTCAATTTATTTCATTTATTTATGCATTGTATTTATAATATGATTTCTCCCATTTTTTTCTACAAATCATATGACATTTGTTTTTAATTTTCTCATATTTATATTATTATTATTATTATTATATGCTTAGTAGTTATTACTTTTATATCATAACTTAAATCATTTAAACGATGTCTTATAACATTGCATCTATCAAGTAAGAAATGAAGTAAATTTTATTTTATTTAAACTATATATTTGTTGAAATTATATTATTAACATATTACATAATTGTGTAACGTATTTTATTCACATAGTTATCCTTTATAAAGACATACTATGTTCTACAAATCATTGTAAATGCTATGAATATTTGTGGTAACATAATGAACGAAAGTTTTTACCTTATATTTTGAAATGCAATAAAAGAATTGAAAATATATTACAATTTACATAAACATATATATCTTATTTATATGTATTAATTATTATTTTCTTGATATATACTATATGTAACAAATAAATAACATTTTCATGATGTCACATCACCTACGAATGCATGTATACTCCAGTATTAACTTAAATAAATCACTAAATATTACATATTTTATAAATATACTATTATAAATTATATTTATGAACTACATGCTTATAAATAAATATTATAACATTTATCTATATATTGTTATTAAGGAATAAATTGAATTTCTTTTAGACATGAACGCACGAATACTAACCAAACACACACATACCATTGAGCTCGCAGTCTTTACTATATACCTATTCCGTTCGTTGTGGCGAACAAAATACAAATGTTAAAATACATTTGTTAAATTCTGTGTTTCGTTTTATTTCGAATAACATTATTATTGAAAATGGCTGACGTTGCAACAAGTAGTGTTGAACTGCAATCAAGTCCGAAATCGGCAATTAAAAAAGATAAGAAGAAAATTGATCGTCCAAAGGCCACTCATCCGTCAACAGCTGTTATGGTCAATAACGCAATACAAAATTTAAAGGAACGTGGTGGCTCATCTTTACAGGCGATTAAAAAATATATTTCTGCTACATATAAAGTAGATGGTGAAAAATTTGCTCCGTTCATCAAGAAATATATTAAGGCTAGTGTTGTTTCTGGTGTATTGGTACAAACAAAAGGTAAGGGTGCATCTGGATCATTTAAATTAGCATCGACTGCAGTTACAAAAAAATCTGCATCGTCTACTGCTAAACCCAAGAAAGCAACCGTTTCAAAATCAGCAACAAAATCAAAACCGAAAGCAGAGAAAGAAACTAAATCTGCTGTTACTGTTAAGAAAACAGTAAAATCTGCTAAAACTAAAAAGTCTGCAACTTTAGAGAAGAAGAAATCAGCATCTGCAAAAATTGTTAAACCAAAGTCGCCCTCAAAAGCAAAGAAAACTACTAAAACGCCTACAAAGAAACCCAAATCCCCAAAACCAAAAACAACAAGGCCTAAAATTGCCAAAAAGAAGACATCACCAAAGAAAAAATAAATTTTATACTTTATTTTTTTCTTTACAATCTTAAACGGTCCTTTTCAGGACCATCAATTATTTTATAAATAAAGAATTTTATTCATTATGCTTTAATTAATATAATTTATTCTTACACACACACACACACACACACACACGTAATTAATTAAATTATTAATAAACATTTTGAAAAATATCATATTTTCATTATAAAAAAAAAAAAAATCTGATTTGACGGCTGGTAACCGAAATGCAAAAATATATCACCTACCGAGACCATATTTTCATCTATGGTTTTAATTCATTTTATTATCAATTAAAATTGATATCTTATTTAGAATTAAAAAAAAAAAACACACAAATTTAGTAAAAAAAATAATTAATTAATAATAAAATCAGTAATATATCATTTTTCATTTAATATAAAAATTTCAATTATTTTATATTTATAAATATATATTCATCGTAAACAATGATTGATTTAATTACAATTCTTTAATTGAAAATTAATTAGTGGTTCTGAAAAGAACCGATTTTTGTTTATTGTTCGTCAATAAATGACAAAACAATAGAATTTAAGCACGTTCCCCACGAATACGTCTGGCCAATTGAATGTCCTTTGGCATAATTGTCACACGTTTAGCGTGAATTGCGCATAAATTAGTATCTTCGAATAAACCGACGAGATATGCTTCACTCGCTTCTTGTAAAGCCATTACAGCTGAACTTTGGAAACGTAAATCGGTTTTGAAATCTTGAGCGATTTCACGAACAAGACGTTGAAACGGCAATTTACGAATCAAAAGTTCAGTACTCTTTTGATAACGACGAATTTCACGCAATGCAACAGTGCCAGGCCGGTATCTGTGAGGTTTCTTAACACCTCCTGTAGCAGGAGCACTTTTACGGGCAGCTTTTGTTGCTAATTGTTTACGTGGTGCTTTACCACCAGTCGACTTACGAGCAGTTTGCTTAGTACGCGCCATTATTAACTATTACGTCACAATGTTAACGTGTAACAGAACGCGGTAAAATATTTCGCTCTGCAATATATATAACATGTGCGTTCGTCTACATCGAGCGGGAACGATACTTGTACCGTCATTGGTTTAGAACGTGTCCCCACCATTATATGCGTTGCATGTAGGCTATATATAGTAGAATTATGACGAAAACTTTAACTGTTACGTTGTTCGTTTACACTTTGTCAGTGTTTACTATATACATTTATTAACAATGACTGGTCGTGGCAAAGGTGGTAAGGGATTAGGAAAGGGTGGCGCTAAACGTCATCGTAAAGTTTTACGTGATAACATCCAAGGTATCACTAAACCAGCTATTAGACGTTTAGCCCGTCGTGGCGGTGTGAAACGTATTTCTGGTTTAATTTATGAAGAAACTCGTGGTGTGTTAAAAGTATTCCTAGAAAATGTTATTAGGGATGCTGTAACATACACTGAACATGCCAAGAGGAAAACTGTTACCGCCATGGATGTTGTTTATGCGCTAAAACGTCAAGGTCGTACTTTGTACGGTTTTGGTGGTTAAATGCATATTATTTTACATAGTATGCAAGAAAAACAGGCCCTTTTCAGGGCCACTAGATTTTATTAAAGAAAAGAATTTTTATTATCATGTTTGTTACATACAACAATCTCTTTTAATTATTTCTTATTTTCTAAATGTCCTAATTATTATACTTAATAGATATCTATGTGTCTTAAACAATTCACAAAATTTTATTGATATATAGAATTAAATAAAGAACAGAAACATATTAAATGAATAAATAATAACAATGACGTCTAATCCACTAATACTATTTGTTGTTAACGTAATCAGTGACCAATAACGTCTAATACATACATACTATGTATGCAACGTGCATTACTTCTGCTTAAGGTACCAACCATGCCGCGCACTCATTGCGTCAACAATTTAGATACTACAATGCTAGTCTTCGTTTGTAAATAAAAACATGTAAGTTTAGTAAACTTAAATAGAACATAAAAAGAAAGAATTAAGTATAATATATGTATTAATTATATAAATAAGCATATGTTTGATAAAATTCTTTAATTTAATTAATGTTGTGGCTCTGAAAAGAGCCGATTTTTATTGATAAAAATGTATAAATACATTTTTACTTTGAACTTGTGTATTTGGTAACAGCTTTAGTGCCTTCACTAACAGCGTGTTTTGCAAGTTCACCAGGTAACAGTAGACGGACAGCTGTTTGAATTTCCCGACTAGTGATTGTTGAACGTTTGTTGTAGTGTGCCAAACGGGAAGCTTCAGCAGCAATACGCTCAAATATATCATTTACAAAACTGTTCATAATGCTCATCGCTTTACTAGAAATACCAGTATCGGGATGAACTTGTTTCAGTACTTTGTAAATGTACATTGCGTAACTTTCCTTCCTGCGCCGTTTCTTTTTCTTGTCATCTTTGGATATATTTTTCTGAGCTTTACCCGCCTTCTTAGCGGCTTTTCCACTTGTTTTAGGTGGCATGTTGAATAACAGTCACTAAACAATAGCAAAAGTTTCTAAAAATTGAAACTATTAAAAAACTACTACATGTGGTTTCATTTATTGGAGTTTGAGCCATTGGCTCCCTTGTTCCGAATTCATAGTTTAAGTGTTTATGATACGGGCTGCTATAGCCCTTCCGGTTTAATCCGGATGGCAGTCAGTGGTGATAATTTCTCTATGTGTCACTGAGAAAATGTTTCGGGCGTCGAACCCTGTACTGTGCCATCTCGTCGTAGTCGACTGACTGTCGTACGAGAATGTTTTCATGCACACTCATACCACCAAATACTTTGGTGGCTTGTGTGAGCATGAATTCACGGACCGTTGTGACCTTTAGGTCGCGGTGAATATTGGCGTTGCGGACGTACCAAGGAGCGTTGGTTATTACCCTCAGGGCTCGGTTTTGGAAAACCTGAAGCTTTTTCATCTGCCGTGGAGTAGCGCAGCCCCATGCTGGTGCTGCGTACAGCAGTTGAGGTCTGATGATGGTCTTGTAGACCCTCAACTTATTAGCGAGCGATAGTTCGCTCTTTCGTCCGATCAGCGGCAACAGCTGCATCATGGTTCGCTTCGCTTTCTGCACGGCAGATTGAATGTGGCTATGGAAATTAGCCCGTTGGTCTATGATCGCTCCAAGGTACGTTACCTTGTCGCGCCAGGGTATCGGACGCCCGAACATCACCAGACTGCCATGCGGTTTGAGCCGCCTCCTCGTGATGAGGATGGCAGTGCTCTTGTCCGGATTCACAGTTACCCTCCACTTGATGCACCAGCGCTCCACAGCATTGACTGCTTGTTGGAGTCGCTTTGTCACAAGTTTCGGGCTGTGGCTCTGGCTAAGCAAGGCCGTATCATCTGCGTATTGCGCAAGGCTAGTGTTGTCCTCCATCTTCGGCATGTCACTGACGAAGATGTTGAAGAGGAGTGGTGAGATCACCGAACCTTGCGCTACGCCCGCTGTCGCTGTTTTTTCGTTGGAGAGCGCTCCGTCGAACCTAACCCGAAACTTCCTCCGACTGAGGTAAGATTCAATAACTTGCACCAAGTACAGTGGATACTTGAGCTGCAGCAGCTTCGCTAGAAGCCCTCTGTGCCACACTTTATCAAACGCTTTGGCTACGTCCAAGAACACACCACCGGTGGCCATCTTCTTGTTAAGCCCACTCGTAGCATATTCCACGACTCGCACTAGTTGGTGCGTGGTGGAATGCTTATCCCTAAAGCCGAACTGTTCCGGAGGAATTATATTGTTGTCGACCGTGTGCTGCAGAAGCAGCTCATAAAGAACCTTCTCGGCCACTTTGGCCAGCAGGTTCAACAGGCTGATTGGTCTGTGATTCTCCGGAAACTTGGCATCTTTGCCTGGCTTCGGGATGGTGATAACAGTGGCTTGTTTCCAAGAAGATGGAAAGTGTCTCAGACGTAGTGTAGCATTGATTATGTTTGTCAGTGCGACAACAGCTCTGGGTGGCAGAGCTCTAAGCGCAGCGCCTGGAATCCCGTCAGGGCCAGGCGCTTTGCGGATTTTAGTCTGCTGCAGCAAGTGTGCAACTTTCTTGGGCGTGGTAAATTTTATCGGCGAGTGCTGGGTTTCTCGCATTTTCCTGGCAACTTTACGATTTGTGCTGATGATGAAATCAAGATCAGCATGTTCGTAGTTGGGCGAACATTGGCGCTCGAGGCTCTCTGCAATAGCTTCGGCTTTATCTGAAGCCGTATATTGCAGACCTCCAGTGCTGTGAATCACTCGGGCTGGTGCCTTTTTGTGACGCAGCGCTTTGCTGAGACGCCAGAACTTGGTGTCTTCATCATCAGCTGATGCCAGGCATTTTTTCCAGCACTCGTTACGATGTTGACGGATCGCGTCTCGCAACTCAGTGGTAGCTCGGTTGTAGATCCTCTTGTCTTGAGGATCCCAACTCCGCTGCCAGTTTCGCCGAGCTAGCCTACGTTCCACGATGAGACGTAGAATTTCAGGGGGTAGTTTTGGACCTGGAGCCGTCCTGGTAGGGATGGTCTGGCTACAGGTGGTGATGGCTTGTTGGATCTTTTTAGTAAGATCATCAACAGCAGCCTCAAGCTGTTGCACGGAGATTATGGCTGGTAATGGACCTAAGTCTCTTTCCAGCACATCCGTGAACAGCTGCCAGTCAACCTTGCGGCTAGTGTTTGGCTGGTTGATGCTACACGCACCAAGCTCCAGGTCTAGCACTATGGGGTTGTGGTCCGATGACAGATCGTTAACTGTCTCTAACGTATAGTTACAGTTAACGCTCCGAAGCACGGCGATGTCGAGAATATCAGGGGCGTAACCCCTAGCGTCATAATATGTTGGCTCGTCCGGACCGACAACATCAAGCTGCTGTTGAGTAGCTACTCTGAGCAGGGATCTACCCCGCCCATTAGTTACTCTACTCTGCCATGCCGGATGTT
The DNA here is from genome assembly GCA_963942605.1 of Poecilus cupreus. Classification (NCBI taxonomy): domain Eukaryota; kingdom Metazoa; phylum Arthropoda; class Insecta; order Coleoptera; family Carabidae; genus Poecilus; species Poecilus cupreus. The sequence continues at coordinate 24,026,581 of OZ012713.1, read as the reverse complement.
TGGCATTGAAATCACCAGCCAGGATGACCGGCAGGTTGTCCTCGTTGAGGATGGACCTAATGTCATCTGGCTCTAGTGGTTTCGATGGCGAGTTGTAGCAGCTGACCACGCGAACGGGGCCCAGCCTTTCGGTGTTCACGACCACACCGCAAGTTTCCAAGTTAATTAGTCTTGGAGAATCAACGCCCGAGTGTTCGAGCGTCCTCCGGACAAAAACAGCGGTGCCGCCACCGTTTCCATCACGGTCTTGGCGGTGCGTCGTGTAGTTCCGAAGACTGCGCGTGTTGTGATGTGGCTTTAGGAACGTTTCCTGCACCAACACTATGTCGGCCCGGAGCCTATGACACAGCTCTTCGAGTTCGTTTAATTTCTCGTGAATGGAATTTGCATTCCACGAGACGATCCTCAGCTTGCTAGCGGGGTTTGTTCTAATTGCTGCCATTTGTAAAGGTAGCAAGTAGAGTAGGTAGCGTATTTAGCGCTAATTTCAGGAGGTCGCCAGTGTTTTTGACGCTGGACAGTTGCTGCACGAAGTCGAGCAAGCTGTTGCAGACAGCTTCCAGGTTTATGCCGGACAGCAAGTCTATCAGCCTGTTGAGGCTGCTGCTGTCGTTGGTGCTACTGGATTTGCTGCTGCTGATGGTTTTGCTGCCGTTTTTGCGGCCGCTTTTACCTTTAGCAGCAGCTGGCTTCTGCTTAGGCTTTTTGGCCTTGAGTTTAGCCGCTGATTTGCTAACAGTTGCAGTAGCTGTGGATGCAGCTTGTGCAGCGACTGGAATAGCAGTCAAAGTGATCGCTGGTGCAACAGCTGGAGCTGCTGCATTTGGTGCGGTGGCGGGAGTAGTGGCTTGTGAGTTTGTTGTTTGACCAACTGCGGCTGGTGCCGTGTTGGCAACAACTTTAGCGTAGGAGCGCTTGCTGTTGGCCTTTTTTAGATCAACAGCTTGCTGATACACTCTGCAGCCCCGGTAATTGGCAGTGTGCTGCTCATGACAATTAGCACATTTAGCGGTGTGCTGTTCGCGGTCTGTCTTTAGACACTCCTGAGTGGAGTGCATTTCACCACAACGAACGCATTTCCACGCCTTGTTGCAGCAGCTAGATGCATGTCCGAAGGACTGGCACCTATGACACTGCCCGGGAGCAGTAGATTTCCTCTTGGCTTCTACTGAAACCTTCAGAAAGAACAGATCAGTTAAATTAAAAATTGATCTGTTCGTCTCATTTTTTTCTAGTAGGACTGCTACTAAGTTCTGGGTTTTTCCCAGCCGGTACGCGTTTAAGGGTGAGAACCCTTTATCGCGCAATTCATTTATTATGTCTTCGATAGTCAAAGACTTTTCAATTCCGTGGATAACCACGTGTAGCGGTTTTTCCGACGGAAGTCTGAATGTAAAATATTCAGCCTGAGCTGCCGATAACAGCGACTGCAACTTTCTGTAGTCGCTCACTGTTTCAGGCTGGATTTTAATTCCGTCTTTAGTCGTTTTTGACGACTTTACACGGATGTTTGCCTGGCGAATTGCGTGTGCAGTCGCTTTCCACGAGCCCACGTTCGTGACGAAGATGGGCGGTGGAGTGCGCTGTTTGTTTGTTCCAGCTGGTGCTGGTGCTGGGGAGGAATCGGAGTTAGAAGATTGGCCCGAGGCCAACGTTTCGTTGTCTGTCAAGACTTCGAAACGGTTGCCTGTTGGCACTATCTGCGTGTCAATTTTTTGCTTTTTAGCATTGTTAATTATTAATTTAAAATCATCCGCGTTTTCCTTGTCAGGATTTATCGCGGAGGTTATTGGAGTATGCGAAGCGCATATTTCCATAGGGGCTGATAAAATTGTATCTCCTACCTTTGAGTTAGAAGTCGAAGCCGTTGGATGGCTGGTGCCAGGTTCGTTCGTTGGTGCATCGGTGAATGTCACGACAGCACGTGGTCGGCCCCTCAGTTTAGCTTCTAAAAGCCTGATTTTCTTGGATTTCAGATCCAGCAGTTTTTTCGTCGTTTTGGTAGTCAAACTACTCTTCTCATAAGAGCTGATAAGCGCCGTGACGCGTTCCAGCTCACTGATGGTTTGCGCCATCATAGCTCACTGCACAAAACACTAGAACTTAATTGTCTTTGTAGTTTTCACTAACAACACTTATTGAAATCGCAAATAGCGAAACTAACTAACTACCTGACGGATGCCATACACGTATAGACGCAGGTCAATCTACACCAGGTACACAAAAACACGTTGCACTAACACGTGCGTCGAAAATTTCTACCTGCGAACAGGTAACGGTGCTCAGGTAGCCGTACGGCTTACTGGGTTACTCAGACTGTCAACCAGTCCAGAGGCCCAAGTAAGACAGATAGCGGGTACTCAGCGGGATGTTACTCGTATGACGATCAGAGAGCAACTGTTGTATTAAAAAAAAAAACAGGAAGAAACGTGTCAGTTATATATACATAACCCAACCTAACGGCGACCCGCCTCCCGTGGTGCGTATAGGCATCAGCATGGATACGATACACTGAAGTATGGCGTTGTCGTATTGGTTAGTCGTGCGGGTCCGGGCAACAGACTGCACACATCTGTACGGCAGAGTGTATATAAGTGAAAATTTCGAAAATTTTTGTTACATTGCTGCTGACATACGTGTTATTCGTTTGTTATTCAGTTTATATTTAATTTTCAATAATGTCTGGTCGTGGTAAAGGTGGTAAAGTTAAGGGGAAGGCAAAGAGTCGTTCGAATCGTGCTGGATTACAATTTCCAGTTGGTCGTATTCATAGATTATTGCGTAAAGGTAATTACGCAGAACGTGTCGGTGCCGGTGCTCCTGTCTATTTGGCGGCCGTTATGGAATATTTAGCCGCTGAAGTACTTGAGCTTGCCGGTAATGCTGCCCGTGACAATAAAAAGACCAGAATAATTCCAAGACATTTACAACTGGCCATCCGTAATGATGAAGAATTGAATAAACTATTGTCTGGTGTTACAATCGCTCAAGGTGGTGTACTGCCAAATATTCAGGCTGTATTGCTGCCAAAGAAGACTGAGAAATCAACATAAATTGTTGTTTCTTAGTAATAAACACAAATCATCGGTCCTTTTCAGGACCACAAAATATATTTTGTAAAAAAGATATGTATTGAAATGATTGATGCAAAAATAGAATTTATTATTATTTAGTTAGTGGACCCTAACGAAATATATCGTTAGCGACAAATATAAATAATGAGTAGGACATTTGAGAGTATAATATGATGATGGTGAGTGAACTAAATTAGTAGGAAAAACAATGAATAGTATCTATTTCTTTTTCTTTCATTCATTCTTTCTTTCTTTCTTTTTCTTTGTTTGTTTGTTATATATATTGTGTTGTTGCTTAAATATAGATACATTATGAATTAAACTGATTTGTCTGTCTGTCTGTCTGTTTTTTTTTTTCTTCCTTTTGTTATTCATATTTATCTTGCTTCGGGATCTGCAATTGCAGACTTACTAACCGAAAAGTATAGTTATTTCACAAGTAATTATGAGATTTATAATACATTATGTGTCCACGGAGACATATAAGGAAATAATTATAAGATCTGCAATTGCAGAACCTAATTTCAATGTATTTTATTTCTCCAGTATCATATTAATACAATACCAATAAATTATATTTCATAACTATTATTATTATTACGATCTACAATTGCACAATTCTTTATTTTTAAATCGTGCATTAAGTATTTTTATTATTATTATTGGAATCTGCAATTGCAGAACTTGTCATCTTAGCGATGTTTAATAGTGTGTTAATTATACGATAAATATAGATATTTTATAAGTAATTATGATAATCTGTACTTCTCAAAAGGTATTATTATCTTTGGGATAAACTTATTATCTCTTTGAATAATCCTACTGAGTCTTTCTTATGGGATTTACATAATAATTTGTACTTCTTATATATTATTATTCGGATCTTTAATTTCAGAACAATAGTTTTCCAAAATTTTAGATCTTGGTTGATGTTACAAACAATATATTATAGAATTAAAAATGTCTAGACAACTCATCATTATGACAAACATAAAATTTTACATAGCTTACTTGACTAGATTAATTTTATAGTATTATTTTTCGTTCTGCAATATATATAACATGTGTGTCCGTTTACATCGAGCGGGAACGATACTTGTACCGTCATTGGTTTAGAACTTGTCCCCACCATTATATGCGTTGCATGTAGGCTATATATAGTTGAAATATGACGAAAATTTTAACTGTTACGTTGTTCGTTTACTATTTGTCAGTGTTTTACCTATACATTTATTAACAATGACTGGTCGTGGCAAAGGTGGTAAGGGATTAGGAAAGGGTGGCGCTAAACGTCATCGTAAAGTTTTACGTGATAACATCCAAGGTATCACTAAACCAGCTATTAGACGTTTAGCCCGTCGTGGCGGTGTGAAACGTATTTCTGGTTTAATTTATGAAGAGACTCGTGGTGTGTTAAAAGTATTCCTAGAAAATGTTATTAGGGATGCTGTAACATACACTGAACATGCAAAGAGGAAAACTGTTACTGCCATGGATGTTGTTTATGCGCTAAAACGTCAAGGTCGTACTTTGTACGGTTTTGGTGGTTAAATGCATATTATTTTACATAGTATGCAAGAAAAACAGGCCCTTTTCAGGGCCACTAGATTTTATTAAAGAAAAGAATTTTTATTATCATGTTTGTTACATACAACAATCTCTTTTAATTATTTCTTATTTTCTAAATTTCCTAATTATTATATTATAATATATTTAATAAATATCTTTATAAACTGTGTGTATTAAACAAAATAAAACTAGAATTAGATAAAGAACAGAAAGTGTAATATAATTAACATGTTAAATGAATAAATAATAACAATGACGTCTAATCCACTAATACTATTTGTTGTTGACGCTATGAGTGACCAATAACGTCTAATACATACATATTGTATGTATGCAGCGTGCATTACATCAACTTAAGGTACCAACCATGCCACGCACTCATTGCGTCATCAATTTAGATACTACAATGCTAGTCTTCGTTTGTAAATAAAAACATGTAAGTTTAATAAACTTAAATAGAATTATATAATTATATAATAAAAAGAATGAATTAAGTATAATATATGTATTAATTATATAAATAAGCATATGTTTGATAAAATTCTTTAATTTAATTAATGTTGTGGCTCTGAAAAGAGCCGATTTTTAATGTTAAAAATGTATAAATACATTTTTACTTTGAACTTGTATATTTGGTAACAGCTTTAGTGCCTTCACTAACAGCGTGTTTTGCAAGTTCACCAGGTAACAGTAGACGGACAGCTGTTTGAATTTCCCGACTAGTGATTGTTGAACGTTTGTTGTAGTGTGCCAAACGGGAAGCTTCAGCAGCAATACGCTCAAATATATCATTTACAAAACTGTTCATAATGCTCATCGCTTTACTAGAAATACCAGTATCGGGATGAACTTGTTTCAGTACTTTGTAAATGTACATTGCGTAACTTTCCTTCCTGCGCCGTTTCTTTTTCTTGTCATCTTTGGATATATTTTTCTGAGCTTTACCAGCCTTCTTAGCGGCTTTTCCACTTGTTTTAGGTGGCATGTTGAATAACAGTCACTAAACAATAGTGTTAAATAACTATTAAAAAACAGGAAGAAACGTCTCAGTTTTCAAGACGCCTCGTGTTGTACGCATAGCGCCTCTGCACACGTTGTAATTTATTAGAATTGTATATCGTAACGTTGTCAAAGGGATAGTGCAACCTCCGGGAGTCACTATCGAGCCCTCTTCACAGGGGTACAACGTGTAGCACAACATATTTTAATTTTGAACGCACTACGTTGCACAGAATGACTTCTGTGCAATTTAAGCTTGATGAACTTTCATCAAAAATCATTGCTCTAAAGCAAAAACCTGGTTTTTCAAACAAAACCAATAATGAAATCCTTGCTCTGCAAGCCAAGAAGATAAAACTTCTTGAAAAAGAACTAGGATCTTCTATCACACAACGAACTGCCAAGGACAGTTCTGTGAAAACTAAGAATGGTGGCACGTCCACCAAAAAAGCAACAGCTGAAACTGCGAGCGGCAGTTCAACTGTCACAACTGAAACGACGAACAGTAGTTCGTCAAAAAAAGCAGTCCGCTGCTCTGAGCCTGATACTTCAGACTCTAATGGGTTTGAGCCAGCTCAAAAGAGCAAGAAGTTCAAACCCATTGAACAGTCTCAAACAGAGACGTCTAATATGTTCGCTTCACTGGAGACAGTTGAAGATGAACATAACATGGATGTGACACATCTAAGTGCTGAGTCCCCAGCAACTGACTCCGCTTCCGAAAAGCGTATCCCGCCAATCGTGCTACACACGAAGGACGGGTACGCAAACCTAACAAAGGCTCTAACTGAGAGTGGTGTTAGTATTAAAAAAACCGTCAACACCAAAGACGGTATCAGGTTGCACGTAAAGTCAGCTGCTGATTTTCGTGCGACCACCACTCTGTTGCGTGCTGCGAACTTGCAATTCCACACGTACCAGTTACAAGAAGACAAGCTCTTGCAGGTTGTCTTGCGCGGAATTCCGGAAACAATATCCGAATCCGATATAAAAACTGAACTGGAAAGTCTCAACTTCAATCCAGTCTCAGTTCACCGCATGATGCGGTATGTAAAATCAACAGACTCGCATGCTGCCCCAGCAGAGCGAGTCAAGAAACCGCTGCCTCTTGTACATGTCCGCCTGACAAGAGATGCAGCGAACAAAGAGATTTACAATCTCAAGTGCTTCATGTACTTGAAGATTAGTGTGGAATCCAAACGTCCACAAGGTAGCATCAGCCAATGCCATAATTGCCAACGAGTTGGCCATACTAGCAACGGCTGCAATGCGAAAAAACGTTGTGTAAGATGTGGTGACGAACACAACATCAAAGACTGTCCCACCAAGCAGCAGGGAGATCCTCTCTGTTGCAACTGCGGGCTGAATCACACAGCGAATTATAAAGGCTGCGAGGTGCTTAAAAAAGCACTTAAAAAGCCAAACCAGCCGGTAACTTCTCAGCGGAGAAACATTCCTCACCAACAAGTGAGAAAGGGTGTTTCATACGCTGATGCAACATCCGCACCATCCGCTAGCCATGCTTCAGCTGCCACAGCGGCAGAAGCAGCTCATGATGTGCCCGGCACATCAGCTCAAGCAGCATCACCCGCCTCAGCAGGATCCTCTGCTTCAACCGATAGCTGGCTTAACTTAATTAGCCTACCAAAATTAAACAGTATGTTTAATAATATTAAACCAATCCTAGCTGAGTTAGCGAATGCTAACTCAGCAATGGACTTGCTAGTTGTACTAGCGAAAGCACTGCCTCACGTCCTCAGCATGTTCAACCATGGTTAGAGTACGTAGAGTGCCAACACATCTCAGAATCGCGTTCTGGAACGCGAATAGTCTACTCTACAAGCGAGATAGCTTGGAAGAGTTTATTTTTTCCAACAAGGTGGACATCATGTTGGTGAACGAAACATATCTTCGTCCATCCAACAACCCAAAAATCTGCGGATTTGATCTGTACAGAAAAGATCGCACAGGCGCTCGAGGCGGCGGTGTTGCGATCTTTATCAAAAACACGATAGATCACCACGAGGTTATCACGCCTGAGCTGCAACATGCAGAGGCTGTGACAATCTCTCTAAAGACAACGTGGACAGAGTCCTTACGCGTTGTCTCTATTTACAATCCTCCAGCACGCTTGCTGACAGAGGATCTTGACGCTCTCCTGGAGCAACCGGGTTCAGTCATAATAGCTGGAGACATGAACTCTAAAAGTCCAGCGTGGAACAGCCGATTAGTAAATCCAAACGGTCGCAAGTTGACTAGCTACACTCAGGCTAACGGCATTGCTGTTGTTGGACCTGATGAGCACACATTCTTCCCTCATGATGGGGGAAGAAGTGATGTGCTGGACATTGCTGTGTTGCGAGACATCAACGCAACACACAACATAGTAGCAGTCAACGAACTTGACTCTGACCATATTCCTGTGCTCTTGGACCTCGGTGAAGGCCAGCCAGAGACGGAAAAACGGGCAGTTACAACTGTTCGCTGGGAGCAGTTCAGCGACGAGCTGGAGAAACTAATCGGCCCGCTACCTGTCATCGAAACAGCGCATCATATTGATGAAGCTGTTTCAAATCTGACAGAAACAATAACGCAAGCTACCGCAAATATCAGTAGGACAAGGTACATGGATACAAATAATCCTGTTTCCGACCTTCCTACTGATATAAAACATTTAATATCCGAAAAAAATCGAGTCAGACGCCGCTGGCAAAGACATTGCAGGCCAGCGGATCGTGCTGAAGCTAACCGTCTCGCAGCTGAAGTTAAAAATCGGCTGCGAGAATTCAAGTCTCAAAAATGGGACGACCGCTTAGCAGAGCTAAACTCCAGAGACCAGTCACTCTGGAGAATGGCTAAAGCGCTGCGTAAAGACAAAACAAAAATGCCGCCAATCCATGGCGAACAAGGCATTGTCTTTACAAATTCAGATAAAGCTGAAGCAATGGCTGACAGCCTAGAAAAACAGTGCTCGCCGAACTACGAGCACTGTGATATTAGCTTTATCGGTCGTCTCAACAGAGACGTGAAAAATAAAATAAAGATAGAACCATCAAGTCCTATAAAACACGCAAGCCCGAGAGAAATCTGGGACATCTTGCGTGTTTTAAATAAAAAGAAAGCACCAGGGCATGATGGTGTTACAAATAAAGCGCTAAGTCTCTTGCCTCGCAAGGGAATAGTAGCGCTGACTAACATTGTTAACGCAGCTCTACGACTCAGATATTTTCCAAAAGAGTGGAAAATAACTGACATTTGCGTGATCCGCAAACCTGGAAAAGACCCCACTTTTCCGCAAAATTACCGGCCCATCAGTCTGCTCTGTACCATGGGCAAAGTACTGGAGAGGGTCATTCTCACACGCCTCCAAGAGGAGACAAAAGCCTTGATTCCAGATCACCAACACGGATTCAGGCAAAAGCACTCAACAGAGCATCAGCTTTTACGTGTTGTTGAGTATATCACTGAAGGGTTCAATCAGCGCCAAGCTACAGGAGCAGTCTTTCTCGATGTAGCAAAGGCGTTTGATAAGATCTGGCATCAAGGGCTACTATACAAACTGATGACTGCAAACATCAGTCACGCACTGGTGCAGCTCATCAGTTCATATTTGTCCAAACGGACATTCTTTGTCAAAATAAACGAGGCCAGATCCTCGGCCAGAATAATCACAGCCGGCTTGCCGCAGGGGTCCCTGCTTTCTCCACTTCTATTTAATGTGTTCTGCAGTGACATGCCGTCACTGACAGCAGGCACAACACTAGCCCAGTACGCGGACGACACAGCAGTGCTGTACAAGTCCAGGAACGCTGGTGTCATAACAGGCAGACTGCAGCAAGCTGTGGACGAGCTGGAGAACTGGTTCTCTAAGTGGAGAATCAAGGTGAACGCTGAGAAGAGTAGCGCAGTACTCTTCACAAAGCGTAAGATAACCCCTGTAGGCGACGTTGTGATGTTCGGGAACAACATCCCTTGGCGCCGGAAAAACAAATATCTAGGCCTCCTTTTTGACAAAGGATTAACGTGGGAACCGCACATCAGCAGCAACTGCAACAATGCAAACGCTCTGATGGGCTCCCTGCACCCTCTCATCAACAGACAAAGCCATTTGTCATTAAAAAACAAAATGACTATCTACACAACCATCATTCGGCCAGCAATCACATATGGAATTTCCATATGGGGTTACGCAGCCAAATCTCACATCAAAAGGCTGCAGGTTGTGCAGAACAAAGTCATGAGAATGGCAACAAACGCTCCATGGTTCGTGCGCAACGATCAGTTGCACACGGATCTAAAAATGGAGACAATAAAAGAATTCGCTCTGAAAAGAGCTACAAAGTTCTTCGGCGGACTACCCGACCATCCCAACAGAGGAGTCAAAAGGCTTGCGGAGTACAACGAAAACGATGTACTCCGCCACAAACGTCCGAAGCTAGTACTAGCTCAAACATAAACTCTTCGCCAAGAAGGCGGCACGAAAGTGCACTCAAATAAAAACATAAAAGTCCGGATATAACATCCGATAAGAGAGGTGAGGGCCCATGGCCCGGTACTCTCACGGTCCGCTCAGATCAACGATCAACGAATTTTTGTTACATCGCTGCTGACATACGTGTTATTCGTTTGTTATTCAGTTTATATTTAATTTTCAATAATGTCTGGTCGTGGTAAAGGTGGTAAAGTTAAGGGGAAGGCAAAGAGTCGTTCGAATCGTGCTGGATTACAATTTCCAGTTGGTCGTATTCATAGATTATTGCGTAAAGGTAATTACGCAGAACGTGTCGGTGCCGGTGCTCCTGTCTATTTGGCGGCCGTTATGGAATATTTAGCCGCTGAAGTACTTGAGCTTGCCGGTAATGCTGCCCGTGACAATAAAAAGACCAGAATAATTCCAAGACATTTACAACTGGCCATCCGTAATGATGAAGAATTGAATAAACTATTGTCTGGTGTTACAATCGCTCAAGGTGGTGTACTGCCAAATATTCAGGCTGTATTGCTGCCAAAGAAGACTGAGAAATCAACATAAATTGTTGTTTCTTAGTAATAAACACAAATCATCGGTCCTTTTCAGGACCACAAAATAAATTTTGAAAAAAAGATATGTATTGAAATGATTGATGCAAAAATAGAATTTATTATTATTTAGTTAGTGGACCCTAACGAAATATATCGTTAGCGACAAATATAAATAATGAGTAGGATATTTGAGAGTATAATATGATGATGGTGAGTGAACTATATTAGTAGGAAAAACAATGAATAGTATCTATTTCTTTTTCTTTCATTCATTCTTTCTTTCTTTCTTTTTCTTTGTTTGTTTGTTATATATATTGTGTTGTTGCTTAAATATAGATACATTATGAATTAAACTGATTTGTCTGTCTGTCTGTCTGTTTTTTTTTTTTCCTTCCTTTTGTTATTCATATTTATCTTGCTTCGGGATCTGCAATTGCAGACTTACTAACCGAAAAGTATAGTAATTTCACAAGTAATTATGAGATTTATAATACATTATGTGTCCACGGAGACATATAAGGAAATAATTATAAGATCTGCAATTGCAGAACCTAATTTCAATGTATTTTATTTCTCCAGTATCATATTAATACAATACCAATAAATTATATTTCATAACTATTATTATTATTACGATCTACACTTGCACAATTCTTTATTTTTAAATCGTGCATTAAGTATTTTTATTATTATTATTGGAATCTGCAATTGCAGAACTTGTCATCTTAGCGATGTTTAATAGTGTGTTAATTATACGATAAATATAGATATTTTATAAGTAATTATGATAATCTGTACTTCTCAAAAGGTATTATTATCTTTGGGATAAACTTATTATCTCTTTGAATAATCCTACTGAGTCTTTCTTATGGGATTTACATAATAATTTGTACTTCTTAAATATTATTATTCGTATCTTTAATTTCAGAACAATAGTTTTCCAAAATTTTAGATCTTGGTTGATGTTACAAACAATACATATATTATAGAATTAAAAGTGTCTAGACAACTCATCATTATGACAAACATAAAATTTTACATAGCTTACTTGACCAGATTAATTTTATAGTATTATGTGTATATATTGATGAAATCTGTAAATAGTATAATTATTTCGTGATCTGCAATTGCAGAACACATGTATTATTAATAATTTTTAACTCAAACTTTGTCCCTAATATAAAACTAGCATTATAATTTTTGGGATCTGCAATTACAGAGCTCTTTTTCCCAATCGAAGATACCCATTAATATACAATTGTAGATATCGACAAGAAAATAGATGAAATTATAAAATTTCTAGAATTACAAATGTGTTAATGAGTCATTATTATTGAGAAAAACATAAACTTTAATGAGAATATGTATTAAGAAGATAGTCAGGGGCGGGGGAGACATAAACCCAGGCAGACGACCGATTATGTATATCATGGACATTCGCAGTCACTATGATTTTACAGTCTTCATAAATTTGAATATACCGCGATGTTATTAAAAAAAATTATTAAAACAAAAAATAACTTTACAATAATAAAGAATGACTCAATAAACGATAGCTACTCTCAAATAACGGAGAAATAAATAAAACTAATAATTATAAAATATAACAGTTGCTCCCAGCGCCATCTCTTAGCACTTGTATATACTAACAATAACTCACAGTTGGTAATTAGAACTTCAAACGTCAAATGATAAATCTGATTGTATGAACTGTTGAGAATTGGTGATTTATTTTATTTTAAATATATTAAATTAATATTTTATATAGAATGTCGAGAAAGGTAGGTAACATTACAATCGCTCATACAGTTTATATGTGAAATCTGAAATATTTACTTTTTTTTTTAGGTTATTATTTCAAAGTTTTTCATTTCAAGTAAGTTATTATTCTTGTGGCTATTTTAAAATATCTGTGTTTTTGTAAACATGATTTTAGCTTTGTTTTAGATACATCACTGGCCGACATTTTTCTACAAGCAAATTGTTGATTATTTTGACGTTCTATTGTTTTTCAAAGCGCCTAGTTCACTATCCATAAATAATAATTAGGAAATTTTATAGATATTACATATAAATAAATAAATATTATAGTGAAAAGGTATGTCAATTTATTTCATTTATTTATGCATTGTATTTATAATATGATTTATCCCATTTTTTTCTACAAATCATATGACATTTGTATTTAATTTTCTCATATTTATATTATTATTACATGCTTAGTAGTTATTACTTTTATATCATAACTTAAATCATTTAAACGATGTCTTATAACATTGCATCTATCAAGTAAGAATTGAAGTAAATTTTATTTTATTTAAACTATATATTTGTTGAAATTATATTATTAACATATTACATAATTGTGTAACGTATTTTATTCACATAGTTATCCTTTATAGAGACATACTATGTTCTACAAATCATTGTAAATGCTATGAATATTTGTGGTAACATAATGAACGAAAGTTTTTACCTTATATTTTGAAAAACAAAAAAAGATTTGAAAATATATTACAATTTACATAAACATATGTATCTTGTTTATATGTATTAATTATTATTTTCTTGATATATACTATATGTAACAAATAAATAACATTTTCATGATGTCACATCACCTACGAATGCATGTATACTCCAGTATTAACTTAAATAAATCACTAAATATTACATATTTTATAAATATACTATTATATATTATATTTATGAACTACATGCTTATAAATAAATATTATAACATTTATCTATATATTGTTATTAAGGAATAAATTGAATTTCTTTTCGACATGAACGCACGAATACTAACCAAACGCACACATACCATTGAGCTCGCAGTCTTTACTATATACCTATTCCGTTCGTTGTGGAGGACAAAATACAAATGTTAACAAACTTGTTAAATTCTGTGTTTCGTTTTATTTCGAATAACATTATTATTGAAAATGGCTGACGTTGCAACAAGTAGTGTTGAACCGCAATCAAGTCCGAAATCGGCAATTAAAAAAGATAAGAAGAAAATTGATCGTCCAAAGGCCACTCATCCGTCAACAGCTGTTATGGTCAATAACGCAATACAAAATTTAAAGGAACGTGGTGGCTCATCTTTACAGGCAATTAAAAAATATATTTCTGCTACATATAAAGTAGATGGTGAAAAATTTGCTCCGTTCATCAAGAAATATATTAAGGCTAGTGTTGTTTCTGGTGTATTGGTACAAACAAAAGGTAAGGGTGCATCTGGATCATTTAAATTAGCATCGACTGCAGTTACAAAAAAATCTGCATCGTCTACTGCTAAACCCAAGAAAGCAACCGTTTCAAAATCAGCAACAAAATCAAAACCGAAAGCAGAGAAAGAAACTAAATCTGCTGTGACTGTTAAGAAAACAGTAAAATCTGCTAAAACTAAAAAGTCTGCAACTTTAGAGAAGAAGAAAACGGCATCTGCAAAAATTGTTAAACCAAAGTCGCCCTCAAAAGCAAAGAAAACTACTAAAACGCCTACAAAGAAACCCAAATCCCCAAAACCAAAAACAACAAGGCCTAAAATTGCCAAAAAGAAGACATCACCAAAGAAAAAATAAATTTTATAATTTATTTTTTTCTTTACAATCTTAAACGGTCCTTTTCAGGACCATCAATTATTTTATAAATAAAGAATTTTATTCATTATGCTTTAATTAATATAATTTATTCTTACACACACACACACACACGTAATTAATTAAATTATTAATAAACATTTTGAAAAATATCATATTTTCATCTATGGTTTTAATTCATTTTATTATCAATTAAAATTGATATCTTATTTAGAATTAAAAAAAAAAAACACAAATTTAGTAAAAAAAATAATTCATTAATAATAAAATCAGTAATATATCATTTTTCATTTAATATAAAAATTTCAATTATTTTATATTTATAAATATATATTCATCGTAAACAATAATTGATTTAATTACAATTCTTTAATTGAAAATTAATTAGTGGTTCTGAAAAGAACCGATTTTTTTTTATTGTTCGTCAAAAAATGACAAAACAATAGAATTTAAGCACGTTCCCCACGAATACGTCTGGCCAATTGAATGTCCTTTGGCATAATTGTCACACGTTTAGCGTGAATTGCGCATAAATTAGTATCTTCGAATAAACCGACGAGATATGCTTCACTCGCTTCTTGTAAAGCCATTACAGCTGAACTTTGGAAACGTAAATCGGTTTTGAAGTCTTGAGCGATTTCACGAACAAGACGTTGAAACGGCAATTTACGAATCAAAAGTTCAGTACTCTTTTGATAACGACGAATTTCACGCAGTGCAACAGTGCCAGGCCTGTATCTGTGAGGTTTCTTAACACCTCCTGTAGCAGGGGCACTTTTACGGGCAGCTTTTGTTGCTAATTGTTTTCGTGGTGCTTTACCACCAGTCGATTTACGAGCAGTTTGCTTAGTACGCGCCATTATTATCTATTACGTCACAACAAAAAATGTTAACGAACGTGTAACAGAACGCGGTAAAATTTTTCGTTCTGCAATATATATAACATGTGTGTCCGTTTACATCGAGCGGGAACGATACTTGTACCGTCATTGGTTTAGAACTTGTCCCCACCATTATATGCGTTGCATGTAGGCTATATATAGTTGAAATATGACGAAAATTTTAACTGTTACGTTGTTCGTTTACTATTTGTCAGTGTTTTACCTATACATTTATTAACAATGACTGGTCGTGGCAAAGGTGGTAAGGGATTAGGAAAGGGTGGCGCTAAACGTCATCGTAAAGTTTTACGTGATAACATCCAAGGTATCACTAAACCAGCTATTAGACGTTTAGCCCGTCGTGGCGGTGTGAAACGTATTTCTGGTTTAATTTATGAAGAGACTCGTGGTGTGTTAAAAGTATTCCTAGAAAATGTTATTAGGGATGCTGTAACATACACTGAACATGCAAAGAGGAAAACTGTTACTGCCATGGATGTTGTTTATGCGCTAAAACGTCAAGGTCGTACTTTGTACGGTTTTGGTGGTTAAATGCATATTATTTTACATAGTATGCAAGAAAAACAGGCCCTTTTCAGGGCCACTAGATTTTATTAAAGAAAAGAATTTTTATTATCATGTTTGTTACATACAACAATCTCTTTTAATTATTTCTTATTTTCTAAATTTCCTAATTATTATATTATAATATATTTAATAAATATCTTTATAAACTGTGTGTATTAAACAAAATAAAACTAGAATTAGATAAAGAACAGAAAGTGTAATATAATTAACATGTTAAATGAATAAATAATAACAATGACGTCTAATCCACTAATACTATTTGTTGTTGACGCTATGAGTGACCAATAACGTCTAATACATACATATTGTATGTATGCAGCGTGCATTACATCAACTTAAGGTACCAACCATGCCACGCACTCATTGCGTCATCAATTTAGATACTACAATGCTAGTCTTCGTTTGTAAATAAAAACATGTAAGTTTAATAAACTTAAATAGAATTATATAATTATATAATAAAAAGAATGAATTAAGTATAATATATGTATTAATTATATAAATAAGCATATGTTTGATAAAATTCTTTAATTTAATTAATGTTGTGGCTCTGAAAAGAGCCGATTTTTAATGTTAAAAATGTATAAATACATTTTTACTTTGAACTTGTATATTTGGTAACAGCTTTAGTGCCTTCACTAACAGCGTGTTTTGCAAGTTCACCAGGTAACAGTAGACGGACAGCTGTTTGAATTTCCCGACTAGTGATTGTTGAACGTTTGTTGTAGTGTGCCAAACGGGAAGCTTCAGCAGCAATACGCTCAAATATATCATTTACAAAACTGTTCATAATGCTCATCGCTTTACTAGAAATACCAGTATCGGGATGAACTTGTTTCAGTACTTTGTAAATGTACATTGCGTAACTTTCCTTCCTGCGCCGTTTCTTTTTCTTGTCATCTTTGGATATATTTTTCTGAGCTTTACCAGCCTTCTTAGCGGCTTTTCCACTTGTTTTAGGTGGCATGTTGAATAACAGTCACTAAACAATAGTGTTAAATAACTATTAAAAAACAGTTGATCGTTGATCTGAGCGGACCGTGAGAGTACCGGGCCATGGGCCCTCACCTCTCTTATCGGATGTTAAATCCGGACTTTTATGTTTTTATTTGAGTGCACTTTTGTGCCGCCTTCTTGGCGCGGAGTTTATATTTGAGCTAGTACTAGCTTCGGACGTTTGTGGCGGAGTACATCGTTTTCGTTGTACTCCGCAAGCCTTTTGACTCCTCTGTTGGGATGGTCGGGTAGTCCGCCGAAGAACTTTGTAGCTCTTTTCAGAGCGAATTCTTTAATTGTCTCCGTTTTTAGATCCGTGTGCAACTGATCGTTGCGCACGAACCATGGAGCGTTTGTTGCCATTCTCATGACTTTGTTCTGCACAACCTGCAGCCTTTTGATGTGAGATTTGGCTGCGTAACCCCATATGGAAATTCCATATGTGATTGCTGGCCGAATGATGGTTGTGTAGATAGTCATTTTGTTTTTTAATGACAAATGGCTTTGTCTGTTGATGAGAGGGTACAGGGAGCCCATCAGAGCGTTTGCATTGTTGCAGTTGCTGCTGATGTGCGGTTCCCACGTTAATCCTTTGTCAAAAAGGAGGCCTAGATATTTGTTTTTCCGGCGCCAAGGGATGTTGTTCCCGAACATCACAACGTCGCCTACAGGGGTTATCTTACGCTTTGTGAAGAGTACTGCGCTACTCTTCTCAGCGTTCACCTTGATTCTCCACTTAGAGAACCAGTTCTCCAGCTCGTCCACAGCTTGCTGCAGTCTGCCTGTGATGACACCAGCGTTCCTGGACTTGTACAGCACTGCTGTGTCGTCCGCGTACTGGGCTAGTGTTGTGCCTGCTGTCAGTGACGGCATGTCACTGCAGAACACATTAAATAGAAGTGGAGAAAGCAGGGACCCCTGCGGCAAGCCGGCTGTGATTATTCTGGCCGAGGATCTGGCCTCGTTTATTTTGACAAAGAATGTCCGTTTGGACAAATATGAACTGATGAGCTGCACCAGTGCGTGACTGATGTTTGCAGTCATCAGTTTGTATAGTAGCCCTTGATGCCAGATCTTATCAAACGCCTTTGCTACATCAAGAAAGACTGCTCCTGTAGCTTGGCGCTGATTGAAACCTTCAGTGATATACTCAACAACACGTAAAAGCTGATGCTCTGTTGAGTGCTTTTGCCTGAATCCGTGTTGGTGATCTGGAATCAAGGCTTTTGTCTCCTCTTGGAGGCGTGTGAGAATGACCCTCTCCAGTACTTTGCCCATGGTACTGAGCAGACTGATGGGCCGGTAATTTTGCGGAAAAGTGGGGTCTTTTCCAGGTTTGCGGATCACGCAAATGTCAGCTATTTTCCACTCTTTTGGAAAATATCTGAGTCGGAGAGCTGCGTTAACAATGTTTGTCAGCGCTACTATTCCCTTGCGAGGCAAGAGACTTAGCGCTTTATTTGTAACACCATCATGCCCTGGTGCTTTCTTTTTATTTAAAACACGCAAGATGTCCCAGATTTCTCTCGGGCTTGCGTGTTTTATAGGACTTGATGGTTCTATCTTTATTTTATTTTTCACGTCTCTGTTGAGACGACCGATAAAGCTAACATCACAGTGCTCGTAGTTCGGCGAGCACTGTTTTTCTAGGCTGTCAGCCATTGCTTCAGCTTTATCTGAATTTGTAAAGACAATGCCTTGTTCGCAATGGATTGGCGGCATTTTTGTTTTGTCTTTACGCAGTGCTTTAGCCATTCTCCAGAGTGACTGGTCTCTGGAGTTTAGCTCTGCTAAGCGGTCGTCCCATTTTTGAGACTTGAATTCTCGCAGCCGATTTTTAACTTCAGCTGCGAGACGGTTAGTTTCAGCACGATCCGCTGGCCTGCAATGTCTTTGCCAGCGGCGTCTGATTCGATTTTTTTCGGATATTAAATGTTTTATATCAGTAGGAAGGTCGGAGACAGGATTATTTGTATCCATGTACCTTGTCCTACTGATATTTGCGGTAGCTTGCGTTATTGTTTCTGTCAGATTTGAAACAGCTTCATCAATATGATGCGCTGTTTCGATGACAGGTAGCGGGCCGATTAGTTTCTCCAGCTCGTCGCTGAACTGCTCCCAGCGAACAGTTGTAACTGCCCGTTTTTCCGTCTCTGGCTGGCCTTCACCAAGGTCCAAGAGCACAGGAATATGGTCAGAGTCAAGTTCGTTGACTGCTACTATGTTGTGTGTTGCGTTGATGTCTCGCAACACAGCAATGTCGAGCACATCACTTCTTCCCCCATCATGAGGGAAGAATGTGTGCTCATCAGGTCCAACAACAGCAATGCCGTTAGCCTGAGTGTAGCTAGTCAACTTGCGACCGTTTGGATTTACTAATCGGCTGTTCCACGCTGGACTTTTAGAGTTCATGTCTCCAGCTATTATGACTGAACCCGGTTGCTCCAGGAGAGCGTCAAGATCCTCTGTCAGCAAGCGTGCTGGAGGATTGTAAATAGAGACAACGCGTAAGGACTCTGTCCACGTTGTCTTTAAAGAGATTGTCACAGCCTCTGCATGTTGCAGCTCAGGCGTGATAACCTCGTGGTGATCTATCGTGTTTTTGATAAAGATCGCAACACCGCCGCCTCGAGCGCCTGTGCGATCTTTTCTGTACAGATCAAATCCGCAGATTTTTGGGTTGTTGGATGGACGAAGATATGTTTCGTTCACCAACATGATGTCCACCTTGTTGGAAAAAATAAACTCTTCCAAGCTATCTCGCTTGTAGAGTAGACTATTCGCGTTCCAGAACGCGATTCTGAGATGTGTTGGCACTCTACGTACTCTAACCATGGTTGAACATGCTGAGGACGTGAGGCAGTGCTTTCGCTAGTACAACTAGCAAGTCCATTGCTGAGTTAGCATTCGCTAACTCAGCTAGAATCGGTTTGATGTTATTAAACATACTGTTAAGTTTTGGTAGGCTTATTAAGTTAAGCCAGTTGTCTGATGAAGCAGAGGATCCTGCTGAGGCGGGTGATGCTGCTTGAGCTGATGTGCCGGGCACATCATGAGCCGCTTCTGCCGCTGTGGCAGCTGAAGCATGGCTAGCGGATGGTGCGGATGTTGCATCAGCGTATGAAACACCCTTTCTCACTTGTTGGTGAGGAATGTTTCTCCGCTGAGAAGTTACCGGCTGGTTTGGCTTTTTGAGTGCTTTTTTAAGCACCTCGCAGCCTTTATAATTAGCTGTGTGATTCAGCCCGCAGTTGCAACAGAGAGGATCTCCCTGCTGCTTGGTGGGACAGTCTTTGATGTTGTGTTCGTCACCACATCTTACACAACGTTTTTTCGCATTGCAGCCGTTGCTAGTATGGCCAACTCGTTGGCAATTATGGCATTGGCTGATGCTACCTTGTGGACGTTTGGATTCCACACTAATCTTCAAGTACATGAAGCACTTGAGATTGTAAATCTCTTTGTTCGCTGCATCTCTTGTCAGGCGGACATGTACAAGAGGCAGCGGTTTCTTGACTCGCTCTGCTGGGGCAGCATGCGAGTCTGTTGATTTTACATACCGCATCATGCGGTGAACTGAGACTGGATTGAAGTTGAGACTTTCCAGTTCAGTTTTTATATCGGATTCGGATATTGTTTCCGGAATTCCGCGCAAGACAACCTGCAAGAGCTTGTCTTCTTGTAACTGGTACGTGTGGAATTGCAAGTTCGCAGCACGCAACAGAGTGGTGGTCGCACGAAAATCAGCAGCTGACTTTACGTGCAACCTGATACCGTCTTTGGTGTTGACGGTTTTTTTTAATACTAACACCACTCTCAGTTAGAGCCTTTGTTAGGTTTGCGTACCCGTCCTTCGTGTGTAGCACGATTGGCGGGATACGCTTTTCAGAAGCGGAGTCAGTTGCTGGGGGCTCAGCACTTAGATGTGTCACATCCATGTTATGTTCATCTTCAACTTTCTCCAGTGAAGCGAACATATTAGACGTCTCTGTTTGAGACTGTTCAATGGGTTTGAACTTCTTGCTCTTTTGAGCTGGCTCAAACCCATTAGAGTCTGACGTATCAGGCTCAGAGCAGCGAACTGCTTTTTTTGACGAACTACTGTTCGTCGTTTCAGTTGTGACAGTTGAACTGCCGCTCGCAGTTTCAGCTGTTGCTGTTTTGGTGGACGTGCCACCATTCTTAGATTTCACAGAACTGTCCTTGGCAGTTCGTTGTGTGATAGAAGATCCTAGTTCTTTTTCAAGAAGTTTTATCTTCTTGGCTTGCAGAGCAAGGATTTCATTATTGGTTTTGTTTGAAAAACCAGGTTTTTGCTTTAGAGCAATGATTTTTGATGAAAGTTCATCAAGCTTAAATTGCACAGAAGTCATTCTGTGCAACGTAGTGCGTTCAAAATTAAAATATGTTGTGCTACACGTTGTACCCCTGTGAAGAGGGCTCGATAGTGACTCCCGGAGGTTGCACTATCCCTTTGACAACGTTGCGATATAACAATTCAATAAATTACAACGTGTGCAGAGGCGCTATGCGTACAACACGAGGCGTCTTGAAAAAGACGGAGAGAAGCTTAACAGAATGCCGTATGGCTTACTGGGTTACTCAAACTGTAAACCAGTTCAGAGGCCCAGGTAAGTCAGGTAGCGATTCAGGTAACGGTGCTCAGGTAGCCGTACGGCTTACTGGGTTACTCAGACTGTAAACCAGTCCAGAGGCCCAAGTAAGACAGATAGCGGGTACTCAGCGGGATGTTACTCGTCTGACGAGCAGAGAGCAACTATTGTTCTATTATTAAAAAAAAAAAAAAAAAAAAAAAAAAAAAAAAAAAAAAACAGGAAGAAACGTCTCAGTTATATATACATAACCCAACCTAACGCCGACCCGCCTCCCGTGGTGCGTATAGGCATCAGCATGGATACGATACACTGAAGTACGGCGTTGTCGTATTGGTTCGGGCAACAGACTGCACACATCTGTACGGCAGAGTGTATATAAGTAAAAATTTCGAAAATTTTTGTTACATCGCTGCTGACATACGTGTTATTCGTTTGTTATTCAGTTTATATTTAATTTTCAATAATGTCTGGTCGTGGTAAAGGTGGTAAAGTTAAGGGGAAGGCAAAGAGTCGTTCGAATCGTGCTGGATTACAATTTCCAGTTGGTCGTATTCATAGATTATTGCGTAAAGGTAATTACGCAGAACGTGTCGGTGCCGGTGCTCCTGTCTATTTGGCGGCCGTTATGGAATATTTAGCCGCTGAAGTACTTGAGCTTGCCGGTAATGCTGCCCGTGACAATAAAAAGACCAGAATAATTCCAAGACATTTACAACTGGCCATCCGTAATGATGAAGAATTGAATAAACTATTGTCTGGTGTTACAATCGCTCAAGGTGGTGTACTGCCAAATATTCAGGCTGTATTGCTGCCAAAGAAGACTGAGAAATCAACATAAATTGTTGTTTCTTAGTAATAAACACAAATCATCGGTCCTTTTCAGGACCACAAAATAAATTTTGAAAAAAAGATATGTATTGAAATGATTGATGCAAAAATAGAATTTATTATTATTTAGTTAGTGGACCCTAACGAAATATATCGTTAGCGACAAATATAAATAATGAGTAGGATATTTGAGAGTATAATATGATGATGGTGAGTGAACTATATTAGTAGGAAAAACAATGAATAGTATCTATTTCTTTTTCTTTCATTCATTCTTTCTTTCTTTCTTTTTCTTTGTTTGTTTGTTATATATATTGTGTTGTTGCTTAAATATAGATACATTATGAATTAAACTGATTTGTCTGTCTGTCTGTCTGTTTTTTTTTTTTCCTTCCTTTTGTTATTCATATTTATCTTGCTTCGGGATCTGCAATTGCAGACTTACTAACCGAAAAGTATAGTAATTTCACAAGTAATTATGAGATTTATAATACATTATGTGTCCACGGAGACATATAAGGAAATAATTATAAGATCTGCAATTGCAGAACCTAATTTCAATGTATTTTATTTCTCCAGTATCATATTAATACAATACCAATAAATTATATTTCATAACTATTATTATTATTACGATCTACACTTGCACAATTCTTTATTTTTAAATCGTGCATTAAGTATTTTTATTATTATTATTGGAATCTGCAATTGCAGAACTTGTCATCTTAGCGATGTTTAATAGTGTGTTAATTATACGATAAATATAGATATTTTATAAGTAATTATGATAATCTGTACTTCTCAAAAGGTATTATTATCTTTGGGATAAACTTATTATCTCTTTGAATAATCCTACTGAGTCTTTCTTATGGGATTTACATAATAATTTGTACTTCTTAAATATTATTATTCGTATCTTTAATTTCAGAACAATAGTTTTCCAAAATTTTAGATCTTGGTTGATGTTACAAACAATACATATATTATAGAATTAAAAGTGTCTAGACAACTCATCATTATGACAAACATAAAATTTTACATAGCTTACTTGACCAGATTAATTTTATAGTATTATGTGTATATATTGATGAAATCTGTAAATAGTATAATTATTTCGTGATCTGCAATTGCAGAACACATGTATTATTAATAATTTTTAACTCAAACTTTGTCCCTAATATAAAACTAGCATTATAATTTTTGGGATCTGCAATTACAGAGCTCTTTTTCCCAATCGAAGATACCCATTAATATACAATTGTAGATATCGACAAGAAAATAGATGAAATTATAAAATTTCTAGAATTACAAATGTGTTAATGAGTCATTATTATTGAGAAAAACATAAACTTTAATGAGAATATGTATTAAGAAGATAGTCAGGGGCGGGGGAGACATAAACCCAGGCAGACGACCGATTATGTATATCATGGACATTCGCAGTCACTATGATTTTACAGTCTTCATAAATTTGAATATACCGCGATGTTATTAAAAAAAATTATTAAAACAAAAAATAACTTTACAATAATAAAGAATGACTCAATAAACGATAGCTACTCTCAAATAACGGAGAAATAAATAAAACTAATAATTATAAAATATAACAGTTGCTCCCAGCGCCATCTCTTAGCACTTGTATATACTAACAATAACTCACAGTTGGTAATTAGAACTTCAAACGTCAAATGATAAATCTGATTGTATGAACTGTTGAGAATTGGTGATTTATTTTATTTTAAATATATTAAATTAATATTTTATATAGAATGTCGAGAAAGGTAGGTAACATTACAATCGCTCATACAGTTTATATGTGAAATCTGAAATATTTACTTTTTTTTTTAGGTTATTATTTCAAAGTTTTTCATTTCAAGTAAGTTATTATTCTTGTGGCTATTTTAAAATATCTGTGTTTTTGTAAACATGATTTTAGCTTTGTTTTAGATACATCACTGGCCGACATTTTTCTACAAGCAAATTGTTGATTATTTTGACGTTCTATTGTTTTTCAAAGCGCCTAGTTCACTATCCATAAATAATAATTAGGAAATTTTATAGATATTACATATAAATAAATAAATATTATAGTGAAAAGGTATGTCAATTTATTTCATTTATTTATGCATTGTATTTATAATATGATTTATCCCATTTTTTTCTACAAATCATATGACATTTGTATTTAATTTTCTCATATTTATATTATTATTACATGCTTAGTAGTTATTACTTTTATATCATAACTTAAATCATTTAAACGATGTCTTATAACATTGCATCTATCAAGTAAGAATTGAAGTAAATTTTATTTTATTTAAACTATATATTTGTTGAAATTATATTATTAACATATTACATAATTGTGTAACGTATTTTATTCACATAGTTATCCTTTATAGAGACATACTATGTTCTACAAATCATTGTAAATGCTATGAATATTTGTGGTAACATAATGAACGAAAGTTTTTACCTTATATTTTGAAAAACAAAAAAAGATTTGAAAATATATTACAATTTACATAAACATATGTATCTTGTTTATATGTATTAATTATTATTTTCTTGATATATACTATATGTAACAAATAAATAACATTTTCATGATGTCACATCACCTACGAATGCATGTATACTCCAGTATTAACTTAAATAAATCACTAAATATTACATATTTTATAAATATACTATTATATATTATATTTATGAACTACATGCTTATAAATAAATATTATAACATTTATCTATATATTGTTATTAAGGAATAAATTGAATTTCTTTTCGACATGAACGCACGAATACTAACCAAACGCACACATACCATTGAGCTCGCAGTCTTTACTATATACCTATTCCGTTCGTTGTGGAGGACAAAATACAAATGTTAACAAACTTGTTAAATTCTGTGTTTCGTTTTATTTCGAATAACATTATTATTGAAAATGGCTGACGTTGCAACAAGTAGTGTTGAACCGCAATCAAGTCCGAAATCGGCAATTAAAAAAGATAAGAAGAAAATTGATCGTCCAAAGGCCACTCATCCGTCAACAGCTGTTATGGTCAATAACGCAATACAAAATTTAAAGGAACGTGGTGGCTCATCTTTACAGGCAATTAAAAAATATATTTCTGCTACATATAAAGTAGATGGTGAAAAATTTGCTCCGTTCATCAAGAAATATATTAAGGCTAGTGTTGTTTCTGGTGTATTGGTACAAACAAAAGGTAAGGGTGCATCTGGATCATTTAAATTAGCATCGACTGCAGTTACAAAAAAATCTGCATCGTCTACTGCTAAACCCAAGAAAGCAACCGTTTCAAAATCAGCAACAAAATCAAAACCGAAAGCAGAGAAAGAAACTAAATCTGCTGTGACTGTTAAGAAAACAGTAAAATCTGCTAAAACTAAAAAGTCTGCAACTTTAGAGAAGAAGAAAACGGCATCTGCAAAAATTGTTAAACCAAAGTCGCCCTCAAAAGCAAAGAAAACTACTAAAACGCCTACAAAGAAACCCAAATCCCCAAAACCAAAAACAACAAGGCCTAAAATTGCCAAAAAGAAGACATCACCAAAGAAAAAATAAATTTTATAATTTATTTTTTTCTTTACAATCTTAAACGGTCCTTTTCAGGACCATCAATTATTTTATAAATAAAGAATTTTATTCATTATGCTTTAATTAATATAATTTATTCTTACACACACACACACACACGTAATTAATTAAATTATTAATAAACATTTTGAAAAATATCATATTTTCATCTATGGTTTTAATTCATTTTATTATCAATTAAAATTGATATCTTATTTAGAATTAAAAAAAAAAAACACAAATTTAGTAAAAAAAATAATTCATTAATAATAAAATCAGTAATATATCATTTTTCATTTAATATAAAAATTTCAATTATTTTATATTTATAAATATATATTCATCGTAAACAATAATTGATTTAATTACAATTCTTTAATTGAAAATTAATTAGTGGTTCTGAAAAGAACCGATTTTTTTTTATTGTTCGTCAAAAAATGACAAAACAATAGAATTTAAGCACGTTCCCCACGAATACGTCTGGCCAATTGAATGTCCTTTGGCATAATTGTCACACGTTTAGCGTGAATTGCGCATAAATTAGTATCTTCGAATAAACCGACGAGATATGCTTCACTCGCTTCTTGTAAAGCCATTACAGCTGAACTTTGGAAACGTAAATCGGTTTTGAAGTCTTGAGCGATTTCACGAACAAGACGTTGAAACGGCAATTTACGAATCAAAAGTTCAGTACTCTTTTGATAACGACGAATTTCACGCAGTGCAACAGTGCCAGGCCTGTATCTGTGAGGTTTCTTAACACCTCCTGTAGCAGGGGCACTTTTACGGGCAGCTTTTGTTGCTAATTGTTTTCGTGGTGCTTTACCACCAGTCGATTTACGAGCAGTTTGCTTAGTACGCGCCATTATTATCTATTACGTCACAACAAAAAATGTTAACGAACGTGTAACAGAACGCGGTAAAATTTTTCGTTCTGCAATATATATAACATGTGTGTCCGTTTACATCGAGCGGGAACGATACTTGTACCGTCATTGGTTTAGAACTTGTCCCCACCATTATATGCGTTGCATGTAGGCTATATATAGTTGAAATATGACGAAAATTTTAACTGTTACGTTGTTCGTTTACTATTTGTCAGTGTTTTACCTATACATTTATTAACAATGACTGGTCGTGGCAAAGGTGGTAAGGGATTAGGAAAGGGTGGCGCTAAACGTCATCGTAAAGTTTTACGTGATAACATCCAAGGTATCACTAAACCAGCTATTAGACGTTTAGCCCGTCGTGGCGGTGTGAAACGTATTTCTGGTTTAATTTATGAAGAGACTCGTGGTGTGTTAAAAGTATTCCTAGAAAATGTTATTAGGGATGCTGTAACATACACTGAACATGCAAAGAGGAAAACTGTTACTGCCATGGATGTTGTTTATGCGCTAAAACGTCAAGGTCGTACTTTGTACGGTTTTGGTGGTTAAATGCATATTATTTTACATAGTATGCAAGAAAAACAGGCCCTTTTCAGGGCCACTAGATTTTATTAAAGAAAAGAATTTTTATTATCATGTTTGTTACATACAACAATCTCTTTTAATTATTTCTTATTTTCTAAATTTCCTAATTATTATATTATAATATATTTAATAAATATCTTTATAAACTGTGTGTATTAAACAAAATAAAACTAGAATTAGATAAAGAACAGAAAGTGTAATATAATTAACATGTTAAATGAATAAATAATAACAATGACGTCTAATCCACTAATACTATTTGTTGTTGACGCTATGAGTGACCAATAACGTCTAATACATACATATTGTATGTATGCAGCGTGCATTACATCAACTTAAGGTACCAACCATGCCACGCACTCATTGCGTCATCAATTTAGATACTACAATGCTAGTCTTCGTTTGTAAATAAAAACATGTAAGTTTAATAAACTTAAATAGAATTATATAATTATATAATAAAAAGAATGAATTAAGTATAATATATGTATTAATTATATAAATAAGCATATGTTTGATAAAATTCTTTAATTTAATTAATGTTGTGGCTCTGAAAAGAGCCGATTTTTAATGTTAAAAATGTATAAATACATTTTTACTTTGAACTTGTATATTTGGTAACAGCTTTAGTGCCTTCACTAACAGCGTGTTTTGCAAGTTCACCAGGTAACAGTAGACGGACAGCTGTTTGAATTTCCCGACTAGTGATTGTTGAACGTTTGTTGTAGTGTGCCAAACGGGAAGCTTCAGCAGCAATACGCTCAAATATATCATTTACAAAACTGTTCATAATGCTCATCGCTTTACTAGAAATACCAGTATCGGGATGAACTTGTTTCAGTACTTTGTAAATGTACATTGCGTAACTTTCCTTCCTGCGCCGTTTCTTTTTCTTGTCATCTTTGGATATATTTTTCTGAGCTTTACCAGCCTTCTTAGCGGCTTTTCCACTTGTTTTAGGTGGCATGTTGAATAACAGTCACTAAACAATAGTGTTAAATAACTATTAAAAAACAGGAAGAAACGTCTCAGTTATATATACATAACCCAACCTAACGCCGACCCGCCTCCCGTGGTGCGTATAGGCATCAGCATGGATACGATACACTGAAGTACGGCGTTGTCGTATTGGTTCGGGCAACAGACTGCACACATCTGTACGGCAGAGTGTATATAAGTAAAAATTTCGAAAATTTTTGTTACATCGCTGCTGACATACGTGTTATTCGTTTGTTATTCAGTTTATATTTAATTTTCAATAATGTCTGGTCGTGGTAAAGGTGGTAAAGTTAAGGGGAAGGCAAAGAGTCGTTCGAATCGTGCTGGATTACAATTTCCAGTTGGTCGTATTCATAGATTATTGCGTAAAGGTAATTACGCAGAACGTGTCGGTGCCGGTGCTCCTGTCTATTTGGCGGCCGTTATGGAATATTTAGCCGCTGAAGTACTTGAGCTTGCCGGTAATGCTGCCCGTGACAATAAAAAGACCAGAATAATTCCAAGACATTTACAACTGGCCATCCGTAATGATGAAGAATTGAATAAACTATTGTCTGGTGTTACAATCGCTCAAGGTGGTGTACTGCCAAATATTCAGGCTGTATTGCTGCCAAAGAAGACTGAGAAATCAACATAAATTGTTGTTTCTTAGTAATAAACACAAATCATCGGTCCTTTTCAGGACCACAAAATAAATTTTGAAAAAAAGATATGTATTGAAATGATTGATGCAAAAATAGAATTTATTATTATTTAGTTAGTGGACCCTAACGAAATATATCGTTAGCGACAAATATAAATAATGAGTAGGATATTTGAGAGTATAATATGATGATGGTGAGTGAACTATATTAGTAGGAAAAACAATGAATAGTATCTATTTCTTTTTCTTTCATTCATTCTTTCTTTCTTTCTTTTTCTTTGTTTGTTTGTTATATATATTGTGTTGTTGCTTAAATATAGATACATTATGAATTAAACTGATTTGTCTGTCTGTCTGTCTGTTTTTTTTTTTTCCTTCCTTTTGTTATTCATATTTATCTTGCTTCGGGATCTGCAATTGCAGACTTACTAACCGAAAAGTATAGTAATTTCACAAGTAATTATGAGATTTATAATACATTATGTGTCCACGGAGACATATAAGGAAATAATTATAAGATCTGCAATTGCAGAACCTAATTTCAATGTATTTTATTTCTCCAGTATCATATTAATACAATACCAATAAATTATATTTCATAACTATTATTATTATTACGATCTACACTTGCACAATTCTTTATTTTTAAATCGTGCATTAAGTATTTTTATTATTATTATTGGAATCTGCAATTGCAGAACTTGTCATCTTAGCGATGTTTAATAGTGTGTTAATTATACGATAAATATAGATATTTTATAAGTAATTATGATAATCTGTACTTCTCAAAAGGTATTATTATCTTTGGGATAAACTTATTATCTCTTTGAATAATCCTACTGAGTCTTTCTTATGGGATTTACATAATAATTTGTACTTCTTAAATATTATTATTCGTATCTTTAATTTCAGAACAATAGTTTTCCAAAATTTTAGATCTTGGTTGATGTTACAAACAATACATATATTATAGAATTAAAAGTGTCTAGACAACTCATCATTATGACAAACATAAAATTTTACATAGCTTACTTGACCAGATTAATTTTATAGTATTATGTGTATATATTGATGAAATCTGTAAATAGTATAATTATTTCGTGATCTGCAATTGCAGAACACATGTATTATTAATAATTTTTAACTCAAACTTTGTCCCTAATATAAAACTAGCATTATAATTTTTGGGATCTGCAATTACAGAGCTCTTTTTCCCAATCGAAGATACCCATTAATATACAATTGTAGATATCGACAAGAAAATAGATGAAATTATAAAATTTCTAGAATTACAAATGTGTTAATGAGTCATTATTATTGAGAAAAACATAAACTTTAATGAGAATATGTATTAAGAAGATAGTCAGGGGCGGGGGAGACATAAACCCAGGCAGACGACCGATTATGTATATCATGGACATTCGCAGTCACTATGATTTTACAGTCTTCATAAATTTGAATATACCGCGATGTTATTAAAAAAAATTATTAAAACAAAAAATAACTTTACAATAATAAAGAATGACTCAATAAACGATAGCTACTCTCAAATAACGGAGAAATAAATAAAACTAATAATTATAAAATATAACAGTTGCTCCCAGCGCCATCTCTTAGCACTTGTATATACTAACAATAACTCACAGTTGGTAATTAGAACTTCAAACGTCAAATGATAAATCTGATTGTATGAACTGTTGAGAATTGGTGATTTATTTTATTTTAAATATATTAAATTAATATTTTATATAGAATGTCGAGAAAGGTAGGTAACATTACAATCGCTCATACAGTTTATATGTGAAATCTGAAATATTTACTTTTTTTTTTAGGTTATTATTTCAAAGTTTTTCATTTCAAGTAAGTTATTATTCTTGTGGCTATTTTAAAATATCTGTGTTTTTGTAAACATGATTTTAGCTTTGTTTTAGATACATCACTGGCCGACATTTTTCTACAAGCAAATTGTTGATTATTTTGACGTTCTATTGTTTTTCAAAGCGCCTAGTTCACTATCCATAAATAATAATTAGGAAATTTTATAGATATTACATATAAATAAATAAATATTATAGTGAAAAGGTATGTCAATTTATTTCATTTATTTATGCATTGTATTTATAATATGATTTATCCCATTTTTTTCTACAAATCATATGACATTTGTATTTAATTTTCTCATATTTATATTATTATTACATGCTTAGTAGTTATTACTTTTATATCATAACTTAAATCATTTAAACGATGTCTTATAACATTGCATCTATCAAGTAAGAATTGAAGTAAATTTTATTTTATTTAAACTATATATTTGTTGAAATTATATTATTAACATATTACATAATTGTGTAACGTATTTTATTCACATAGTTATCCTTTATAGAGACATACTATGTTCTACAAATCATTGTAAATGCTATGAATATTTGTGGTAACATAATGAACGAAAGTTTTTACCTTATATTTTGAAAAACAAAAAAAGATTTGAAAATATATTACAATTTACATAAACATATGTATCTTGTTTATATGTATTAATTATTATTTTCTTGATATATACTATATGTAACAAATAAATAACATTTTCATGATGTCACATCACCTACGAATGCATGTATACTCCAGTATTAACTTAAATAAATCACTAAATATTACATATTTTATAAATATACTATTATATATTATATTTATGAACTACATGCTTATAAATAAATATTATAACATTTATCTATATATTGTTATTAAGGAATAAATTGAATTTCTTTTCGACATGAACGCACGAATACTAACCAAACGCACACATACCATTGAGCTCGCAGTCTTTACTATATACCTATTCCGTTCGTTGTGGAGGACAAAATACAAATGTTAACAAACTTGTTAAATTCTGTGTTTCGTTTTATTTCGAATAACATTATTATTGAAAATGGCTGACGTTGCAACAAGTAGTGTTGAACCGCAATCAAGTCCGAAATCGGCAATTAAAAAAGATAAGAAGAAAATTGATCGTCCAAAGGCCACTCATCCGTCAACAGCTGTTATGGTCAATAACGCAATACAAAATTTAAAGGAACGTGGTGGCTCATCTTTACAGGCAATTAAAAAATATATTTCTGCTACATATAAAGTAGATGGTGAAAAATTTGCTCCGTTCATCAAGAAATATATTAAGGCTAGTGTTGTTTCTGGTGTATTGGTACAAACAAAAGGTAAGGGTGCATCTGGATCATTTAAATTAGCATCGACTGCAGTTACAAAAAAATCTGCATCGTCTACTGCTAAACCCAAGAAAGCAACCGTTTCAAAATCAGCAACAAAATCAAAACCGAAAGCAGAGAAAGAAACTAAATCTGCTGTGACTGTTAAGAAAACAGTAAAATCTGCTAAAACTAAAAAGTCTGCAACTTTAGAGAAGAAGAAAACGGCATCTGCAAAAATTGTTAAACCAAAGTCGCCCTCAAAAGCAAAGAAAACTACTAAAACGCCTACAAAGAAACCCAAATCCCCAAAACCAAAAACAACAAGGCCTAAAATTGCCAAAAAGAAGACATCACCAAAGAAAAAATAAATTTTATAATTTATTTTTTTCTTTACAATCTTAAACGGTCCTTTTCAGGACCATCAATTATTTTATAAATAAAGAATTTTATTCATTATGCTTTAATTAATATAATTTATTCTTACACACACACACACACACGTAATTAATTAAATTATTAATAAACATTTTGAAAAATATCATATTTTCATCTATGGTTTTAATTCATTTTATTATCAATTAAAATTGATATCTTATTTAGAATTAAAAAAAAAAAACACAAATTTAGTAAAAAAAATAATTCATTAATAATAAAATCAGTAATATATCATTTTTCATTTAATATAAAAATTTCAATTATTTTATATTTATAAATATATATTCATCGTAAACAATAATTGATTTAATTACAATTCTTTAATTGAAAATTAATTAGTGGTTCTGAAAAGAACCGATTTTTTTTTATTGTTCGTCAAAAAATGACAAAACAATAGAATTTAAGCACGTTCCCCACGAATACGTCTGGCCAATTGAATGTCCTTTGGCATAATTGTCACACGTTTAGCGTGAATTGCGCATAAATTAGTATCTTCGAATAAACCGACGAGATATGCTTCACTCGCTTCTTGTAAAGCCATTACAGCTGAACTTTGGAAACGTAAATCGGTTTTGAAGTCTTGAGCGATTTCACGAACAAGACGTTGAAACGGCAATTTACGAATCAAAAGTTCAGTACTCTTTTGATAACGACGAATTTCACGCAGTGCAACAGTGCCAGGCCTGTATCTGTGAGGTTTCTTAACACCTCCTGTAGCAGGGGCACTTTTACGGGCAGCTTTTGTTGCTAATTGTTTTCGTGGTGCTTTACCACCAGTCGATTTACGAGCAGTTTGCTTAGTACGCGCCATTATTATCTATTACGTCACAACAAAAAATGTTAACGAACGTGTAACAGAACGCGGTAAAATTTTTCGTTCTGCAATATATATAACATGTGTGTCCGTTTACATCGAGCGGGAACGATACTTGTACCGTCATTGGTTTAGAACTTGTCCCCACCATTATATGCGTTGCATGTAGGCTATATATAGTTGAAATATGACGAAAATTTTAACTGTTACGTTGTTCGTTTACTATTTGTCAGTGTTTTACCTATACATTTATTAACAATGACTGGTCGTGGCAAAGGTGGTAAGGGATTAGGAAAGGGTGGCGCTAAACGTCATCGTAAAGTTTTACGTGATAACATCCAAGGTATCACTAAACCAGCTATTAGACGTTTAGCCCGTCGTGGCGGTGTGAAACGTATTTCTGGTTTAATTTATGAAGAGACTCGTGGTGTGTTAAAAGTATTCCTAGAAAATGTTATTAGGGATGCTGTAACATACACTGAACATGCAAAGAGGAAAACTGTTACTGCCATGGATGTTGTTTATGCGCTAAAACGTCAAGGTCGTACTTTGTACGGTTTTGGTGGTTAAATGCATATTATTTTACATAGTATGCAAGAAAAACAGGCCCTTTTCAGGGCCACTAGATTTTATTAAAGAAAAGAATTTTTATTATCATGTTTGTTACATACAACAATCTCTTTTAATTATTTCTTATTTTCTAAATTTCCTAATTATTATATTATAATATATTTAATAAATATCTTTATAAACTGTGTGTATTAAACAAAATAAAACTAGAATTAGATAAAGAACAGAAAGTGTAATATAATTAACATGTTAAATGAATAAATAATAACAATGACGTCTAATCCACTAATACTATTTGTTGTTGACGCT
Source organism: Poecilus cupreus (assembly GCA_963942605.1). NCBI lineage: Eukaryota > Metazoa > Arthropoda > Insecta > Coleoptera > Carabidae > Poecilus > Poecilus cupreus. The sequence continues at coordinate 23,992,356 of OZ012713.1, read as the reverse complement.
ATGAGTGACCAATAACGTCTAATACATACATATTGTATGTATGCAGCGTGCATTACATCAACTTAAGGTACCAACCATGCCACGCACTCATTGCGTCATCAATTTAGATACTACAATGCTAGTCTTCGTTTGTAAATAAAAACATGTAAGTTTAATAAACTTAAATAGAATTATATAATTATATAATAAAAAGAATGAATTAAGTATAATATATGTATTAATTATATAAATAAGCATATGTTTGATAAAATTCTTTAATTTAATTAATGTTGTGGCTCTGAAAAGAGCCGATTTTTAATGTTAAAAATGTATAAATACATTTTTACTTTGAACTTGTATATTTGGTAACAGCTTTAGTGCCTTCACTAACAGCGTGTTTTGCAAGTTCACCAGGTAACAGTAGACGGACAGCTGTTTGAATTTCCCGACTAGTGATTGTTGAACGTTTGTTGTAGTGTGCCAAACGGGAAGCTTCAGCAGCAATACGCTCAAATATATCATTTACAAAACTGTTCATAATGCTCATCGCTTTACTAGAAATACCAGTATCGGGATGAACTTGTTTCAGTACTTTGTAAATGTACATTGCGTAACTTTCCTTCCTGCGCCGTTTCTTTTTCTTGTCATCTTTGGATATATTTTTCTGAGCTTTACCAGCCTTCTTAGCGGCTTTTCCACTTGTTTTAGGTGGCATGTTGAATAACAGTCACTAAACAATAGTGTTAAATAACTATTAAAAAACAGGAAGAAACGTCTCAGTTATATATACATAACCCAACCTAACGCCGACCCGCCTCCCGTGGTGCGTATAGGCATCAGCATGGATACGATACACTGAAGTACGGCGTTGTCGTATTGGTTCGGGCAACAGACTGCACACATCTGTACGGCAGAGTGTATATAAGTAAAAATTTCGAAAATTTTTGTTACATCGCTGCTGACATACGTGTTATTCGTTTGTTATTCAGTTTATATTTAATTTTCAATAATGTCTGGTCGTGGTAAAGGTGGTAAAGTTAAGGGGAAGGCAAAGAGTCGTTCGAATCGTGCTGGATTACAATTTCCAGTTGGTCGTATTCATAGATTATTGCGTAAAGGTAATTACGCAGAACGTGTCGGTGCCGGTGCTCCTGTCTATTTGGCGGCCGTTATGGAATATTTAGCCGCTGAAGTACTTGAGCTTGCCGGTAATGCTGCCCGTGACAATAAAAAGACCAGAATAATTCCAAGACATTTACAACTGGCCATCCGTAATGATGAAGAATTGAATAAACTATTGTCTGGTGTTACAATCGCTCAAGGTGGTGTACTGCCAAATATTCAGGCTGTATTGCTGCCAAAGAAGACTGAGAAATCAACATAAATTGTTGTTTCTTAGTAATAAACACAAATCATCGGTCCTTTTCAGGACCACAAAATAAATTTTGAAAAAAAGATATGTATTGAAATGATTGATGCAAAAATAGAATTTATTATTATTTAGTTAGTGGACCCTAACGAAATATATCGTTAGCGACAAATATAAATAATGAGTAGGATATTTGAGAGTATAATATGATGATGGTGAGTGAACTATATTAGTAGGAAAAACAATGAATAGTATCTATTTCTTTTTCTTTCATTCATTCTTTCTTTCTTTCTTTTTCTTTGTTTGTTTGTTATATATATTGTGTTGTTGCTTAAATATAGATACATTATGAATTAAACTGATTTGTCTGTCTGTCTGTCTGTTTTTTTTTTTTCCTTCCTTTTGTTATTCATATTTATCTTGCTTCGGGATCTGCAATTGCAGACTTACTAACCGAAAAGTATAGTAATTTCACAAGTAATTATGAGATTTATAATACATTATGTGTCCACGGAGACATATAAGGAAATAATTATAAGATCTGCAATTGCAGAACCTAATTTCAATGTATTTTATTTCTCCAGTATCATATTAATACAATACCAATAAATTATATTTCATAACTATTATTATTATTACGATCTACACTTGCACAATTCTTTATTTTTAAATCGTGCATTAAGTATTTTTATTATTATTATTGGAATCTGCAATTGCAGAACTTGTCATCTTAGCGATGTTTAATAGTGTGTTAATTATACGATAAATATAGATATTTTATAAGTAATTATGATAATCTGTACTTCTCAAAAGGTATTATTATCTTTGGGATAAACTTATTATCTCTTTGAATAATCCTACTGAGTCTTTCTTATGGGATTTACATAATAATTTGTACTTCTTAAATATTATTATTCGTATCTTTAATTTCAGAACAATAGTTTTCCAAAATTTTAGATCTTGGTTGATGTTACAAACAATACATATATTATAGAATTAAAAGTGTCTAGACAACTCATCATTATGACAAACATAAAATTTTACATAGCTTACTTGACCAGATTAATTTTATAGTATTATGTGTATATATTGATGAAATCTGTAAATAGTATAATTATTTCGTGATCTGCAATTGCAGAACACATGTATTATTAATAATTTTTAACTCAAACTTTGTCCCTAATATAAAACTAGCATTATAATTTTTGGGATCTGCAATTACAGAGCTCTTTTTCCCAATCGAAGATACCCATTAATATACAATTGTAGATATCGACAAGAAAATAGATGAAATTATAAAATTTCTAGAATTACAAATGTGTTAATGAGTCATTATTATTGAGAAAAACATAAACTTTAATGAGAATATGTATTAAGAAGATAGTCAGGGGCGGGGGAGACATAAACCCAGGCAGACGACCGATTATGTATATCATGGACATTCGCAGTCACTATGATTTTACAGTCTTCATAAATTTGAATATACCGCGATGTTATTAAAAAAAATTATTAAAACAAAAAATAACTTTACAATAATAAAGAATGACTCAATAAACGATAGCTACTCTCAAATAACGGAGAAATAAATAAAACTAATAATTATAAAATATAACAGTTGCTCCCAGCGCCATCTCTTAGCACTTGTATATACTAACAATAACTCACAGTTGGTAATTAGAACTTCAAACGTCAAATGATAAATCTGATTGTATGAACTGTTGAGAATTGGTGATTTATTTTATTTTAAATATATTAAATTAATATTTTATATAGAATGTCGAGAAAGGTAGGTAACATTACAATCGCTCATACAGTTTATATGTGAAATCTGAAATATTTACTTTTTTTTTTAGGTTATTATTTCAAAGTTTTTCATTTCAAGTAAGTTATTATTCTTGTGGCTATTTTAAAATATCTGTGTTTTTGTAAACATGATTTTAGCTTTGTTTTAGATACATCACTGGCCGACATTTTTCTACAAGCAAATTGTTGATTATTTTGACGTTCTATTGTTTTTCAAAGCGCCTAGTTCACTATCCATAAATAATAATTAGGAAATTTTATAGATATTACATATAAATAAATAAATATTATAGTGAAAAGGTATGTCAATTTATTTCATTTATTTATGCATTGTATTTATAATATGATTTATCCCATTTTTTTCTACAAATCATATGACATTTGTATTTAATTTTCTCATATTTATATTATTATTACATGCTTAGTAGTTATTACTTTTATATCATAACTTAAATCATTTAAACGATGTCTTATAACATTGCATCTATCAAGTAAGAATTGAAGTAAATTTTATTTTATTTAAACTATATATTTGTTGAAATTATATTATTAACATATTACATAATTGTGTAACGTATTTTATTCACATAGTTATCCTTTATAGAGACATACTATGTTCTACAAATCATTGTAAATGCTATGAATATTTGTGGTAACATAATGAACGAAAGTTTTTACCTTATATTTTGAAAAACAAAAAAAGATTTGAAAATATATTACAATTTACATAAACATATGTATCTTGTTTATATGTATTAATTATTATTTTCTTGATATATACTATATGTAACAAATAAATAACATTTTCATGATGTCACATCACCTACGAATGCATGTATACTCCAGTATTAACTTAAATAAATCACTAAATATTACATATTTTATAAATATACTATTATATATTATATTTATGAACTACATGCTTATAAATAAATATTATAACATTTATCTATATATTGTTATTAAGGAATAAATTGAATTTCTTTTCGACATGAACGCACGAATACTAACCAAACGCACACATACCATTGAGCTCGCAGTCTTTACTATATACCTATTCCGTTCGTTGTGGAGGACAAAATACAAATGTTAACAAACTTGTTAAATTCTGTGTTTCGTTTTATTTCGAATAACATTATTATTGAAAATGGCTGACGTTGCAACAAGTAGTGTTGAACCGCAATCAAGTCCGAAATCGGCAATTAAAAAAGATAAGAAGAAAATTGATCGTCCAAAGGCCACTCATCCGTCAACAGCTGTTATGGTCAATAACGCAATACAAAATTTAAAGGAACGTGGTGGCTCATCTTTACAGGCAATTAAAAAATATATTTCTGCTACATATAAAGTAGATGGTGAAAAATTTGCTCCGTTCATCAAGAAATATATTAAGGCTAGTGTTGTTTCTGGTGTATTGGTACAAACAAAAGGTAAGGGTGCATCTGGATCATTTAAATTAGCATCGACTGCAGTTACAAAAAAATCTGCATCGTCTACTGCTAAACCCAAGAAAGCAACCGTTTCAAAATCAGCAACAAAATCAAAACCGAAAGCAGAGAAAGAAACTAAATCTGCTGTGACTGTTAAGAAAACAGTAAAATCTGCTAAAACTAAAAAGTCTGCAACTTTAGAGAAGAAGAAAACGGCATCTGCAAAAATTGTTAAACCAAAGTCGCCCTCAAAAGCAAAGAAAACTACTAAAACGCCTACAAAGAAACCCAAATCCCCAAAACCAAAAACAACAAGGCCTAAAATTGCCAAAAAGAAGACATCACCAAAGAAAAAATAAATTTTATAATTTATTTTTTTCTTTACAATCTTAAACGGTCCTTTTCAGGACCATCAATTATTTTATAAATAAAGAATTTTATTCATTATGCTTTAATTAATATAATTTATTCTTACACACACACACACACACGTAATTAATTAAATTATTAATAAACATTTTGAAAAATATCATATTTTCATCTATGGTTTTAATTCATTTTATTATCAATTAAAATTGATATCTTATTTAGAATTAAAAAAAAAAAACACAAATTTAGTAAAAAAAATAATTCATTAATAATAAAATCAGTAATATATCATTTTTCATTTAATATAAAAATTTCAATTATTTTATATTTATAAATATATATTCATCGTAAACAATAATTGATTTAATTACAATTCTTTAATTGAAAATTAATTAGTGGTTCTGAAAAGAACCGATTTTTTTTTATTGTTCGTCAAAAAATGACAAAACAATAGAATTTAAGCACGTTCCCCACGAATACGTCTGGCCAATTGAATGTCCTTTGGCATAATTGTCACACGTTTAGCGTGAATTGCGCATAAATTAGTATCTTCGAATAAACCGACGAGATATGCTTCACTCGCTTCTTGTAAAGCCATTACAGCTGAACTTTGGAAACGTAAATCGGTTTTGAAGTCTTGAGCGATTTCACGAACAAGACGTTGAAACGGCAATTTACGAATCAAAAGTTCAGTACTCTTTTGATAACGACGAATTTCACGCAGTGCAACAGTGCCAGGCCTGTATCTGTGAGGTTTCTTAACACCTCCTGTAGCAGGGGCACTTTTACGGGCAGCTTTTGTTGCTAATTGTTTTCGTGGTGCTTTACCACCAGTCGATTTACGAGCAGTTTGCTTAGTACGCGCCATTATTATCTATTACGTCACAACAAAAAATGTTAACGAACGTGTAACAGAACGCGGTAAAATTTTTCGTTCTGCAATATATATAACATGTGTGTCCGTTTACATCGAGCGGGAACGATACTTGTACCGTCATTGGTTTAGAACTTGTCCCCACCATTATATGCGTTGCATGTAGGCTATATATAGTTGAAATATGACGAAAATTTTAACTGTTACGTTGTTCGTTTACTATTTGTCAGTGTTTTACCTATACATTTATTAACAATGACTGGTCGTGGCAAAGGTGGTAAGGGATTAGGAAAGGGTGGCGCTAAACGTCATCGTAAAGTTTTACGTGATAACATCCAAGGTATCACTAAACCAGCTATTAGACGTTTAGCCCGTCGTGGCGGTGTGAAACGTATTTCTGGTTTAATTTATGAAGAGACTCGTGGTGTGTTAAAAGTATTCCTAGAAAATGTTATTAGGGATGCTGTAACATACACTGAACATGCAAAGAGGAAAACTGTTACTGCCATGGATGTTGTTTATGCGCTAAAACGTCAAGGTCGTACTTTGTACGGTTTTGGTGGTTAAATGCATATTATTTTACATAGTATGCAAGAAAAACAGGCCCTTTTCAGGGCCACTAGATTTTATTAAAGAAAAGAATTTTTATTATCATGTTTGTTACATACAACAATCTCTTTTAATTATTTCTTATTTTCTAAATGTCCTAATTATTATACTTAATAGATATCTATGTGTCTTAAACAATTCACAAAATTTTATTGATATATAGAATTAAATAAAGAACAGAAACATATTAAATGAATAAATAATAACAATGACGTCTAATCCACTAATACTATTTGTTGTTAACGTAATCAGTGACCAATAACGTCTAATACATACATACTATGTATGCAACGTGCATTACTTCTGCTTAAGGTACCAACCATGCCGCGCACTCATTGCGTCAACAATTTAGATACTACAATGCTAGTCTTCGTTTGTAAATAAAAACATGTAAGTTTAGTAAATTTATAACATAATAAGAAGAAAGAATTAAGTATAATATATGTATTAATTATATAATTAAGCATATGTTTGATAAAATTCTTTAATTTAATTAATGTTGTGGCTCTGAAAAGAGCCGATTTTTATTGATAAAAATGTATAAATACATTTTTACTTTGAACTTGTATATTTGGTAACAGCTTTAGTGCCTTCACTAACAGCGTGTTTTGCAAGTTCACCAGGTAACAGTAGACGGACAGCTGTTTGAATTTCCCGACTAGTGATTGTTGAACGTTTGTTGTAGTGTGCCAAACGGGAAGCTTCAGCAGCAATACGCTCAAATATATCATTTACAAAACTGTTCATAATGCTCATCGCTTTACTAGAAATACCAGTATCGGGATGAACTTGTTTCAGTACTTTGTAAATGTACATTGCGTAACTTTCCTTCCTGCGCCGTTTCTTTTTCTTGTCATCTTTGGATATATTTTTCTGAGCTTTACCAGCCTTCTTAGCGGCTTTTCCACTTGTTTTAGGTGGCATGTTGAATAACAGTCACTAAACAATAGCAAAAGTTTCTAAAAATTGAAACTATTAAAAAACAGATCGTTGATCGTTGATCTGAGCGGACCGTGAGAGTACCGGGCCATGGGCCCTCACCTCTCTTATCGGATGTTATATCCGGACTTTTATGTTTTTATTTGAGTGCACTTTCGTGCCGCCTTCTTGGCGAAGAGTTTATGTTTGAGCTAGTACTAGCTTCGGACGTTTGTGGCGGAGTACATCGTTTTCGTTGTACTCCGCAAGCCTTTTGACTCCTCTGTTGGGATGGTCGGGTAGTCCGCCGAAGAACTTTGTAGCTCTTTTCAGAGCGAATTCTTTTATTGTCTCCATTTTTAGATCCGTGTGCAACTGATCGTTGCGCACGAACCATGGAGCGTTTGTTGCCATTCTCATGACTTTGTTCTGCACAACCTGCAGCCTTTTGATGTGAGATTTGGCTGCGTAACCCCATATGGAAATTCCATATGTGATTGCTGGCCGAATGATGGTTGTGTAGATAGTCATTTTGTTTTTTAATGACAAATGGCTTTGTCTGTTGATGAGAGGGTACAGGGAGCCCATCAGAGCGTTTGCATTGTTGCAGTTGCTGCTGATGTGCGGTTCCCACGTTAATCCTTTGTCAAAAAGGAGGCCTAGATATTTGTTTTTCCGGCGCCAAGGGATGTTGTTCCCGAACATCACAACGTCGCCTACAGGGGTTATCTTACGCTTTGTGAAGAGTACTGCGCTACTCTTCTCAGCGTTCACCTTGATTCTCCACTTAGAGAACCAGTTCTCCAGCTCGTCCACAGCTTGCTGCAGTCTGCCTGTTATGACACCAGCGTTCCTGGACTTGTACAGCACTGCTGTGTCGTCCGCGTACTGGGCTAGTGTTGTGCCTGCTGTCAGTGACGGCATGTCACTGCAGAACACATTAAATAGAAGTGGAGAAAGCAGGGACCCCTGCGGCAAGCCGGCTGTGATTATTCTGGCCGAGGATCTGGCCTCGTTTATTTTGACAAAGAATGTCCGTTTGGACAAATATGAACTGATGAGCTGCACCAGTGCGTGACTGATGTTTGCAGTCATCAGTTTGTATAGTAGCCCTTGATGCCAGATCTTATCAAACGCCTTTGCTACATCGAGAAAGACTGCTCCTGTAGCTTGGCGCTGATTGAACCCTTCAGTGATATACTCAACAACACGTAAAAGCTGATGCTCTGTTGAGTGCTTTTGCCTGAATCCGTGTTGGTGATCTGGAATCAAGGCTTTTGTCTCCTCTTGGAGGCGTGTGAGAATGACCCTCTCCAGTACTTTGCCCATGGTACAGAGCAGACTGATGGGCCGGTAATTTTGCGGAAAAGTGGGGTCTTTTCCAGGTTTGCGGATCACGCAAATGTCAGCTATTTTCCACTCTTTTGGAAAATATCTGAGTCGTAGAGCTGCGTTAACAATGTTAGTCAGCGCTACTATTCCCTTGCGAGGCAAGAGACTTAGCGCTTTATTTGTAACACCATCATGCCCTGGTGCTTTCTTTTTATTTAAAACACGCAAGATGTCCCAGATTTCTCTCGGGCTTGCGTGTTTTATAGGACTTGATGGTTCTATCTTTATTTTATTTTTCACGTCTCTGTTGAGACGACCGATAAAGCTAATATCACAGTGCTCGTAGTTCGGCGAGCACTGTTTTTCTAGGCTGTCAGCCATTGCTTCAGCTTTATCTGAATTTGTAAAGACAATGCCTTGTTCGCCATGGATTGGCGGCATTTTTGTTTTGTCTTTACGCAGCGCTTTAGCCATTCTCCAGAGTGACTGGTCTCTGGAGTTTAGCTCTGCTAAGCGGTCGTCCCATTTTTGAGACTTGAATTCTCGCAGCCGATTTTTAACTTCAGCTGCGAGACGGTTAGCTTCAGCACGATCCGCTGGCCTGCAATGTCTTTGCCAGCGGCGTCTGACTCGATTTTTTTCGGATATTAAATGTTTTATATCAGTAGGAAGGTCGGAAACAGGGTTATTTGTATCCATGTACCTTGTCCTACTGATATTTGCGGTAGCTTGCGTTATTGTTTCTGTCAGATTTGAAACAGCTTCATCAATATGATGCGCTGTTTCGATGACAGGTAGCGGGCCGATTAGTTTCTCCAGCTCGTCGCTGAACTGCTCCCAGCGAACAGTTGTAACTGCCCGTTTTTCCGTCTCTGGCTGGCCTTCACCGAGGTCCAAGAGCACAGGAATATGGTCAGAGTCAAGTTCGTTGACTGCTACTATGTTGTGTGTTGCGTTGATGTCTCGCAACACAGCAATGTCCAGCACATCACTTCTTCCCCCATCATGAGGGAAGAATGTGTGCTCATCAGGTCCAACAACAGCAATGCCGTTAGCCTGAGTGTAGCTAGTCAACTTGCGACCGTTTGGATTTACTAATCGGCTGTTCCACGCTGGACTTTTAGAGTTCATGTCTCCAGCTATTATGACTGAACCCGGTTGCTCCAGGAGAGCGTCAAGATCCTCTGTCAGCAAGCGTGCTGGAGGATTGTAAATAGAGACAACGCGTAAGGACTCTGTCCACGTTGTCTTTAGAGAGATTGTCACAGCCTCTGCATGTTGCAGCTCAGGCGTGATAACCTCGTGGTGATCTATCGTGTTTTTGATAAAGATCGCAACACCGCCGCCTCGAGCGCCTGTGCGATCTTTTCTGTACAGATCAAATCCGCAGATTTTTGGGTTGTTGGATGGACGAAGATATGTTTCGTTCACCAACATGATGTCCACCTTGTTGGAAAAAATAAACTCTTCCAAGCTATCTCGCTTGTAGAGTAGACTATTCGCGTTCCAGAACGCGATTCTGAGATGTGTTGGCACTCTACGTACTCTAACCATGGTTGAACATGCTGAGGACGTGAGGCAGTGCTTTCGCTAGTACAACTAGCAAGTCCATTGCTGAGTTAGCATTCGCTAACTCAGCTAGGATTGGTTTAATATTATTAAACATACTGTTTAATTTTGGTAGGCTAATTAAGTTAAGCCAGCTATCGGTTGAAGCAGAGGATCCTGCTGAGGCGGGTGATGCTGCTTGAGCTGATGTGCCGGGCACATCATGAGCCGCTTCTGCCGCTGTGGCAGCTGAAGCATGGCTAGCGGATGGTGCGGATGTTGCATCAGCGTATGAAACACCCTTTCTCACTTGTTGGTGAGGAATGTTTCTCCGCTGAGAAGTTACCGGCTGGTTTGGCTTTTTGAGTGCTTTTTTAAGCACCTCGCAGCCTTTATAATTTGCTGTGTGATTCAGCCCGCAGTTGCAACAGAGAGGATCTCCCTGCTGCTTGGTGGGACAGTCTTTGATGTTGTGTTCGTCACCACATCTTACACAACGTTTTTTCGCATTGCAGCCGTTGCTAGTATGGCCAACTCGTTGGCAATTATGGCATTGGCTGATGCTACCTTGTGGACGTTTGGATTCCACACTAATCTTCAAGTACATGAAGCACTTGAGATTGTAAATCTCTTTGTTCGCTGCATCTCTACACGTTGTACCCCTGTGAAGAGGGCTCGATAGTGACTCCCGGAGGTTGCACTATCCCTTTGACAACGTTGCGATATAACAATTCAAATAAATTACAACGTGTGCAGAGGCGCTATGCGTACAACACGAGGCGTCTTGAAAAAGACGGAGAGAAGCTTAACAGAATGCCGTATGGCTTACTGGGTTACTCAAACTGTAAACCAGTTCAGAGGCCCAGGTAAGTCAGGTAGCGATTCAGGTAACGGTGCTCAGGTAGCCGTACGGCTTACTGGGTTACTCAGACTGTCAACCAGTCCAGAGGCCCAAGTAAGACAGATAGCGGGTACTCAGCGGGATGTTACTCGTCTGACGAGCAGAGAGCAACTTTATTCTATTATTTATTTAATTATTAAAAAACAGGAAAAAACGTCTCAGTTATATATACATAACCCAACCTAACGGCGACCCGCCTCCCGTGGTGCGTATAGGCATCAGCATGGATACGATACACTGAAGTACGGCGTTGTCGTATTGGTTAGTCGTGCGGGTCCGGGCAACAGACTGCACACATCTGTACGGCAGAGTGTATATAAGTGAAAATTTCGAAAATTTTATAACATTCGCTGGCATACGTGTTATTCGTTTGTTATTCAGTTTATATTTAATTTTCAATAATGTCTGGTCGTGGTAAAGGTGGTAAAGTTAAGGGGAAGGCAAAGAGTCGTTCGAATCGTGCTGGATTACAATTTCCAGTTGGTCGTATTCATAGATTATTGCGTAAAGGTAATTACGCAGAACGTGTCGGTGCCGGTGCTCCTGTCTATTTGGCGGCCGTTATGGAATATTTAGCCGCTGAAGTACTTGAGCTTGCCGGTAATGCTGCCCGTGACAATAAAAAGACTAGAATAATTCCAAGACATTTACAACTGGCCATCCGTAATGATGAAGAATTGAATAAACTATTGTCTGGTGTTACAATCGCTCAAGGTGGTGTACTGCCAAATATTCAGGCTGTATTGCTGCCAAAGAAGACTGAGAAATCAACATAAATTGTTGTTTCTTAGTAATAAACACAAATCATCGGTCCTTTTCAGGACCACAAAATAAATTTTGAAAAAAAGATATGTATTGAAATGATTGATGCAACAATAGAATTTATTATTAGTTAGTGGAACCTAACGAAATATATCGTTAGCGACAAATAAAAATAATGAGTAGGACATTTAAGAGTATAATATGATGATGGTGAGTGAACAAAATTAGTAGGAAAACAATGAATAGTATCTATTTCTTTTTCTTTCATTCATTCATTCTTTCTTTCTTTCTTTTTCTTTCTTTGTTTGTTTGTTATATATTGTGTTGTTGATTAAATATAGATATATTATGAATTAGACTGATTTGTCTTTCTGTCTGTCTGTTTTTTTGTTCTTCCTTTTGTTATTCATATTTATCTTGCTTCGGGATCTGCAATTGCAGACTTACTAACCGAAAGGTATAGTAATTTCACAAGTAATTATGAGATTTATAATACATTATGTGTCCACGGAGACATATAAGGAAATAATTATAAGATCTGCAATTGCAGAACTTAATTTCAATGTATTTTATTTCTCCAGTATCATATTAATACAATACCAATAAATTATATTTCATGACTATTATTATTATTACGATCTACAATTGCACAATTCTTTATTTTTAAATCGTGCATTAAGTATTTTTATTATTATTATTGGAATCTGCAATTGCAGAACTTGTCATCTTAGCGATGTTTAATAGTGTGTTAATTATACGATAAATATAGATATTTTATAAGTAATTATGTTAATCTGTACTTCTCAATAGGTATTATTATCTTTGGGATAAACTTATTATCTCTTTGAATAATCCTACTGAGTCTTTCTTATGGGATTTACATAATAATTTGTACTTCTTATATATTATTATTCGGATCTTTAATTTCAGAACAATAGTTTTCCAAAATTTTAGATCTTGGTTGATGTTACAAACAATATATTATAGAATTAAAAATGTCTAGACAACTCATCATTATGACAAACATAAAATTTTATATAGCTTACTTGACTAGATTAATTTTATAGTATTATGTGGTATATATTGATGAAATCTGTGAATAGTATAATTATTTCGTGATCTGCAATTGCAGAACACATGTATTATTCATAAATTTTAACTCAAACTTTGTCCCTAATATAAAACTAGCATAATAATTTTTGAGATCTGCAATTACAGAGCTCTTTTTCCCAATCGAAGATATCCATTAATAAACAATTGTAGATATCGATAAGAAAATAGATGAAATTATAAAAATTCTAGAATTACAAATGTGTAGATGAGTCATTATTATTGAGAAAAACATAAACTTTAATGAGAATATGTATTAAGAAGACAGACAGGGGCGGGGGAGAGAGACATAAACTCAGGCAGACGACCGATTATGAATATCATGGACATTCGCAGCAACTACGATTTTACAGTTTTCATAATTTTGATTTTACCGCGATGTTATTAACAAAAAAAAAATTATTTAAATAAAAAATAACTTTACAATAATAAAGAATGACTCAATAATCGATAGCTACTCTCAATTAACGGAGAAATAAATAAAACTAATAATTATAAAATATAACAGTTGCTCCCAGCGCCATCTCTTAGCACTTGTATATACTAACAATAACTCACAGTTGGTAATAAGAACTTCAAACGTCAAATGATTCATCTGATTGTCTGAACTGTTTAGAATTGGTGATTTATTTTATTTTAAATATATTAAATTAATATTTTATATAGAATGTCGAGAAAGGTAGGTAACATTACAATCGCTCATACAGTTTATATGTGAATTCTGAAATATTTACTTTTTTTTTTAGGTTATTATTTCAAAGTTTTTCATTTCAAGTAAGTTATTATGCTTGTGGCTATTTTAAAATATCTGTGTTTTTGTATACATGATTTTAGCTTTGTTTTAGATACATCACTGGCCGACATTTTTCTACATGCAAATTGTTGATTATTTTGACGTTCTATTGTTTTTCAAAGCGCCTAGTTCACTATCCATAAATAATAATTAGGAAATTTTATAGATATTACATATAAATAAATAAATATTATAGTGAAAAGGTATGTCAATTTATTTCATTTATTTATGCATTGTATTTATAATATGATTTCTCCCATTTTTTTCTACAAATCATATAACATTTGTATTTAATTTTCTCATATTTATATTATTATTATTATTATATGCTTAGTAGTTATTACTTTTATATCATAACTTAAATCATTTAAACGATGTCTTATAACATTGCATCTATCAAGTAAGAAATGAAGTAAATTTTATTTTATTTAAACTATATATTTGTTGTAATTATATTATTAACATATTACATAATTGTATTACGTTATTTATTCAAATAGTTATCCTTTATAAATACATACTATGTTCTACAAATCATTGTAAATGCTATGAATATTTGTGGTAACATAATGAACGAAAGTTTTTACCTTATATTTTGAAAAACAATAAAAGAATTGAAAATATATTACAATTTACATAAACATATATATCTTGTTTATATGTATTAATTATTATTTTCTTGATATATACTACATGTAACAAATAAATAACATTTTTATGATGTCACATCACCTACGAATGCATGTATACTCCAGTATTAACTGAAATAAATCACTAAATATTACATATTTTATAAATATACTATTATAAATAATATTTATGAACTACATGCTTCTAAATAAATATTATAACATTTATCTACTTTGTGCTAATAATGTATAAATTGAATTTCTTTTCGACATGAACGCACGAATACTAACCAAACACACACATACCATTGAGCTCGCAGTCTTTACTATATACCTATTCCGTTCGTTGTGGCGGACAAAATACAAATGTTAACAAACTTGTTAAATTCTGTGTTTCGTTTTATTTCGAATAACATTATTATTGAAAATGGCTGACGTTGCAACAAGTAGTGTTGAACCGCAATCAAGTCCGAAATCGGCAATTAAAAAAGATAAGAAGAAAATTGATCGTCCAAAGGCCACTCATCCGTCAACAGCTGTTATGGTCAATAACGCAATACAAAATTTAAAGGAACGTGGTGGCTCATCTTTACAGGCGATTAAAAAATATATTTCTGCTACATATAAAGTTGATGGTGAAAAATTTGCTCCGTTCATCAAGAAATATATTAAGGCTAGTGTTGTTTCTGGTGTATTGGTACAAACAAAAGGTAAAGGTGCATCTGGATCATTTAAATTAGCATCGACTGCAGTTACAAAAAAATCTGCATCGTCTACTGCTAAACCCAAGAAAGCAACCGTTTCAAAATCAGCAACAAAATCAAAACCGAAAGCAGAGAAAGAAACTAAATCTGCTGTTACTGTTAAGAAAACAGTAAAATCTGCTAAAACTAAAAAATCTGCAACTTTAGAGAAGAAGAAAACGGCATCTGCAAAAATTGTTAAACCAAAGTCGCCCTCAAAAGCAAAGAAAACTACTAAAACGCCTACAAAGAAACCCAAATCCCCAAAACCAAAAACAACAAGGCCTAAAATTGCCAAAAAGAAGACATCACCAAAGAAAAAATAAATTTTTTAATTTATTTTTTTCTTTACAATCTTAAACGGTCCTTTTCAGGACCATCAATTATTTTATAAATAAAGAATTTTATTCAGTATGCTTTAATTAATATAATTTATTCATACACACACACACACACACACGTAATTAATTAAATTATTAATAAACATTTTGAAAAATATCATATTTTCATTAAAAAAAAAAAATCTGATTTGACGGCTGGTAACCGCAATGCAAAAATATATCACCTACCGAGATCATATTTTCATCTATGGTTTTAATTCATTTTATTATCAATTAAAATTGATATTTTATTTAGAAATTAAAAAAAAAAAAACAGTTTTAGTAAAAAAAATAATTCATTTATAATAAAATCAGTAATATATCATTTTTCATTTAATATACAAAATTTCAATTATTTGATACTTATAAATATATATTCATCGTAAACAATGATTGATTTAATTACAATTCTTTAATTGAAAATTAATTAGTGGTTCTGAAAAGAACCGATTTTTGTTTATTGTTCGTCAATAAATGACAAAACAATAGAATTTAAGCACGTTCCCCACGAATACGTCTGGCCAATTGAATGTCCTTTGGCATAATTGTCACACGTTTAGCGTGAATTGCGCATAAATTAGTATCTTCGAATAAACCGACGAGATATGCTTCACTCGCTTCTTGTAAAGCCATTACAGCTGAACTTTGGAAACGTAAATCGGTTTTGAAATCTTGAGCGATTTCACGAACAAGACGTTGAAACGGCAATTTACGAATCAAAAGTTCAGTACTCTTTTGATAACGACGAATTTCACGCAATGCAACAGTGCCAGGCCGGTATCTGTGAGGTTTCTTAACACCTCCTGTAGCAGGAGCACTTTTACGGGCAGCTTTTGTTGCTAATTGTTTTCGTGGTGCTTTACCACCAGTCGATTTACGAGCAGTTTGCTTAGTACGCGCCATTATTAACTATTACGTCACAAATGTTAACGTGTAACAGAACGCGGTAAAATTTCTCGCTCTGCAATATATATAACATGTGTGTCCGACTACATCGAGCGGGAACGATACTAGTACCGTCATTGGTTTAGAACTTGTCCCCACCATTATATGCGTTGCATGTAGGCTATATATAGTAGATTTATTCGTTGAAAATTTTAACTTGTTACGTTGTTTGTTGTTTACACTTTATCAGTGTTTTACCAATACATTTATTAAAAATGACTGGTCGTGGCAAAGGTGGTAAGGGATTAGGAAAGGGTGGCGCTAAACGTCATCGTAAAGTTTTACGTGATAACATCCAAGGTATCACTAAACCAGCTATTAGACGTTTAGCCCGTCGTGGCGGTGTGAAACGTATTTCTGGTTTAATTTATGAAGAAACTCGTGGTGTGTTAAAAGTATTCCTAGAAAATGTTATTAGGGATGCTGTAACATACACTGAACATGCCAAGAGGAAAACTGTTACCGCCATGGATGTTGTTTATGCGCTAAAACGTCAAGGTCGTACTTTGTACGGTTTTGGTGGTTAAATGCATATTATTTTACATAGTATGCAAGAAAAACAGGCCCTTTTCAGGGCCACTAGATTTTATTAAAGAAAAGAATTTTTATTATCATGTTTGTTACATACAACAATCTCTTTTAATTATTTCTTATTTTCTAAATGTCCTAATTATTATACTTAATAGATATCTATGTGTCTTAAACAATTCACAAAATTTTATTGATATATAGAATTAAATAAAGAACAGAAACATATTAAATGAATAAATAATAACAATGACGTCTAATCCACTAATACTATTTGTTGTTAACGTAATCAGTGACCAATAACGTCTAATACATACATACTATGTATGCAACGTGCATTACTTCTGCTTAAGGTACCAACCATGCCGCGCACTCATTGCGTCAACAATTTAGATACTACAATGCTAGTCTTCGTTTGTAAATAAAAACATGTAAGTTTAGTAAATTTATAACATAATAAGAAGAAAGAATTAAGTATAATATATGTATTAATTATATAATTAAGCATATGTTTGATAAAATTCTTTAATTTAATTAATGTTGTGGCTCTGAAAAGAGCCGATTTTTATTGATAAAAATGTATAAATACATTTTTACTTTGAACTTGTATATTTGGTAACAGCTTTAGTGCCTTCACTAACAGCGTGTTTTGCAAGTTCACCAGGTAACAGTAGACGGACAGCTGTTTGAATTTCCCGACTAGTGATTGTTGAACGTTTGTTGTAGTGTGCCAAACGGGAAGCTTCAGCAGCAATACGCTCAAATATATCATTTACAAAACTGTTCATAATGCTCATCGCTTTACTAGAAATACCAGTATCGGGATGAACTTGTTTCAGTACTTTATAAATGTACATTGCGTAACTTTCCTTCCTGCGCCGTTTCTTTTTCTTGTCATCTTTGGATATATTTTTCTGAGCTTTACCCGCCTTCTTAGCGGCTTTTCCACTTGTTTTAGGTGGCATGTTGAATAACAGTCACTAAACAATAGCAAAAGTTTCTAAAAATTGAAACTATTAAAAAACAGTTGATCGTTGATCTGAGCGGACCGTGAGAGTACCGGGCCATGGGCCCTCACCTCTCTTATCGGATGTTATATCCGGACTTTTATGTTTTTATTTGAGTGCACTTTCGTGCCGCCTTCTTGGCGAAGAGTTTATGTTTGAGCTAGTACTAGCTTCGGACGTTTGTGGCGGAGTACATCGTTTTCGTTGTACTCCGCAAGCCTTTTGACTCCTCTGTTGGGATGGTCGGGTAGCCCGCCGAAGAACTTTGTAGCTCTTTTCAGAGCGAATTCTTTTATTGTCTCCATTTTTAGATCCGTGTGCAACTGATCGTTGCGCACGAACCATGGAGCGTTTGTTGCCATTCTCATGACTTTGTTCTGCACAACCTGCAGCCTTTTGATGTGAGATTTGGCTGCGTAACCCCATATGGAAATTCCATATGTGATTGCTGGCCGAATGATGGTTGTGTAGATAGTCATTTTGTTTTTTAATGACAAATGGCTTTGTCTGTTGATGAGAGGGTACAGGGAGCCCATCAGAGCGTTTGCATTGTTGCAGTTGCTGCTGATGTGCGGTTCCCACGTTAATCCTTTGTCAAAAAGGAGGCCTAGATATTTGTTTTTCCGGCGCCAAGGGATGTTGTTCCCGAACATCACAACGTCGCCTACAGGGGTTATCTTACGCTTTGTGAAGAGTACTGCGCTACTCTTCTCAGCGTTCACCTTGATTCTCCACTTAGAGAACCAGTTCTCCAGCTCGTCCACAGCTTGCTGCAGTCTGCCTGTTATGACACCAGCGTTCCTGGACTTGTACAGCACTGCTGTGTCGTCCGCGTACTGGGCTAGTGTTGTGCCTGCTGTCAGTGACGGCATGTCACTGCAGAACACATTAAATAGAAGTGGAGAAAGCAGGGACCCCTGCGGCAAGCCGGCTGTGATTATTCTGGCCGAGGATCTGGCCTCGATTATTTTGACAAAGAATGTCCGTTTGGACAAATATGAACTGATGAGCTGCACCAGTGCGTGACTGATGTTTGCAGTCATCAGTTTGTATAGTAGCCCTTGATGCCAGATCTTATCAAACGCCTTTGCTACATCGAGAAAGACTGCTCCTGTAGCTTGGCGCTGGTTGAACCCTTCAGTGATATACTCAACAACACGTAAAAGCTGATGCTCTGTTGAGTGCTTTTGCCTGAATCCGTGTTGGTGATCTGGAATCAAGGCTTTTGTCTCCTCTTGGAGGCGTGTGAGAATGACCCTCTCCAGTACTTTGCCCATGGTACAGAGCAGACTGATGGGCCGGTAATTTTGCGGAAAAGTGGGATCTTTTCCAGGTTTGCGGATCACGCAAATGTCAGCTATTTTCCAGTCTTTTGGAAAATATCTGAGTCGTAGAGCTGCGTTAACAATGTTTGTCAGCGCTACTATTCCCTTGCGAGGCAAGAGACTTAGCGCTTTATTTGTAACACCATCATGCCCTGGTGCTTTCTTTTTATTTAAAACACGCAAGATGTCCCAGATTTCTCTCGGGCTTGCGTGTTTTATAGGACTTGATGGTTCTATCTTTATTTTATTTTTCACGTCTCTGTTGAGACGACCGATAAAGCTAACATCACAGTGCTCGTAGTTCGGCGAGCACTGTTTTTCTAGGCTGTCAGCCATTGCTTCAGCTTTATCTGAATTTGTAAAGACAATGCCTTGTTCGCCATGGATTGGCGGCATTTTTGTTTTGTCTTTACGCAGCGCTTTAGCCATTCTCCAGAGTGACTGGTCTCTGGAGTTTAGCTCTGCTAAGCGGTCGTCCCATTTTTGAGACTTGAATTCTCGCAGCCGATTTTTAACTTCAGCTGCGAGACGGTTAGCTTCAGCACGATCCGCTGGCCTGCAATGTCTTTGCCAGCGGCGTCTGACTCGATTTTTTTCGGATATTAAATGTTTTATATCAGTAGGAAGGTCGGAAACAGGATTATTTGTATCCATGTACCTTGTCCTACTGATATTTGCGGTAGCTTGCGTTATTGTTTCTGTCAGATTTGAAACAGCTTCATCAATATGATGCGCTGTTTCGATGACAGGTAGCGGGCCGATTAGTTTCTCCAGCTCGTCGCTGAACTGCTCCCAGCGAACAGTTGTAACTGCCCGTTTTTCCGTCTCTGGCTGGCCTTCACCGAGGTCCAAGAGCACAGGAATATGGTCAGAGTCAAGTTCGTTGACTGCTACTATGTTGTGTGTTGCGTTGATGTCTCGCAACACAGCAATGTCCAGCACATCACTTCTTCCCCCATCATGAGGGAAGAATGTGTGCTCATCAGGTCCAACAACAGCAATGCCGTTAGCCTGAGTGTAGCTAGTCAACTTGCGACCGTTTGGATTTACTAATCGGCTGTTCCACGCTGGACTTTTAGAGTTCATGTCTCCAGCTATTATGACTGAACCCGGTTGCTCCAGGAGAGCGTCAAGATCCTCTGTCAGCAAGCGTGCTGGAGGATTGTAAATAGAGACAACGCGTAAGGACTCTGTCCACGTTGTCTTTAGAGAGATTGTCACAGCCTCTGCATGTTGCAGCTCAGGCGTGATAACCTCGTGGTGATCTATCGTGTTTTTGATAAAGATCGCAACACCGCCGCCTCGAGCGCCTGTGCGATCTTTTCTGTACAGATCAAATCCGCAGATTTTTGGGTTGTTGGATGGACGAAGATATGTTTCGTTCACCAACATGATGTCCACCTTGTTGGAAAAAATAAACTCTTCCAAGCTATCTCGCTTGTAGAGTAGACTATTCGCGTTCCAGAACGCGATTCTGAGATGTGTTGGCACTCTACGTACTCTAACCATGGTTGAACATGCTGAGGACGTGAGGCAGTGCTTTCGCTAGTACAACTAGCAAGTCCATTGCTGAGTTAGCATTCGCTAACTCAGCTAGGATTGGTTTAATATTATTAAACATACTGTTTAATTTTGGTAGGCTAATTAAGTTAAGCCAGCTATCGGTTGAAGCAGAGGATCCTGCTGAGGCGGGTGATGCTGCTTGAGCTGATGTGCCGGGCACATCATGAGCCGCTTCTGCCGCTGTGGCAGCTGAAGCATGGCTAGCGGATGGTGCGGATGTTGCATCAGCGTATGAAACACCCTTTCTCACTTGTTGGTGAGGAATGTTTCTCCGCTGAGAAGTTACCGGCTGGTTTGGCTTTTTGAGTGCTTTTTTAAGCACCTCGCAGCCTTTATAATTTGCTGTGTGATTCAGCCCGCAGTTGCAACAGAGAGGATCTCCCTGCTGCTTGGTGGGACAGTCTTTGATGTTGTGTTCGTCACCACATCTTACACAACGTTTTTTCGCATTGCAGCCGTTGCTAGTATGGCCAACTCGTTGGCAATTATGGCATTGGCTGATGCTACCTTGTGGACGTTTGGATTCCACATTAATCTTCAAGTACATGAAGCACTTGAGATTGTAAATCTCTTTGTTCGCTGCATCTCTTGTCAGGCGGACATGTACGAGAGGCAGCGGTTTCTTGACTCGCTCTGCTGGGGCAGCATGCGAGTCTGTTGATTTTACATACCGCATCATGCGGTGAACTGAAACTGGATTAAAGTTGAGACTTTCCAGTTCAGTTTTTATATCGGATTCGGATATTGTTTCCGGAATACCGCGCAAGACAACCTGCAAGAGCTTGTCCTCTTGTAGCTGGTACGTGTGGAATTGCAAGTTCGCAGCACGCAACAGAGTGGTGGTCGCACGAAAATCAGCAGCTGATTTTACGTGCAACCTGATACCGTCTTTGGTGTTGACGGTTTTTTTAATACTAACACCACTCTCAGTTAGAGCCTTTGTTAGGTTTGCGTACCCGTCCTTCGTGTGTAGCACGATTGGCGGGATACGCTTTTCAGAAGCGGAGTCAGTTGCTGGGGACTCAGCACTTAGATGTGTCACATCCATGTTATGTTCATCTTCAACTGTCTCCAGTGAAGCGAACATATTAGACGTCTCTGTTTGAGACTGTTCAATGGGTTTGAACTTCTTGCTCTTTTGAGCTGGCTCAAACCCATTAGAGTCTGACGTATCAGGCTCAGAGCAGCGAACTGCTTTTTTTGACGAACTACTGTTCGTCGTTTCAGTTGTGACAGTTGAACTGCCGCTCGCAGTTTCAGCTGTTGCTTTTTTGGTGGACGTGCCACCATTCTTAGTTTTCACAGAACTGTCCTTGGCAGTTCGTTGTGTGATAGAAGATCCTAGTTCTTTTTCAAGAAGTTTTATCTTCTTGGCTTGCAGAGCAAGGATTTCATTATTGGTTTTGTTTGAAAAACCAGGTTTTTGCTTTAGAGCAATGATTTTTGATGAAAGTTCATCAAGCTTAAATTGCACAGAAGTCATTCTGTGCAACGTAGTGCGTTCAAAATTAAAATATGTTGTGCTACACGTTGTACCCCTGTGAAGAGGGCTCGATAGTGACTCCCGGAGGTTGCACTATCCCTTTGACAACGTTGCGATATAACAATTCAAATAAATTACAACGTGTGCAGAGGCGCTATGCGTACAACACGAGGCGTCTTGAAAAAGACGGAGAGAAGATTAACAGAATGCCGTATGGCTTACTGGGTTACTCAAACTGTAAACCAGTTCAGAGGCCCAGGTAAGTCAGGTAGCGATTCAGGTAACGGTGCTCAGGTAGCCGTACGGCTTACTGGGTTACTCAGACTGTAAATTAGTCCAGAGGCCCAAGTAAGACAGATAGCGGGTACTCAGCGGGATGTTACTCGTCTGACGAGCAGAGAGCAACTATTATTTATTACCAGATTAAAAAAAAAAAAAAAAAAACAGGAAAAAACGTCTCAGTTATATATACATAACCCAACCTAACGGCGACCCGCCTCCCGTGGTGCGTATAGGCATCAGCATGGATACGATACACTGAAGTACGGCGTTGTCGTATTGGTTAGTCGTGCGGGTCCGGGCAACAGACTGCACACATCTGTACGGCAGAGTGTATATAAGTGAAAATTTCGAAAATTTTATAACATTCGCTGGCATACGTGTTATTCGTTTGTTATTCAGTTTATATTTAATTTTCAATAATGTCTGGTCGTGGTAAAGGTGGTAAAGTTAAGGGGAAGGCAAAGAGTCGTTCGAATCGTGCTGGATTACAATTTCCAGTTGGTCGTATTCATAGATTATTGCGTAAAGGTAATTACGCAGAACGTGTCGGTGCCGGTGCTCCTGTCTATTTGGCGGCCGTTATGGAATATTTAGCCGCTGAAGTACTTGAGCTTGCCGGTAATGCTGCCCGTGACAATAAAAAGACTAGAATAATTCCAAGACATTTACAACTGGCCATCCGTAATGATGAAGAATTGAATAAACTATTGTCTGGTGTTACAATCGCTCAAGGTGGTGTACTGCCAAATATTCAGGCTGTATTGCTGCCAAAGAAGACTGAGAAATCAACATAAATTGTTGTTTCTTAGTAATAAACACAAATCATCGGTCCTTTTCAGGACCACAAAATAAATTTTGAAAAAAAGATATGTATTGAAATGATTGATGCAACAATAGAATTTATTATTAGTTAGTGGAACCTAACGAAATATATCGTTAGCGACAAATAAAAATAATGAGTAGGACATTTAAGAGTATAATATGATGATGGTGAGTGAACAAAATTAGTAGGAAAACAATGAATAGTATCTATTTCTTTTTCTTTCATTCATTCATTCTTTCTTTCTTTCTTTTTCTTTCTTTGTTTGTTTGTTATATATTGTGTTGTTGATTAAATATAGATATATTATGAATTAGACTGATTTGTCTTTCTGTCTGTCTGTTTTTTTGTTCTTCCTTTTGTTATTCATATTTATCTTGCTTCGGGATCTGCAATTGCAGACTTACTAACCGAAAGGTATAGTAATTTCACAAGTAATTATGAGATTTATAATACATTATGTGTCCACGGAGACATATAAGGAAATAATTATAAGATCTGCAATTGCAGAACTTAATTTCAATGTATTTTATTTCTCCAGTATCATATTAATACAATACCAATAAATTATATTTCATGACTATTATTATTATTACGATCTACAATTGCACAATTCTTTATTTTTAAATCGTGCATTAAGTATTTTTATTATTATTATTGGAATCTGCAATTGCAGAACTTGTCATCTTAGCGATGTTTAATAGTGTGTTAATTATACGATAAATATAGATATTTTATAAGTAATTATGTTAATCTGTACTTCTCAATAGGTATTATTATCTTTGGGATAAACTTATTATCTCTTTGAATAATCCTACTGAGTCTTTCTTATGGGATTTACATAATAATTTGTACTTCTTATATATTATTATTCGGATCTTTAATTTCAGAACAATAGTTTTCCAAAATTTTAGATCTTGGTTGATGTTACAAACAATATATTATAGAATTAAAAATGTCTAGACAACTCATCATTATGACAAACATAAAATTTTATATAGCTTACTTGACTAGATTAATTTTATAGTATTATGTGGTATATATTGATGAAATCTGTGAATAGTATAATTATTTCGTGATCTGCAATTGCAGAACACATGTATTATTCATAAATTTTAACTCAAACTTTGTCCCTAATATAAAACTAGCATAATAATTTTTGAGATCTGCAATTACAGAGCTCTTTTTCCCAATCGAAGATATCCATTAATAAACAATTGTAGATATCGATAAGAAAATAGATGAAATTATAAAAATTCTAGAATTACAAATGTGTAGATGAGTCATTATTATTGAGAAAAACATAAACTTTAATGAGAATATGTATTAAGAAGACAGACAGGGGCGGGGGAGAGAGACATAAACTCAGGCAGACGACCGATTATGAATATCATGGACATTCGCAGCAACTACGATTTTACAGTTTTCATAATTTTGATTTTACCGCGATGTTATTAACAAAAAAAAAATTATTTAAATAAAAAATAACTTTACAATAATAAAGAATGACTCAATAATCGATAGCTACTCTCAATTAACGGAGAAATAAATAAAACTAATAATTATAAAATATAACAGTTGCTCCCAGCGCCATCTCTTAGCACTTGTATATACTAACAATAACTCACAGTTGGTAATTAGAACTTCAAACGTCAAATGATTCATCTGATTGTATGAACTGTTTAGAATTGGTGATTTATTTTATTTTAAATATATTAAATTAATATTTTATATAGAATGTCGAGAAAGGTAGGTAACATTACAATCGCTCATACAGTTTATATGTGAATTCTGAAATATTTACTTTTTTTTTTAGGTTATTATTTCAAAGTTTTTCATTTCAAGTAAGTTATTATGCTTGTGGCTATTTTAAAATATCTGTGTTTTTGTATACATGATTTTAGCTTTGTTTTAGATACATCACTGGCCGACATTTTTCTACATGCAAATTGTTGATTATTTTGACGTTCTATTGTTTTTCAAAGCGCCTAGTTCACTATCCATAAATAATAATTAGGAAATTTTATAGATATTACATATAAATAAATAAATATTATAGTGAAAAGGTATGTCAATTTATTTCATTTATTTATGCATTGTATTTATAATATGATTTCTCCCATTTTTTTCTACAAATCATATAACATTTGTATTTAATTTTCTCATATTTATATTATTATTATTATTATATGCTTAGTAGTTATTACTTTTATATCATAACTTAAATCATTTAAACGATGTCTTATAACATTGCATCTATCAAGTAAGAAATGAAGTAAATTTTATTTTATTTAAACTATATATTTGTTGTAATTATATTATTAACATATTACATAATTGTATTACGTTATTTATTCAAATAGTTATCCTTTATAAATACATACTATGTTCTACAAATCATTGTAAATGCTATGAATATTTGTGGTAACATAATGAACGAAAGTTTTTACCTTATATTTTGAAAAACAATAAAAGAATTGAAAATATATTACAATTTACATAAACATATATATCTTGTTTATATGTATTAATTATTATTTTCTTGATATATACTACATGTAACAAATAAATAACATTTTTATGATGTCACATCACCTACGAATGCATGTATACTCCAGTATTAACTGAAATAAATCACTAAATATTACATATTTTATAAATATACTATTATAAATAATATTTATGAACTACATGCTTCTAAATAAATATTATAACATTTATCTACTTTGTGCTAATAATGTATAAATTGAATTTCTTTTCGACATGAACGCACGAATACTAACCAAACACACACATACCATTGAGCTCGCAGTCTTTACTATATACCTATTCCGTTCGTTGTGGCGGACAAAATACAAATGTTAACAAACTTGTTAAATTCTGTGTTTCGTTTTATTTCGAATAACATTATTATTGAAAATGGCTGACGTTGCAACAAGTAGTGTTGAACCGCAATCAAGTCCGAAATCGGCAATTAAAAAAGATAAGAAGAAAATTGATCGTCCAAAGGCCACTCATCCGTCAACAGCTGTTATGGTCAATAACGCAATACAAAATTTAAAGGAACGTGGTGGCTCATCTTTACAGGCGATTAAAAAATATATTTCTGCTACATATAAAGTTGATGGTGAAAAATTTGCTCCGTTCATCAAGAAATATATTAAGGCTAGTGTTGTTTCTGGTGTATTGGTACAAACAAAAGGTAAAGGTGCATCTGGATCATTTAAATTAGCATCGACTGCAGTTACAAAAAAATCTGCATCGTCTACTGCTAAACCCAAGAAAGCAACCGTTTCAAAATCAGCAACAAAATCAAAACCGAAAGCAGAGAAAGAAACTAAATCTGCTGTTACTGTTAAGAAAACAGTAAAATCTGCTAAAACTAAAAAATCTGCAACTTTAGAGAAGAAGAAAACGGCATCTGCAAAAATTGTTAAACCAAAGTCGCCCTCAAAAGCAAAGAAAACTACTAAAACGCCTACAAAGAAACCCAAATCCCCAAAACCAAAAACAACAAGGCCTAAAATTGCCAAAAAGAAGACATCACCAAAGAAAAAATAAATTTTTTAATTTATTTTTTTCTTTACAATCTTAAACGGTCCTTTTCAGGACCATCAATTATTTTATAAATAAAGAATTTTATTCAGTATGCTTTAATTAATATAATTTATTCATACACACACACACACACACACGTAATTAATTAAATTATTAATAAACATTTTGAAAAATATCATATTTTCATTAAAAAAAAAAAATCTGATTTGACGGCTGGTAACCGCAATGCAAAAATATATCACCTACCGAGATCATATTTTCATCTATGGTTTTAATTCATTTTATTATCAATTAAAATTGATATTTTATTTAGAAATTAAAAAAAAAAAACAGTTTTAGTAAAAAAAATAATTCATTTATAATAAAATCAGTAATATATCATTTTTCATTTAATATACAAAATTTCAATTATTTGATACTTATAAATATATATTCATCGTAAACAATGATTGATTTAATTACAATTCTTTAATTGAAAATTAATTAGTGGTTCTGAAAAGAACCGATTTTTGTTTATTGTTCGTCAATAAATGACAAAACAATAGAATTTAAGCACGTTCCCCACGAATACGTCTGGCCAATTGAATGTCCTTTGGCATAATTGTCACACGTTTAGCGTGAATTGCGCATAAATTAGTATCTTCGAATAAACCGACGAGATATGCTTCACTCGCTTCTTGTAAAGCCATTACAGCTGAACTTTGGAAACGTAAATCGGTTTTGAAATCTTGAGCGATTTCACGAACAAGACGTTGAAACGGCAATTTACGAATCAAAAGTTCAGTACTCTTTTGATAACGACGAATTTCACGCAATGCAACAGTGCCAGGCCGGTATCTGTGAGGTTTCTTAACACCTCCTGTAGCAGGAGCACTTTTACGGGCAGCTTTTGTTGCTAATTGTTTTCGTGGTGCTTTACCACCAGTCGATTTACGAGCAGTTTGCTTAGTACGCGCCATTATTAACTATTACGTCACAAATGTTAACGTGTAACAGAACGCGGTAAAATTTCTCGCTCTGCAATATATATAACATGTGTGTCCGACTACATCGAGCGGGAACGATACTAGTACCGTCATTGGTTTAGAACTTGTCCCCACCATTATATGCGTTGCATGTAGGCTATATATAGTAGATTTATTCGTTGAAAATTTTAACTTGTTACGTTGTTTGTTGTTTACACTTTATCAGTGTTTTACCAATACATTTATTAAAAATGACTGGTCGTGGCAAAGGTGGTAAGGGATTAGGAAAGGGTGGCGCTAAACGTCATCGTAAAGTTTTACGTGATAACATCCAAGGTATCACTAAACCAGCTATTAGACGTTTAGCCCGTCGTGGCGGTGTGAAACGTATTTCTGGTTTAATTTATGAAGAAACTCGTGGTGTGTTAAAAGTATTCCTAGAAAATGTTATTAGGGATGCTGTAACATACACTGAACATGCCAAGAGGAAAACTGTTACCGCCATGGATGTTGTTTATGCGCTAAAACGTCAAGGTCGTACTTTGTACGGTTTTGGTGGTTAAATGCATATTATTTTACATAGTATGCAAGAAAAACAGGCCCTTTTCAGGGCCACTAGATTTTATTAAAGAAAAGAATTTTTATTATCATGTTTGTTACATACAACAATCTCTTTTAATTATTTCTTATTTTCTAAATGTCCTAATTATTATACTTAATAGATATCTATGTGTCTTAAACAATTCACAAAATTTTATTGATATATAGAATTAAATAAAGAACAGAAACATATTAAATGAATAAATAATAACAATGACGTCTAATCCACTAATACTATTTGTTGTTAACGTAATCAGTGACCAATAACGTCTAATACATACATACTATGTATGCAACGTGCATTACTTCTGCTTAAGGTACCAACCATGCCGCGCACTCATTGCGTCAACAATTTAGATACTACAATGCTAGTCTTCGTTTGTAAATAAAAACATGTAAGTTTAGTAAATTTATAACATAATAAGAAGAAAGAATTAAGTATAATATATGTATTAATTATATAATTAAGCATATGTTTGATAAAATTCTTTAATTTAATTAATGTTGTGGCTCTGAAAAGAGCCGATTTTTATTGATAAAAATGTATAAATACATTTTTACTTTGAACTTGTATATTTGGTAACAGCTTTAGTGCCTTCACTAACAGCGTGTTTTGCAAGTTCACCAGGTAACAGTAGACGGACAGCTGTTTGAATTTCCCGACTAGTGATTGTTGAACGTTTGTTGTAGTGTGCCAAACGGGAAGCTTCAGCAGCAATACGCTCAAATATATCATTTACAAAACTGTTCATAATGCTCATCGCTTTACTAGAAATACCAGTATCGGGATGAACTTGTTTCAGTACTTTATAAATGTACATTGCGTAACTTTCCTTCCTGCGCCGTTTCTTTTTCTTGTCATCTTTGGATATATTTTTCTGAGCTTTACCCGCCTTCTTAGCGGCTTTTCCACTTGTTTTAGGTGGCATGTTGAATAACAGTCACTAAACAATAGCAAAAGTTTCTAAAAATTGAAACTATTAAAAAACAGGCTACATGTGGTTTCACTTTTTGGAGTTTGAGCCATTGGCTCCCTTGTTCCGAATTCATTGATTGATAGATTTTATGATACGGGCTGCTATAGCCCTTCCGGTTTAATCCGGATGGCAGTCAGTGGTGATAATTTCTCTATGTATCACTGAGAAAATGTTTCGGGCGCCGAACCCTGTACGGTGCCATCTCGTCGTAGTCGACTGACTGTCGTACGAGAATGTTTTCATGCACACTCATACCACCAAATACTTTGGTGGCTTGTGTGAGCATGAATTCACGGACCGTTGTGACCTTTAGGTCGCGGTGAATATTGGCGTTGCGGACGTACCAAGGAGCGTTGGTTATTACCCTCAGGGCTCGGTTTTGAAAAACCTGAAGCTTTTTCATCTGCCGTGGAGTAGCGCAGCCCCATGCTGGTGCCGCGTACAGCAGTTGAGGTCTGATGATGGTCTTGTAGACCCTCAACTTATTAGCGAGCGATAGTTCGCTCTTTCGTCCGATCAGCGGCAACAGCTGCATCATGGTTCGCTTCGCTTTCTGCACGGCAGATTGAATGTGGCTATGGAAATTAGCCCGTTGGTCTATGATTGCTCCAAGGTACGTTACCTTGTCGCGCCAGGGTATCGGACGCCCGAACATCACCAGACTGCCATGCGGTTTGAGCCGCCTCCTCGTGATGAGGATGGCAGTGCTCTTGTCCGGATTCACAGCTACCCTCCACTTGATGCACCAGCGCTCCACAGCATTGACTGCTTGTTGGAGTCGCTTTGTCACAAGTTTCGGGCTGTGGCTCTGGCTAAGCAAGGCCGTATCATCTGCGTATTGCGCAAGGCTAGTGTTGTCCTCCATCTTCGGCATGTCACTGACGAAGATGTTGAAGAGGAGTGGTGAGATCACCGAACCTTGCGCTACGCCCGCTGTCGCTGTACGCTCGTTGGAGAGCGCTCCGTCGAACCTAACCCGAAACTTCCTCCGACTGAGGTATGATTCGATAAGTTGCACCAAGTACAGAGGGTACTTGTGCTGCAGCAGCTTGGCTAGAAGCCCTCTGTGCCACACTTTATCAAACGCTTTGGCTACGTCCAAGAACACGCCACCGGTGGCCATCTTCTTGTTGAGCCCACTCGTAGCATATTCCACGACTCGCACTAGTTGGTGCGTGGTGGAATGCTTATCCCTAAAGCCGAACTGTTCCGGAGGAATTATATTGTTGTCGACCGTGTGCTGCAGAAGCAGCTCATGAAGAACCTTCTCGGCCACTTTGGCCAGCAGGTTCAACAGGCTGATTGGTCTGTGATTCTCCGGAAACTTGGCATCTTTGCCTGGCTTCGGGATGGTGATAACAGTGGCTTGTTTCCAAGAAGATGGAAAGTGTCTCAGACGTAGTGTAGCATTGATTATGTTTGTCAGTGCGACAACAGCTCTGGGTGGCAGAGCTCTAAGCGCAGCGCCTGGAATCCCGTCAGGGCCAGGCGCTTTGCGGATTTTAGTCTGCTGCAGCAAGTGTGCAACTTTCTTGGGCGTGGTGAATTTTATCGGCGAGTGCTGGGTTTCTCGCATTTTCCTGGCAACTTTACGATTTGTGCTGATGATGAAGTCAAGATCAGCATGTTCGTAGTTGGGCGAACATTGGCGCTCGAGGCTCTCTGCAATAGCTTCGGCTTTGTCTGAAGCCGTATATTGCAGACCTCCAGTGCTGTGAATCACTCGGGCTGGTGCCTTTTTGTGACGCAGCGCTTTGCTGAGACGCCAGAACTTGGTGTCTTCATCATCAGCTGATGCCAGGCATTTTTTCCAGCACTCGTTACGATGTTGACGGATCGCGTCTCGCAACTCAGTGGTAGCTCGGTTGTAGATCCTCTTGTCTTGAGGATCCCAACTCCGCTGCCAGTTTCGCCGAGCTAGCCTACGTTCCACGATGAGACGTAGAATTTCAGGGGGTAGTTTTGGACCTGGAGCTGTCCTGGTAGGGATGGTCTGGCTACAGGTGGTGATGGCTTGTTGGATCTTTTTAGTAAGATCATCAACAGCAGCCTCAAGCTGTTGCACGGAGATTATGGCTGGTAATGGACCTAAGTCTCTTTCCAGCACATCCGTGAACAGCTGCCAGTCAACCTTGCGGCTTGTGTTTGGCTGGTTGGTGCTACACGCACCAAGCTCCAGGTCTAGCACTATGGGGTTGTGGTCCGATGACAGATCGTTAACTGTCTCTAACGTATAGTTACAGTTAACGCTCCGAAGCACGGCGATGTCGAGAATATCAGGGGCGTAACCCCTAGCGTCATAATATGTTGGCCCGTCCGGACCGACAACATCAAGCTGCTGTTGAGTAGCTACTCTGAGCAGGGATCTACCCCGCCCATTAGTTACTCTACTCTGCCATGCCGGATGTTTGGCATTGAAATCACCAGCCAGGATGACCGGCAGGTTGTCCTCGTTGAGGATGGACCTAATGTCATCTGGCTCTAGTGGTTTCGATGGCGAGTTGTAGCAGCTGACCACGCGAACGGGGCCCAGCCTTTCGGTGTTCACGACCACACCGCAAGTTTCCAAGTTAATTAGTCTTGGAGAATCAACGCCCGAGTGTTCGAGCGTCCTCCGGACAAAAACAGCGGTGCCGCCACCGTTTCCATCACGGTCTTGGCGGTGCGTCGTGTAGTTCCGAAGACTGCGCGTGTTGTGATGTGGCTTTAGGAACGTTTCCTGCACCAACACTATGTCGGCCCGGAGCCTATGACACAGCTCTTCGAGTTCGTTTAATTTCTCGTGAATGGAATTTGCATTCCACGAGACGATCCTCAGCTTGCTAGCGGGGTTTGTTCTAATTGCTGCCATTTGTAAAGGTAGCAAGTAGAGTAGGTAGCGTATTTAGCGCTAATTTCAGGAGGTCGCCAGTGTTTTTGACGCTGGACAGTTGCTGCACGAAGTCGAGCAAGCTGTTGCAGACAGCTTCCAGGTTTATGCCGGACAGCAAGTCTATCAGCCTGTTGAGGCTGCTGCTGTCGTTGGTGCTACTGGATTTGCTGCTGCTGATGGTTTTGCTGCCGTTTTTGCGGCCGCTTTTACCTTTAGCAGCAGCTGGCTTCTGCTTAGGTTTTTTGGCCTTGAGTTTAGCCGCTGATTTGCTAACAGTTGCAGTAGCTGTGGATGCAGCTTGTGCAGCGACTGGAATAGCAGTCAAAGTGATCGCTGGTGCAACAGCTGGAGCTGCTGCATTTGGTGCAGCAGCTGTAGCTGCTGCATTTGGTGCGGTGGCGGGAGTAGTGGCTTGTGAGTTTGTTGTTTGACCAACTGCGGCTGGTGCCGTGTTGGCAACAACTTTAGCGTAGGAGCGCTTGCTGTTGGCCTTTTTTAGATCAACAGCTTGCTGATACACTCTGCAGCCCCGGTAATTGGCAGTGTGCTGCTCATGACAATTAGCACATTTAGCGGTGTGCTGTTCGCGGTCTGTCTTTAGACACTCCTGAGTGGAGTGCATTTCACCACAACGAACGCATTTCCACGCCTTGTTGCAGCAGCTAGATGCATGTCCGAAGGACTGGCACCTATGACACTGCCCGGGAGCAGTAGATTTCCTCTTGGCTTCTACTGAAACCTTCAGAAAGAACAGATCAGTTAAATTAAAAATTGATCTGTTCGTCTCATTTTTTTCTAGTAGGACTGCTACTAAGTTCTGGGTTTTTCCCAGCCGGTACGCGTTTAAGGGTGAGAACCCTTTATCGCGCAATTCATTTATTATGTCTTCGATAGTCAAAGACTTTTCAATTCCGTGGATAACCACGTGTAGCGGTTTTTCCGACGGAAGTCTGAATGTAAAATATTCAGCCTGAGCTGCCGATAACAGCGACTGCAACTTTCTGTAGTCGCTCACTGTTTCAGGCTGGATTTTAATTCCGTCTTTAGTCGTTTTTGACGACTTTACACGGATGTTTGCCTGGCGAATTGCGTGTGCAGTCGCTTTCCACGAGCCCACGTTCGTGACGAAGATGGGCGGTGGAGTGCGCTGTTTGTTTGTTCCAGCTGGTGCTGGTGCTGGGGAGGAATCGGAGTTAGAAGATTGGCCCGAGGCCAACGTTTCGTTGTCTGTCAAGACTTCGAAACGGTTGCCTGTTGGCACTATCTGCGTGTCAATTTTTTGCTTTTTAGCATTGTTAATTATTAATTTAAAATCATCCGCGTTTTCCTTGTCAGGATTTATCGCGGAGGTTATTGGAGTATGCGAAGCGCATATTTCCATAGGGGCTGATAAAATTGTATCTCCTACCTTTGAGTTAGAAGTCGAAGCCGTTGGTTGGCTGGTGCCAGGTTCGTTCGTTGGTGCATCGGTGAATGTCACGACAGCACGTGGTCGGCCCCTCAGTTTAGCTTCTAAAAGCCTGATTTTCTTGGATTTCAGATCCAGCAGTTTTTTCGTCGTTTTGGTAGTCAAACTACTCTTCTCATAAGAGCTGATAAGCGCCGTGACGCGTTCCAGCTCACTGATGGTTTGCGCCATCATAGCTCACTGCACAAAACACTAGAACTTAATTGTCTTTGTAGTTTTCACTAACAACACTTATTGAAATCGCAAATAGCGAAACTAACTAACTACCTGACGGATGCCATACACGTATAAACGCAGGTCAATCTACACCAGGTACACAAAAACACGTTGCACTAACACGTGCGTCGAAAATTTCTACCTGCGAACAGGTAACGGTGCTCAGGTAGCCGTACGGCTTACTGGGTTACTCAGACTGTCAACCAGTCCAGAGGCCCAAGTAAGACAGATAACGGGTACTCAGCGGGATGTTACTCGTCTGACGATCAGAGAGCAACTTTAAAAAACAGGAAAAAACGTCTCAGTTATATATACATAACCCAACCTAACGGCGACCCGCCTCCCGTGGTGCGTATAGGCATCAGCATGGATACGATACACTGAAGTACGGCGTTGTCGTATTGGTTAGTCGTGCGGGTCCGGGCAACAGACTGCACACATCTGTACGGCAGAGTGTATATAAGTGAAAATTTCGAAAATTTTATAACATTCGCTGGCATACGTGTTATTCGTTTGTTATTCAGTTTATATTTAATTTTCAATAATGTCTGGTCGTGGTAAAGGTGGTAAAGTTAAGGGGAAGGCAAAGAGTCGTTCGAATCGTGCTGGATTACAATTTCCAGTTGGTCGTATTCATAGATTATTGCGTAAAGGTAATTACGCAGAACGTGTCGGTGCCGGTGCTCCTGTCTATTTGGCGGCCGTTATGGAATATTTAGCCGCTGAAGTACTTGAGCTTGCCGGTAATGCTGCCCGTGACAATAAAAAGACTAGAATAATTCCAAGACATTTACAACTGGCCATCCGTAATGATGAAGAATTGAATAAACTATTGTCTGGTGTTACAATCGCTCAAGGTGGTGTACTGCCAAATATTCAGGCTGTATTGCTGCCAAAGAAGACTGAGAAATCAACATAAATTGTTGTTTCTTAGTAATAAACACAAATCATCGGTCCTTTTCAGGACCACAAAATAAATTTTGAAAAAAAGATATGTATTGAAATGATTGATGCAACAATAGAATTTATTATTAGTTAGTGGAACCTAACGAAATATATCGTTAGCGACAAATAAAAATAATGAGTAGGACATTTAAGAGTATAATATGATGATGGTGAGTGAACAAAATTAGTAGGAAAACAATGAATAGTATCTATTTCTTTTTCTTTCATTCATTCATTCTTTCTTTCTTTCTTTTTCTTTCTTTGTTTGTTTGTTATATATTGTGTTGTTGATTAAATATAGATATATTATGAATTAGACTGATTTGTCTTTCTGTCTGTCTGTTTTTTTGTTCTTCCTTTTGTTATTCATATTTATCTTGCTTCGGGATCTGCAATTGCAGACTTACTAACCGAAAGGTATAGTAATTTCACAAGTAATTATGAGATTTATAATACATTATGTGTCCACGGAGACATATAAGGAAATAATTATAAGATCTGCAATTGCAGAACTTAATTTCAATGTATTTTATTTCTCCAGTATCATATTAATACAATACCAATAAATTATATTTCATGACTATTATTATTATTACGATCTACAATTGCACAATTCTTTATTTTTAAATCGTGCATTAAGTATTTTTATTATTATTATTGGAATCTGCAATTGCAGAACTTGTCATCTTAGCGATGTTTAATAGTGTGTTAATTATACGATAAATATAGATATTTTATAAGTAATTATGTTAATCTGTACTTCTCAATAGGTATTATTATCTTTGGGATAAACTTATTATCTCTTTGAATAATCCTACTGAGTCTTTCTTATGGGATTTACATAATAATTTGTACTTCTTATATATTATTATTCGGATCTTTAATTTCAGAACAATAGTTTTCCAAAATTTTAGATCTTGGTTGATGTTACAAACAATATATTATAGAATTAAAAATGTCTAGACAACTCATCATTATGACAAACATAAAATTTTATATAGCTTACTTGACTAGATTAATTTTATAGTATTATGTGGTATATATTGATGAAATCTGTGAATAGTATAATTATTTCGTGATCTGCAATTGCAGAACACATGTATTATTCATAAATTTTAACTCAAACTTTGTCCCTAATATAAAACTAGCATAATAATTTTTGAGATCTGCAATTACAGAGCTCTTTTTCCCAATCGAAGATATCCATTAATAAACAATTGTAGATATCGATAAGAAAATAGATGAAATTATAAAAATTCTAGAATTACAAATGTGTAGATGAGTCATTATTATTGAGAAAAACATAAACTTTAATGAGAATATGTATTAAGAAGACAGACAGGGGCGGGGGAGAGAGACATAAACTCAGGCAGACGACCGATTATGAATATCATGGACATTCGCAGCAACTACGATTTTACAGTTTTCATAATTTTGATTTTACCGCGATGTTATTAACAAAAAAAAAATTATTTAAATAAAAAATAACTTTACAATAATAAAGAATGACTCAATAATCGATAGCTACTCTCAATTAACGGAGAAATAAATAAAACTAATAATTATAAAATATAACAGTTGCTCCCAGCGCCATCTCTTAGCACTTGTATATACTAACAATAACTCACAGTTGGTAATTAGAACTTCAAACGTCAAATGATTCATCTGATTGTATGAACTGTTTAGAATTGGTGATTTATTTTATTTTAAATATATTAAATTAATATTTTATATAGAATGTCGAGAAAGGTAGGTAACATTACAATCGCTCATACAGTTTATATGTGAATTCTGAAATATTTACTTTTTTTTTTAGGTTATTATTTCAAAGTTTTTCATTTCAAGTAAGTTATTATGCTTGTGGCTATTTTAAAATATCTGTGTTTTTGTATACATGATTTTAGCTTTGTTTTAGATACATCACTGGCCGACATTTTTCTACATGCAAATTGTTGATTATTTTGACGTTCTATTGTTTTTCAAAGCGCCTAGTTCACTATCCATAAATAATAATTAGGAAATTTTATAGATATTACATATAAATAAATAAATATTATAGTGAAAAGGTATGTCAATTTATTTCATTTATTTATGCATTGTATTTATAATATGATTTCTCCCATTTTTTTCTACAAATCATATAACATTTGTATTTAATTTTCTCATATTTATATTATTATTATTATTATATGCTTAGTAGTTATTACTTTTATATCATAACTTAAATCATTTAAACGATGTCTTATAACATTGCATCTATCAAGTAAGAAATGAAGTAAATTTTATTTTATTTAAACTATATATTTGTTGTAATTATATTATTAACATATTACATAATTGTATTACGTTATTTATTCAAATAGTTATCCTTTATAAATACATACTATGTTCTACAAATCATTGTAAATGCTATGAATATTTGTGGTAACATAATGAACGAAAGTTTTTACCTTATATTTTGAAAAACAATAAAAGAATTGAAAATATATTACAATTTACATAAACATATATATCTTGTTTATATGTATTAATTATTATTTTCTTGATATATACTACATGTAACAAATAAATAACATTTTTATGATGTCACATCACCTACGAATGCATGTATACTCCAGTATTAACTGAAATAAATCACTAAATATTACATATTTTATAAATATACTATTATAAATAATATTTATGAACTACATGCTTCTAAATAAATATTATAACATTTATCTACTTTGTGCTAATAATGTATAAATTGAATTTCTTTTCGACATGAACGCACGAATACTAACCAAACACACACATACCATTGAGCTCGCAGTCTTTA
The DNA here is from genome assembly GCA_963942605.1 of Poecilus cupreus. NCBI lineage: Eukaryota > Metazoa > Arthropoda > Insecta > Coleoptera > Carabidae > Poecilus > Poecilus cupreus. The sequence goes on along the minus strand of OZ012713.1, from coordinate 23,954,435 downwards.
CTATATACCTATTCCGTTCGTTGTGGCGGACAAAATACAAATGTTAACAAACTTGTTAAATTCTGTGTTTCGTTTTATTTCGAATAACATTATTATTGAAAATGGCTGACGTTGCAACAAGTAGTGTTGAACCGCAATCAAGTCCGAAATCGGCAATTAAAAAAGATAAGAAGAAAATTGATCGTCCAAAGGCCACTCATCCGTCAACAGCTGTTATGGTCAATAACGCAATACAAAATTTAAAGGAACGTGGTGGCTCATCTTTACAGGCGATTAAAAAATATATTTCTGCTACATATAAAGTTGATGGTGAAAAATTTGCTCCGTTCATCAAGAAATATATTAAGGCTAGTGTTGTTTCTGGTGTATTGGTACAAACAAAAGGTAAAGGTGCATCTGGATCATTTAAATTAGCATCGACTGCAGTTACAAAAAAATCTGCATCGTCTACTGCTAAACCCAAGAAAGCAACCGTTTCAAAATCAGCAACAAAATCAAAACCGAAAGCAGAGAAAGAAACTAAATCTGCTGTTACTGTTAAGAAAACAGTAAAATCTGCTAAAACTAAAAAATCTGCAACTTTAGAGAAGAAGAAAACGGCATCTGCAAAAATTGTTAAACCAAAGTCGCCCTCAAAAGCAAAGAAAACTACTAAAACGCCTACAAAGAAACCCAAATCCCCAAAACCAAAAACAACAAGGCCTAAAATTGCCAAAAAGAAGACATCACCAAAGAAAAAATAAATTTTTTAATTTATTTTTTTCTTTACAATCTTAAACGGTCCTTTTCAGGACCATCAATTATTTTATAAATAAAGAATTTTATTCAGTATGCTTTAATTAATATAATTTATTCATACACACACACACACACACACACGTAATTAATTAAATTATTAATAAACATTTTGAAAAATATCATATTTTCATTAAAAAAAAAAAATCTGATTTGACGGCTGGTAACCGCAATGCAAAAATATATCACCTACCGAGATCATATTTTCATCTATGGTTTTAATTCATTTTATTATCAATTAAAATTGATATTTTATTTAGAAATTAAAAAAAAAAAAAAACAGTTTTAGTAAAAAAAATAATTCATTTATAATAAAATCAGTAATATATCATTTTTCATTTAATATACAAAATTTCAATTATTTGATACTTATAAATATATATTCATCGTAAACAATGATTGATTTAATTACAATTCTTTAATTGAAAATTAATTAGTGGTTCTGAAAAGAACCGATTTTTGTTTATTGTTCGTCAATAAATGACAAAACAATAGAATTTAAGCACGTTCCCCACGAATACGTCTGGCCAATTGAATGTCCTTTGGCATAATTGTCACACGTTTAGCGTGAATTGCGCATAAATTAGTATCTTCGAATAAACCGACGAGATATGCTTCACTCGCTTCTTGTAAAGCCATTACAGCTGAACTTTGGAAACGTAAATCGGTTTTGAAATCTTGAGCGATTTCACGAACAAGACGTTGAAACGGCAATTTACGAATCAAAAGTTCAGTACTCTTTTGATAACGACGAATTTCACGCAATGCAACAGTGCCAGGCCGGTATCTGTGAGGTTTCTTAACACCTCCTGTAGCAGGAGCACTTTTACGGGCAGCTTTTGTTGCTAATTGTTTTCGTGGTGCTTTACCACCAGTCGATTTACGAGCAGTTTGCTTAGTACGCGCCATTATTAACTATTACGTCACAAATGTTAACGTGTAACAGAACGCGGTAAAATTTCTCGCTCTGCAATATATATAACATGTGTGTCCGACTACATCGAGCGGGAACGATACTAGTACCGTCATTGGTTTAGAACTTGTCCCCACCATTATATGCGTTGCATGTAGGCTATATATAGTAGATTTATTCGTTGAAAATTTTAACTTGTTACGTTGTTTGTTGTTTACACTTTATCAGTGTTTTACCAATACATTTATTAAAAATGACTGGTCGTGGCAAAGGTGGTAAGGGATTAGGAAAGGGTGGCGCTAAACGTCATCGTAAAGTTTTACGTGATAACATCCAAGGTATCACTAAACCAGCTATTAGACGTTTAGCCCGTCGTGGCGGTGTGAAACGTATTTCTGGTTTAATTTATGAAGAAACTCGTGGTGTGTTAAAAGTATTCCTAGAAAATGTTATTAGGGATGCTGTAACATACACTGAACATGCCAAGAGGAAAACTGTTACCGCCATGGATGTTGTTTATGCGCTAAAACGTCAAGGTCGTACTTTGTACGGTTTTGGTGGTTAAATGCATATTATTTTACATAGTATGCAAGAAAAACAGGCCCTTTTCAGGGCCACTAGATTTTATTAAAGAAAAGAATTTTTATTATCATGTTTGTTACATACAACAATCTCTTTTAATTATTTCTTATTTTCTAAATGTCCTAATTATTATACTTAATAGATATCTATGTGTCTTAAACAATTCACAAAATTTTATTGATATATAGAATTAAATAAAGAACAGAAACATATTAAATGAATAAATAATAACAATGACGTCTAATCCACTAATACTATTTGTTGTTAACGTAATCAGTGACCAATAACGTCTAATACATACATACTATGTATGCAACGTGCATTACTTCTGCTTAAGGTACCAACCATGCCGCGCACTCATTGCGTCAACAATTTAGATACTACAATGCTAGTCTTCGTTTGTAAATAAAAACATGTAAGTTTAGTAAATTTATAACATAATAAGAAGAAAGAATTAAGTATAATATATGTATTAATTATATAATTAAGCATATGTTTGATAAAATTCTTTAATTTAATTAATGTTGTGGCTCTGAAAAGAGCCGATTTTTATTGATAAAAATGTATAAATACATTTTTACTTTGAACTTGTATATTTGGTAACAGCTTTAGTGCCTTCACTAACAGCGTGTTTTGCAAGTTCACCAGGTAACAGTAGACGGACAGCTGTTTGAATTTCCCGACTAGTGATTGTTGAACGTTTGTTGTAGTGTGCCAAACGGGAAGCTTCAGCAGCAATACGCTCAAATATATCATTTACAAAACTGTTCATAATGCTCATCGCTTTACTAGAAATACCAGTATCGGGATGAACTTGTTTCAGTACTTTATAAATGTACATTGCGTAACTTTCCTTCCTGCGCCGTTTCTTTTTCTTGTCATCTTTGGATATATTTTTCTGAGCTTTACCCGCCTTCTTAGCGGCTTTTCCACTTGTTTTAGGTGGCATGTTGAATAACAGTCACTAAACAATAGCAAAAGTTTCTAAAAATTGAAACTATTAAAAAACAGGAAAAAACGTCTCAGTTATATATACATAACCCAACCTAACGGCGACCCGCCTCCCGTGGTGCGTATAGGCATCAGCATGGATACGATACACTGAAGTACGGCGTTGTCGTATTGGTTAGTCGTGCGGGTCCGGGCAACAGACTGCACACATCTGTACGGCAGAGTGTATATAAGTGAAAATTTCGAAAATTTTATAACATTCGCTGGCATACGTGTTATTCGTTTGTTATTCAGTTTATATTTAATTTTCAATAATGTCTGGTCGTGGTAAAGGTGGTAAAGTTAAGGGGAAGGCAAAGAGTCGTTCGAATCGTGCTGGATTACAATTTCCAGTTGGTCGTATTCATAGATTATTGCGTAAAGGTAATTACGCAGAACGTGTCGGTGCCGGTGCTCCTGTCTATTTGGCGGCCGTTATGGAATATTTAGCCGCTGAAGTACTTGAGCTTGCCGGTAATGCTGCCCGTGACAATAAAAAGACTAGAATAATTCCAAGACATTTACAACTGGCCATCCGTAATGATGAAGAATTGAATAAACTATTGTCTGGTGTTACAATCGCTCAAGGTGGTGTACTGCCAAATATTCAGGCTGTATTGCTGCCAAAGAAGACTGAGAAATCAACATAAATTGTTGTTTCTTAGTAATAAACACAAATCATCGGTCCTTTTCAGGACCACAAAATAAATTTTGAAAAAAAGATATGTATTGAAATGATTGATGCAACAATAGAATTTATTATTAGTTAGTGGAACCTAACGAAATATATCGTTAGCGACAAATAAAAATAATGAGTAGGACATTTAAGAGTATAATATGATGATGGTGAGTGAACAAAATTAGTAGGAAAACAATGAATAGTATCTATTTCTTTTTCTTTCATTCATTCATTCTTTCTTTCTTTCTTTTTCTTTCTTTGTTTGTTTGTTATATATTGTGTTGTTGATTAAATATAGATATATTATGAATTAGACTGATTTGTCTTTCTGTCTGTCTGTTTTTTTGTTCTTCCTTTTGTTATTCATATTTATCTTGCTTCGGGATCTGCAATTGCAGACTTACTAACCGAAAGGTATAGTAATTTCACAAGTAATTATGAGATTTATAATACATTATGTGTCCACGGAGACATATAAGGAAATAATTATAAGATCTGCAATTGCAGAACTTAATTTCAATGTATTTTATTTCTCCAGTATCATATTAATACAATACCAATAAATTATATTTCATGACTATTATTATTATTACGATCTACAATTGCACAATTCTTTATTTTTAAATCGTGCATTAAGTATTTTTATTATTATTATTGGAATCTGCAATTGCAGAACTTGTCATCTTAGCGATGTTTAATAGTGTGTTAATTATACGATAAATATAGATATTTTATAAGTAATTATGTTAATCTGTACTTCTCAATAGGTATTATTATCTTTGGGATAAACTTATTATCTCTTTGAATAATCCTACTGAGTCTTTCTTATGGGATTTACATAATAATTTGTACTTCTTATATATTATTATTCGGATCTTTAATTTCAGAACAATAGTTTTCCAAAATTTTAGATCTTGGTTGATGTTACAAACAATATATTATAGAATTAAAAATGTCTAGACAACTCATCATTATGACAAACATAAAATTTTATATAGCTTACTTGACTAGATTAATTTTATAGTATTATGTGGTATATATTGATGAAATCTGTGAATAGTATAATTATTTCGTGATCTGCAATTGCAGAACACATGTATTATTCATAAATTTTAACTCAAACTTTGTCCCTAATATAAAACTAGCATAATAATTTTTGAGATCTGCAATTACAGAGCTCTTTTTCCCAATCGAAGATATCCATTAATAAACAATTGTAGATATCGATAAGAAAATAGATGAAATTATAAAAATTCTAGAATTACAAATGTGTAGATGAGTCATTATTATTGAGAAAAACATAAACTTTAATGAGAATATGTATTAAGAAGACAGACAGGGGCGGGGGAGAGAGACATAAACTCAGGCAGACGACCGATTATGAATATCATGGACATTCGCAGCAACTACGATTTTACAGTTTTCATAATTTTGATTTTACCGCGATGTTATTAACAAAAAAAAAATTATTTAAATAAAAAATAACTTTACAATAATAAAGAATGACTCAATAATCGATAGCTACTCTCAATTAACGGAGAAATAAATAAAACTAATAATTATAAAATATAACAGTTGCTCCCAGCGCCATCTCTTAGCACTTGTATATACTAACAATAACTCACAGTTGGTAATTAGAACTTCAAACGTCAAATGATTCATCTGATTGTATGAACTGTTTAGAATTGGTGATTTATTTTATTTTAAATATATTAAATTAATATTTTATATAGAATGTCGAGAAAGGTAGGTAACATTACAATCGCTCATACAGTTTATATGTGAATTCTGAAATATTTACTTTTTTTTTTAGGTTATTATTTCAAAGTTTTTCATTTCAAGTAAGTTATTATGCTTGTGGCTATTTTAAAATATCTGTGTTTTTGTATACATGATTTTAGCTTTGTTTTAGATACATCACTGGCCGACATTTTTCTACATGCAAATTGTTGATTATTTTGACGTTCTATTGTTTTTCAAAGCGCCTAGTTCACTATCCATAAATAATAATTAGGAAATTTTATAGATATTACATATAAATAAATAAATATTATAGTGAAAAGGTATGTCAATTTATTTCATTTATTTATGCATTGTATTTATAATATGATTTCTCCCATTTTTTTCTACAAATCATATAACATTTGTATTTAATTTTCTCATATTTATATTATTATTATTATTATATGCTTAGTAGTTATTACTTTTATATCATAACTTAAATCATTTAAACGATGTCTTATAACATTGCATCTATCAAGTAAGAAATGAAGTAAATTTTATTTTATTTAAACTATATATTTGTTGTAATTATATTATTAACATATTACATAATTGTATTACGTTATTTATTCAAATAGTTATCCTTTATAAATACATACTATGTTCTACAAATCATTGTAAATGCTATGAATATTTGTGGTAACATAATGAACGAAAGTTTTTACCTTATATTTTGAAAAACAATAAAAGAATTGAAAATATATTACAATTTACATAAACATATATATCTTGTTTATATGTATTAATTATTATTTTCTTGATATATACTACATGTAACAAATAAATAACATTTTTATGATGTCACATCACCTACGAATGCATGTATACTCCAGTATTAACTGAAATAAATCACTAAATATTACATATTTTATAAATATACTATTATAAATAATATTTATGAACTACATGCTTCTAAATAAATATTATAACATTTATCTACTTTGTGCTAATAATGTATAAATTGAATTTCTTTTCGACATGAACGCACGAATACTAACCAAACACACACATACCATTGAGCTCGCAGTCTTTACTATATACCTATTCCGTTCGTTGTGGCGGACAAAATACAAATGTTAACAAACTTGTTAAATTCTGTGTTTCGTTTTATTTCGAATAACATTATTATTGAAAATGGCTGACGTTGCAACAAGTAGTGTTGAACCGCAATCAAGTCCGAAATCGGCAATTAAAAAAGATAAGAAGAAAATTGATCGTCCAAAGGCCACTCATCCGTCAACAGCTGTTATGGTCAATAACGCAATACAAAATTTAAAGGAACGTGGTGGCTCATCTTTACAGGCGATTAAAAAATATATTTCTGCTACATATAAAGTTGATGGTGAAAAATTTGCTCCGTTCATCAAGAAATATATTAAGGCTAGTGTTGTTTCTGGTGTATTGGTACAAACAAAAGGTAAAGGTGCATCTGGATCATTTAAATTAGCATCGACTGCAGTTACAAAAAAATCTGCATCGTCTACTGCTAAACCCAAGAAAGCAACCGTTTCAAAATCAGCAACAAAATCAAAACCGAAAGCAGAGAAAGAAACTAAATCTGCTGTTACTGTTAAGAAAACAGTAAAATCTGCTAAAACTAAAAAATCTGCAACTTTAGAGAAGAAGAAAACGGCATCTGCAAAAATTGTTAAACCAAAGTCGCCCTCAAAAGCAAAGAAAACTACTAAAACGCCTACAAAGAAACCCAAATCCCCAAAACCAAAAACAACAAGGCCTAAAATTGCCAAAAAGAAGACATCACCAAAGAAAAAATAAATTTTTTAATTTATTTTTTTCTTTACAATCTTAAACGGTCCTTTTCAGGACCATCAATTATTTTATAAATAAAGAATTTTATTCAGTATGCTTTAATTAATATAATTTATTCATACACACACACACACACACACGTAATTAATTAAATTATTAATAAACATTTTGAAAAATATCATATTTTCATTAAAAAAAAAAAATCTGATTTGACGGCTGGTAACCGCAATGCAAAAATATATCACCTACCGAGATCATATTTTCATCTATGGTTTTAATTCATTTTATTATCAATTAAAATTGATATTTTATTTAGAAATTAAAAAAAAAAAAAACAGTTTTGGTAAAAAAAATAATTCATTTATAATAAAATCAGTAATATATCATTTTTCATTTAATATACAAAATTTCAATTATTTGATACTTATAAATATATATTCATCGTAAACAATGATTGATTTAATTACAATTCTTTAATTGAAAATTAATTAGTGGTTCTGAAAAGAACCGATTTTTGTTTATTGTTCGTCAATAAATGACAAAACAATAGAATTTAAGCACGTTCCCCACGAATACGTCTGGCCAATTGAATGTCCTTTGGCATAATTGTCACACGTTTAGCGTGAATTGCGCATAAATTAGTATCTTCGAATAAACCGACGAGATATGCTTCACTCGCTTCTTGTAAAGCCATTACAGCTGAACTTTGGAAACGTAAATCGGTTTTGAAATCTTGAGCGATTTCACGAACAAGACGTTGAAACGGCAATTTACGAATCAAAAGTTCAGTACTCTTTTGATAACGACGAATTTCACGCAATGCAACAGTGCCAGGCCGGTATCTGTGAGGTTTCTTAACACCTCCTGTAGCAGGAGCACTTTTACGGGCAGCTTTTGTTGCTAATTGTTTTCGTGGTGCTTTACCACCAGTCGATTTACGAGCAGTTTGCTTAGTACGCGCCATTATTAACTATTACGTCACAAATGTTAACGTGTAACAGAACGCGGTAAAATTTCTCGCTCTGCAATATATATAACATGTGTGTCCGACTACATCGAGCGGGAACGATACTAGTACCGTCATTGGTTTAGAACTTGTCCCCACCATTATATGCGTTGCATGTAGGCTATATATAGTAGATTTATTCGTTGAAAATTTTAACTTGTTACGTTGTTTGTTGTTTACACTTTATCAGTGTTTTACCAATACATTTATTAAAAATGACTGGTCGTGGCAAAGGTGGTAAGGGATTAGGAAAGGGTGGCGCTAAACGTCATCGTAAAGTTTTACGTGATAACATCCAAGGTATCACTAAACCAGCTATTAGACGTTTAGCCCGTCGTGGCGGTGTGAAACGTATTTCTGGTTTAATTTATGAAGAAACTCGTGGTGTGTTAAAAGTATTCCTAGAAAATGTTATTAGGGATGCTGTAACATACACTGAACATGCCAAGAGGAAAACTGTTACCGCCATGGATGTTGTTTATGCGCTAAAACGTCAAGGTCGTACTTTGTACGGTTTTGGTGGTTAAATGCATATTATTTTACATAGTATGCAAGAAAAACAGGCCCTTTTCAGGGCCACTAGATTTTATTAAAGAAAAGAATTTTTATTATCATGTTTGTTACATACAACAATCTCTTTTAATTATTTCTTATTTTCTAAATGTCCTAATTATTATACTTAATAGATATCTATGTGTCTTAAACAATTCACAAAATTTTATTGATATATAGAATTAAATAAAGAACAGAAACATATTAAATGAATAAATAATAACAATGACGTCTAATCCACTAATACTATTTGTTGTTAACGTAATCAGTGACCAATAACGTCTAATACATACATACTATGTATGCAACGTGCATTACTTCTGCTTAAGGTACCAACCATGCCGCGCACTCATTGCGTCAACAATTTAGATACTACAATGCTAGTCTTCGTTTGTAAATAAAAACATGTAAGTTTAGTAAATTTATAACATAATAAGAAGAAAGAATTAAGTATAATATATGTATTAATTATATAATTAAGCATATGTTTGATAAAATTCTTTAATTTAATTAATGTTGTGGCTCTGAAAAGAGCCGATTTTTATTGATAAAAATGTATAAATACATTTTTACTTTGAACTTGTATATTTGGTAACAGCTTTAGTGCCTTCACTAACAGCGTGTTTTGCAAGTTCACCAGGTAACAGTAGACGGACAGCTGTTTGAATTTCCCGACTAGTGATTGTTGAACGTTTGTTGTAGTGTGCCAAACGGGAAGCTTCAGCAGCAATACGCTCAAATATATCATTTACAAAACTGTTCATAATGCTCATCGCTTTACTAGAAATACCAGTATCGGGATGAACTTGTTTCAGTACTTTATAAATGTACATTGCGTAACTTTCCTTCCTGCGCCGTTTCTTTTTCTTGTCATCTTTGGATATATTTTTCTGAGCTTTACCCGCCTTCTTAGCGGCTTTTCCACTTGTTTTAGGTGGCATGTTGAATAACAGTCACTAAACAATAGCAAAAGTTTCTAAAAATTGAAACTATTAAAAAACAGACCTGAACGGGCTTGAGGAGTACCGGGCCGTGGGCCCTCACCTCCCTTATCGGATCATTTTGCGGATTTGAGTAGTTTTATAGAGTGCACTTTCGTGCCGCCTTCTTGGCGCGGAGTTTATATTGTAGCTAGAATTAGCTTCGGTCGTTTGTGTCGGAGTACGTCGTGCTCGTCGTACTCCGCTAATCTTTTGACACCGGTGTTAGGGTGACCAGGGAGTTTTGAAAAGAATTTTGTTGCTCGTTTATGAGCAAATTCTTTGACTGTCTCCATTTTTAGGTCTGTGTGCAACTGGTCGTTGCGCACAAACCATGGAGCGTTGGTTGCCATTCGTATGGCTTTGTTCTGCATCACTTGCAGTTTTTTAATGTGACAATTCGCCGCATAACCCCAGACGGAGATTCCGTAGGTCATTGCGGGCCGTATAATTGATTTGTAAATTGTCATTTTATTCTGCAATGACATCTGACTCTGTCTATTGATTAACGGATATAGGGAGCCCATCAGAGCGCCTGCATTGTGGCAGTTGCTGCTGACGTGTGGCTCCCACGTTAATCCTTTATCGAAAAGGAGACCTAAATACCTATTTTTTTGGCGCCAGGGGATGTTGTTGCCGAACATCTCCACGTTTCCCACCGGAGTGAGTCTGCGCTTTGTGAAGAGTACGGCGGTACTCTTCTCAGCGTTGACTTTTATTCGCCACTTGGCGAACCAGTTTTCAAGCTCATCAGCGGCTTGCTGGAGCCTGTGAGTGATCACGTTCGCGTTCCTCGACTTGTACAGCACGGCTGTGTCGTCAGCGTACTGAGCCAGCGTTGTGCCCGCAGTTTGTGACGGCATGTCACTGCAGTACAAGTTGAAGAGGATCGGTGACAGCAGAGAACCCTGAGGCAGGCCAGCTGTAATGATTCTCGGCGTTGATTTTGTGTCGTTGATTTTGACACAAAATGTTCGTCGAGATAAGTATGAGTTGATGAGCTGGATCAACGAGTGGCTAATGTTTGATGACATCAACTTGTGAAGCATCCCCTGGTGCCATATCTTGTCAAACGCCTTCGCTACGTCGAGGAAGACGGCTCCCGTAGCTTGGCGATGATTAAACCCTTCACAGCTATTTTCCAATCTTTTGGAAAATAGCGTAATCTGAGCGATGCGTTGATGATATTTGTTAGCGCTACGATGCCCTTGCGTGGCAACAGGCTGAGCGCTTTGTTGGAAACACCGTCATGCCCCGGTGCTTTCTTTTTATTTAAAGCACGCAAGATGTCCCAGATTTCTCGTGGGCTTGCATGCTTTATCGGGCTGGGGGGCTCTGACTTTAGTTCGGTTTTAACCTTTCTGTTGAGGCGACCGATAAATGTGATGTCACAGTGCTCGTAGTTTGGTGAGCACTGTTTTTCTAAGCTGTCGGCCATAGCTTCAGCTTTGTCAGAGTCAGTGTATACTACACCCCGTTCGCCATGAATTGGTGGCATTTTGGGTTTGTCTTTCCGTAGAGCCTTAGCCATTCTCCAGAGTGACTGGTCTCTGGAGTTTAGCTCGGCAAGACGGTTTTCCCACCTTTGAGATTTATATTCTCGCAGCCGATGTTTAACTTCGGCTGCGAGACGGTTACTGTCAGCTCGATCCTCTGGCCTGCAATATCGTTGCCAGCGGCGTCTGACTCGGTTTTTCTCCGATATTAGCTGTTTAATATCGTCAGGCAGGTTAGCTACAGGATTTAGTGTTTTCACACTTTTGGTGCTGCTGATGTTGCTTTTAACCTGATTTATTACATGCGTCAGGCTTGACACGGCTTCATCGATGTGATGAGTTGTTTTGATGGCTGGCAATGGGCCTATTAATTTGTCCAGTTCATCACTGAACCGTTCCCAGTGGACCGTAGTAACAGGTCGAGTCCCTGTCTCTGGTTGACCCTCGCCAATGTCCAGTAATACTGGAATGTGGTCTGAGTCAAGTTCATTGACAGCCATCATGTGGTGTGTTGCATTGACGTCTCGTAAGAGAGCAATATCAAGCACGTCACTTCTTCCCCCATCATGAGGGAAGTATGTGTGCTCATCAGGGCCGATGGCGACGATGTCGTTGGCCTGAATGTAATTGAACAGTTTGCGACCGTTAGGGTTAGCTATGCGACTGTTCCATGACTGGTTTTTTGAGTTCAGATCACCAGCTATGATTACTGAACCCGGCTGCTCAAGTAGAGCATCAAGATCCTCCTCCAGCAAGCGTGCTGGAGGATTGTAGATAGAAACAACACGCAGGGAATCTGCCCATGTTGTTTTAACGGAGATAGCAACAGCTTCTGCATGCTGTAGCTCTTGCGTGTTAATTTCATGGTGGTGGATCGTGTTTCTAATATAGATAGCAACACCTCCACCTTGAGCACCTGTGCGATCGTTCCTGTACAGGTCAAATCCACAGATTTTGGGGTTATTTGCTGGGCGAAGATGGGTTTCGTTAACTAACATGATGTCAATCCTGTTAGTGAAGATAAATTCTTCTAACCCATCTCGCTTGTGCAGGAGACTGTTCGCGTTCCAGAACGCGATTCTGAGGTGTTCTGGGATTCTTTTTGTTCTAACCATGTTGGAACATATTTAGGATGTGCGGTAGGGCTTTTGCTAGAACAACTAGCAGATCGATGGCTGAGTTAGCGTTCGCTAGCTCTGACAGCAGTGGTTTTATGTTATTGAACATATCGTTCAAGTTTGGCAGCAGCCTGTTTATATTGAGCCAGCTGTCGGGTGTAGCAGAAGAATCTGCTGAGACGGATGGTGCTGCTTGAGCAGGAGTGACGGGCACGGCACGAACAGCGCTTGCAGCTGTGTTAGCCGGTGCGTCGTTTGCGGGTGGTGCAGAAAGAATCTCAGCGTATGAGACGTCTTTCTTCACTTTTTTGAGAGAGATATTTCTCTGACGCGGAGTTACTGGCTGTTTTGGTTTCTCAAGAGCTTTCTTGAGAACTTCACAGCCTTTATAACTAGCTGTGTGATTTTTCCCACAGTTACAGCAGAGAGGATCTCCCTGCTGTTTTGTCGGGCAGTTTTTAATGCTGTGGTTATCGCCACATCTCACACAACGCTCAGCGGCATTGCAGCCGTTGCTGGTATGCCCGAAGCGTTGGCATCTATGGCATTGACTAATGCCAGTCTGTGGACGTTTTGATTCCACAGTGATTTTTAGATACAGGAAACTTGTGAGATTATAAATCTCCTTGTTTGCTGCATTTTTTGTCAGCCTGACATGTACAAGCGGCAGCGGTTTTTTAACTCGCTCCGCTCGAGTGAGTTGTGAATCATGGTTACGGACGTATCGTACCATGCGATGCACCGTTATTGGAGCGAAATTAAGACGTTCCAGTTCGTCTTTAATATCTGATTCAGGTATCGTTTCAGGTATACCTCGCAGTACAATTTGGAGGAGTTTATCCTCTTGTAACTGGTAGGAATGGAATGAAACGTTTGCTGCACGCAGCAGAGTGGTGGTGTTGCGATAATCGGCAGCTGATGCTACGTGTACTCGGATACCGTCTTTGGTGTTAACGGTCTTTTTAATCGTAACACCGCTAGCAACAAGTGCATTAGTAAGCTTATTGTAATCTTCCTTCGTGTGCAACACGATAGGAGGAATACGCTTATCGGAGTTATTCGCTGCAGAAGCAACGTTTGATGGTGAAACATCCATAGTATGCTCTTCATCGCCTACTTCATTCAGCGAATCGAACATATTTGATGTTTCAGTTTCTGTTTGTGAAACAGATTTGATTTTTCTGACCTTTTGGGCCGGCTCAAACGCATCTGAACCTTGCTGAGCAGACTCAGTGGGGTCAGTTTTGCGGGCTGTCTTTTTACAAGAACTGCCGCTGGCAGCTTCGTTGTTTGTTGCAGGAAAGGATTTTCCTCGACATAATTCAGCCTCAAGAATTTTTATCTTTTTGGCTTGCAAGGATAGAATATCCGTATTGGTTTTGTTGGAAAAACCAGGCTTCTGCTTTAGAGCAGCAATCTTAGACGACAGCTCATCCAGTGTGAACTGCACAGGATTCGCTGTTGCCATCGTGACAACGACTAGGTTAGCTAGTGAGAGCTAAACGTGTTAACAAGCGGTGTTAAACGTTGTACCCCTGTGAAGAGGGCTCGGTAGTGACTCCCGGAGGTTGCACTACCCCTTTAACAACGTTACGATATAAACAATTCAATTCGAATCAATTACAACGTGTGCAGAGGCGCTATGCGTACAACACGAGGCGTCTTGAAAAAGACGGAGAGAAGCTTAACAGAATGCCGTATGGCTTACTGGGTTACTCAAACTGTAAACCAGTTCAGAGGCCCAGGTAAGTCAGGTAGCGATTCAGGTAACGGTGCTCAGGTAGCCGTACGGCTTGCTGGGTTACTCAGACTGTCAACCAGTCCAGAGGCCCAAGTAAGACAGATAGCGGGTACTCAGCGGGATGTTACTCGTCTGACGAGCAGAGAGCAACTGTTATTGATGTCTATTATTAAAAAACAGGAAAAAACGTCTCAGTTATATATACATAACCCAACCTAACGGCGACCCGCCTCCCGTGGTGCGTATAGGCATCAGCATGGATACGATACACTGAAGTACGGCGTTGTCGTATTGGTTAGTCGTGCGGGTCCGGGCAACAGACTGCACACATCTGTACGGCAGAGTGTATATAAGTGAAAATTTCGAAAATTTTATAACATTCGCTGGCATACGTGTTATTCGTTTGTTATTCAGTTTATATTTAATTTTCAATAATGTCTGGTCGTGGTAAAGGTGGTAAAGTTAAGGGGAAGGCAAAGAGTCGTTCGAATCGTGCTGGATTACAATTTCCAGTTGGTCGTATTCATAGATTATTGCGTAAAGGTAATTACGCAGAACGTGTCGGTGCCGGTGCTCCTGTCTATTTGGCGGCCGTTATGGAATATTTAGCCGCTGAAGTACTTGAGCTTGCCGGTAATGCTGCCCGTGACAATAAAAAGACTAGAATAATTCCAAGACATTTACAACTGGCCATCCGTAATGATGAAGAATTGAATAAACTATTGTCTGGTGTTACAATCGCTCAAGGTGGTGTACTGCCAAATATTCAGGCTGTATTGCTGCCAAAGAAGACTGAGAAATCAACATAAATTGTTGTTTCTTAGTAATAAACACAAATCATCGGTCCTTTTCAGGACCACAAAATAAATTTTGAAAAAAAGATATGTATTGAAATGATTGATGCAACAATAGAATTTATTATTAGTTAGTGGAACCTAACGAAATATATCGTTAGCGACAAATAAAAATAATGAGTAGGACATTTAAGAGTATAATATGATGATGGTGAGTGAACAAAATTAGTAGGAAAACAATGAATAGTATCTATTTCTTTTTCTTTCATTCATTCATTCTTTCTTTCTTTCTTTTTCTTTCTTTGTTTGTTTGTTATATATTGTGTTGTTGATTAAATATAGATATATTATGAATTAGACTGATTTGTCTTTCTGTCTGTCTGTTTTTTTGTTCTTCCTTTTGTTATTCATATTTATCTTGCTTCGGGATCTGCAATTGCAGACTTACTAACCGAAAGGTATAGTAATTTCACAAGTAATTATGAGATTTATAATACATTATGTGTCCACGGAGACATATAAGGAAATAATTATAAGATCTGCAATTGCAGAACTTAATTTCAATGTATTTTATTTCTCCAGTATCATATTAATACAATACCAATAAATTATATTTCATGACTATTATTATTATTACGATCTACAATTGCACAATTCTTTATTTTTAAATCGTGCATTAAGTATTTTTATTATTATTATTGGAATCTGCAATTGCAGAACTTGTCATCTTAGCGATGTTTAATAGTGTGTTAATTATACGATAAATATAGATATTTTATAAGTAATTATGTTAATCTGTACTTCTCAATAGGTATTATTATCTTTGGGATAAACTTATTATCTCTTTGAATAATCCTACTGAGTCTTTCTTATGGGATTTACATAATAATTTGTACTTCTTATATATTATTATTCGGATCTTTAATTTCAGAACAATAGTTTTCCAAAATTTTAGATCTTGGTTGATGTTACAAACAATATATTATAGAATTAAAAATGTCTAGACAACTCATCATTATGACAAACATAAAATTTTATATAGCTTACTTGACTAGATTAATTTTATAGTATTATGTGGTATATATTGATGAAATCTGTGAATAGTATAATTATTTCGTGATCTGCAATTGCAGAACACATGTATTATTCATAAATTTTAACTCAAACTTTGTCCCTAATATAAAACTAGCATAATAATTTTTGAGATCTGCAATTACAGAGCTCTTTTTCCCAATCGAAGATATCCATTAATAAACAATTGTAGATATCGATAAGAAAATAGATGAAATTATAAAAATTCTAGAATTACAAATGTGTAGATGAGTCATTATTATTGAGAAAAACATAAACTTTAATGAGAATATGTATTAAGAAGACAGACAGGGGCGGGGGAGAGAGACATAAACTCAGGCAGACGACCGATTATGAATATCATGGACATTCGCAGCAACTACGATTTTACAGTTTTCATAATTTTGATTTTACCGCGATGTTATTAACAAAAAAAAAATTATTTAAATAAAAAATAACTTTACAATAATAAAGAATGACTCAATAATCGATAGCTACTCTCAATTAACGGAGAAATAAATAAAACTAATAATTATAAAATATAACAGTTGCTCCCAGCGCCATCTCTTAGCACTTGTATATACTAACAATAACTCACAGTTGGTAAT
Source organism: Poecilus cupreus (assembly GCA_963942605.1). NCBI lineage: Eukaryota > Metazoa > Arthropoda > Insecta > Coleoptera > Carabidae > Poecilus > Poecilus cupreus. Next base: position 23,937,558 of record OZ012713.1, on the reverse strand, counting down.
TAGAACTTCAAACGTCAAATGATTCATCTGATTGTATGAACTGTTTAGAATTGGTGATTTATTTTATTTTAAATATATTAAATTAATATTTTATATAGAATGTCGAGAAAGGTAGGTAACATTACAATCGCTCATACAGTTTATATGTGAATTCTGAAATATTTACTTTTTTTTTTAGGTTATTATTTCAAAGTTTTTCATTTCAAGTAAGTTATTATGCTTGTGGCTATTTTAAAATATCTGTGTTTTTGTATACATGATTTTAGCTTTGTTTTAGATACATCACTGGCCGACATTTTTCTACATGCAAATTGTTGATTATTTTGACGTTCTATTGTTTTTCAAAGCGCCTAGTTCACTATCCATAAATAATAATTAGGAAATTTTATAGATATTACATATAAATAAATAAATATTATAGTGAAAAGGTATGTCAATTTATTTCATTTATTTATGCATTGTATTTATAATATGATTTCTCCCATTTTTTTCTACAAATCATATAACATTTGTATTTAATTTTCTCATATTTATATTATTATTATTATTATATGCTTAGTAGTTATTACTTTTATATCATAACTTAAATCATTTAAACGATGTCTTATAACATTGCATCTATCAAGTAAGAAATGAAGTAAATTTTATTTTATTTAAACTATATATTTGTTGTAATTATATTATTAACATATTACATAATTGTATTACGTTATTTATTCAAATAGTTATCCTTTATAAATACATACTATGTTCTACAAATCATTGTAAATGCTATGAATATTTGTGGTAACATAATGAACGAAAGTTTTTACCTTATATTTTGAAAAACAATAAAAGAATTGAAAATATATTACAATTTACATAAACATATATATCTTGTTTATATGTATTAATTATTATTTTCTTGATATATACTACATGTAACAAATAAATAACATTTTTATGATGTCACATCACCTACGAATGCATGTATACTCCAGTATTAACTGAAATAAATCACTAAATATTACATATTTTATAAATATACTATTATAAATAATATTTATGAACTACATGCTTCTAAATAAATATTATAACATTTATCTACTTTGTGCTAATAATGTATAAATTGAATTTCTTTTCGACATGAACGCACGAATACTAACCAAACACACACATACCATTGAGCTCGCAGTCTTTACTATATACCTATTCCGTTCGTTGTGGCGGACAAAATACAAATGTTAACAAACTTGTTAAATTCTGTGTTTCGTTTTATTTCGAATAACATTATTATTGAAAATGGCTGACGTTGCAACAAGTAGTGTTGAACCGCAATCAAGTCCGAAATCGGCAATTAAAAAAGATAAGAAGAAAATTGATCGTCCAAAGGCCACTCATCCGTCAACAGCTGTTATGGTCAATAACGCAATACAAAATTTAAAGGAACGTGGTGGCTCATCTTTACAGGCGATTAAAAAATATATTTCTGCTACATATAAAGTTGATGGTGAAAAATTTGCTCCGTTCATCAAGAAATATATTAAGGCTAGTGTTGTTTCTGGTGTATTGGTACAAACAAAAAGTAAAGGTGCATCTGGATCATTTAAATTAGCATCGACTGCAGTTACAAAAAAATCTGCATCGTCTACTGCTAAACCCAAGAAAGCAACCGTTTCAAAATCAGCAACAAAATCAAAACCGAAAGCAGAGAAAGAAACTAAATCTGCTGTTACTGTTAAGAAAACAGTAAAATCTGCTAAAACTAAAAAATCTGCAACTTTAGAGAAGAAGAAAACGGCATCTGCAAAAATTGTTAAACCAAAGTCGCCCTCAAAAGCAAAGAAAACTACTAAAACGCCTACAAAGAAACCCAAATCCCCAAAACCAAAAACAACAAGGCCTAAAATTGCCAAAAAGAAGACATCACCAAAGAAAAAATAAATTTTTTAATTTATTTTTTTCTTTACAATCTTAAACGGTCCTTTTCAGGACCATCAATTATTTTATAAATAAAGAATTTTATTCAGTATGCTTTAATTAATATAATTTATTCATACACACACACACACACACACGTAATTAATTAAATTATTAATAAACATTTTGAAAAATATCATATTTTCATTAAAAAAAAAAAATCTGATTTGACGGCTGGTAACCGCAATGCAAAAATATATCACCTACCGAGATCATATTTTCATCTATGGTTTTAATTCATTTTATTATCAATTAAAATTGATATTTTATTTAGAAATTAAAAAAAAAAAAAAACAGTTTTAGTAAAAAAAATAATTCATTTATAATAAAATCAGTAATATATCATTTTTCATTTAATATACAAAATTTCAATTATTTGATACTTATAAATATATATTCATCGTAAACAATGATTGATTTAATTACAATTCTTTAATTGAAAATTAATTAGTGGTTCTGAAAAGAACCGATTTTTGTTTATTGTTCGTCAATAAATGACAAAACAATAGAATTTAAGCACGTTCCCCACGAATACGTCTGGCCAATTGAATGTCCTTTGGCATAATTGTCACACGTTTAGCGTGAATTGCGCATAAATTAGTATCTTCGAATAAACCGACGAGATATGCTTCACTCGCTTCTTGTAAAGCCATTACAGCTGAACTTTGGAAACGTAAATCGGTTTTGAAATCTTGAGCGATTTCACGAACAAGACGTTGAAACGGCAATTTACGAATCAAAAGTTCAGTACTCTTTTGATAACGACGAATTTCACGCAATGCAACAGTGCCAGGCCGGTATCTGTGAGGTTTCTTAACACCTCCTGTAGCAGGAGCACTTTTACGGGCAGCTTTTGTTGCTAATTGTTTTCGTGGTGCTTTACCACCAGTCGATTTACGAGCAGTTTGCTTAGTACGCGCCATTATTAACTATTACGTCACAAATGTTAACGTGTAACAGAACGCGGTAAAATTTCTCGCTCTGCAATATATATAACATGTGTGTCCGACTACATCGAGCGGGAACGATACTAGTACCGTCATTGGTTTAGAACTTGTCCCCACCATTATATGCGTTGCATGTAGGCTATATATAGTAGATTTATTCGTTGAAAATTTTAACTTGTTACGTTGTTTGTTGTTTACACTTTATCAGTGTTTTACCAATACATTTATTAAAAATGACTGGTCGTGGCAAAGGTGGTAAGGGATTAGGAAAGGGTGGCGCTAAACGTCATCGTAAAGTTTTACGTGATAACATCCAAGGTATCACTAAACCAGCTATTAGACGTTTAGCCCGTCGTGGCGGTGTGAAACGTATTTCTGGTTTAATTTATGAAGAAACTCGTGGTGTGTTAAAAGTATTCCTAGAAAATGTTATTAGGGATGCTGTAACATACACTGAACATGCCAAGACGAAAACTGTTACCGCCATGGATGTTGTTTATGCGCTAAAACGTCAAGGTCGTACTTTGTACGGTTTTGGTGGTTAAATGCATATTATTTTACATAGTATGCAAGAAAAACAGGCCCTTTTCAGGGCCACTAGATTTTATTAAAGAAAAGAATTTTTATTATCATGTTTGTTACATACAACAATCTCTTTTAATTATTTCTTATTTTCTAAATGTCCTAATTATTATACTTAATAGATATCTATGTGTCTTAAACAATTCACAAAATTTTATTGATATATAGAATTAAATAAAGAACAGAAACATATTAAATGAATAAATAATAACAATGACGTCTAATCCACTAATACTATTTGTTGTTAACGTAATCAGTGACCAATAACGTCTAATACATACATACTATGTATGCAACGTGCATTACTTCTGCTTAAGGTACCAACCATGCCGCGCACTCATTGCGTCAACAATTTAGATACTACAATGCTAGTCTTCGTTTGTAAATAAAAACATGTAAGTTTAGTAAATTTATAACATAATAAGAAGAAAGAATTAAGTATAATATATGTATTAATTATATAATTAAGCATATGTTTGATAAAATTCTTTAATTTAATTAATGTTGTGGCTCTGAAAAGAGCCGATTTTTATTGATAAAAATGTATAAATACATTTTTACTTTGAACTTGTATATTTGGTAACAGCTTTAGTGCCTTCACTAACAGCGTGTTTTGCAAGTTCACCAGGTAACAGTAGACGGACAGCTGTTTGAATTTCCCGACTAGTGATTGTTGAACGTTTGTTGTAGTGTGCCAAACGGGAAGCTTCAGCAGCAATACGCTCAAATATATCATTTACAAAACTGTTCATAATGCTCATCGCTTTACTAGAAATACCAGTATCGGGATGAACTTGTTTCAGTACTTTGTAAATGTACATTGCGTAACTTTCCTTCCTGCGCCGTTTCTTTTTCTTGTCATCTTTGGATATATTTTTCTGAGCTTTACCCGCCTTCTTAGCGGCTTTTCCACTTGTTTTAGGTGGCATGTTGAATAACAGTCACTAAACAATAGCAAAAGTTTCTAAAAATTGAAACTATTAAAAAACAGGAAAAAACGTCTCAGTTATATATACATAACCCAACCTAACGGCGACCCGCCTCCCGTGGTGCGTATAGGCATCAGCATGGATACGATACACTGAAGTACGGCGTTGTCGTATTGGTTAGTCGTGCGGGTCCGGGCAACAGACTGCACACATCTGTACGGCAGAGTGTATATAAGTGAAAATTTCGAAAATTTTATAACACACAACAAACAACGGCAGTTGCTCTCTGATCGTCAGACGAGTAACATCCCGCTGAGTACCCGCTATCTGTCTTACTTGGGCCTCTGGACTGGTTGACAGTCTGAGTAACCCAGTAAGCCGTACGGCTACCTGAGCACCGTTACCTGTTCGCAGGTAGAAATTTTTCGACGCACGTGTTAGTGCAACGTGTTTTTGTGTACCTGGTGTAGATTGACCTGCGTTTATACGTGTATGGCATCCGTCAGGTAGTTAGTTAGTTTCGCTATTTGCGATTTCAATAACGAACAGATCAATTTTTAATTTAACTGATCTGTTTTTTCTGAAGGTTTCAGTAGAAGCCAAGAGAAAATCTTCTGCTCCCGGGCAGTGTCATAGGTGCCAGTCCTTCGGACATGCATCTAGCTGCTGCAACCGGGCGTGGAAATGCGTCCGTTGTGGTGAAATGCACTCCACCCAGGAGTGTCCAAAGACGGACCGTGAACAGCACACCGCTAAATGTGCTAATTGTCAGGAGCAGCACACTGCCAACTACCGTGGTTGCAGAGTGTACCAGCAAGCTGTTGATCAGAAAAAGGTCAACAGCAAGCGCTCCTACGCTAAAGTTGTTGCCAACACGGCACCCGCCGCAGTTGGTCAAACAACAAGCACTCAAGCCACTACTCCCGTCGCCGCACCAAATGCAGCAGCTCCAGCTGTTGCACCAGCAGTCACTGGGGCTGCTATTCCAATCGCTGCACAAGCTGCATCCACAGCTACTGCAACGGTTATCAAATCAGCGGCTAAACTCAAGGCCAAAAAGCCTAAGCAGAAGCCAGCTGCTGCTAAAGGTAAAAGCGGCCGCAAAAACGGCAGCAAAACCACCAGCAGCAGCAAATCCAGTAGCACCAACGACAGCAGCAGCCTCAACAAGCTGATAGACTTGCTGTCCGGCATTAACCTGGAAGCTGTCTGCAACAGCTTGCTCGACTTTGTGCAGCAACTGTCCAGCGTCAAAAACACTGGCGACCTACTGAAACTAGCGCTAAATACGCTACCTACTCTACTTGCTACCTTCACAAATGGCAGCAACTAGAACAAACCCCGCTAGCAAGCTGAGGATCGTCTCGTGGAATGCAAATTCCATTCACGAGAAATTAAACGAACTCGAAGAGCTGTGTCATAGGCTCCGGGCCGACATAGTGTTGGTGCAGGAAACTTTCCTAAAGCCACACCACAACACGCGCAGTCTTCGGAACTACACGACGCACCGCCAAGACCGTGATGGAAACGGTGGCGGCACCGCTGTTTTTGTCCGGAGGACGCTCGAACACTCGGGCGTTGATTCTCCAGGACTAATTAACTTGGAAACTTGCGGTGTGGTCGTGAACACCGAAAGGCTGGGCCCCGTTCGCGTGGTCAGCTGCTACAACTCGCCATCGAAACCACTAGAGCCAGATGACATTCGGGCCATCCTCAACGAGGACAACCTGCCGGTCATCTTGGCTGGTGATTTCAATGCCAAACATCCGGCATGGCAGAGTAGAGTAACTAATGGGCGGGGTAGATCCCTGCTCAGAGTAGCTACTCAGCAGCAGCTTGATGTTGTCGGTCCGGACGAACCAACATATTATGACGCTAGGGGTTACGCCCCTGATATTCTCGACATCGCCGTGCTTCGGAGCGTTAACTGTAACTATACGTTAGAGACAGTTAACGATCTGTCATCGGACCACAACCCCATAGTGCTAGACCTGGAGCTTGGTGCGAGTAGCATCAACCAGCCAAACGCAAACCGCAAGGTTGACTGGCAGCTGTTCACGGATGTGCTGGCAAGAGACCTAGGTCCAATACCAGCCATCATTACGGTGCAACAGCTTGAAGCTGCAGTTGATGATCTTACAAAAAAGATTCAACAAGCCATCACCACCTGTAGCCAGACCATTCCTAACAGGACGGCTCCAGGTCCAAAACTACCCCCTGAAATTCTACGTCTCATCGTGGAACGTAGGCTAGCTCGGCGAAACTGGCAGCGTAGTTGGGATCCTCAAGATAAGAGGATCTACAACCGAGCTACCACTGAGTTGCGAGACGCGATCCGTCAACATCGTAACGAGTGCTGGAAAAAATGCCTGGCATCAGCTGATGATGAAGACACCAAGTTCTGGCGTCTCAGCAAAGCGCTGCGTCACAAAAAGGCACCAGCCCGAGTGATTCACAGCACTGGAGGTCTGCAATATACGGCTTCAGATAAAGCCGAAGCTATTGCAGAGAGCCTCGAGCGCCAATGTTCGCCCAACTACGAACATGCTGATCTTGATTTCATCATCAGCACAAATCGTAAAGTAGCCAGGAAAATGCGAGAAACCCAGCACTCGCCGATAAAATTTACCACGCCCAAGAAAGTTACACACTTGCTGCAGCAGACTAAAATCCGCAAAGCGCCTGGCCCTGACGGGATTCCAGGCGCTGCGCTTAGAGCTCTGCCACCCAGAGCTGTTGTCGCACTGACAAACATAATCAATGCTACACTACGTCTGAGACACTTTCCATCTTCTTGGAAACAAGCCACTGTTATCACCATCCCGAAGCCAGGCAAAGATGCCAAGTTTCCGGAGAATCACAGACCAATCAGCCTGTTGAACCTGCTGGCCAAAGTGGCCGAGAAGGTTCTTCATGAGCTGCTTCTGCAGCACACGGTCGACAACAATATAATTCCTCCGGAACAGTTCGGCTTTAGGGATAAGCATTCCACCACGCACCAACTAGTGCGAGTCGTGGAATATGCTACGAGTGGGCTTAACAAGAAGATGGCCACCGGTGGTGTGTTCTTGGACGTAGCCAAAGCGTTTGAAAAAGTGTGGCACAGAGGGCTTCTAGCGAAGCTGCTGCAGCTCAAGTATCCACTGTACTTGGTGCAAGTTATTGAATCTTACCTCAGTCGGAGGAAGTTTCGGGTTAGGTTCGACGGAGCGCTCTCCAACGAAAAAACAGCGACAGCGGGCGTAGCGCAAGGTTCGGTGATCTCACCACTCCTCTTCAACATCTTCGTCAGTGACATGCCGAAGATGGAGGACAACACTAGCCTTGCGCAATACGCAGATGATACGGCCTTGCTTAGCCAGAGCCACAGCCCGAAACTTGTGACAAAGCGACTCCAACAAGCAGTCAATGCTGTGGAGCGCTGGTGCATCAAGTGGAGGGTAGCTGTGAATCCGGACAAGAGCACTGCCATCCTCATCACCAGGAGGCGGCGCAAACCGCATGGCAGTCTAGTGATGTTTGGGCGTCCGATACCCTGGCGCGACAAGGTGACGTACCTTGGAGCAATCATAGACAAACGGGCTAATTTCCATAGCCACATTCAATCTGCCGTGCATAAAGCGAAGCGAACCATGATGCAGCTGTTGCCGCTGATCGGACGTAAGAGCGAACTATCGCTCGCTAATAAGTTGAGGGTCTACAAGACCATCATCAGACCTCAACTGCTGTACGCGGCACCAGCATGGGGCTGCGCTACTCCACGGCAGATGAAAAAGCTTCAGGTTTTTCAAAACCGAGCCCTGAGGGTAATAACCAACGCTCCTTGGTACGTCCGCAACGCCAATATTCACCGCGACCTAAAGGTCACAACGGTCCGTGAATTCATGCTCACACAAGCCACCAAAGTATTTGGTGGTATGAGTGTGCATGAAAACATTCTCGTACGACAGTCAGTCGACTACGACGAGATGGCACCGTACAGGGTTCGGCGCCCGAAACATTTTCTCAATGATACATAGAGAAATTATCACCACTGACTGCCATCCGGATTAAACCGGAAGGGCTATAGCAGCCCGTATCATAAACAATTAAACAATGAATTTGGAACAAGGGAGCCAATGGCTCAAACTCCAATAAATGAAACCACATGTAGTAATTTTATAACATTCGCTGGCATACGTGTTATTCGTTTGTTATTCAGTTTATATTTAATTTTCAATAATGTCTGGTCGTGGTAAAGGTGGTAAAGTTAAGGGGAAGGCAAAGAGTCGTTCGAATCGTGCTGGATTACAATTTCCAGTTGGTCGTATTCATAGATTATTGCGTAAAGGTAATTACGCAGAACGTGTCGGTGCCGGTGCTCCTGTCTATTTGGCGGCCGTTATGGAATATTTAGCCGCTGAAGTACTTGAGCTTGCCGGTAATGCTGCCCGTGACAATAAAAAGACTAGAATAATTCCAAGACATTTACAACTGGCCATCCGTAATGATGAAGAATTGAATAAACTATTGTCTGGTGTTACAATCGCTCAAGGTGGTGTACTGCCAAATATTCAGGCTGTATTGCTGCCAAAGAAGACTGAGAAATCAACATAAATTGTTGTTTCTTAGTAATAAACACAAATCATCGGTCCTTTTCAGGACCACAAAATAAATTTTGAAAAAAAGATATGTATTGAAATGATTGATGCAACAATAGAATTTATTATTAGTTAGTGGAACCTAACGAAATATATCGTTAGCGACAAATAAAAATAATGAGTAGGACATTTAAGAGTATAATATGATGATGGTGAGTGAACAAAATTAGTAGGAAAACAATGAATAGTATCTATTTCTTTTTCTTTCATTCATTCATTCTTTCTTTCTTTCTTTTTCTTTCTTTGTTTGTTTGTTATATATTGTGTTGTTGATTAAATATAGATATATTATGAATTAGACTGATTTGTCTTTCTGTCTGTCTGTTTTTTTGTTCTTCCTTTTGTTATTCATATTTATCTTGCTTCGGGATCTGCAATTGCAGACTTACTAACCGAAAGGTATAGTAATTTCACAAGTAATTATGAGATTTATAATACATTATGTGTCCACGGAGACATATAAGGAAATAATTATAAGATCTGCAATTGCAGAACTTAATTTCAATGTATTTTATTTCTCCAGTATCATATTAATACAATACCAATAAATTATATTTCATGACTATTATTATTATTACGATCTACAATTGCACAATTCTTTATTTTTAAATCGTGCATTAAGTATTTTTATTATTATTATTGGAATCTGCAATTGCAGAACTTGTCATCTTAGCGATGTTTAATAGTGTGTTAATTATACGATAAATATAGATATTTTATAAGTAATTATGTTAATCTGTACTTCTCAATAGGTATTATTATCTTTGGGATAAACTTATTATCTCTTTGAATAATCCTACTGAGTCTTTCTTATGGGATTTACATAATAATTTGTACTTCTTATATATTATTATTCGGATCTTTAATTTCAGAACAATAGTTTTCCAAAATTTTAGATCTTGGTTGATGTTACAAACAATATATTATAGAATTAAAAATGTCTAGACAACTCATCATTATGACAAACATAAAATTTTATATAGCTTACTTGACTAGATTAATTTTATAGTATTATGTGGTATATATTGATGAAATCTGTGAATAGTATAATTATTTCGTGATCTGCAATTGCAGAACACATGTATTATTCATAAATTTTAACTCAAACTTTGTCCCTAATATAAAACTAGCATAATAATTTTTGAGATCTGCAATTACAGAGCTCTTTTTCCCAATCGAAGATATCCATTAATAAACAATTGTAGATATCGATAAGAAAATAGATGAAATTATAAAAATTCTAGAATTACAAATGTGTAGATGAGTCATTATTATTGAGAAAAACATAAACTTTAATGAGAATATGTATTAAGAAGACAGACAGGGGCGGGGGAGAGAGACATAAACTCAGGCAGACGACCGATTATGAATATCATGGACATTCGCAGCAACTACGATTTTACAGTTTTCATAATTTTGATTTTACCGCGATGTTATTAACAAAAAAAAAATTATTTAAATAAAAAATAACTTTACAATAATAAAGAATGACTCAATAATCGATAGCTACTCTCAATTAACGGAGAAATAAATAAAACTAATAATTATAAAATATAACAGTTGCTCCCAGCGCCATCTCTTAGCACTTGTATATACTAACAATAACTCACAGTTGGTAATTAGAACTTCAAACGTCAAATGATTCATCTGATTGTATGAACTGTTTAGAATTGGTGATTTATTTTATTTTAAATATATTAAATTAATATTTTATATAGAATGTCGAGAAAGGTAGGTAACATTACAATCGCTCATACAGTTTATATGTGAATTCTGAAATATTTACTTTTTTTTTTAGGTTATTATTTCAAAGTTTTTCATTTCAAGTAAGTTATTATGCTTGTGGCTATTTTAAAATATCTGTGTTTTTGTATACATGATTTTAGCTTTGTTTTAGATACATCACTGGCCGACATTTTTCTACATGCAAATTGTTGATTATTTTGACGTTCTATTGTTTTTCAAAGCGCCTAGTTCACTATCCATAAATAATAATTAGGAAATTTTATAGATATTACATATAAATAAATAAATATTATAGTGAAAAGGTATGTCAATTTATTTCATTTATTTATGCATTGTATTTATAATATGATTTCTCCCATTTTTTTCTACAAATCATATAACATTTGTATTTAATTTTCTCATATTTATATTATTATTATTATTATATGCTTAGTAGTTATTACTTTTATATCATAACTTAAATCATTTAAACGATGTCTTATAACATTGCATCTATCAAGTAAGAAATGAAGTAAATTTTATTTTATTTAAACTATATATTTGTTGTAATTATATTATTAACATATTACATAATTGTATTACGTTATTTATTCAAATAGTTATCCTTTATAAATACATACTATGTTCTACAAATCATTGTAAATGCTATGAATATTTGTGGTAACATAATGAACGAAAGTTTTTACCTTATATTTTGAAAAACAATAAAAGAATTGAAAATATATTACAATTTACATAAACATATATATCTTGTTTATATGTATTAATTATTATTTTCTTGATATATACTACATGTAACAAATAAATAACATTTTTATGATGTCACATCACCTACGAATGCATGTATACTCCAGTATTAACTGAAATAAATCACTAAATATTACATATTTTATAAATATACTATTATAAATAATATTTATGAACTACATGCTTCTAAATAAATATTATAACATTTATCTACTTTGTGCTAATAATGTATAAATTGAATTTCTTTTCAACATGAACGCACGAATACTAACCAAACACACACATACCATTGAGCTCGCAGTCTTTACTATATACCTATTCCGTTCGTTGTGGCGGACAAAATACAAATGTTAACAAACTTGTTAAATTCTGTGTTTCGTTTTATTTCGAATAACATTATTATTGAAAATGGCTGACGTTGCAACAAGTAGTGTTGAACCGCAATCAAGTCCGAAATCGGCAATTAAAAAAGATAAGAAGAAAATTGATCGTCCAAAGGCCACTCATCCGTCAACAGCTGTTATGGTCAATAACGCAATACAAAATTTAAAGGAACGTGGTGGCTCATCTTTACAGGCGATTAAAAAATATATTTCTGCTACATATAAAGTTGATGGTGAAAAATTTGCTCCGTTCATCAAGAAATATATTAAGGCTAGTGTTGTTTCTGGTGTATTGGTACAAACAAAAGGTAAAGGTGCATCTGGATCATTTAAATTAGCATCGACTGCAGTTACAAAAAAATCTGCATCGTCTACTGCTAAACCCAAGAAAGCAACCGTTTCAAAATCAGCAACAAAATCAAAACCGAAAGCAGAGAAAGAAACTAAATCTGCTGTTACTGTTAAGAAAACAGTAAAATCTGCTAAAACTAAAAAATCTGCAACTTTAGAGAAGAAGAAAACGGCATCTGCAAAAATTGTTAAACCAAAGTCGCCCTCAAAAGCAAAGAAAACTACTAAAACGCCTACAAAGAAACCCAAATCCCCAAAACCAAAAACAACAAGGCCTAAAATTGCCAAAAAGAAGACATCACCAAAGAAAAAATAAATTTTTTAATTTATTTTTTTCTTTACAATCTTAAACGGTCCTTTTCAGGACCATCAATTATTTTATAAATAAAGAATTTTATTCAGTATGCTTTAATTAATATAATTTATTCATACACACACACACACACACACGTAATTAATTAAATTATTAATAAACATTTTGAAAAATATCATATTTTCATTAAAAAAAAAAAATCTGATTTGACGGCTGGTAACCGCAATGCAAAAATATATCACCTACCGAGATCATATTTTCATCTATGGTTTTAATTCATTTTATTATCAATTAAAATTGATATTTTATTTAGAAATTAAAAAAAAAAAAAACAGTTTTAGTAAAAAAAATAATTCATTTATAATAAAATCAGTAATATATCATTTTTCATTTAATATACAAAATTTCAATTATTTGATACTTATAAATATATATTCATCGTAAACAATGATTGATTTAATTACAATTCTTTAATTGAAAATTAATTAGTGGTTCTGAAAAGAACCGATTTTTGTTTATTGTTCGTCAATAAATGACAAAACAATAGAATTTAAGCACGTTCCCCACGAATACGTCTGGCCAATTGAATGTCCTTTGGCATAATTGTCACACGTTTAGCGTGAATTGCGCATAAATTAGTATCTTCGAATAAACCGACGAGATATGCTTCACTCGCTTCTTGTAAAGCCATTACAGCTGAACTTTGGAAACGTAAATCGGTTTTGAAATCTTGAGCGATTTCACGAACAAGACGTTGAAACGGCAATTTACGAATCAAAAGTTCAGTACTCTTTTGATAACGACGAATTTCACGCAATGCAACAGTGCCAGGCCGGTATCTGTGAGGTTTCTTAACACCTCCTGTAGCAGGAGCACTTTTACGGGCAGCTTTTGTTGCTAATTGTTTTCGTGGTGCTTTACCACCAGTCGATTTACGAGCAGTTTGCTTAGTACGCGCCATTATTAACTATTACGTCACAAATGTTAACGTGTAACAGAACGCGGTAAAATTTCTCGCTCTGCAATATATATAACATGTGTGTCCGACTACATCGAGCGGGAACGATACTAGTACCGTCATTGGTTTAGAACTTGTCCCCACCATTATATGCGTTGCATGTAGGCTATATATAGTAGATTTATTCGTTGAAAATTTTAACTTGTTACGTTGTTTGTTGTTTACACTTTATCAGTGTTTTACCAATACATTTATTAAAAATGACTGGTCGTGGCAAAGGTGGTAAGGGATTAGGAAAGGGTGGCGCTAAACGTCATCGTAAAGTTTTACGTGATAACATCCAAGGTATCACTAAACCAGCTATTAGACGTTTAGCCCGTCGTGGCGGTGTGAAACGTATTTCTGGTTTAATTTATGAAGAAACTCGTGGTGTGTTAAAAGTATTCCTAGAAAATGTTATTAGGGATGCTGTAACATACACTGAACATGCCAAGAGGAAAACTGTTACTGCCATGGATGTTGTTTATGCGCTAAAACGTCAAGGTCGTACTTTGTACGGTTTTGGTGGTTAAATGCATATTATTTTACATAGTATGCAAGAAAAACAGGCCCTTTTCAGGGCCACTAGATTTTATTAAGGAAAAGAATTTTTAATATCATGTTTGTTACATACATACAACAATCTCTTTTAATTATTTCTTATTTTCTAATTATTATATTTAATAAATATCTTTTCTACTTTATAAACTATGTGTATTAAACAAAATATAAAAATTACTGATATATAGAATTAGATAAAGAACAGAAAGTGTAATATAATTAACATATTAAATGAATAAATAATAACAATGACGTCTTATTTGTTGTAGACGCAATAAGTGACCAATAACGTATAATACATACATAGGTACGCAACGTGCATTACATCAACTTAAGGTAATGCCGCGCATACATAGCGTCAACAATTATTCATATTCCGTTGATTTAGATACTACAATGCTAGTCTTCGTTTGTAAATAAAAACATGTAAGTTTAGTAAACTAAAATACAACATAAAAATAGAATGTATTAATTATGTAAATAAGCATATGTTTGATAAAATTCTTTAATTTAATTAATGTTGTGGCTCTGAAAAGAGCCGATTTTTATTGATAAAAATGTATAAATACATTTTTACTTTGAACTTGTATATTTGGTAACAGCTTTAGTGCCTTCACTAACAGCGTGTTTTGCAAGTTCACCAGGTAACAATAGACGGACAGCTGTTTGAATTTCCCGACTAGTGATTGTTGAACGTTTGTTGTAGTGTGCCAAACGGGAAGCTTCAGCAGCAATACGCTCAAATATATCATTTACAAAACTGTTCATGATGCTCATCGCTTTACTAGAAATACCAGTATCGGGATGAACTTGTTTCAGTACTTTGTAAATGTACATTGCGTAACTTTCCTTCCTGCGCCGTTTCTTTTTCTTGTCATCTTAGGATATATTTTTCTGAGCTTTACCAGCCTTCTTAGCGGCTTTTCCACTTGTTTTAGGTGGCATGTTGAATAACAGTCACTAAACCAATAGTGTTAAATAACTATTAAAAAACAGGACAATACAATATTCCTCTGGCTTTACGGTGTCCCAGACTTTTGTAGCCTTCTACACCTTCATCATGTTTATTTTAGTTACTGGTTTTTTAAAATTTTTGCGCTGGCTTGGCTGCGCTATTTTGTTATTGGTGGGCGAGCACCATCCTGGGGCGTTTGTATTTTAATACCGTGTCGATGTTGTAGTCTTCGCCAGCGGTTCTGATGCCATTGTTTTGGTGTTCTTCAACTTGTGCGAAGAACTTCTTGGCCCCTTCTTTAATGAAGTCTTCAATGCTTTCCAGCCGAAGATCGCGATGTATTTGATCGTTCCGGACGTACCAGGGCGCATCCGTAATCATTCTGGTGATTTTATTTTGAACGACTTGTAGTTTTCTGATACGTACAGATCCAGCGTAACCCCAGATAGGCGCGGCGTACGTCAGCACTGGACGGATCACAGCTCGGTACAGCAGCAGCTTGTTCTGCAGGGACATCGTACTGCGGCGGTTGATCATTCCGTAGATTTCAGCGGTGGCTTGGTTTGCTTTGGCAGTAGCTTGCGAAGTGTTGGCGATCCAATTCAGGCGTGGGTCAAGCGTGAGCCCGAGGTATTTGGTTCTCGGTACCCACGGAATATCTTCACCGAAGAGTTGGATGTTTTGTTCTGGGCGCATTCGTCGCCTGGTGAAGAAAACGGCGGCGCTTTTCGCCGCGTTCACATCAATTCGCCACTTGCTGAACCAAGCCTCCATCTGTTCGGCGGAGTCTTGTAGTCGCTGGAGTATGAGCTGCTGCTGAGTGGACTTGGTGAGCACTGCTGTGTCGTCTGCATACGTGGCCAGCATGGTGTTGGGCTGCTGCGGGAAATCATGCGTGTACAGCGTGTACAGGAGCGGGCTGAGCAGACTGCCCTGTGGCGTGCCTGCTGTGATCGGTTTCTGCGTTGACCGGACGTCGCCAATCTTCACTTGGAAGCACCTGTGCTGGAGGTAGCTGTGGATTATTCGTACCAGCCATCGTGGTGCGTTCAGTTCCAGCAGCTTGAAGATGAGGCCTTCATGCCAGACCTTGTCGAAGGCCTTGGCGACGTCCAGGAATAGCGCTCCAGTGGCTTGGCGCCTGTTGAAGCCCTGCGTTATATATTCAGTCACCCGCAGCAGCTGATGATTCGTCGAGTGCTGATTCCGGAAGCCGTGCTGATGCTCAGGAATGATGTCTTCTGTCGTAGCCCATGATTGCAGGCGAGTCAGTAAAATCTTCTCCAGTAACTTGCCCACTGTGGAGAGGAGGCTGATAGGCCGATAGTTCTGCGGGTGTGCCAGGTTCTGCCCCTGTTTTGGAATCACAATTATGTCGGCCTTTTTCCACTTGTCTGGAAAGTGGCGTAAACGGATAGCTGCGTTGAAGATGTTAGCCAGCGCGACCACACCTTTTCTGCCGAGATTCTTCAGGGCGGTGTTTGTGATTCCGTCCGGGCCTGGTGCTTTCCGCGTCTTCAGCTGTTTTATAATATTGCCGATTTCTGCTGGGCTCGTGGGCTTCGGTGCAGATACATCTGGTTCACGGAGTTTGCGCGCCACCTGACGCTCAATCCTCTCAACCGCGTTCAGATCACAGTGCGTCCAATTTGGGCTGCATTGCAACTCGAGTCGGTCAGCGAAAGCCTCGCACTTCTCTAGGTCGCTGTAGACAAGCCCTGTTGGCCCGTGAATAGGAGGGATCTTTGTCTTCTTATTTCGGAGTGCTCGTGTGATGCGCCACACCGATTGATCCTCGACTGCTAGTGTTTGGAGTCGTTGATGCCAGTTCTCGTTCCGGAGCTCACGCAGCGAGCTCCTGATTTCGCGGCTCAGGCGGTACATGTTATTGCGAGCCACGACGTCGCTGTAGCGCTGCCAGGCCCGGCGTGCTTGATTCTTCCTGCGGATCAGGTCACGGATGTCGTCTGGGATTTGGAGGCTGCAGAAAGGACGCCGAACAGTTTTTGACGCTGCCCGTATAGCTGCTGCAGCAGTTTCGGAGAACTCCTCCACGGCTGCATCGAGTTCTTCGCAGTTTCGTATGATTTGAGAACATGAGACTGACGATTCCATAATCTCAGCAAATCTTGGCCAGCATACTTTTGTGTATTCATCGTCTCTGATTGCTCCGCGAGGCCCGTTGATCAGGGCGATTACTGGGTCGTGATCAGAGCTGTTGGCGACCACTGTGGCTAGCTCAATGGTTGCTGTCACGTCCTTCGCCACGAGAATGTCCAGCACGTCGGGTCTGTAGCCTGCTCGGTGGTAAAATGTGGGTTCCACCGGTCCGTAGACTGCTACGTTGTTAGCAGTTGTATACGCGTGCAGCGCTCTACCACAGGTGTTGGTGGTTCTGCTGTTCCAAGCCGGATGCTTGGCATTAAAGTCGCCAGCTAGGATGGTGGGCTGGGCGGCTCTGAGTAGCTCATTTAGGTCGGCATCTTGGAGTGGCTTCCGTGGACTTTTGTAGACCGCGGTAAGCCGCAGTGGTCCGGTAGAGGTATTGATCACCACCGTGTTTGCCTCCACATTTGGAGTGCTGGAGGGGCCGGCGTCGTAGTGGTCAATGTTGCTGCGGATGTATATCGCTGTACCGCCACCGCGATAATCCCGATCCGCCCTGTACAGCGCGTAGTTGCGGATTTTTGGGTTTTGGCATGCTCGCAAGTGTGTCTCACATACCAAAAGTGCATCGACCTTGTGCTCTTCAGCGAAGATCTGGGCCTCATCTCTGGCGTTCTGTAGTCCTTCTGCATTCCAGAAGGCAATCTTCAGCTCGTTGGGTCTGTAGAGCTGTCTAGCCATCAAGAAGCAGGTGTGTGAGAGCTTTCAAGATGACTTCAAGCAGTTCTCGACTAGAACTGTCATTTGTTTTCACCGGTTTCTTGCCAGCCATTTTCAAAATCGCCTTGAGAGTGTCAGTTTTTAAGCTGTCTGCCTCAGATGCTGCAGGAGCAGCAGTCGCTGTGGTGTTTGTTGACTCGTTCTTAGTGGCTGTTGCATATGATATGCCGGCAGTAACCGGTCGTGTGCTGCGGGCGGATCCAGCAGGTTTCCTTTGTTGTTGTTGTTGCTGAAGTTGCTGTTGCTGCGACTTGGGGAAGCTGGGGCAGCCCCTATAGTTTGCCGGGTGTTCGCCCTTGCAGTTCGCACACGTAGCTTTTACAGTTTTGGATTTGAGGCAGGCGTGAGAGAAGTGCTCCTCTCCGCATTTAACGCACCTCGGATTAGCACGGCAGAATCGTGCTGAGTGGCCGAAGCTTTGGCAGCGGAAGCACTGGCCAATTTGCCGGTTTCTGCGCTGTGGTTCCACTGAGACAACTAGGTGCATCAGCCTTGTCAGTTGGAAGATGTTCACTCCGGTTGGTTTCTTTAATTGTACAAGCATCATTGGCAGTATTTCTTTAGTTCGTAGCGATTTCATCCGAGTAACTTGGATAACTGGAAACTCCAGTCGCAGTAGCTCCTCATTAACTGCTTCTTCGCTAATTCCTTCCACAATACCTTTTATTACTGCCTTCACTAGTTTTTCTTCTGGCAGGGCGTAAGTGTGGTACGGCACTTGAAGGCTGTCCAGCCTTTTTGTGGCGCTGCGGAAGCTGTCGGCATTGTCCACCTTAATCTCTATCGAATCTTTGTGGTTTTTTGCAGACGCGATGGTAGTTCCGTTATTAACAAGCTCTTGCTGAATTGCAATCCAGTTTTCCTTGGTGCGAACATGGATCGGTGGCACCTTTTGTCTTTGAACAGTGACTGGCTGTTCAGCATCTGCCTGATCAGCAGCTGTTTGCAAGGCAGCTCGTTTAGCGCCTGGTGTCTGTGGATCGGCTGATTGGGCAGCAGGTCGTTTGATAGCAAGTGGGTGCGTCTTCGTGTCGGTCGACGTGCTTGGAGTGCTGTCCATGTCGTCTTCTTCAGCGTGTTGCAGAACGTTGAACCGGTTGCCAGTTTTAACTGCTGGTGACGATGGTTCATTGGTTTTATCGTTCTTTTTTCGTTTTTTGTTGCCAGACCGCAACGCCTCTCGTTCTTCGTCCAGCTTGGCGCTCTTGGCTTCTAATCGATCGCGTTCGGCACGCAGTTGTAGGCTGAACTGCTTCATCTCGGCCTTCATGTCGTTTAGAGCATGTATCGCGTTGCTTAACGCGCGTTCAGAGTGGTTAAGCCTCTCCTTCAGCATGGCGTTCTCTGCTTGAAGCTCCTCCATTTTAAAATTCGCAGCACTTCACGATAGTTTGTGTCCGTAAATTACAGATGCCGTACTGATGTCACGACACTTAGTGTTCGTAATCCCTCGTACACAGCACCAACTTCTTAGAGTCACAAAGCACAACACGCTCACTTAATAACAACGCACTGTACTACCAGCGCGTATAGGCATCTGCATGGATACGATACACTGAAGTATGGCGTTGTCGTATTGGTTAGTTGTGCGGGTCCGGGCAACAGACTGCACACATCTGTACGGCAGAGTGTATATAAGTAAAAATTTCGAAAATTTTATAACATTGCAACATACAACACGCAGTTGCTCTCTGATCGTCAGACGAGTAACATCCCGCTGAGTACCCGCTATCTGTCTTACTTGGGCCTCTGGACTGGTTGACAGTCTGAGTAACCCAGTAAGCCGTACGGCTACCTGAGCACCGTTACCTGTTCGCAGGTAGAAATTTTCGACGCACGTGTTAGTGCAACGTGTTTTTGTGTACCTGGTGTAGATTGACCTGCGTTTATACGTGTATGGCATCCGTCAGGTAGTTAGTTAGTTTCGCTATTTGCGATTTCAATAAGTGTTGTTAGTGAAAACTACAAAGACAATTAAGTTCTAGTGTTTTGTGCAGTGAGCTATGATGGCGCAAACCATCAGTGAGCTGGAACGCGTCACGGCGCTTATCAGCTCTTATGAGAAGAGTAGTTTGACTACCAAAACTAGAATTACAAGTGTGTAGATGAGTCATTATTATTGAGACAAACATAAACTTCAATGAGAATATATGCTAATAAGACAGAGAGGGGCGGGGGAGAGACATAAACCTAGAGAGATGACCGATTATGAGTATTATGGACGTTCGCAGTAACTACGATTTTACAGTATACATAATTTTGATTTTACCGCGATAATATTAACAAACAAACAAAATTTATTAAAATAAAGAATAAATTTGCAATAATAAAGAATGACTCAATAAACGATAGCTACTCTCAATAACGGAGATATAAATAAAACTAATAATTATAAAATAACAGATTTGCTGCCAGCGCCATCTCTTAGCACTTGTACTATTAATAACTCACAGTTGGTAATTAGAATTGTAAACCGTCAAAACATAAGGCTGATTGTTTGGACTGACATGAATTGGTGATTTATATTATTTTAAATATATTAAGTTAATATTTTATATAGAATGTTGAGAAAGGTAGGTAACATTAGAATGGCTCATACAGTTTATATGTGAAATCTGAAATAATCACTTTTTTTTTTTAGGTTATTATTTCAAAGTTTTTCATTTCAAGTAAGCTATTATTCTTGTGGATATTTTGAAATATCTGTGTTTTTGTATACTTGATTTTAGCTTTGTTTTAGATTCATCACTGGCCGACATTTTTCTACAAGCAAATTGTTGATTATTTTGACGTTCTATTGTTTTTCAATGCGCAAAGTTCATTATCCATAAATAACAATTAGGAAATGTTATAGATATTACATATAAATAAATAAATATTATAGTGAAAAGGTATGTCAATTTATTTCATTTATTTATGCATTGTAATTATAATACGATTTCTCCCATTTTTTCTACAAATCATATGACATTTGTATTTAATATTCTTATATTTATATTATTATTAATATATGCTTAGTAGTTATAACTTTTATATCATAACTTAAATCATTTAAACGATGTCAGAATAACATTGCATCTATCAAGTAAGATATGAAGTAAATTTTATTTTATTTAAACTATATATTTGTTGAAAATATATTATTAACATATTACATAATTGTATTACGTTATTTATTCAAATAGTTATCCTTTATAAATATATAGTAGGTTCTACAAATCATTGTAAATGCTATGAATATTTGTGGTAACATAATGAACGAAAGTTTTTACCTTATATTTTGAAAAACAATAAAAGAATTGAAAATATATTACAATTTACATAAACATATATATCTTGTTTATATGTATTAATTATTATTTTCTTGATATATAATATATGTAACTAATAAATAACATTTTCATGATGTCACATCACCCACGAATGCATGTATACTCCAGTATTAACTTAAATAAATCACTAAATATTACATATTGTATAAATATACTATTATAAATAATATTTATGAACTACATGCTTATAAATAAATATTATAACATATATCTATATATTGTTATTATGGAATAAATTGGATTTCTTTTCGACATGAACGCACGAATACTAACCAAACACACACATACCATTGAGCACGCAGTCTTTACTATATCCCTATTCCGTTCGTTGTGGCGGACAAAATACAAATGTTAACAAACTTGTTAAATTCTGTGTTTCGTTTTATTTCGAATAACATTATTATTGAAAATGGCTGACGTTGCAACAAGTAGTGTTGAACCGCAATCAAGTCCGAAATCGGCAATTAAAAAAGATAAGAAGAAAATTGATCGTCCAAAGGCCACTCATCCGTCAACAGCTGTTATGGTCAATAACGCAATACAAAATTTAAAGGAACGTGGTGGCTCATCTTTACAGGCGATTAAAAAATATATTTCTGCTACATATAAAGTTGATGGTGAAAAATTTGCTCCGTTCATCAAGAAATATATTAAGGCTAGTGTGGTTTCTGGTGTATTGGTACAAACAAAAGGTAAAGGTGCATCTGGATCATTTAAATTAGCATCGACTGCAGTTACAAAAAAATCTGCATCGTCTACTGCTAAACCCAAGAAAGCAACAGTTTCAAAAACAGCAACAAAATCAAAACCGAAAGCAGAGAAAGAAACTAAATCAGCTGTGACTGTTAAGAAAACAGTAAAATCTGCTAAAACTAAAAAGTCTGCAACTTTAGAGAAGAAGAAATCAGCATCTGCAAAAATTGTTAAACCAAAATCGCCCTCAAAAGCAAAGAAAACTACTAAAACGCCTACAAAGAAACCCAAATCCCCAAAACCAAAAACAACAAGGCCTAAAATTGCCAAAAAGAAGACATCACCAAAGAAAAAATAAATTTTTTAATTTATTTTTTTCTTTACAATCTTAAACGGTCCTTTTCAGGACCATCAATTATTTTATAAATAAAGAATTTTATTCATTATGCTTTAATAAATATAATTTATTCACACACACACACACACACACACACACACACACACACACACGTAATTAATTAAATTAATAATAAACATTTTGAAAAACATCATATTTTCATTATGTTAAAAAAAAAAATAATAATAATCTTTGACTTGACGGCTGGTAACCGCAATGCAAAAATATCTCACCTACCGAGATCATATTTTCATATTCAATAATAATAAAAAAAAAAAAAAAACATAAATTTATAATTGCATAAAATATATGAACATTTATATTTATATTTTGTAAAAAAATATAAAAAAAAAGGCATTAATAATAATATCAGTACAGTAATATATCATTTTTCATTTAATATAAAAATTTCTATTATTTTATACTTATAAATATATATTCATCGTAAACAATGATTGATTGAATTACAATTCTTTAATTGAAAATTAATTGGTGGTTCTGAAAAGAACCGATTTTTTTTATTGTTCGTCAAAAAATGACAAAACAATGGAATTTACGCACGTTCTCCACGAATACGTCTGGCCAATTGAATGTCCTTTGGCATAATTGTCACACGTTTAGCGTGAATTGCGCATAAATTAGTATCTTCGAATAGACCGACGAGATATGCTTCACTCGCTTCTTGTAAAGCCATTACAGCTGAACTTTGGAAACGTAAATCGGTTTTGAAATCTTGAGCGATTTCACGAACAAGACGTTGAAACGGCAATTTACGAATCAAAAGTTCAGTACTCTTTTGATAACGACGAATTTCACGCAATGCAACAGTGCCAGGCCTGTATCTGTGAGGTTTCTTAACACCTCCTGTAGCAGGGGCACTTTTACGGGCAGCTTTCGTTGCTAATTGTTTACGTGGTGCTTTACCACCAGTCGATTTACGAGCAGTTTGCTTAGTACGCGCCATTATTAACTATTACGTCACAACAAAAAATGTTAACGTGTAACAGAACGCGGTAAAATTTCAATTTCAAAAAGGTTTTATTTACATAACGATATATATACAAAATATTTACAATAATATACAGTTTTTTTAATGCCGTTCTAGGGCTTTGCCCTCTTCAGCACATGTCATTTTTTTTTTTTTTTTTCATTTAATTTTATTTGAGATATATATATAGGTACAAATTTTTAGTAACAATTAAACTAACAATTTAAGTAACAAGTTTACCTTTACATTTATCCTTGCACAATGCAAAGTGCTCAATAATAACCGGCAGTAATATTCTTATGTTCACTCGCACTACACTATGCACTTGTTAGTGTCTGAAAGCTATTGGGGCTGCCTCCAGCGCGTCCTGGAGCTCCTGGGTGAGCTCTTCGGAAGTCTGTAGCAAGGCCGATGGGGGAAATAAGTACTTGTATCGAGGCTTCCTTGCACATCGAGGAGGTAGTTGTTGCACCAACTGGGTGCTGGCCGATTCGCCCCTAGCGCAGCGTCCCACAAATCTCTTTTGCAGTTGCTGCAGACGTTCCGTGATTGGTTGGATGTCTGCCGATTGGTGGACTCTATTGGAAGGCGATCTCCACGGTAGTCCCAAGAATCGGCGTAGGAACCTCCTTTCCATCGTTAGCAGGGGCTGGAGAAGTGGCGCTCGGACAGCTGCGTAAATCACTGCTCGGAAGTCCGCTAGGGCGCGTACCACCACTTTGTACGTCAGGACCTGGATTTGAGTCGAGCATCCTCGTAGCCGACCACGTAGAGCTGCGATTAAACCCGCTCGTTGTCTCATTTGGCTGACGCACTTCTTGATGTCAGGCCCCCAGTGCAGTGTCTTCGTCAGCAGGAACCCGAGGTAGGTCGCCCTCTCCTGCTGCTCCACGACCGTGTTCCAGAGATTCACTCGGATTCTGGAGGTGTTTCTTCGGAATCTGTTTCTGAATAGGATGAGTTGCCCTCTTGGCGGGGTTGGGTTTGATGCGCCACCGGCGCATCCAACTCTCGAGCTTCCTGAGCTGCTGTTGTAGTATGCGGGCGGCCCCGGATGGATTCCTTGCAGTTGCCCAGCATGCCGTGTCGTCAGCGAATAACTGCACCTTGCAGTTCCTATGGGTTGGGACGGGGATGTCGCTGCAGAAAAGCAGAAACAGTAGCGGAGAAAGTAGACTGCCCTGTGGTGAGCCTCGACTCAGCCGGAAGGTTGCGGATCTAGCGGACTGCACTCTGACGCACGCTTCTCGGTCCCTCAAGAATGCCGCGACTGCTCGGATTACGTAGATCGGCAAGTTCCACGTAATTAATTTGTGCAGCAGCCCGTTGTGCCACACTGAGTCGAAGGCGCGCTCCAAATCCAGGAAGACGGCGGCTGTCACGCGGTTGGTGTTGACGGCGCTCGAGATGTCCGTTGTGAGGCGCAGAACAGCGTCCTGGACGGAATGTTGCTTCCTGAAACCAAACTGGAAGGAGGGAAGGAGATTGCGCTCGGCGCATAGGGAACGGATTCTGTCAGATAGGATTTTTTCTAGGATTTTTCCAGCTGTGTTGAGAAGAGAGATAGGACGGTAGGAAGTTGGGTCGGAGTGATTTTTACCAGGTTTAGGGATCATAACTACTTCAGCGTACCTCCAGCGGGTTGGATGGAAGCCGAGGGATAGACAGGAGTTCATGATTTTGGTTAGGAAGGTGATTGCTTGCGGAGGGAGATGCTTTAGCATGGTGTTAGTTATGCCGTCCTCGCCTGGCGCTGTACGACCTTTCTTTTCCGCTATGGCTGCTTCGACTGCGTGTTCTTCAATGATGTCGTCTCCGATGTCTCGGACTTGGTGTTGGTTTAAGTGAAGTTCAACGGATCTGTCTATTTCTTCCTTGAACTGCTCGTCGAACAATGGATCTGCGTTGTCCTGGTATGTTAGCCGAAGAACTTCGGCTAGTGCGTCGGCTTTGCCCTGATTGTCGCTGATAGTGTTGTTGTTTACAATCAGGTGTCGAGTGCTAGTGTTTGTTTTTTGACCCGTGAGCAGCTTGAAACGTTGCCAGAACAGGGCTCCGTCAGCCGGGTTGAGCTCCTCACAGGCCTCTGCCCATTTCTTCTCCCGATAGCTGAGGACTGCCCGTCGGATGGCGGCGTTTTCACGGTTCCACAGCATCTTCGTCGCAGGATCTCGGGTGCGGACGTATTGACGATAGATTTTTCTTTTATTTCTAATGGCTTCTACCAAATGAGGTGGAAGTGGCGGCCGATCCACTCGGATTCGCTTGGTTTCAGCGACCAATTCTGCTGCTTGTTGTATAGATACTGTGAAAGTGTCAACTGCTTCATCAATTTGCGCAGCGGAATCCATGGCTGGTGCTTCGGGTAGAGTTTCAGATATGTGCTCTGAGAACCTTTCCCAGTCTGTGTTGCGGAAACTGCGGATTGTTTTGAATATTGGGTTGGTGTTAGGAGGCCGGAGGAGGTCAGAGTCTACAATCACTGGGAGGTGGTCAGACGTGATTGTTGGCCCGATAAAACACTCGTCGCCGAAGTGCTGGATCAGGTCTTCGGTGACGATGATGTGGTCGATGATACTTGACCCTTGGTGGCTGACAAAGCTAGGACTGTTTAGCGGGATTCGGAATAAAGGTAATTCATCAAGGAGGTCGCATAGGAAGGTACCAAAGGCATTGGTGTCGTGGTCCCCGAGCTCTTCGTGCCTGGCGTTAAGGTCACCAAGGATTATTGACGGACCTAGCTGGCTAGCGTATGTGAATACCTCGTCCGGAAAAACAGCTGAGGGCCTCGCGTACACCGAGAAAATATGTACTTTTCCGTACTGAGTCATGATTGATGCTCCCACGATGTTGGCTGTTGACAGTTCCTGGGGAATGAGTAGCTGCTCGCTCGGAATTGATTGGTGAATGAGCAGGGCTGCCCCTCCGAAGGTGTCCGGGTCGCGATCCCTTCTGTACACCGTGTACCCGCTGGCTCTCACCGTCTGGTTGGGTTTGGTGCGAGTTTCCGAGAGAGCTAGCACAGACATGGTAGTTTCTCGTAGTAAGTTCTCCACTAGTAGTCGCTTGTTGGAGTAAGATACTACGTTGACTGTACCGATTCTTCCCATTTGTTGTTCAGCCATTGGAGGTTTGGATATTGTGGGCTGGAAGGGGGCGTTGCACACAAGTGACATGCACCGTTGCTCCTGAGTATGACACAGTCAGGTGGATATTGAAAATGTCGGCTGCCAGTTCTGAGAGGACGCCACGCATCTTCTCTCTCTCCATGGGAAGAGCATTCATAATGGCCGTGGTGACAAAGCGCAACATGTCCGCGGTTGACGGTAACGACACCGGTGCTTTCGCCACTTGCACTAAAACAGGTACCGAACAGGTAGTTGTACGGCTCACCGGATTACTCAGACTGTGAACCAGCCCAGAGGTCCAGGTAAGTCGGTAGAAGGTTCACTGCGGGATACTTCACTGTTGAAGGCTAGAAGTGAACTGCGGTAAAATTTCTCGCTCTGCAATATATATAACATGTGTGTCCGACTACATCGAGCGGGAACGATACTAGTACCGTCATTGGTTTAGAACTTGTCCCCACCATTATATGCGTTGCATGTAGGCTATATATAGTAGATTTATTCGTTGAAAATTTTAACTTGTTACGTTGTTTGTTTACACTTTAGCAGTGTTTTACCAATACATTTATTAAAAATGACTGGTCGTGGCAAAGGTGGTAAGGGATTAGGAAAGGGTGGCGCTAAACGTCATCGTAAAGTTTTACGTGATAACATCCAAGGTATCACTAAACGAAAATCTTCTGCTCCCGGGCAGTGTCATAGGTGCCAGTCCTTCGGACATGCATCTAGCTGCTGCAACCGGGCGTGGAAATGCGTCCGTTGTGGTGAAATGCACTCCACCCAGGAGTGTCCAAAGACGGACCGCGAACAGCACACCGCTAAATGTGCTAATTGTCAGGAGCAGCACACTGCCAACTACCGTGGTTGCAGAGTGTACCAGCAAGCTGTTGATCAGAAAAAGGTCAACAGCAAGCGCTCCTACGCTAAAGTTGTTGCCAACACGGCACCCGCCGCAGTTGGTCAAACAACAAGCACTCAAGCCACTACTCCCGCCGCCGCACCCAACGCAGCAGCTCCAGCTGTGGCACCAGCAGTCACTGGGGCTGCTATTCCAATCGCTGCACAAGCTGCATCCACAGCTACTGCAACGGTTATCAAATCAGCGGCTAAACTCAAGGCCAAAAAGCCTAAGCAGAAGCCAGCTGCTGCTAAAGGTAAAAGCGGCCGCAAAAACGGCAGCAAAACCATCAGCAGCAGCAAATCCAGTAGCACCAACGACAGCAGCAGCCTCAACAAGCTGATAGACTTGCTGTCCGGCATTAACCTGGAAGCTGTCTGCAATAGCTTGCTCGACTTCGTGCAGCAACTGTCCAGCGTCAAAAACACTGGCGACCTACTGAAACTAGCGCTAAATACGCTACCTACTCTACTTGCTACCTTCACAAATGGCAGCAACTAGAACAAACCCCGCTAGCAAGCTGAGGATCGTCTCGTGGAATGCAAATTCCATCCACGAGAAATTAAACGAACTCGAAGAGCTGTGTCATAGGCTCCGGGCCGACATAGTGTTGGTGCAGGAAACTTTCCTAAAGCCACACCACAACACGCGCAGTCTTCGGAACTACACGACGCACCGCCAAGACCGTGATGGAAACGGTGGCGGCACCGCTGTTTTTGTCCGGAGGACGCTCGAACACTCGGGCGTTGATTCTCCAGGACTAATTAACTTGGAAACTTGCGGTGTGGTCGTGAACACCGAAAGGCTGGGCCCCGTTCGCGTGGTCAGCTGCTACAACTCGCCATCGAAACCACTAGAGCCAGATGACATTAGGTCCATCCTCAACGAGGACAACCTGCCGGTCATCTTGGCTGGTGATTTCAATGCCAAACATCCGGCATGGCAGAGTAGAGTAACTAATGGGCGGGGTAGATCCCTGCTCAGAGTAGCTACTCAACAGCAGCTTGATGTTGTCGGTCCGGACGAACCAACATATTATGACGCTAGGGGTTACGCCCCTGATATTCTCGACATCGCCGTGCTTCGGAGCGTTAACTGTAACTATACGTTAGAGACAGTTAACGATCTGTCATCGGACCACAACCCCATAGTGCTAGACCTGGAGCTTGGTGCGTGTAGCATCAACCAGCCAAACACAAGCCGCAAGGTTGACTGGCAGCTGTTCACCGATGTGCTGGCAAGAGACCTAGGTTCAATACCAGCCATCATTACGGTGCAACAGCTTGAAGCTGCAGTTGATGATCTTACAAAAAAGATTCAACAAGCCATCACCACCTGTAGCCAGACCATCCCTAACAGGACGGCTCCAGGTCCAAAACTACCCCCTGAAATTCTACGTCTCATCGTGGAACGTAGGCTAGCTCGGCGAAACTGGCAGCGGAGTTGGGATCCTCAAGATAAGAGGATCTACAACCGAGCTACCACTGAGTTGCGAGACGCGATCCGTCAACATCGTAACGAGTGCTGGAAAAAATGCCTGGCATCAGCTGATGATGAAGACACCAAGTTCTGGCGTCTCAGCAAAGCGCTGCGTCACAAAAAGGCACCAGCCCGAGTGATTCACAGCACTGGAGGTCTGCAATATACGGCTTCAGACAAAGCCGAAGCTATTGCAGAGAGCCTCGAGCGCCAATGTTCGCCCAACTACGAACATGCTGATCTTGACTTCATCATCAGCACAAATCGTAAAGTTGCCAGGAAAATGCGAGAAACCCAGCACCCAGCAATCAGCCTGTTGAACCTGCTGGCCAAAGTGGCCGAGAAGGTTCTTCATGAGCTGCTTCTGCAGCACACGGTCGACAACAATATAATTCCTCCGGAACAGTTCGGCTTTAGGGATAAGCATTCCACCACGCACCAACTAGTGCGAGTCGTGGAATATGCTACGAGTGGGCTCAACAAGAAGATGGCCACCGGTGGCGTGTTCTTGGACGTAGCCAAAGCGTTTGATAAAGTGTGGCACAGAGGGCTTCTAGCCAAGCTGCTGCAGCACAAGTACCCTCTGTACTTGGTGCAACTTATCGAATCATACCTCAGTCGGAGGAAGTTTCGGGTTAGGTTCGACGGAGCGCTCTCCAACGTAAAAACAGCGACTGCGGGCGTAGCGCAAGGTTCGGTGATCTCACCACTCCTCTTCAACATCTTCGTCAGTGACATGCCGAAGATGGAGGACAACACTAGCCTTGCGCAATACGCAGATGATACGGCCTTGCTTAGCCAGAGCCACAGCCCGAAACTTGTGACAAAGCGACTCCAACAAGCAGTCAATGCTGTGGAGCGCTGGTGCATCAAGTGGAGGGTAGCTGTGAATCCGGACAAGAGCACTGCCATCCTCATCACCAGGAGGCGGCGCAAACCGCATGGCAGTTTAGTGATGTTTGGGCGTCCGATACCCTGGCGCGACAAGGTGACGTACCTTGGAGCAATCATAGACAAACGGGCTAATTTCCATAGCCACATTCAATCTGCCGTGCAGAAAGCGAAGCGAACCATGATGCAGCTGTTGCCGCTGATCGGACGAAAGAGCGAACTATCGCTCGCTAATAAGTTGAGGGTCTACAAGACCATCATCAGACCTCAACTGCTGTACGCGGCACCAGCATGGGGCTGCGCTACTCCACGGCAGGTGAAAAAGCTTCAGGTTTTTCAAAACCGAGCCCTGAGGGTAATAACCAACGCTCCTTGGTACGTCCGCAACGCCACGATTTACCGCGACTTAAAGGTCACAACAATCCGTGAATTCATGCTCACACAAGCCACCAAAGTATTTGGTGGTATGAGTGTGCATGAAAACATTCTCGTACGACAGTCAGTCGACTACGACGAGATGGCACAGTACAGGGTTCGGCGCCCGAAACATTTTCTCAGTGACACATAGAGAAATTATCACCACTGACTGCCATCCGGATTAAACCGGAAGGGCTATAGCAGCCCGTATCATAAACACTTAAACAATGAATTCGGAACAAGGGAGCCAATGGCTCAAACTCCAATAAATGAAACCACATGTAGTTAGTTTTTGTTACATCGCTGACATACGTGTTATTCGTTTGTTATTCAGTTTATATTTAATTTTCAATAATGTCTGGTCGTGGTAAAGGTGGTAAAGTTAAGGGAAAGGCAAAGAGTCGTTCGAATCGTGCTGGATTACAATTTCCAGTTGGTCGTATTCATAGATTATTGCGTAAAGGTAATTACGCAGAACGTGTCGGTGCCGGTGCCCCTGTCTATTTGGCGGCCGTTATGGAATATTTAGCCGCTGAAGTACTTGAGCTTGCCGGTAATGCTGCACGTGACAATAAAAAGACCAGAATAATTCCAAGACATTTACAACTGGCCATCCGTAATGATGAAGAATTGAATAAACTATTGTCTGGTGTTACAATCGCTCAAGGTGGTGTACTGCCAAATATTCAGGCTGTATTGCTGCCAAAGAAGACTGAGAAATCAACATAAATTGTTGTTTCTTAGTAATAAACACAAATCATCGGTCCTTTTCAGGACCACAAAATAAATTTTGAAAAAAAGATATGTATTGAAATGATTGATGCAACAATAGAATTTATTATTAGTTAGTGGAACCTAACGAAATATATCGTTAGCGACAAATAAAAATAATGAGTAGGACATTTAAGAGTATAATATGATGATGGTGAGTGAACAAAATTAGTAGGAAAACAATGAATAGTATCTATTTCTTTTTCTTTCATTCATTCATTCTTTCTTTCTTTCTTTTTCTTTCTTTGTTTGTTTGTTATATATTGTGTTGTTGATTAAATATAGATATATTATGAATTAGACTGATTTGTCTTTCTGTCTGTCTGTTTTTTTTTTCTTCCTTTTGTTATTCATATTTATCTTGCTTCGGGATCTGCAATTGCAGACTTACTAACCGAAAGGTATAGTAATTTCACAAGTAATTATGAGATTTATAATACATTATGTGTCCACGGAGACATATAAGGAAATAATTATAAGATCTGCAATTGCAGAACTTAATTTCAATGTATTTTATTTCTCCAGTATCATATTAATACAATACCAATAAATTATATTTCATGACTATTATTATTATTACGATCTACAATTGCACAATTCTTTATTTTTAAATCGTGCATTAAGTATTTTTATTATTATTATTGGAATCTGCAATTGCAGAACTTGTCATCTTAGCGATGTTTAATAGTGTGTTAATTATACGATAAATATAGATATTTTATAAGTAATTATGATAATCTGTACTTCTCAATAGGTATTATTATCTTTGGGATAAACTTATTATCTCTTTGAATAATCCTACTGAGTCTTTCTTATGGGATTTACATAATAATTTGTACTTCTTATATATTATTATTCGGATCTTTAATTTCAGAACAATAGTTTTCCAAAATTTTAGATCTTGGTTGATGTTACAAACAATATTTTATAGAATTAAAAATGTCTAGACAACTCATCATTATGACAAACATAAAATTTTATATAGCTTACTTGACTAGATTAATTTTATAGTATTATGTGGTATATATTGATGAAATCTGTGAATAGTATAATTATTTCGTGATCTGCAATTGCAGAACACATGTATTATTCATAAATTTTAACTCAAACTTTGTCCCTAATATAAAACTAGCATAATAATTTTTGAGATCTGCAATTACAGAGCTCTTTTTCCCAATCGAAGATACCCATTAATAAACAATTGTAGATATCGATAAGAAAATAGATGAAATTATAAAAATTCTAGAATTACAAATGTGTAGATGAGTCATTATTATTGAGAAAAACATAAACTTTAATGAGAATATGTATTAAGAAGACAGACAGGGGCGGGGGAGAGAGACATAAACTCAGGCAGACGACCGATTATGAATATCATGGACATTCGCAGCAACTACGATTTTACAGTTTTCATAATTTTGATTTTACCGCGATGTTATTAACAAAAAAAAAAAATTATTTAAATAAAAAATAACTTTGCAATAATAAAGAATGACTCAATAATCGATAGCTACTCTCAATTAACGGAGAAATAAATAAAACTAATAATTATAAAATATAACAGTTGCTCCCAGCGCCATCTCTTAGCACGTGTATATACTAACAATAACTCACAGTTGGTAATTAGAACTTCAAACGTCAAATGATTCATCTGATTGTATGAACTGTTTAGAATTGGTGATTTATTTTATTTTAAATATATTAAATTAATATTTTATATAGAATGTCGAGAAAGGTAGGTAACATTACAATCGCTCATACAGTTTATATGTGAAATCTGAAATATTTAATTTTTTTTTTTAGGTTATTATTTCAAAGTTTTTCATTTCAAGTAAGTTATTATGCTTGTGGCTATTTTAAAATATCTGTGTTTTTGTATACATGATTTTAGCTTTGTTTTAGATACATCACTGGCCGACATTTTTCTACATGCAAATTGTTGATTATTTTGACGTTCTATTGTTTTTCAAAGCGCCTAGTTCACTATCCATAAATAATAATTAGGAAATTTTATAGATATTACATATAAATAAATAAATATTATAGTGAAAAGGTATGTCAATTTATTTCATTTATTTATGCATTGTATTTATAATATGATTTCTCCCATTTTTTTCTACAAATCATATGACATTTTTATTTAATTCTCATATATTTATATTATTATTATTATATGCTTTGTAGTTATAACTTTTATATCATAACTTAAATCATTTAAACGATGTCTTATAACATTGCATCTATCAAGTAAGAAATGAAGTAAATTTTATTTTATTTAAACTATATATTTGTTGAAAATATATTATTAACATATTACATTATTGTATTACGTTATTTATTCAAATAGTTATCCTTTATAAATATATACTAGGTTCTACAAATCATTGTAAATGCTATGCATATTTGTGGTAACATAATGAACGAAAGTTTTTACCTTATATTTTGAAATACAATAAAAGAATTGAAAATATATTACAATTTACATAAACATATATATCTTATTTATATGTATTAATTATTATTTTCTTGATATATACTATATGTAACAAATAAATAACATTTTCATGATGTCACATCGCCTACGAATGCATGTATACTCCAGTATTAACTTAAATAAATCACTAAATATTACATATTTTATAAATATACTATTATAAATAATATTTATGGACTACATGCTTCTAAATAAATATTATAACATTTATCTACTTTGTGCTAATAATGTATAAATTGAATTTCTTTTCGACATGAACGCACGAATACTAACCAAACACACACATACCATTGAGCTCGCAGTCTTTACTATATACCTATTCCGTTCGTTGTGGCGAACAAAATACAAATGTTAAAATAAACTTGTTAAATTCTGTGTTTCGTTTTATTTCGAATAACATTATTATTGAAAATGGCTGACGTTGCAACAAGTAGTGTTGAACCGCAATCAAGTCCGAAATCGGCAATTAAAAAAGATAAGAAGAAAATTGATCGTCCAAAGGCCACTCATCCGTCAACAGCTGTTATGGTGAATAACGCAATACAAAATTTAAAGGAACGTGGTGGCTCATCTTTACAGGCGATTAAAAAATATATTTCTGCTACATATAAAGTTGATGGTGAAAAATTTGCTCCGTTCATCAAGAAATATATTAAGGCTAGTGTTGTTTCTGGTATATTGGTACAAACAAAAGGTAAAGGTGCATCTGGATCATTTAAATTAGCATCGACTGCAGTTACAAAAAAATCTGCATCGTCTACTGCAAAACCCAAGAAACCAACAGTTTCAAAATCAGCAACAAAATCAAAACCGAAAGCAGAGAAAGAAACTAAATCTGCTGTTACTGTTAAGAAAACAGTAAAATCTGCTAAAACACACACACACACACGTAATTAATTAAATTATTAATAAACATTTTGAAAAATATCATATTTTCATTATAAAAAAAAAAAAATCTGATTTGACGGCTGGTAACCGCAATGCAAAAATATATCACCTACCGAGACCATATTTTCATCTATGGTTTTAATTCATTTTATTATTAATTAAAATTGATATCTTATTTAGAATTAAAAAAAAAAACACACAAATTTAGTAAAAAAAAATAACTAATTAATAATAAAATCAGTAATATATCATTTTTCATTTAATATAAAAATTTCAATTATTTTATATTTATAAATATATATTCATCGTAAACAATGATTGATTTAATTACAATTCTTTAATTGAAAATTAATTAGTGGTTCTGAAAAGAACCGATTTTTGTTTATTGTTCGTCAATAAATGACAAAACAATAGAATTTAAGCACGATCCCCACGAATACGTCTGGCCAATTGAATGTCCTTTGGCATAATTGTCACACGTTTAGCGTGAATTGCGCATAAATTAGTATCTTCGAATAAACCGACGAGATATGCTTCACTCGCTTCTTGTAAAGCCATTACAGCTGAACTTTGGAAACGTAAATCGGTTTTGAAATCTTGAGCGATTTCACGAACAAGACGTTGAAACGGCAATTTACGAATCAAAAGTTCAGTACTCTTTTGATAACGACGAATTTCACGCAATGCAACAGTGCCAGGCCGGTATCTGTGAGGTTTCTTAACACCTCCTGTAGCAGGAGCACTTTTACGGGCAGCTTTTGTTGCTAATTGTTTACGTGGTGCTTTACCACCAGTCGACTTACGAGCAGTTTGCTTAGTACGCGCCATTATTAACTATTACGTCACAATGTTAACGTGTAACAGAACGCGGTAAACTACATGTGGTTTCACTTTTTGGAGTTTGAGCCATTGGCTCCCTTAACTAAAACACACATGAGAAAAATAAAAATTTCGGGAGTAGAAAAAAACACAGCTAACACGTCTTACAGTTCTGACGATATATATGATATTAATTGTCCTTCTGTTTATAGCACTGAGAGTTCCAATACTTTTCACATGTTTTTTGTAGCTGACAACTTTCCGGACATCGTTTTCTAGTGGACACTAGTGCAGAGGTCAATGTAATCACTCCAGCAACACTATAAAAATATAATAATCCATATTTTACACTTCAATCACAACAAAATCAATACATTTGGTTCTACTTTAAAACTTAATTTGGATTTAAAAATTTCACGGCCACCCCAATCTTAGTTGATTCTGGCTAAAAAATGCATGGTTTTTCAAGTTTTCTCGCACATCGTGTGTAAAAAAAATTTGAAATAATAAAGGAACCTAATCCTAATCAAACTCTTACTATCTGTGAAGGTTTCACCATACCTCATCACTCCGTATAATCTCTAGAAATTGGCAAAGTTGCGTGATGAATCTATAGATACATGCCCCAATTGACCAAAATAGTATATGGACTAGCGGTCCAACCTGCTTCGCAGGTCTGACCCCTAGGCTCCGCGACCCTGAAGAAGATTGCAATTAAAAATATAGAGACATAAATTGAGTAGTCTCTTCGTTCCACGCTTCCAAGTCAGTATATTGGCGAAGCATGCTCGTCACTTCGTTCCTCGCATCCATGTCAGTACTTCGCCAAAGCAAGCTCGTCACTTTCGCTTCTATGTTAGTACTTTTATATTTTATATCTCCTCCGTGAGACCTTTAATTTGATACCAAAAACGGTAGGATTTACATAACATTTATAAAAAAATAATTGACGATCATCCAAAATAACTTTATAACACTTCAGTTTAAATCTCCTTCGTGAGACTTAATTTGATACCCAACTCGGAAGGATTTAAATAACATTTATAAAAAACAATTGATGATCTTTCAAAATAACTCTTTGACAATTGAATTAAAATCTCCTCCATGAAACCTTTAATATGATACCAACCACGGTAGGTTTAAAAAAAAAATTATGAAAAAAACAATTGACAATAGTTCAAAATAAGTGTTTGTGTACGAATTTTGATTAAAAAGGAAATTCTGCAATTCAGAATGAATATTTAAACCGATCTTGAAATTAATTATCATCCTATTTGTATTAGATAAATAATTAACTTATTTAAATTATACCGCCTAAAATTCTTTAAAAATGATGTTTAAAATGAACAGTCAAAAATGACAAGGTGCACACAAATTTGTGAAAAGTGACAGTTACAATTTAAATTTTTTTGATTGACTTTTAAAATATTTACAAAATAGTACACATGTATGCTCATTCAATTACTCTCTAAACACAGATAAAACAAAACTTGAATCTTGTCTAGATTTAATGTAATTTATACTTAATTTTTTTAAGAGATCTGTCAAAAACGACAAGATTAACACTTTGTGAAAAGTTGCAACTACAATACAGTTATACATTTAAAATCAACAAATTTCACGTTCATAGCAACGCTCGCATACTCTGATTTCCGCCTTATTTACTAAAAATCTGAAACACCCAAAATACACTTCTACAACAAATTATTTACATTCCCAAATAAGTTTCACCCGATTCCACCAAACCATCTAGGCCCTAGAGGGCGGCACATATTTGTTTACTAAGCAGATGAAAGAATAGTAAAATACTCAGCCTGATTAGTATATTGGATTATATGGTAATGTAACGGACGAGGCAGCGACAAGTTGAAGCTTGCCGGCCTACGCCGCGCTGTCGAAAGAATGACGCAACGCTAACGAGTTCGGATAAGTCGTTTACTGCACACTAGGGATTGTTCCAGAACCTTCGATTAACAAGGATCGTGGTATATATAAGAGCGAATCATCGGCAGTAAGATCAGTCGACTCCGAAGCTTGTATGAAGAACTTGTGAATATAAATATACCGCTCGGTGTGAACATAAATACATCGTCATAAATATATATCGCTCGGCTAGTTTATATAAATAATAGTGTTTATTTACAGTAGTGTTAGTATTTAAGTTTTTGTATTTGTTATTTTAGTGTTATATACCTAGTGTTAATTAATTTTTACTATTTATTATAATAATTATTCATTAGTTGTTATTAATAATATTTCTTTTTGTTTAAATAAAAACGTTTTAAACCCACGAACGTTACAAGTGGTGTCGGAATTGGGATTCGGTTAAAAATAAATAAACGCGTTGTACGTAAAAATAAATATTGGGAATATTTAAATAAATAAGTGTGAAATTAAAGTGTAGTGTATAATGGCGACGAAAAAGTTGATCCCTGTTGTAAGAACGTCTTCGAGCAATGCTACTGCAAGAAGGTAGAGATCCAGATACCCATGTTTTCCAAGTTCAGATTGATATGCAGCAACTAATGCTGAAAATGGAAGAAAGTTCTAGAACTATGGAAACCAAATTTGAAGAAAGTTTTAGAACTGTGGAAAGCAAGTTAAAAGAAAGTTCTAGAACTATGGAAAGCAAAATAGAAGAAAATTCTCGAAGTCTGATAAATGAATTACTCGAACATTCTAGAAGTCTGGAAAGAAAAATTGAAGAAAATTTTACAAGTCTGCAAAATAATTTCTTGAACATTGTAGAAGTCTGGAAACGAAAATTCAAGAAAATTCCAGCAACCTGGAAAATCTAAAAGAAGAACTTGAAGGGTTGTTCAACAGCGTGGACGACAAAATGCAAGAACTGGAAAAGAAGCTGCAAGCTTTTGAAAACAAGAATGACAGTTTACCAGCCGTTAATCAACCATCACAAAATACAACAACCCATCTGCAAGAACCGAAAGTGACAACATTCACTGGCCGTCATGATATACCAACTTATGACGGAAAATCATAATGAGAAGAATTTGATCCTCTAAGAGACACTTTCCATGGTTCATAGCTGGACATCAAGTGTTAAAGAATCCATGTGGTGACGCTTTAAGGGTATTACAAGCAATACCTATGGAAGAGAGATTCAGCTACACGCAGTTAATCGCTCGTCTAGACATGAGATATGGTCAGAAACACATGGAACAGGTATACCGCTCTCAACTTAGAAACCGGTTCCAGAAGGTGAACGAGTCCTTACAAGATTTTGAAGCAGACATTGTACATCTGGTACGAATTTCGTATCCGGAAGGTGAAGACGATATTTGCGAGAGCCTGGCCATTGAAAAATATGTAGACGGACTGCGAGACATTGAAACACAGCAAGCCATCAAACTTGCAAGACCGAAAACCATTAAAGATGCACTCACGCAAGCCCTTGAATTCGAAGCCGTGAAGCAATCAATTAAAGGGCAGGCTAAATTTCTAGTGGTGAAAGACAGTACCGTGAAGAAGGAACATCTGTCACTGGAATATATAGTACAACGGGTGTTGAGAGCTCTTGAAAAGAAGCGACAAATAAGGCATGTTAAAAATAAATGTAGCAAGCTCCAGAAAATGGAGAAGCAGACTGAGAAGAGGCAGACATCGACCCGTTGTATTGCAGCCCCGGAAACTGTCGTACAAGTAGCAGCCATTGAAGATCAAGCCAGCAGTGTCTTCATTGATGGGAAGATTAATGAGAGAACTCACCGCCTCTTGCTGGACACAGGTGCTACAAAAACAATAGCTAGGGCTAATCTCTTTAAATCAAAACGAGACATAGTACCTACGAAGTGGAGACTGCGCACTGCCACTTGCGATTGGGTGTATGTACACGGGGAGATGAATGCCAGACTCACGATTGGAAATACCACCTTCAAACATCAGATACTGGTGACAGACATAGAAGAAGAAGTGATTCTCGGTATGAACATTATGAAGAAACACGGCTTTTAACTAGATTTGCAAGCCGGAACACTGAAAATCGGCTATGAAGAAATTATATTTCAACATAAAGACGACGTGCGAGCTCGGGTAATTCTGGCAGAAGACGTGACTGTTCCTGTTCGCAGTGAAGTGCTCGCAGAAGGAAGAATAGAAGAGCATACGTGTTAAGGGCAAGTGGCAGTTTTAGAACCAGAATGCAGTGACACAGAAACAGGACGAGGTGTGTTGGTTGCGAAAAGCTGTATTCTAACAAACACAAGAATATTAGTGCGACTGATGAACATTAACCATTACCCAGCAGTACTGAAGGAAGGTACTGTTTTAGGCTATTGTACAACAATCACGTCGATCACAAAACCAACAGAAAATATGATGAAGGAACCTGCAGCATCGTCAGAACAACTTGACACTTTAATTGCCACCGCGAGTCAGGGATTAACTTCTAAGCAGAAGACGAAGGTAGCAGAGTTAATAAAACGATATTCTGACGTCTTTGAGTTAAAAAATGGACGAGAATTGAGGTTACCATGTGATCTGAAATTCGGATGCAAACCTGGTGAAGAAATAGCAGGAGATGACTACGTTAGTAATCTACGCCAGAAAATGAACGACATTCACCAACAAGTTCGTCTAAACATCCATCAAGGCAGAAGAAGGTGGCTACCAAACTGGAAATTTAGTGTGGCTTTTCAATTCACAACGTCGCCAAGGCTACTCACCAAAACTTCAAAAGTCCTGGGACAGTCCTTACGAAGTTATAAAAAGGATTAACGATCTTATATGTCGTGTAAGGAAGAATCCCAATGGGAAGCTAAAAGTAGTACACTTTAATCGTTTGGCTCCATTCGCCGGAAGAAACCCAAAAATGGACGTCTGCGTATGTAATGCGGAGAACAGGGAACCATCCTTTGAGAAGTTCATGCAACATTACGCAACGGGAAAGAAAACGTATCTCAACGTCACGAACGAGGTTCAAGAAGACTTATTTAGAATTCTAAAGGAATATTCCTTGGCCCACTGCGTAGCTGAAGACCTAAGGATGTCCAGAGGAATTGCGGTTGTCTTCCGGGAGAAGTTTGGCAGAGTAGAAGAGCTTCGGAAACAACAACCAGCTGTGGGAAAAGTTTTGCAGTTACACCACCAACGGCGTATCATTAACTACTTGGTGACAAAAGAGGCTTCCCATCACAAGCCTTCTTATAAACCTCTGTGGAACTGCCTTAACTGCCTTCGAGATGAGTTGCCAATTTAAATTTACCCCTGTGGCTCCCCCTCCACTAACAACTTTGGGAGCTATGACTTGACGGCTGGTAACCGCATTTCATACGCCAAAATCACTTACCGAGATCTGCGTAAACAGAGTGCCACACCCGCAATGGGTAAAAGGCGTGATGATATATTTATTTTATTTACAGTAGTGATAAGTGTTAGTGTATCAGTTTTTGTATTTGTTATTTTAGTGTTATATACCTAGTGTTAATTAATTTTTACTATTTATTATAATAATTATTCATTATTTGTTATTAATAATATTTCTTTTCGTTTAAATAAAAACGTTTTAAACCCACGAACGTTACAGTAATTTTTGTAGAAATAATTCTTCTGAAATAAAACTGTCAAGATTTTTATAGCCAACCAATTGTTTTATTTGACGTAACAGGTAAGACGTTTTTCTTTTATCGCCCAAATCAGTAATTGATAATATTTATTTAAGTTTTTCTCTCTCTCTCTGAATTAGAGCAGTTATAATTGTAGTATATGGATTTTTAGCAGGATCGTAAATTAAATCATGTACAATACTAGCATGTTCAGGTCGTAACACAAGTAAGTAAAGCTAGGCTTTAGTCACGAATGGGTCAATTAAAACACTCGCTACGCTCGTGTTTTAAGACCCCTGAGTGACTAAAGACGCTTTACGTATGTGTATCGTATAAAATTTTATCTATGATATAATGAAAAGCCCCAAAAAATATATAAAAAAATTTTTGTTTATGAAGTAGGATCACAATATTAAATGAGAAGTTTGCCGTGATAACAAAATTTTTGCAAATTCGGCGTGTTTAAAAATTTTAATCACTCGTTGCTTGGCAACCCATGACTGCCCGTGACTAATAGGATCGTGTTACTAAACAACCATTTTACAAACTTGAAACTAATACTTAAACATCAATTTTACACACTATCGTAGATAAAAGTATTATAATTACTTAAATCAGTAATAATCCTGTGAATACGTACAATCCTTTCAATTTGAGGAAAGCAGAACTCCGGATCGTCGGGTCAAAATTCTGGAATTTTCAAAGGAAATGGAAATGTCCTACTTTCAGAGATAACTTCTTTGCCATTGGCGATTATGGTTACGCGACCGGCGCGCTTCTGTGTTGAATGCTTCGAGCTGAGCTTATTGTAGATTGTTGATCGTGCTACAAATTCATATAATTTATTATATGTAGTTATTAATAAAACCAATATACATTTTTTTTCATATTTGTATATTACATAATGGGTACAATTTCAACAAAGAGTATTATTTAAAACAAGAAGAGTTGTGAATAATGTTACTATTACCCTGATGGTAATAACCAACCAACCCGGCTTGGTGCTTAATGAAAGCGCTTATCCTGGGTTGAGCCTCGGCTTCGCTCAGATGGAGACGGCGTGGTTCGACGAACGAACGCGAGATAAATCTCTGAAACTCGGTGGGCGCCAGTCGGTCAAGGGCGTCGACAGCTCAACTAAAGGGACCGACAACTTCGCAGGATAATGGTGGATGAGGGCAGTTAGCAGTAGGGATGCAATTAATCAGCGCAATTAACAATAAGTAATTATATTGAGATAAGTGAAACCAAAATACAAACTCGGACAACGTATGCCGTACGGCACTGGAACGTCCAATAATTGAGCAACAATATGATGGGACTGCCGGACGCGAAGGGTCGCCGTGAGTCGCGGTATCGGAAGGATTGCGGGCCCAAAAAATACCCAGAGTGAAGGCAATGTAGCGCAACGACGTACTCGACGCGATGGTACCACCCTTTGAATACTTGGCGCAATTATTAAATATCAAGCAGTCCTTCGGACTATGGTCACACGCGCAACACAACGCGGTCGCAGTAAACAAGGTCTACGCTCAACAATAAAGTGGATTGGGCTGCCCCGTACACGTAAATGCATATAATTTGTCCCAGATTAACCATCGAATTACAATAATAAATATAACTGATATAAAGTGAAATAATCGATAACATAAATGACAATAGCAAGCCGATGAATAACAGTAAATCACAAAAAGGAAATATTTGGATGCGCTTAGCTGAGATTTGGAGTTGCCCTGGTGTTGCACGGCTCGTCTGTCGGAAAGTGTCCGAAGGATTCCGAGCAGGCACGAAGTTACATCCGGACAAGATGGCGGCAACTGTGAGGCACGGACCGCAGGTCGTGATGATGCCACGTACTGTCTCACTCCAACTGATGAAGATCGCCAATTGTCTCTCAGAATATAGTACTGTCTTCAACAGCACCAGTACTGTTTGGCAAACCCAAACCAGCGGACGATCCACGGTGGTTGAGTCTCAATGACTCAATAATGAATGACTCAATGCGGAATTAATATTCGGATGTGAATAAATATTCGGACCCGAATAAATCGATCATAAATCAATAACCAATAAGTAGACATAAGCAAATAGCCTGAAAAGAACACGGAGTTAGGAACATGAACTTAGGACGATGCTGAATCTCTCTTAACTGACTGAATTCTTACCTCTGATGGTATGCGGCTAAAAGGTTGTTTTAATACGCGTCAAGTGCATAAATCCGGACTAGCCGTAGAATAAACACAATATTCAACTGAGTGTGAATTTTATAATCCCAATAACTTGGTCTAGTTATCGTAATCCAAATACGAAAAACTAATAGCAAAAAACACAGCCTTGCGACTTGACTGAAAAACTATAAGTAACGGTTTTTTTTAAAACTCTCAGGAAAAATCAAGTAATTTCACGCATTACATTAACATTGAATTCAGCGTCGCTGATAAGTTCACACACCCTCGCCGTAGGCTTGCCTTTAAACAAGAATGTAAACCAGGTGGTCTACCGAAACGAAAATAAGTGGTGAATGAAGACGCTGTACGATTGTCACGTGACATCCGTCACTGACAGCTGATGATCAAGGTGAACGAGTGAATCCGACAAGAATATGAATGATGAATAAATAATGAAATCATGAAGCTAAACGAGGTAAGTATTGAAATTAAGATTACTAATATGAAAATTTAAAGGAACTAATAAAATTCACCAACTGTCAACAGGTAGGTTGCTAATAAAATTAAATAATGACGCTAACTGTTTTTAGGATACCAGAAGTCGAGAATATGGAATGAAGTGATGAATCCTAAATCTAACCGTAACAATAAATTTAAAATTATTTTCTTACCAATATTTAGGGTTTTTTTTTTTTCTTGTTGCTATTTTTACTACCGATTTTTATTGTTTTAAGCTGGGTTATCAAATGTTCTACTTAGATGCGTTATCAAATTTCAAATGTCCTACTTTGACTATGTCAACATCTGGTGACCCTATTCCTCAACTATGTTGGCACAGAGAAATAGTGCTCTTGTAGGGGTCATCTACTGTAAAGGTTCGTTAGCCTTTACTCCATTAAAAATAATCCTTCTAACAAGGCAATGAAATTGTATAACAAAAGTATCTATTA
This sequence comes from Poecilus cupreus, assembly GCA_963942605.1. Classification (NCBI taxonomy): domain Eukaryota; kingdom Metazoa; phylum Arthropoda; class Insecta; order Coleoptera; family Carabidae; genus Poecilus; species Poecilus cupreus. The sequence goes on along the minus strand of OZ012713.1, from coordinate 23,893,688 downwards.
TTTATTAACTATACAAATTTATAAATATATGTTAACTGAACGAGTTATATATACAGAATGATTTTTTTTTTACATTTCAAACTCAACTAAACTAACTAATAATATGGTGGAAAATAAATATAGCAGTGGTGAACTAGATACATTTAGCTTAAAATAATAATAAAGTAGCTAATGTCTGCCACAGACCTATCTAATTTTTTCAATGTACCTAATACAGATTTTCTATTTCACCTTACAGCAATTAACGTGAACCTCGCATTAAGGGGAATTATATACCATGAATGTAACAATATTTCCAATATACTTATTTTAATTAATATAATGTATTATGCGTTGTACATGATTTTTAAGTCAATTAAAAAAGTACATGTATATTCATTAAAATATAAAGGTGGTCGATAAATTGCTAAATTTTAAACAAATTATTCACTGGGCAGTAGAATATTTCAAATGAATAAATCACGTTAAAAAATATAATTTGGTGCTGACTGGATTTCGTGACTGTCATTCATGACGCGTGTAGCTGCTGTAATGTTTTCTTTTCTAAAATATCCGCTTCGTTTCCAAGTTCCGCCTTGTGAATACATGAAATTTCGCAATATATAAAATAAAATGAATTTTTTTTTGGTATTTCAAAGCAACTCTCTTGTTCTTATATTACTATATAAATAATTAAAAATTGACCGTTGATTACGTTGCCACGCGGCAACACATTAAAGGAAAATCTTAAATGTGGCCATTTGGATACAGATACCACATAAAAACTGAAAATAACAACAAAAGACTATAAAAATTGTTGCAAAACAAATTTTTATTTTTAATACAAGAAAGACTAATTGAAAGTTGACAAAAAATTATGAAAATGATGAAAGTAACCTATATAATTAATAATGATACCATTTAAAACAGTTTTTATCTGCTGTAATTTAACGTCGCATTTTTTACATTTAATACGCGTAAATCCTTTTAAACATTTCTGGCACCTTCCTTAGTTGTATGTTTTGGAAATTGAGCCACCGTGTTGAGTCATACAGAAACAAGGTTACAGGAAACAGGAGCAGGTTCTGATTTGCCAATATTGACTGATGAACAGTGGCGTCGCTAGGGGGTGGGCCGGGTGGGCCTCGGCCCACCTATAACTGGCTTTTTTTTTTTGGTACCCCTAAGTGGTTGTGAGCTGAGGCCACTCCACGATCAATCTTTGAAATTTCTCATTTTATACGTAGTTCTGCATAAATTAGGTTAAGGATTTACGGAACACGCCGCAGTGCGTTTGTTTCCTTTTTGTTATTGCCCTACATTTTTCGAAATTTATCACATGGCTAGTAATTCTGCATAATCATAATAATAAAAAAAAACCCCTTTCCCTTCTCACCCGTTTGATACTGAGAGACTCTGAGAGTGCCTGTGCAGACTCGACGACCTCCCGAACCAGTACCTTCAGTTTTATTCAAGTTAATATTTGCTCCGCGTAGCCATTTTGTATTTCTGAAACTGATATTTTTTTGTAGTTCATCATGAACTTTGTGATATTATTTTTAAGTTGTTGATCAGCCTACGTTTTGAGATTTTGGTTAGTTGAGTAACTTTACGTAGGGTTGATGCGTTCAGTTTAAGATATTACTGGCTTGATAAAGTAAGTAATCATTCGATTATTTTTTTGTACATCATAGTTCGTCAGAGCACTTCTTTAACATCATACATTGTATCACTTTTACTAACTTTTTCTTTCCTTTCCTATCCTATTGCTAAGCGTAAATTCAGTTTGCTTTGTATAACTTTTTGATTTTAGTAAAATATTGTAACGATTTTTGTAATTTGCCATCTGCTTGCAACTACTCCTGTATTTTTATATTATTTTGGTGGTTTGGTTTTCTGTCGCTTGTTTTTTTTGTTCTCTAGCTGCTACGCCGACGCAGGGACTCTAGGCGAGAGCGTACAGGGGGCAGCGTAGAGCTTGGTTTGACACTGCGGACACCTGAACCATTTAACCCAGCCACAAGAGCGGCTACAGCTATCGTCGTCCTGGCCCGTTCTCGGAAGTTGTACAGCCCAAGAAGCACTACGAATTGGTTCCATAAGCCATCTTTTACCTTGGCACGTCAACGTAACATCCTTCCAGGGACACGAGGTCAGTTCTCCGACATCCCAACGCCGCCGTCTTTGTTAGACCGCTCCGCTGACCCTGACGTTCCTCGCAGAAGAACTCAGCTAGCTATTAGCGTCGGAAATATTATTGTAAACATTCCACACCTTAGTTGCACCTGCCAAACTAGAGTAAGTTCGAGTCAGATTTGGTTTAATTTCAATTTGTATTATTTGTATAACCTGTCTAAATTTCTGCCTAGAATATATACCAAATTTATATTTGTATGTCGTATTTGTTTTCAATTTGGTGGCGCCCATTTTTTCTTCCTTCCTTTCTTTCTTCTCTGATAGAACCGGACCCACCAACACTTCATCCGCATTGTCCATCGCTAGCCGATGATTTGTTTGTGTGCTTCTACTCAGGTAAAGTGCAACAAGTCTCTTTTCGAGTTTATTTTCTAACAAATTAATATAGTAATCTCCTACAACAATTAATGTAAAATTTTTATTAATATTAAATAATTGGGTTAAACTGTTGTCCATTTGAGTAAGAAAAACTGTAACGTTCGAGGAAGGTGATCTGTACACCACCATAATATAAAATAACTTTTCATGTAGTTTGAATTTTATGGCACATGCTTCAAATGTTTTCTCTATGTTATTTTCATTGATACAGTCTACTGTTTGATAGTTTATGTTTTTTTTTTTACAAAAAATCGAAACACCACCATTTTTATGAAATTGTCTATAGTAGCAGTTTGCTAAATTAAAATTATTGATTGAATACGATGATTTTTCACTGCACTGTAACCAATGTTCTGAAAAACACAGAAAATCACAAGGTTGTGAGTCTAGAAATATTTCTATGTCTTCAATCTTGTTGCGAAGACAATGGATATTTTGGTGCAGAATATTGATCGATGTTGTCCTAGTTGAACTTGAACTAGGCCTGGGAGTGATGTTGGTTAGTGGCCTCGGGTGATCGAAAAAATTTGAATCTTCTAATGACCAAACCACGCGGCCAGAAAGAGTCTGTGTTAAGAGTATCAAGTAGATCATATTCAGCTCTGACACGGAAGGAATTATTAATTGATGTATCCTTAGACAATTTTTTAACTTCAAATTTCTTTCCAGGACATTTTTGCTGTAAAAAATTTTCCATTTGAGATTCATCAATGTCAGAATGCTCATTACCAATGTATAACCATGCATTTTTGATACCACTTTTAATGCAAGATGTATTATCACTGCCTATTATTGTGTTAGTCACGTTTTTATTCTTTTTTTCTAGGTTAACTTTGATTTGTTTATTTTCTTGTGTAGTGTTTTTTATATCAGTGGATTGGATGGCCTGTTTGTATTTGTTTGAATTTGAAGTTGACTAGTTTACCGATTCCACGGACTTGCTAGTGTCAGCGGATTCGTTAGATGGCACTCTTAGTTTCAAATTTTGCGTATTTGTTGTTTTATTAGGTTTTTTATTATTATTGTGCTTTTCTGGAGTAATGAGTTATATAATTGATGTAAGATCATTAATTCTTTGCTCTAAATGATAATTTAGTTTGTCCAAGACTAGGCATTTTTCACTAACACTTACACAGTATTTATTTTCACAGTTGAGGTTAGCAGTTGAAGTTTTATTTATTACTGTATCACTACATGTAAAAAGGTTTTGCACATATAATTTTAACACTTCGTTGTCACTAAATTGTTCTGGTAATTCTTTTGTGATTAATAAATCAATAAGTTCACTTTTTTAAAACTTATTTAGTTCACTTGTTACCAGACTTGATACACTAAGCGCCATTGCAATTTAGAGATATAGTGACCTATGCATTTAATTGGAAAAATAAATACATGTCAGACTACACTACTAAAGAGGCAACTTTCGTCTAATTTAAGCAACCTCGTATCTCTTACGGTTCTCGAGATCCCAATGCATTCGTACCTTAAATGGGACATACTGTATATTTTTTCTTTCCACCTGTTGTTTGTTTGCTATTAGCTATACATATTGTAACGGACGCGGCAACGACAAGTTGAAGCTTGCCGGCCTACGCCGCCGAGTGAATGACGCGACGCTGGCGTGTTCGGACAAGTCCGTTCGCTCCACAATAGAGATTGTTCCAGGCCCTTCTAGAAACAAGGAACGTGGTGTATAAAAGACCGAATCATCGTCGGTAGGAACAGTTGACTACGAAGCTACTATGAAGAACTTGTGAAAATATATTTATCGCTCGGTCTGAATATAAATATATCGTCATAAATAAATATCGCTCGGCTAGTTTATATAAATAATAGTGTTTATTTACAGTAGTGATAAGTGTTAGTTTATAAGTTTTTGTATTCGTTATTTGAGTGTTATATACCTAGTGTTAATTAACTTTTACTTTTTATTACAATAATTATTCATTATTTGCTATTAATAATATTTCTTTTCGTTTAAATAAAAACGTTTAAAACCCACGAACGTTACAATATCTATATAAAAATTAAAGCCGGTTTTGGAAAATGTTACTATATGGATACGAACATTTTTGTACTCTTTTTCTCCAAACAACAAAAAATGGTTACAATGTAATAAGACCATTAAAATTTACTAAGCTTGTACTTACCCCAAAATATATTTGTATCTAACAAGTAATACTCCTTTTCAAGTATTTTTTTTTTGTTTCTTGCCACAGCATAACATTGTATTGTCAAAGTTTCCAAAATAAGCCATGAGTCAACATGAATTTTACTTTTGTAAATAAAAGCGGATGTCAGGGAAGAGGGAAATATAGGGAGGCAAATTAAAATGTGTTGTCATATGGTAACATATTCTATACACGACTACTTCACGTTATTCTTAAACACTGCATCAAAATATCGTATAGCCACATGGCAACATTTCATAGTAAAGTGACAAGGTAACGCTCTCTTCTAAATTATACATTTGGGCAAACCACAGAATTCCTAATTGTAAAATAAAACCAACCATAAATCTTAACTTATATTCTGTAACCTGTGATAAATGAAAATTTTATTTCACAAAAATAGTATCTATCCTATACCTGTTGTGTATGTAAATAATTGTACCGGAGTGTAATTGAAGTGACCACGAAACACAACAAATAATATAAAATAAAAAATAAACTTTTCTGAAAGCATTAACGTATTTATAAATATTTAATTACGTACTTCCTTTCCGCGGAAATAAACCCCGCATACATAAGTGAAACAGATACGTTAGTATCTTGTGATGTTGGCAAACATGGCACTGTCACATTGGTATATGGGTAGGCGTTCAGAGTCCCGTATATGTATGGTTGATATAGATTTTTTTCGTCTGTAAACAAGTACAAAAATGAATTCGACTCTATAAATGAATTGAAAATATAAAACTTTACCTTTGACAAATATATAAATCTTGTCTGATTTAAATGGATGATCCCAACGAGAATCTTTTTCGTGGCAATAACAAAAACCTGTGTCTGTGTAACGAAGTGCTGGGATTTGAAGGTGTGCTTCATATTCGCCGCTTGTTATATTTAACTGATTGTAAATATGTACAGTCCTTTCCTAAAACACATTTAGAGTTGAATTCATGCAGTCACTTTCATTTACATATAAATTAAATGGATTATAATTTTAAAATATACAGAATCTTTAAAAAGATTAAATTTTGTCGATATAGCTTTTAATGTATTGACTCCGAGTCAAAAAGAATGTTCTTAAGCTTTTTAAGTATATTAGTACATTCCCTGGACCTGCTAATTTTGTGCTACTGTATTTGTAAGTTAAAATAATAAAGAAAATAATTTGGTGTGGGGAACACACGACTTTATTATTCTTTACAATCACAATAGGCACATTTTTGGCATTAAGACAGAGTTCGTTATTGAAATTTTTCGAGCGCTCTGTGCACTATAATCACGTGACGGATTCGTCTGCAGATCTAGTTCTGTAAATTCAATAACCGAACGGTTTTGAGTTGCATTTGAGCTGGTTGAGTATATTTTTGCATCTATTACCCTAACTTTAGTGTTGTGTTTTGTGGCTTTTTTTGAATTAATTACAACTGGGCCCATTTGTTTTTGTTTGTGTGCTCGTTGGTTTGGGAGCGAAAAGATAAATATTACTATGAACGCTCAAAATCGGAATAACCGATTGCGTTTCGGATCGCTCTATCTGTTCAGGAGAATAAAAGATCTTAAAAAAGAACCCATCCAAAGAGTAGGAAATAGATGAAGACAAACGAAAATTACTGGATTTCAGTCAACTTTCTGTGTCGACCGGCTTCGGCCCACTTGAGCCTTTTTCAGGAGCTGAAGTATACTTACAACATAAAATTACAATTACAAAAAGGCAATTATGTATACATAAATTATACAGAAACTACTTACATGAGAAAATCTAAATTGATATTATATTTGATATATAACATAATTTAAAAGTAAATGCCATATGGAGCAAATGGATTACGTCCAAAATATAAAACTTTAACATAGGTCAAAAATAACAAACTTTTTTTTCCAAAAACCGCGGAAAAAATAATAAGTGTTTTACTTGCAAATACAAACATTACTTAAGTAGAGTTCCATGAGTGTGTCACGCAGAACTTTTGTTCTTAGTTTGTTATTTTTGACCTACGTTAAAGTTCTATATTTTGGACGTAATCCATTTGCTCCATATAGCATTTACTTTTAAATTATGTTATATATCAAATACAATAGCAATTTAGATTGCTTTTTTGTGATTGTAATTTTATGTTGTAATTATACTTCAGCTCCTGAAGAAGGCTCAAGTGGGGCCGAAACCGGTCGACAGAGAAAGTTTATAATAAAATTGACTGAAATCCAATAATTTTCGTTTGTCTTTATCAACCCTTCCATTCAAGAAAAATTTTATGTTCAGTAGAAATAGAATTTAGTTTTTCTCAAAGTTGGGAAGAAGGTACAGAACATTGCAAATATTTATAATTCTAAAAAAATTTCTATAGCTGATATTATACTTTAAATACATTTAATTCATTGTTTTATGTGTCAAGTAATCGTTAAATTTCGGTTTTGAAATTATAATCCAAAATCAACTTAGTTTTTCGCACCGTCATGAAACTTAAATATATGTAAGGTAGATTCGTGACACATCGCAATGACGTCTCACCCAATCACAACGCAATACCGTTTCTCCAAGCTTCTGGCCTGTTAGATCCGCCACATAGTAGTAAAAATAGGCCGCCGGAAAGAGGATATTATACTCTTAGATAGCAGAAATAAATAGTGCATGTATAAATAAATGAAGTAATAGTGTGTACAGTGTGTTATAGTATATTATGTTACGAGGAGTTGAAGTAAGTCTTTTTGCATTGAGCTCATATATTTGCAGAGGAGGCTATGCAAATTGATTGAAATACAAAAAGTCTGTTCCACACACGCACACACCTGGTTCGAGTCCGGGGCCTGGAACCCGGGAAAGCCAGTGGGTCCCGGTGTACAAAATTTGATAAAACCAATTGCAACACAACTGTCACTCTCCACATGTACCTTTGTAGGTGCTGCCATCAGTGACCAGTGGTATATGAAACAACTATACGCCGAACAATTATATTTACATACTTGCACTCAGTAACATTATATTTATAATTGTACTGAGTAACACTATGATTAATTTCTATTCCATATATACAGTAGCAAAATATGAATATTATAATACACTTGATGAAAAAAAATAAATAAGTTTATATAACTAATTAATTTTTACATTTTCCTGTTCACGGAATCCTAGTGACGAATAAAAGTTACAGCACAAAAATCTGATTGAGAGAACCTGAAGATATACATTTCTGAAATAATATCGTAGCCAACTTTTTTAGAAAAAGAAATTAATAATTATGAAATAGTTTCTAATAAAATACATTTTTAAAAAGAGCTTGTACAGAATTTTTATTCATTTAAATGCATTTTTTTTAATTCATTATTGTATCCTACTGATGGACACAAGCACATTTAGAATATATTGTTTATGTTTAATCGACACATCACATAATATTATACCTTTATTATCTTCTTACACATCGTATAAGAGATTACAGGAATTATAAAAAAAATACGTGTGGCACTCGGGGACTGTCGCGGTAAAGCTATTGCATAGCATTTTTTTATCAACTTATGCAATTATAATTATTTATTTATGCAGTATTTTTTTCTTTGTTTTTTCTTTGACATTAAATCAAGTTACACTTTTTGAGCGTGGTGACCGATAAGAAAACAAATTTTTTACTTTTATTGAATAAATGAGAAGTTAATATTGTTTAAAATATTTTTATTATCTTACAATATATGTAGGTTATTCAGGAAATTTTTTCCTTTAAACTATAGGTTTATGGTAACTGAAATAGAGACATAAGTTTGAGACTTGATATCCTCTAAATATCTGGAAAATACCGCGATAATGGTGTTGGATACCGGGAGGTATTAAAACAACACAAATAAAATTTTGTTGTATATTTGGAACAATTTGGGTACAAGCACTGCTGTTTGCAACAATTCAGAATACTAACTTACTTTTGTAACACTCGTGTTGCTTACATAGGGTAGGAAAGTGGTTAGGGAGTGGGAGAGCATCTAGTTCCCGGGGGAATGTTAACGAACTTTTGTAAGGGTTAGGTAAAAGGGTATGGATAAAGAGTGATTTACTGCGTAAAGCAGATGTTGTCCCTAAATGCTAACAATAGGTTGCACTAAATCAGCTAAGTGTCAAGGATGTAGATGAATTATTGCGTAGGAGATGGACGGACTCGTCTGTTCGGTGACACTTTTATAAGCGTTAGGTAAAAAGGTATGGGTAAGGAGTGATTTAATGCGTAAAGCAGGTATTGTCGCTAAATGCTAACAATAAGGTGTACTGAATCAGCTAGGATCTAACAATGGCATACCTCTAGTCGTACGCACACAAGCACCGTGCCGAAATCTGCCGAACTGAAACGACCTTAAACGATGCACGGCTTTTAACGCCGCACCGCTGTGCCGGTTGGAGTGGGGGGTGTCAGGTTTTTTCGTTACGGAATTTCTTGATTCGGTCGCCGCGCTTAAAGCCCGCGATAAAAGCTATGCAATAGCTTAAAATCATCGAAGATTTCGTAATTTCGTATAATACATGTTTTGAAGTCCGCAGACTTTTTCCCTATTTTTCGAGAACGTCTGTGTGTATGAATGGATGGGTAAGTGTCCGTGTGCTCAACCTCAATAACTTACGAACGAGAAAGGAGAATGTAATGGTTCTACAAAATATCAAGTTTCATAACTCTGCAAAAAACTAAGTTCATTTTGGGAAGTTAGTGGTCACACAACAATTATTGCAATTTATTTCAAAATTGAAACCAGATGCTAAAAATGTTACAAAATAAAGAAGTCAGAACAAACTCGACGGCGATAAAGGATTTTGCGCACAATGTTTACACGCTAATTTTTGTGCAACCGTAAATAATATGTAATTACAAAATTTATTTATTTTTAACCTATTTTTGTAATTAAAAAGTGGTTATTGACATTTTATAAACAAAACAATTAGTTTTTAAAAAATAGTGTAAATTCTCAAGTGTCAAAATTATTGTTTTACCATCAACAATGGTCACGAAATATGATAAAAAACAATTATTTTGGATTTCGTAGCTGTTACCATAACAACAGGCGCGAAATTCAATTTTAAATGCTTAGTTCGCGTCCGATTACACAAAAAATTATATTTTTTTGTGAATTTTATATATTTGTTTCAAATTTTGATAAGAATTAGATTATTAAATTTATAAATCATGTTTTCTTTGATAACATACAAATATACACTGCTCCTAGAAATTAATGCACCAAAAAGAAAAACTTACTTAATTTAAATATTTGACAAAAATTACAAATAATAATTAATCCATTATCTATTTACAATATTTAACAATAGCTTTAGAATAAAATTATGATATTTAACTCTTAGAAACTAATAAAATTAAATAAAAAACAAAAGTATAACAATTCATAAAAACATAATTGTTAAAAAAAAATATTAATATTGGGTATTTCCACCTCTATTTCGGATCACAGCCTGACAACGACTATTCATACATAAAATAATCGGCCGTATATCATTTTTATCCAAACCATTCCATATTTCCACAAGTCGGTGTCCCACTTCCTCCAAGTTATTGGGTTGGTTTGGGTGATCTCTTAAAGGTCTACCAAGGATATCCGAGACATGTTCAATCGGGTTGAGGTCCAAGCTACAGTGTCGATTCCAACCTCCATAAGATAATTTTTAACTATCCGGGCACTGTGAAGTCGAGCATTATCTTGCATTAGCAAAAAAGTTTGACCAATGTAGGGCGAAAATGGCACAACATGTTCTTAAAGAATATCCCCTATATAACGTTCAGCATTAAGATTGCCATTGTTTAATACCACTAAGTCCGTGCGAGCTGTCAAAGAAATTCCCCATCAGACCATTAGTTACCCTCCACTGAATAAAGTAGTATTCAATATGTTGCATTAAGAATATCGCTCATTTGGTCGTCGATATACACGCAATTATACAGACAAAATCTGGACTCATCTGTAAAGAGCACTCTTTCTCAATCGGCTTCTAATCAATTAGCGTGATCCCTGGCAAAATTTAAACGGTCTCTATCTCTACGATGATTTACGGTCAAAGCTGGACTTCGAGCAGGAATTTGGGGTACTAAATCAGCTTTCTTCAGACGTTTGCGAACAGTTTCAATACTTATACGAACTCCATCTACTCGTAGAAGCTGAAACTGCAACCTTCTGGCTGTTACAAACCTTTCTCTTAAGGTGGAAACTCTTAAAACACGATCTTGGGCCAGGGTTGTAGCACGATTTCGACCTTGTCCAGGTCTTCTGGAATAGCCACCAGTCTCCCTATACCTTTGCATCATTCGCGACACCGATGTATGGAACACGCCAAACCTCTGTCCTATTCTGCGGTAGCTCCAACCTTCTTCCACCAATACTGCTGTTTGAGCACATTCTTTTTGCGTCAAATTTCTAGTTTCGCGTTGCATAATAATCAATCATGCAGAAAACGTTAAAAAAATTACCACCAATCAACGCACTAAATCGGATCTTCAACTAAATAATTTTTTTATCTGTCAGTAAAACCAAACAAATGCAATGCAAATAAAATCACATGTACCGTATACGAACATCATATACAAGTATCTTTCAAAATAAATTTAAGTGCTCGAAATAATATTTAAAATAATCGAGATTTTTTCATATTAATATGTGGTGCGTTAATTTCTTGGAGCAGTGTAGTAAGTGAAACATCTATTCTACAATCCGAACCTGTTCCATGTGTAATTATTAAATAATGAAATGCTGATGTTTAACAAAGTTGTGTGATACCTTCACCAATTTTATTAACAATATTATTGCAAACATCCTGTATAATCCTAAGTCCACACCCGAAGGAGACATACCTCATACCTGCATCGTCGCCACGTGACAGGCCGGGAGCCGGAGCAGCGTAGTGTTATATTTTCTCCTGTGTTTACTTGAAGTTTGCCGCCATTTGAAGGGTATATCCAAGGCGCACTATAATTGTTTGTTTTCTTGTCTGCGGCAAAAATATCATAAGTACAAATATTTCAGGGTTTTCGCCCTAATATATTTAAACTACACTAATAATCAGTAACATTAACCAAGTTAGTGTAACAATAGTATATTAATTTCTATTTTAAGTGTTAACACAACTGGTATATTAATTTGACATTTAAATAATTATCCTGCAGCAAATGCTCTAAATTTATGTGCATTTATATTATTATATTACTCGTACATATATGTAATAATATATTACACAATGAGAGATGTAATAAGCAAATTACGCATGAATAAAAAAGACTCACGAGGCGCGTAGTGGCGAGTTTGTAAAATTGCTTTATTTCGAATTATGTGCTTTAATTTTTCTACGACCACTCAATAGTATTTCTAAATTAATAACAAAATTCAAATAGTTATTTTTTAATCTCCAATCCATGAAAATGTGGTACACAAAGTCGTATCTTTCTAGAGATTTAATTAGCAAAAGATTATTTGTTGCACTTTTAGCTTTAGTTTGTATCTCCAGTGGTGTTCCAATTGAAATTTGGCTATCGCTTGACATTTTTTAGCTGTAACGTTAATAAATATAACTAAAGGATAATAATATTTACCTTACTGTAAAACACAGATTATAAATATATAGGTACTTATAGATGAGAGACCATAAAGTATGACCAGTACATTTTAAAATTGTGCGTTATTTAACAAACAACAATATATGATCACAATGTCAGTCAGGTTTTAGACGCTGCTATAGCACAACAACAGCTCTGCAGCAAATCATTGATGATATTGTCGTTGACGTTGACAACAAACGTAGGGTGCTTCTAGCCCTCTTAGATTTTACTAAGGCTTTTGGCACCCTTAACCACGAGCTTCTCCTTGCTAAACTACGTTCTATAGGCTATAATACCAATAGCTTCCATTCATCAGCAGCTCTCTCTCTAATCATCTTCAGCTGGTTAGAATTGGCAGTACTAGTTCTACTCATGCTTCTATCGTCAAAGGCGTAAATCCAAGGAAGGTAGACTGCATTTTAAAAACAGATACACCAAGATAAGACTGAACTGCTAAGATTCTTGGGCATGATAACATATTTAGGTAAATTTATACAAAATCTATCAGAAAAAGCTTAATCTTTACGAGAACTGACGTAGAATCATTTGGAATATAAATGGCAAAAGAAGCACCAATCAGCGTGCGAAGAGTTTAGGAAGAAAATCACTAATACAACGCTATTACAATTTTATGATTCACTGAAACCACTAACGATCCAAGCTGATGCATCGAAAGGTACTATAGTTTGTACATTGATACAGAACAACTTAACAGTCGCATATTCATAAAAAACATAGAGCAGCGCACAGAAGAAATATAGTCAAATAAATAAAGAAGCGCTGGTTATTTTATTTGCTTGCAATAGATAGGATTAATACATTTGTGGGAGAAAGGATTAATAGTAGAGACAGATCATAAGCCATTGGTAAATATAATAAATAAACCAATATATAAATTGTCAAAAAGATTACAAAACAATCTAGTAAAACTCCAGCGATATAATATTATTTTATAATATACAAACGGAAAGGAAATGTATAAAGCAGAGTATCTATCAAGAATAAATGTCAATTATGAAGACAAAATACAGGACGTACATATTTATAAAATATAAAAAGATATATTTGAAGTGAAACAAACACAAGGCATGAGAATAAGGAAAAATAAATTAGATGATATTATAAATGCAACCAAAGAATGTAACACCATAAAAACATGAAAGAAATATATTCTGTCATGATGACCAAACAAAATTGAAGAAGTTCCCGAAGACATAAAAATATATTATATGAGCAAAGAAGAACTAAACGAAGAAATGACGTTATATTCAAAGGTGAACGAATTTGTATACCAAAACGATTGAGAAAGGAAATTCTTACTAAACTATAGCTCATATAGCATATATTACTAAATTAGCAAGAGAGACGGTATATTGCCCGAACTTAAATCAACAAATCAAGAACATTTTAAGTGGATATGAAATAAGTAATACGTACAAGCCTTCACAAAATAATCCAGAAATGCTATCTCATGAAGTACCAAGTAAACCATAGGAAAGAATTAGTATGGATGTGGCCGAAATAGATAATGCAAATTATCTGATAACTGTTGATCATCACACAGAGGTTTTTCAAATACACAAGACGCAAAATTTAACAGCGGAGCTGCGGAGCTGCGGAGCTGCGGAGCTGCGGAGCTGCGGAGCTGCGGAGCTGCGGAGCATACAGTCCAGTTATGCAAAAGAAATTTTAGTAGATATGGAATACCCAACATAGTAATTACAGATGGTGGAACAAATTTTTAATCAAATGAGTTTGAGAAATTTTCTAAAAATTGGAATTTTTTACATATCAAGTCCATTTCAACAGCAAGGAAATGGAAAAGCTGAAATTAATAAAAAATATGATGAAGAAAGCTTACGAGACAAAGTCATATATTTATAAAATGATGTTGCACCTAAGAAATACTCGAAATAAAATGAATGAAAGTCCAACACAAAGAATGTTTAACAGAAGATTAAAATGTTTTGTACCGATGAAAGAAACGAAATATCTTACAGGGATTAGAAGTAACGACCTTGAAGATATAATAAAGGAAAAAGACAGAGCAAAATTTTATAATAATAGAAAATACACCATATAAACCGGAATTTCAGAAAAATTATCAAGTATGGTTTAAGAAAAATTATATTGATATTATTTGTTCACTAGGTACAGTTGAAAGTAAAATATATCATTCATGATACTAATAAGAAGTATGAAAGAAATCAAGAACATTTTAGACCAAGATCGGAATATTTTAAACCAAGATATATAGAAGCTTGAGAAATGGAATTTAAGAAGAAAACATCGGCTGATAGTACGAAGACACTGCCAAAGAGGATTACCAAGAAATTTTGAAAGGATATAAATATTTTATTTTTTATATATAGTTATGTTTTATGTGTATGTAATTTGTATTTTTTTTATATAAAAGGAAGATGTTATATACATTTGTTAGATTGGCGGTAATGACGAAATTATCAGAAACAACAGTGTATTTTGTATATTCATATTATTGTGATGTATAAGTTAAAGAATAAAGTTAATTTAAATAGAGGAACATTGTAGAGTTTAATTTTTAATGTACGTATTTTGTATTTTATAACACAATTAGACAATAAAACAACAACACATGGTTAATCTTGTTTGAATAACGCACTTTTAAAAACCATGCAACACTGAAACCTTTATTTACTAAGTTGATAGCTCTAATTTTATCTCATTTCAGTTGGGCATAACTTACCGTTAATAAAAACATATTTTGAGTCTTCATAGTCCTGAAAATAAACATTGTAGTATCCTTCATTTTCTAAAGATATATTTTTTATTGTTATCGTCGCAATCAGAATTAGGGACATCTTTAATTTAAGTGGCCGGTGGACGGTAATCACTGTGTTTCTCTGAAAAAATAAATTAATCAATTAGACGTAAATTATTGCCCTATGAGTATAAAAAGTATTCTCGGAATTGGAATAGGAAAAAAATATATATTTCAAAACTTACATTTAATCTATACTATACATTTAAAAAACAGGTTATGGATCTTGCAATCAGCAGAAAAGAAGAACGAACATTCACAATCCACAAACTATATATAACTAAATGTACTAAAAGTGATAATTATGGAATTAAACTAAGATAAAGTTAATAAAACATAAAACAAAATAAAGAGCAACGCTCGCCGTCCACTCTCGCTGGCACCAGCACTCTACAGAAGAATAGGGTGGCGGTTGTTCGCTTGTGTATTTTTTTAATGAGTGGGGCTGCTTTGTATTGATTTATGTATGCCAGGTGTTTGAAGGAGCGTGTCTCTGTATTTTATTAGGGTTTAGGAATTTTTTTGTCGGCGTGGACAGTGATTTGTCAGATAGGATGTTTTGTTTATAGGTAGGGTGTTTTTTGTTTATGTGTCGCCAGAAAGGACTTGATTTATTTCCAAATCAGGTAGCGTGTTTTTGTTTGTGGCGTTAGATCTTGATTTGCAGAAATTTATTTATTTATTTTTCGTTGTCCGGTTTAGAATTAGTGGTGAAGAATACTTTTGTGTATTTTATTAGGGTTCCGGAATTTGGGAATATTGTAGGCGTCGTTTTTATTTTTCATTATGAGCTGGGCCGCTTTCACCTTATTTATGCGATGCAGGTGTTTTTAGTTTTTTTTGTGGCGTTAGATCTTGATCTGCAGAAATTGGCTTTTAATTTTTGGGGATTGACCCTCTTCAGGTACAGATGTGCAGGTGTGTCTTTATTTTTTTCGTTGTTGTACAGTTATGTATTTAATTATTTTTCGGGGAATACTGTATAAAAGGAATATTGGTATTTAGAAGTTTAATCATTGTAAAAGAAGTCTTCAGCCTAGAAACATCGTAACAAACAACAAGTAAGTCTACCTGTGTGTTAGTTTATTATCACATATATTTAATATTATTATTATTATTATTTTATTTTACAGAAATGGATTTCGCTTTGTTAAACAAAAGAGGGATGCTGAAGGATGACATAACAGTGAAGAAAATCAGTGAATTAGAAATCAATAAACCGTATAAACTAATTGATTTACGAAAAGTTAATACTAGCTTCGGTAGGAAAATTATTGCAGTATGCGAAGATTTTTTAACCTATTTACCAGCACGATTTGACGACATATCGGATGAAGAAATATCAAGTTTAAGGAAATATATTAGTAATAAGTGTTTAAAGTATATGGGTGTTAAAGAATTTGGGAAAAATAAGAAGGCAAATCTTGTAGAATTTGTATAATTGTAATGAATTATTAATAACAATAAAGCATGTGTGCTTAAACATTATTAACCGTGTATTATTTCGATTAATATAACATGTTTTATAAATCCCTAATAGAGGGGGTACCCTGTAATGGAAAGGGAGGGGATGATTCCTAGGAACGGGTTTATAAGACAGATACTTAAAATAATCTCTAGTGCTTTTGTTTATCTGTATACCGTAAGAGAAAACACGAGTGGTTTACAACAGTGTGTGTGTGTTTTTTTTTTTTAATTGTTTACGTGCAGTAATACAATTCAGTAAAATAAAAATGTCTAATATTAATAATAATGAAATTAATAATCTAATATCTATACAGAATATTTGTGATGAAATAATCCAAAGAGAAATAGATGAAGAAGAGAATGTAAAACATTTTTTCAATATTTGTGAAAATATTATCGATGTTTCGTGTAATCAGATCCAGTCACAACAGTCGACATCCCAAGTAGGACACGGTGCATTAACACCTGAAAATAACAGCATTGAAGACGATTATAAAAAATACTTTTCCATAATTTCAAACACAGAAAATCATGTACGAAGGTTTAATCTAACAGGCAAACGAACAACGTTTCGCTTTATTGATCCTCCATTAGAGAAGAACCCTCTAAAATGGTTTAAAAATAGTTTGAAGAATCTAGTGAAATATATTACTGAATCAATTCCAGGATCCGATTTCGTCGGATTAATTTTACATACGCCTGCACTTGAGAAGGGTCCTGTGTGGGTAAGCTTTAGACAGGCGAGCCAGTTACATATAGATGTCGTCTGGAGCGCAATAAGCAACGTTCTACAGAGCAATGCAAATATATTCGTTAACGGGGAATTCGAAGTAGAATTGACAAGAGTATCTATGCCTATAGGTCGGGGTAAAAATCTCAACGGCAGAGGGTTAAGCTTTGCTGAATTATGCAGACGTAAACACGGTATAATTGAAATAACAAATATTGATAATTTATGTTTACCAAGAGCATTAGTTGTTGCTGAATCATGGGTGAAAAAGGAAGCAGATTTCGAAAGAGTGTCAAAAAATCATTTAAATATACAGACAGTAAGAGCACAGGCACTTATGCTGAAAGCTGGTATTCAGACACTTAATGATGGGGCAACCATACTTGATCTTAAAGAGTTCCAAAGATATTTATCAGATTATAATATTGTAGTGTACGAGTACGGAGGTAGAGGCCATGTCATTTATGAAGGATTTAAAAACATGAACCTACCACGACTTAATTTGTTATATTATAATAATCACTATAGTGTAATTAAAAGTTTAAGTGCAGCTTTTTCCTCTTCATACTTTTGCGAACCATGTCATAAACCGTATAATACTCGCGGTAAACATCGTTGTGATAATTTATGTGCTTATTGTCATCATACACCTCAATGCTCACCTGCTAATGAATCTCTCTTATGTAGTAACTGTAACAGACGTTTCCGTGGAAAACAATGCCTGGATAATCATAGGGGCAGTGTATGTAATAATACGAAAAAATGCGCGAACTGTTTTAAATTATACACCAATGCCGCTCAGAGAACACATATATGTGGTGAAATATTTTGTAAACTATGTACAGATTATAAACCACGCGGACACCAGTGTTACATAACCATAGACAAAAAACCGAAAAAAGAAAAAAAGTTGTTATTTATTTATTATGATTTTGAAACTCAACAAGTAGAAACTGAGTTTAATTATAAAACTCACAAAGTGAACTTATGTGTGACACAGCAATCATGCACCTTTTGTTCTGATATTGCGAATTTAAATTCACCATGCAGTGTATGCGGTATTCGCCAGCATATATTTGAACCAGACCCTCTCGCATCTTTTGTACAATACGTTTGTAGTCCGCGGCCTATGTTTGATAAAATAACATGTATTGCACATAATGCAAAAAGTTTTGATGCGCAATTTATTCTTAAATATTTAACTGAAACATTAATGTTAAAACCTAAATTAATTTTAAGATCCATTAAGTTGGCCCCCCAGTTATTAAATTTGAAATATATTATTACGCTAATACAATGTGCTTACTATGTGCTGCAATGTGCTGTATGTTATTAAAAATGTGCTGGTTCCGTTTACCTGTTTTTTTAAAATTCTTAATGAGGGGCCAACTTAACGACAGCCCCCCGAACTAGAAATTTTGATGTTTCGTTGACGGAAAAATAATGTGCTTGGTATGTGCTGGGATGTGCTGTATAATATTTAAAATGTGCTGGATCCGTTTACCTGATTTAAAAAAATTCTTAATGAGGGGCCAACTTAATGACAGCCTCCCAACTAATAATTTTGATGTTTTTTTTGACGGAAAATGAATGTGCTTGGAATGTGCTGGCATGTGCTGTATGTTATTTAAAATGTGCTGGTTCCGTTTACCTGATTTAAAAAAATTCTTAATGAGGGGCCAACTTAATGACAGCCCCCCAACTAATAATTTTGATGTTTTTTTTGACGGAAAATGAATGTGCTTGGAATGTGCTGGGATGTGCTGTATGTTATTTAAAATGTGCTGGTTCCGTTTACCTGTTTTAAAAAAATTCTTGATGAGAGGCCAACTTAATGACCGTTCCCCATTAGATGTTTTGTTGACGAAAAATGTATTTGCTTGGAAAGTGCTGTAAGTTACTTTAAATGTACTGGTTCTTTTTTCCCGTTTTTCAAAATTTCTTAATGACGGGCCAACTTAATGCTAGCCCCGTCAACTAGTAATTAAGAAGTTTTGTTGATTAAACATAATTGTGCTGTATATTATTTTAAATGTGCTGGTTCCGTTAACCTGTTTAAAAAAATCTTTATGAAGGGCCAACTTAACACGTTGACTGCCATGTGCATACAAAAGTATACACGCTAGTTGGGTCCTGCACGCCGCGTGTATAATTTCGTATACGCGAACAATAACTTGGTTCTAGCCGTGTGTATACTACTGGGGCAAACTTAGGATAGGTTTCTTATGGCGGAATGGTTGGCGTGGCGTGAAGTTACACGTCTAGCAACTTAGCCAAAAAAATTTTGAAAATATATTTGAAATACAACATTTTTTATATGAAAAAGTTTATTATTACAAAAATACAAACATTGTGATAATACAAAGTACAAAAATTAAAAAGCTTATGGTATAATAACACACTAAACATTCAAAATTAATTAAAACAGGTATTCTATTTCTTGAATGTAATATTATGCGTAGAAAAGGATCATTCTAAGCAAAGCAATGGCTCATCTGTGCATGCTTGACATCTCGAAGAAACTTGCTTCGTTTTTCGTATTGCAACCACTTTTTTTTGCAGCGGGACTATATACATGTTGGTTATTTACTGGAGTCGCTTCGATATTTTCCTTGCCAACATTCAAAAGCTGCATGCACAGATTTTCTTTGAAATTCGTGATACTTTTGTTGCGGGCGTTGTCCACATTTCTCTTGTACAATTGGTGGGCATTGACAACGCTTGCTCCAATAATGAGCTCAATGGCAATTTTTTGAACCATTTATTGCTTCGTCGTAACGATGTTGAATAAGAAGACATCTGATCGGATAAATCGATATAACTTTTAGCTTTGTTATAATCAATAACAGCTTTCGGCTTGGATTTAGCACCATCTCTACTAGGAATTTCTGCCATTTCGTCGGTGTGTTTTGTGGATAACATCATTACATCTCTTTTGTCTCTCCATTTGAAGACAATTAGTCCATTTTTTTCCTGGCCAACTATTTGACCTTTCTTCAGCTTGGCATTTACCACTTCCTTAGGCAGGCCTTTTCTGTTTTTTCGAAGCGTTCCTACCAGGTGTGTTTTTCTTTCTTTTAATTTTTGGGCCAACTCCAAATTTGTGTATCAGTTATCAGTGCACAGTGTCACGCCTTTATCGAGATTTTGCTCCAACAATTCAAGAACAACTTTCGTAGCAACACTCATGCCGTCAACTTTGTCTTGACCACAATATATTTTAGAATGCAACATGTATCCTCCGGAGATACATAATTTGAAGAGTTTGATTCCAAACTTATGTCGTTTGCCCTTGATGTACTGACGGAACTTGAGTCGGCCACGAAAAGGAACCATTGTTTCATCAATGCACATATTTTCATCAGACAAAACGAATTTTTTGAAGTCACCTTCTGGACATAGATCATTATCGGAAAAATGTAACATTCGAAGCAACATTTCGAATCTATTACGTGACATAAATTTAACTGCGTTTGACAAATAAAGATCTGATTTTAGCCAATAGTCAGGAAATGACGGTTTTTTATCTAATCCCATCCACATCAAAATTCCCAGAAATATATACACTTCGTCTCTGTCTGTAGGGTACCATTTGTTCAAGCATGAAGATGGTCCTATGGTTTCTTCAGTAATGCCTTTTACGATTGTTTGTTCCGCATAAATATTTGTTTGAGTGGCAATGGAATCCACAGGTTGTTCGTCCATGAATAATTTATAGTACACAAGTTCATTTTGATTTTTAATTTGAACAACATCATCTGTCACTCCAACATCTTCTTCAAAAGGAAATTCTGCAAAGTTACCAACAACTAGCCCCCATTCCTCTTCTTCTTCACTATCGGTATCGTTCTCATTTGCTTCCTCCAGCTCATCTTTACTTCATCATCATTAGACGTTGCAATCAAATGGGTTCGATCTTCAGTATTATTTTTTTTATTTGAGAGACGGCCATCAGAAGAAATAGGAAATTTTCGCTTTCTGTTCACTAGTTCTGAAATATAAGCAATCGGTTTTGATAAAATAAAATTTAAAACTTTACATTTGTACTCATACCTTCGCTCGAAGACGTATCCCGGCTATTATTGTCATTCTCCGAACATCCATAGACTGGATCAGAATCTGAATCGTATACGGGTTCATCGTCACTCATGTCGATATATGCCTCCATAAGGGCCTGTAGATAGGCCCCTTCACGCTCGTAAGACATTTTATACACTTTCACACACGCGATTATGCCTCTACGTAATGTAAATGGTGACTGAGCGCAGTGATAAACTTATTCGCAATACTATGTTATTCAGTTTATACAAGTTGAGACCTGAAAGCTGTGTATTCCAGGGAATACACATGGCGCAGAAATACATGATAACCACTCTACGCCGCGTGTATCGCTGAGTCACACAAGGGTGGAAGAGAGTAAAATAACAATAAAATGTAATTTCACATTATAATAGTACAAAATACATTAATCTTTGGAAAATTAATTTTAAAAAATGGTGCGGCCTGAAGGACCTTTCCTAAAAATACCCGCGGCAGTCAACGTGTTAAGGACGTTTCTCCGTGACTTCTCTAATCAAATGAGTCACTATCCACCCGTCCAACTAGTAAATTATGAATTATATTATGACATAATATAGTTACATTACTACAGTGGTGCATCATTTAGTTCTAGACTTCAGATTTATGAGTTATATTTTTTCAATCAAATCCACAATAAAACCAATTTAAAACTCATTGGCTTTAAGGCGAGATTATAAATAAATTTTTTTAATAAAACTGGATGTAATCAATTACATACAAAGTATTATTATTACTGTAACGCAACAATCATCTAGTTAATTAAAATAAAGGATCACCTACCTTTACCTGTGTACCTACGTTGTGCTTACCTGAAAAACAAATATAACCCCACAGAATTCGTAATACGAATTTCCCGGCAATGGTGTGGGAATCGGTGAAAGTATGAATAAAAGTAATATTTATTTTCTATTAAAGTTAATAATAATATATTTGCAGTATTGTAGTACCTATATACAATATTTACACAGTTTATTTACTTATTTACGCTATACAACACGAATAAATTCTTCTTGCTATGCACGGGACCGCCGGCCCAACGTGAAATCCGAACCACGTCTCGATAATGTATTATATGATTTTACATTTTCGACATCGAGATTGCTGGTAGCAGAAACCAACCCCTGGATCCGAATGCTAGATCATTAGCCACTAGTCTACGCCCGCTACTTTCAAAATTAATTTAGTTTTATTTAAACAAAATAAATGCCCTTAAATATCTATTTTACAAAATTAACAAATAAAAAAGATTAAAGGTAATAAAAATAGTTAAAAGAAATTAAAAAAATGTGTGTGCATGCCAGCTCCGACACGCGACTGGAGTTTATACTTCTAAGTGACAGATTGTCATTAGTATATGTTCATGTATTATAATAAACTCTCAGTTATGCATGTGCCAAATTTGAACTCATTCAGTTGAATATTTTTCAAGTTGGCTGTGCGCCATTTTGTTTCAAGATGGCGGATTGTCAATAATATATGTTTATATATTATACTACAATACTGCAAATATATTATTATTAACTTTAATAGAAAATAAATATTATTACTTTTATTCATACTTTCACCGACTCCCACACCATTGCCGGGAAATTCGTATTACGAATTCTGTGGGGTTATATTTGTTTTTCAGGTAAGCACAACGTAGGTACACAGGTAAAGGTAGGTGATCCTTTATTTTAATTAACTAGATGATTGTTGCGTTACAGTAATAATAATACTTTGTAAGTAATTGATTACATTCAGTTTTATTAAAAAAAATTATTTATAATCTCGCCTTAAAGCCAATGCGTTTTAAATTGGTTTTATTGTGGACTGGATTGAAAAAAATATAACTCATAAATCTGAAGTCTAGAACTAAATGATGCACCACTGCAGTAATGTAACTATATTATGTCATAATATAATTCATAATTACTAGTTGGACGGGTGGATAGTGACTGATTAATGAAGTCACGGAGAAACGTCCTTAAGTTGGCCCCTCATAAAGATTTTTTTAAACAGGTTAACGGAACCAGCACATTTAAAATAATATACAGCACAATTATGTTTAATCAACAATACTTCTTAATTACTAGTTGACGGGGCTAGCATTAAGTTGGCCCGTCAATAAGAAATTTTGAAAAACGGGAAAAAAGAACCAGTACATTTTAAGTAACTTACAGCACTTTCCATGCAAATACATTTTCCGTCAACAAAACATCTAGTGGGGAACGGTCATTAAGTTGACCTCTCATCAAGAATTTTTTAAAAACAGGTAAACGGAACCAGCACATTTTAAATAACATACAGCACATCTCAGCACATTCCAAGCACATTCATTTTCCGTCAAAAAAAACATCAAAATTATTAGTTGGGGGGCTGTCATTAAGTTGGCCCCTCATTAAGAATTTTTTTAAATCAGGTAAACGGAACCAGCACATTTTAAATAACATACAGCACATGCCAGCACATTCCAAGCACATTCATTTTCCGTCAAAAAAAATATCAAAATTATTAGTTGGGGGGCTGTCATTAAGTTGGCCTCTCATTAAGAATTTTTTTTAATCAGGTAAACGGATCCAGCACATTTTAAATAACATACAGCACATCCCAGCACATGCCAAGCACATTATTTTTCCGTCAACGAAACATCAAAATTTCTAGTTCGGGGGGCTGTCGTTAAGTTGGCCCCTCATTAAGAATTTTTAAAAAAATAGGTAAATGGAACCAGCACATTTTTAATAACATACAGCACATTGCAGCACATAGTAAGCACATTGTATTAGCGTAATAATATATTTAAAATTTAATAACTGGGGGGCCAACTTAATGGATCTTTAATTTTAAACGGTACAAAAATCTTATTAATGGACATTAATTATAAAATACGATTTATCGATTCAATCAATTATTTATCGATGTCTTTGTCTGCTCTACCTAAAGCAATGGATTTACCGGTTTCCTTGAAAAAAGGATTCTTTCCGCATCTGTTTAACACCTACGAGAACAGATTTTACACGGGACCCCTGCCGGCTATTGAGTATTATGATACAGACAATATGAATACGAATACACGGGAAGATTTTCTAGAATGGCATGCAAATCAGACTCGTAACAATGTTGTTTTTAAAATAGAACAAGAGATAGTCGAATATTGCATATCCGATGTTGATATCTTACGTCAGGCGTGCGAAAAATTTAGAAAAACATTTATTGAAAATTGTAATGTATGCCCATTTACGGAAGCCGTGACAATAGCCTCGGCTTGTAACCGTGTATTCCGAAGACAATTTTTACAACCTAACACCATTGGCATAATACCTACAGAGGGTTACAGACTCACGGAGAATCAGTCAAAAATTGCATTACAATGGCTTATTAGAAAAGAAATTTTTCGAAAAATACGTATAGAACATGCAGGTCATGGGAAAGAAATTATTCTAGGATGAAAGTTGACGGATATTATGCTCCAGATCGTTTAGTATTTGAATTTATGGGATGTTTTTATCACGGCTGTAAATTATTTTACAAAACAAATCGCGACAATGAAACAATTTACAATAATTCTAAAGAAAGTTTGAATGCACGATTTCAGAGAACTGAAGAAAAACTACGAATATTAAGAGAGTTACGTTATAATGTGATTGAAATCTGGGAATGTCAGTTTAGGATTCAATTAAAAGCTATGAATAAAGAAGAGCGTCAACTATTAGAAAATCATCCTTTAATAAATTATTTGCCATTAAGACCGCGCGATTCGTTTTTTGGAGGGCGCACAGGCTGTATTTCTATGTATCGAAATATTAAAAACGGCGGAAAAATTAAATATGTGGATGTATGTAGTCTCTATCCATACGTATGTAAGTACGCAAAGTATCCTATTGGACATCCTCGAATATTTGTAGGCGACGAGTGTCATCAGATATTAGGTCCTAATAATAATATCGATAAAATAGAGGGTCTAATTAAATGTAAAGTCTTACCGCCCACAAATTTATTCCACCCTGTATTACCGCGCAAAGTTCATGGTAAATTAATGTTTTCATTGTGCCGTATATGTTGTGATACTCTGAATCAAAACGATTGTTCACATACCAACGAAGAAAGACAATTTAGCGGTACATGGGTGTCAGATGAACTTCAACGAGCAGTAAAACATGGTTATAAAATTTTACACGTATATGAAATTTGGCAGTATAATGTAGCTGTATATAACAAAGACACTAAATCTGGTGGTTTATTTGCAAAATATATAAATAATTTCGTGAAAATGAAACAGGAAGCCTCAGGATATCCTTCAGACTGTATCGACGATATCAGTAAAGCTCATTACATCGAAAACTATTTTCATAAAGAAGGCGTTTCACTGGATCCTCAAAATATTCAAGAAAACTCTGGGAGAAGATCGACTGCTAAATTAATGCTCAATTCATTCTGGGGTAATTATAAATTTATTATTAATATTAACATTGTTTAAATGTAATTAATTTCAACTTTTAAACAGGGAAATTCGCGCAAGCCGAGAACAGACCACGTACAACAATAATATCGTCGGCTGAAGAATTATACGATCTACTAGCTAACCCAGCTGTCACAGTTAATAGGATCATCCCTGCCGGTGAACGTATGATGTATGTCAGCTGGGAACAGGAAGAAGAAGCCATCGATCAACTTAGAACCGTAAACGTTGTAATTGCAGCATATACAACAGCACAGGCTAGATTACATTTACACACATATCTTCATCAGCTAGATACCAACGTTTTATACTATGATACAGACTCAATTATTTATTATCATCTACCAGATATGTATGAGCCACCCACAGGTAATTTTTTAGGAGATATGACCGATGAATTAAACAGTTACGGCCCAGGTAGTTATATTACTGAGTTTGTTTCCGGTGGACCGAAAACGTACGCTTATAAAGTATATAATCCTGTCAGTCATGAAACTAAACAGGTTTGTAAAGTTAAAGGTTTCACTTTAAATTACAAAAACTCTCAAGTAATTAATTTTAATTGTTTAAAAAGTATGATTCTTGAGGAAAACTATGAAAATTGTAATCCTGCTGTTATTATTTCTAATAATATAAGAAATACTCTAGATCATAACGTAATTACCCGTACAGAAAGTAAAATATTTAATATAAAATTTATGAAACGTCGTTTAATTGATAATAATTTTTCTGTACCTTATGGTTTTAAGAGATCTAGAGTAAATTATGATTAAGCAATAATTTTTAATTTGTTATTATACTTTCTGTTTTTATTTGAATACTTAATAAAAAAATAATGTTTATACTAGATAATAAGTTGATGTGGTATACAAAATTAATTAATTATTTGTAAATATAAAATAAAATCTAGTATTATTTAGTACATCTAATTTTTATTTTTATATTTTGTTTACCCTTACTGATTCCTCCATGTTTTTAATATTTTCAGTTCAGAAAATTTTTGTTAAAATAAAACTTTTGTTTTATAGTGAAATGTCAGATCCTATCAAATTCAAGCTGTTCAAGTTAATAATATAAAACAAGAATTAGCATGTAAAGATAAATCATTTATGATTGAAAATTCTGACGGTGCTTTTGATATAAATAAAATAATTGAAACAGAGGATTGGATAGCAGAAAGTAGTTGGTGGTTCATTTGAGAGGATATAACGTTATATTTAATTCCTGAATACCCGTTAAAATATATATATATATATATATATATATATATATATATATATATATATATATATATATATATATATATATATATACAGTATCTCAGTAACGATGTTTAAAAAAGAGTTTTATATGACGCTGCCTAGCAACAGTTCAATGCAATACTTTCCTGATAATAAAACGACACTATTTACTACACAATTACCACAGAATGTACAGCTTAACGGGGAATGGGAGGTTGCATTAGCCGAAATTCAGTATCCATGTACATTTTATACAGTATGTGAACACGAAAACTATATTAATTATCATTTAAAAACAATAGGAAAAGATGGAAAAATTAAAATTCATAAAAAGGAAGTACGTATAACCGCAGGGTATTATAGTAGCATAGGCGAAATAGTCACTGCGATAAACCAACAACATAAACTAAGTACACATATTAATATCGAAATTGAAAGAGACATCAGTCGAATAAAAATACATTTTATAAACGATACAAACATGTGTTTCTTAAAATTGTCACCAAAACTTTCACAACAGCTGGGATTTGAACCAGAAACCGATCTTTTTACACAGAGGGTCACATATAAACCTGCAAATCTGTATCACGGTGTACAATCAGAAATGTTTGTGTACTGTGATATTGTTGAACAGCAATTTGTCGGAGATGTTCTCGCACCTCTCCTGAGAGTTGTGCATGTAGATGTGGCAAACTATAATCATGGTACTAGTAAAATGACAACATTCTCTCCGTATCATTATATTCCCGTACTTAGACGAGATTTCCAGAATATAGAAATCGATATAAGATGTGTCAAGGGAGAGCCTATACCATTTCAATTTGGAACTTTAAGTGTTACATTACACTTTAGACGGTGTACAAAATGATTTATAATGTTAAGCTAAGCTAAATATGTATATCAATATATGAATATGGAATAATTATGTAACAATACCAACTGTTTAAAATAATTGTACTATTCAAGTTTCAATAAAATTTCATCAAAATTATTATTCTTTTATTTTGTTTAGAGATTATATATGAATTGTCCTGCAAATTTTTTCTCATTTATAACTTTTGTTCTATAGTGAAATGACAGATCCTATTAAATTCAAACATCCCTTTAACGCCATTGTAGCCGGACCCTCGGGCAGTGGTAAATCGTATTTTGTTGTTAGCTTCTTGAAAAACATGATCAGCATGTGCGACACAATATTTCTAAAAGTCACCTGGTTTTATAGTACTTGGCAGAGTTTATATAATACACTACCTAATGTACACTTTCAACAAGGTTTACCGGATATGGATAATTTTGACGGTAATAACCCACACTTGATAATAATAGACGATCTTATGCGTGAAACAGATTCGCGGGTAGTTGATATTTTTACAAAAGGTAGTCATCACAAAAATTTATCTGTATTTTTCATTACCCAGAATATATTTAATCAGGGGAAAGGTCAGCGTGATATATCGCTTAATGCTCATTATTTAATTTACTTTAAGAATCCTCGAGATAATGCACAAATTTTACATTTATCGCGACAGGTTTGTCCGGAAAATACTAAATTTATTCAAGATGCTTATAACAATGCTACGTCTGAACCGTACACTTATCTGATTTTCGATTTAAAACAATCCACACCTGAATGGAGTCGATTTAGAACCGTACGGGACGGACAGGTTTACGTATATATACCGAAAAAAAAGTATAAATACAATGATACAAAAGTGCCTGAGGTTATTATGTAACTATGTCTAAAACGTTAACCAATAACGCAAACTTCCTGCGTGCATTACATTCATTAAAACCAATTCAACGTACTGTTTTGCTGAAAAACGCAGACAGCAATAACGTTCGCTGTGTCTGTGAATGTATACTCAATATTCTGCGGGGTAAAGTTCCACTAAATAAAAAACAACGTACTAATCTTGGGCGTCATAAACAAATTTTACGTAAGCTTGTGAAACGAGGAGATAATTGGAAACAGAAGAAAAAAATTTTAGTTCAGTCAGGTGGAGCTTTTTTACCATTGTTAATCGCCCCGCTTATTTCAGGTGTATTAAGCAGTATATTTAATAAGAGTTAAAAATGGAATATGCTAAAAAATATGCATTAATTACACCAGAAGCATTACATCATCTTCGTGAAAATGCCGTAAATAATAATAATAATAACAATAATAATAATAATCCAAGACCAAGTTATACCTACCCGCAGCTACCGGAAGCGCATTATGAACCAGCCCATTGCAAACATCAAATGCCGGATATGTGGTAACACAGAAGAAACCCTAGGCCACATAATAAATGGTTGCTCAGTACTAGCAAACAAATTGTATCTTGATAGACACAACAAGGTAGCAAACATTGTACACCAGGCGCTACGAAACAAGTACTTTAATACCGAGCAAATTGAGCCCTACTACAAATATAACCCTGTCCCCATTTGTGAAAGCGATGATGCCCGAATGTATTGGAACCGCAAAATCATCACCGACAAAACAATTAACAACAACATACCGGACATTGTATTGACGCTAAAACATGAAAAAATCACGTACATCATTGATATCGCAATTCCATTATGTGCCAATATAGAACAAAAATATGCAGAAAAAATTACCAAGTACATTCCGCTTGCGGACGAAATAAAAGCCATGTGGAAGATGGTAGAAGTCCAAATAGTACCAATCATCTTGGGAAGTACAGGCGAAATACCAATTAAATTACACCGAAGCCTCGATACATTACAAATTAACAAAAACTTATACTTACCCATGCAACGAGCTGTGATCCTGGATACCTGCAGTACCGTCAGACGAGTCCTTGGAGAGAAAGATACCCAAACCAACTAGGAAAGTCCACCCAAGGAACAACTACCTGGAACGAAAATTATAACCTTACAGAAACTAACTTAAATTATAATAACAAACTTACTTACCTATTCCCAACACTATACTTACCAGCTTATTGTAAGCTGTATTTATAGTTATCACCTATACATTAGTATAGAGAATTTGGCAACTACAAATAATAATAATAATATAACTACACAACTTGATGAAGATATGAAAAAAGTATTAAATTTAAAAATTTCTGATTATGAAAAATGGGCCTTGTATCAAGAAACTCTTCAACGATATCTTCATTTTCAAAAACAATTACGTGAGCCTGTCAAAATTCCTCTTATTAACGATACCATAGCAGTCGACACCTCTAATGAATTAAAAGAACAATTAACATCTGCTGAAATAAAAGAACAATTAACTGACGAAATGATTTTAAATTCTTTACCGAAAACATACCGTAGTAAGGCAAATATTTTTTTAAATATACTCAAATCAGATAAAAATATTACATGGGATAAACACGGTTTAGTCAGTATTAATAATAGTGAAATACCAGATTCGAATATTACCGATTTAGTTGGTGACATTATTAGACCGAGGAAGGGTAGCAACCCTATGGGCTGGCAGCAATTTTCAAAAGCGTTGAAAAAAAATAACATACCTAACGAGTTAATTGGAAACCCTCGCAGAAGAAGAGAATTTACTGGTACGTCTCCGCCCTTTATTCGTAGTAATAAAGAGAATACCCGTAGAGTTATACGCTCATCTTCGCCCAACGTTACCTGGGAATCGTTTAAATTTTAAAAATGAATCGTACACTGGCAAATATTTATTTCGACCCTTCACATGCTGATGGTTTTACAGGGTTAGCGAATCTTAAAAAATCAGTTAAAGGTAAATACTCCACTGACACTGTCAGAAAATGGTTAAGTAGCCAAGATGCATATACTTTACATAAACCGATACGAAGAAGATTTCCCCGAAACAAATACAAGGTTCACAATATTAATGATTTATTTCAAGCCGATTTGAACGATATGAGAAGTCTTAGTAAATACAATGACGGTTTTAAATATGTTTTAACTGTAATTGATGTATTTAGCAGATTTGCTTGGGCAATACCTCTAACTGATAAGAAACCAGGTACTATCATTAACGCATTTAAAAAAATATTTAACGATAGTAATCGTATACCTATATATCTACAAACAGACAAAGGTACGGAATTCATAGCGAGTAGTGTACGGAGATTTTTGCGAGAATATGATATTAAATATTATGTTGCACAAAATCCTGATGTTAAAGCTTGCTTCGTGGAACGATTAAATAGAACTTTAAAAACCCGAATGTATCGTTATTTTACACGCAACAATACGTACCGATATATCGACATGCTTTCGGAACTTTTAAAAGCATATAATAGTACCTTACATTCGTCAATCAAAATAGCACCGAAAGATGTAAATGATAGCAACATACTATACGTCTGGCGAAATCAGTATAAAAATGAGAAAAACATTAAAAAAATTCTACCTTAATTAGAGGCTGGAGATATTGTACGTATATCAAGAGAAAAACATTTTTTTGAAAAGGGCTATACGAGTAACTGGTCTGAAGAGATATTTAGGATTAAAACCGTAATTAAAAGACACCCTCCCGTTTACAGGCTGGAGGATTTAAACCAAGAAAACATTGAAGGTGTATTCTATGAGCAGGAATTACAGAAAGTGTATATAAACACTGATGATGAATTTAAAATTGATAAAATAATTGAAACGAAAGGTAAGGGTAGCAGAAAGAAAGTACTTGTCAAGTGGAAAGGATATTCTGATAAATTCAACTCTTGGATTCCAGCAAAAAATCTAAAATATCTCGGAAAAAATATCTAAAATTTAATTTTATTTTTTTTTTTTACCTAGTAATAGTTCAATGAATTATTTTCCGAACAATAAAATATATCTTTGCACCTATGTTAAGAACTTTTACATGTTGACATTTCAAATACAGTTCTAGTAAATAGGTAGCATTTTCTTCACTGCACTACATTCCTGTGCTAAGACGAGATTTCCAAAACATTGAAATCGATATAAGATGTGTTGAATGGCTGTCAATACCATTCCAATTTGGAGCTTTAAGTGTTAAGTTACACTTTTAGACGCTGTTCAAAATGAAAAATTGCCCCTATCAAATTTATTATAATCATCAGGCAGGAACCGGTATTGGCTCGATTGTTTTTCGAGGTTCTGCATACCAGCGCGGCATGGGCTAGGGAGCTTTTTTAGTGGTTTGTTTAGAACAGTCTTACCAATTATAAAAAGAGGAGCGAGTGCTGTTGGTAAAGAGGCACTCAGAACAATCGTGAATTTCTTAGGAGACTTGGGTGAAAACCGTCCTGTAAAAGAAGCGTTCCAGCAAAGACTCTCTGAGGCAGGAAATAATTTGAAACGAAAAGCTGAATCCAAAATTGATACACTTATGACAGGCTCTGGTTATAAAAAGAAGAGAGCGTCTCTAAAACGTAATCACTCGAGCCAGCAGGTTAGACGTGTGAAGAACAAAATAAATAGAGTTCTGGACGTATTCGATAAATAATAATAATAATAATAATCTAACTATGGCTTTTCTACATACACAATCATGCGAGTGTATTAAAACTGAGCTTGATTTATTTTCATTACCACCTACACAAACAAGTATAGAAAATGGTCAATGGGTTAATTATAAACCATTATCATCCATAACTGAAGATGGACCGGTAGAATTTGTAGTGCCCGGTCAGAGTGATGAATATTTAGATTTATCACAAACTATGATACACTTAAAAGCAAAAATAATTAAATCCGACGGTACGGCTCTAACAGCCGCTGATACTGCAGTTGGTCCTGTAAATAACTGGCTTCATTCCATGTTCAGTCAGGTAGACGTATATCTTAACCAGAAACTTGTTTCACCTCCAAACAATACATATGCGTATCGTTCATACATTGAAACGTTATTGAACTATGGTAGCGATGCTAAAAACTCGCATCTCACAGCATCATTGTGGTACGCTGACGATTCAGGAAAAATGGATAAACTAACTAGCGATAATAAAGGTTTTGAAAAACGAAAAAAATATACAGCATCAAGCCATGAAGTTGATTTGATGGGACATCTACACGTTGATATTTTTAATCAAGAAAAATTTCTTATCAATGGCGTTGAATTGAGAATGCGACTTGTTCGCTCCCGAGACAGTTTCAATCTTTTATCCGGATTAGAGAATACGAATGTGAAAACTCAAATAACGGAAGCTACATTACTTGTACGACGAGTAAAATTAAATCCTAGCGTCTTACTAGCCCATAACAAAGCACTACAGTTAACAACCGCTAAATACCCCGTAACTAGAGCCGAGTGCAAAACATTGACAATTCCGGCGGGGGTGCAGGGGAAGTCTTTAGATAATGTGTTTCTAGGCCAGTTACCTAAAAGATGTATTCTAGGATTTGTATCGAATAAAGCTTTTCACGGAAGTTATGATACAAATCCGTTTAATTTTGACCATTTTCAAATTAATTTCTTATCACTCTGTGTAAACGGTCAGCAATTACCATCAAAACCATTGCATACAAGTTTTTCAAACGTTCAATCTTATATTCAAATGTACAATACACTATACTCTGGAACAGGAATTCATTTTTCAAATGATGGGAATTGTATTGATAGAGACAGTTTTCCAAATGGATACTGTCTAGCGGCTTTCGATCTAACTCCAGACTTGTCGGCGAATACGATGAATCACTGGAATCTAACACGTCATGGGTCTGTACGTGTCGAGGTTGGATTCGGCGAGGCTCTAAAAGAAACCATGAATTGTGTTATTTATGCAGAATTTGATAATATTATTGAAATAGATAAGGATAGAAATGTTATTATAGATTTTGGTGGTTAAAAATTTTGTATACATTTATCATTATTAATAAATAAATATAATATATAATCTCTTGTATATGTTAGTTAGTTTCATTTGAACCTTTAACAACAATGGGTTATATTATCGACGTACAATATTTCAATGGTGAAAAAGATGAATTAGTTGTAAAAGAGCTTGCCGTAACATCGCTTGATGGAAGGGTTTTTCAACAATTTTTATTCAAACCACCGTATTCTAAAAATCATCTGTCTGTAAAGCAAATTTCACAAATAAATTGGTTGAAAAAATATCATCACGGATTCGACTGGGATGATGGTTTTATTGAATATGATAATTTAAAAGACATCTTAACAACGATAATTGATTTAGATGAAAAGTTTGTATTTGTTAAGGGTTTAGAGAAAAAAATATTTATTGAAAATATACTAGAAAGCAATAATCTATATGATTTAACAAGTCTGGGCTGTCCAAGCCTTAAAAACTTGCGCCGTCTTCAATATATAACATCGGAAATTATTACTAAATGTTGTATTCCGTATGCACACTGTGGTATGACATGTGCCTCGGAGAATATACTTCACCTGCGTAGATGGTACAACAATTATTCAAAAGATGAATGCGGTGCTTATAGAGACGATTCTTCAACGCTACTTCAAGAATGCCTGCCATTATGGAGTTTATGCTGCAAATAGATTACCATTCAGGGTAAACTACCCCTGTGCAGTTGTAGTCAATTGTGACGACGATTCAAAACCAGGTAGCCACTGGACAGCCGTTTTTATTGACCGCAAGGGGCGGGGAGAATATTTCGACAGCTATGGAAGACCCCCGCAAATTGTAGAACATATTCAGTTTTTAAAACGTAATACTGTAATTTGGAATTATAATACATTTAATATACAGGACTACTTTTCGTCGGTGCGTGGACATTACTGTCTAATTTATTTGTTTTTTAGAATTAAAGGATATTCTCTGAAATATTTTCAAAAAATGTTTAATAGACATGACCGTCTGCAAAATGATGCTTATATTAAAAGACTGTTTCATTATTATTTCGGTACAATGTAACTAGGTTAAATTGAAAATATAAAATAAATACAAAAACATATTTTAATTATAACTCTGTATTTTCATGTTATTATTATTGTTACACATACCTTTTATAAACATAAGCTGGTTTCCGAACAATGTAATTAATAATAGAAAAATACATATACATATTAATTTTAAAATAAGTGTTTTTATTTTGGTAATGTTACATATTTTTTTTCCCTATCCATATAACGATACACATATTCTATATCCATACTTAGCTTAATATTATAATACGTAGATAATTCCCATAAAATTACTGTTATAAAACAATCATCCATCTCACAATTCTGTAACAACGTTCTATACGTTAATTTTCCTAAATCTAATGTTGTATCAATAAGTTTAAAAACGGCTATTTTTTGAAGAAAATTTAAATAATATCTATAAATTTCAATATTACATATTCTATTTTCTAAACATCTTGTTATTCTTTGCAGTAGCTTTTGCGCATTTATTAAATTATCAATTTCATTTTTATTTAAAACAATAAAATTTCTTTTATATAACAATTTAATTTTCTGCATTGGCAACTTCGTAATATTAACACCACTAACATAAACACCCTTGTTACATCCTGATGTCTTTACCAATAGAGAATTTTTTATATTTTGATTTAAATATTCACAAATTTTTTCTACATTAATCATGTCAATTTGTTGACTGGTTCTAATGTCTACAAGTCTAACTGTTGCTTTAAATTTATTGTGAGGGTTTAAACCGATATTAACAAATTTTTTACGTTCAACCTCATCAATATATATAAAACTTCCTTGCAGTAATCTATTGTTATGGTCGTACTTACTAATATTGACGGGTAATGTGAAACATGCATCTACCGGAGCCGTCCCTGTTAAGAATTCTAAATTTAAATTGCAGAATTCTTCTGTTTCCTCGGACCAGTCTTGGGCATATTGATCCAGCCATGAAGGATTTTCTTCTAACGGTACCGAGTTCACCGGTGAAGAAGATGTCGGCTCTGGCACCTGACGTTCTTCGGTCTCATCGTCGATGAAAATAATATCTGGTGTTGGAGCACGTTCTGGTGTACAGATTGGAGAACACCAAGGAGATGTTAAGGGTTTCACTTGGTCACGCTGTTTAATCAAATCACAATCACTAATATTTTCACTGATGTCTGGCATAGATTGTTGTTGGACCTGGAGTTCTTGTTGTTTTTCATTATCCGTAGGAACAACGACAACGATGTCCGGTGTCAAAGGACGCTTGGGCGTGTAGATTAATTCATCCATGGTTGAACCTGTTAATTGCTGATTTTCATTTCATGGTTTCACAAATTTAAATTTTTCACTTTTCTGTAACTTATTCTTTCTACTCGTAGACCGGGCCGACTTTACTTTAACATCACTAATAATTTTAATATGATTCTTCTTCTTTTTCTTCGCTTCTGGCTGACTACAAGCCTGGCTATCGTCTCCAAAGAGTTCAAAACACAATTGTTCATATGTACTCATAATGAAAATGAACGACAATGGTTTCTTGTTTAGAATTCAACTTGTTCAAAACTGCTAAGTCTAAACAGATATACAGTTTTCAAAACTCACAACCCTTTGTTATATACACAAAAAGTATTCCCCACCACTAATTCTAAACCGGACAACGAAAAAAATAAAGACACACCTGCACATCTGTACCTGAAGAGGGTCAAACGCCACAAACAAAAACTAAAAACACCTGCATCGCATAAATAAGGTGAAAGCGGCCCAGCTCATAATGAAAAATAAAAACGACGCCTACAATATTCCCAAATTCCGGAACCCTAATAAAATACACAAAAGTATTCTTCACCACTAATTCTAAACCGGACAACGAAAAATAAATAAATAAATTTCTGCAAATCAAGATCTAACGCCACAAACAAAAACACGCTACCTGATTTGGAAATAAATCAAGTCCTTTCTGGCGACACATAAACAAAAAACACCCTACCTATAAACAAAACATCCTATCTGACAAATCACTGTCCACGCCGACAAAAAAATTCCTAAACCCTAAATCCTTCAAACACCTGGCATACATAAATCAATACAAAGCAGCCCCACTCATTAAAAAAATACACAAGCGAACAACCGCCACCCTATTCTTCTCTCTACTTGTCATTCGTGCCACGCGAACAAATTTATAATATTACTTACATTTCAATAGCTGTTAGAGATATTTTAACAAATTGTTTATTTTATGTGATAAATATGACCAATACACGTAGGTACCCAACACTTGTTACTTGATAGAAATTGACTACATCGCTTGACCATCAAGCCTGTTATTGCATGCTCCCGGGCCGTCAATATTTGACATCAGTGTACCCTATACAGCTTCAATTGTGACATGTCTTTTTACCCTATACAGCTTCAATTGTGACATGTCTTTTTACCAGATATTGAAGGTGAAGCAGCCTCCGTTGTCGATGATTACACTAAAACATTTTGTCGTCTTACCTCGGAATGAGACAACTCGCCGCGGCCAACTCGCCGCCGAGCCAACTCGCCGCCAGGCCAACTCGCCGCCAGTTCATTTACTAATAAGAATTATAACGAGGAACCGAGGCGGAATATAACTTTAGCAGTTGAGAGTTTACAAAAAAATAATAATAATAATAATTATTATTATTATATATCTTTAAAAAAAACGTAGATTAAACTTTTATGCATTGAGGTGAAGCGCCGGTGCCTTAAAAATTACCTATTTTTCCACTTTTTTACATTTTCATTTGCAATAAGTGTAGTTATGCTTAAATTATGGTTTTAGTGACATGTGCAGAGGCGTTTTCAGTTACTCTTATCGAATATCAATATATTTGTATACACCATTGCGATTATTCAACGTATAGAGCTCCGAAAGCGGCCAAAATTCACGTTTTATTGCGATTTTCCTCATTTTTTATTATGGGATGTCAACTTCTTGTTCATGTTCTTTGACTTAACAAATCTCAGAAATCAGCATCTCATAACAAAAATAAAACATGGAATGTGTTTTATTTGATTTAAAAACGGCCAAAAGTAAAGGGTTAAAAGGATACGAAATCAAAAAAATCGTGAATTTTAACCGCGTTAGGAGCTCTATACGTTGAAAAATCGCAACGGTATATGCAAATAAGCTTGATAGTTGATAGGAATAACTCAAAACGTGAAAATGTGAAAAAGTGCAAAAATGATCATTTTTGAGGTATCAGCGCGACCACAAAATAGGGTAACATGAATTGAAATCTTACTTTATGAAAATCTAATCGATCCACTTTAATCTTTAATTGAGAAGAAACAAACAACGGACTATATAGTTGTTGTCAAAAATTTATTTAAAAACTATTCTATCGAAACGTTGGCATAGTTTTAAAATAAATTCTTGACCTCTAGTACGTTATTTGTTTCTTCCCAACTTTCCGCATTAGCCGATCACTGCATCCTCTAATCTTTAATTTCTAGCAGCCTATTTACGGTTAATGTAATTCTTCACTTTACTATAAGTTGGAATAATCTCTGTTCTGATGTTCTCAACAGGTAAAAGCAATAACATTTATTATTATTTATTTG
The DNA here is from genome assembly GCA_963942605.1 of Poecilus cupreus. Taxonomy (NCBI): domain Eukaryota; kingdom Metazoa; phylum Arthropoda; class Insecta; order Coleoptera; family Carabidae; genus Poecilus; species Poecilus cupreus. The sequence goes on along the minus strand of OZ012713.1, from coordinate 23,855,248 downwards.
CATTTAATCCCCGATCTGGTAGTGTTTTTGCTTTTACCTCTTAAGCGCATCACAACAGAATTTATTCCTACTTATAGTAAAGTAAAGAGCCGCATAAACCGCTAATAGACCTGCTAGAGATTAAAAATAGATAATTTGTATTAAAAATGCTATTATATTAATATATTACTTTAACCCTATTTAGTAGATATGTTGCCGTTTTCTTATGAACAATTATCATGAGCAAATTACAGCATATTCCCGGAATTTAAGCAGGAGGTTTTATGAAATACAAACCGTGGAGAGGGTAGTTGTTAATCAGGCAGTACAATATGTCCGACTATAAATATGGATGTTCGCTTTACTTTTAAGTCAACCGCCAAGACCGTGATGGAAACGGTGGCGGCACCGCTGTTTTTGTCCGGAGGACGCTCGAACACTCGGGCGTTGATTCTCCAGGACTAATTAACTTGGAAACTTGCGGTGTGGTCGTGAACACCGAAAGGCTGGGTCCCGTTCGCGTGGTCAGCTGCTACAACTCGCCATCGAAACCACTAGAGCCAGATGACATTCGGGCCATCCTCAACGAGGACAACCTGCCGGTCATCTTGGCTGGTGATTTCAATGCCAAACATCCGGCATGGCAGAGTAGAGTAACTAATGGGCGGGGTAGATCCCTGCTCAGAGTAGCTACTCAGCAGCAGCTTGATGTTGTCGGTCCGGACGAACCAACATACTATGACGCTAGGGGTTACGCCCCTGATATTCTCGACATCGCCGTGCTTCGGAGCGTTAACTGCAACTATACGTTAGAGACAGTTAACGATCTGTCATCGGACCACAACCCCATAGTGCTAGACCTGGAGCTTGGTGCGTGTAGCATCAACCAGCCAAACACAAGCCGCAAGGTTGACTGGCAGCTGTTCACCGATGTGCTGGCAAGAGACCTAGGTTCAATACCAGCCATCATTACGGTGCAACAGCTTGAGGCTGCAGTTGATGATCTTACAAAAAAGATTCAACAAGCCATCACCACCTATAGCCAGACCATCCCTAACAGGACGGCTCCAGGTCCAAAACTACCCCCTGAAATTCTACGTCTCATCGTGGAACGTAGGCTAGCTCGGCGAAACTGGCAGCGGAGTTGGGATCCTCAAGATAAGAGGATCTACAACCGAGCTACCACTGAGTTGCGAGACGCGATCCGTCAACATCGTAACGAGTGCTGGAAAAAATGCCTGGCATCAGCTGATGATGAAGACACCAAGTTCTGGCGTCTCAGCAAAGCGCTGCGTCACAAAAAGGCACCAGCCCGAGTGATTCACAGCACTGGAGGTCTGCAATATACGGCTTCAGACAAAGCCGAAGCTATTGCAGAGAGCCTCGAGCGCCAATGTTCGCCCAACTACGAACATGCTGATCTTGACTTCATCATCAGCACAAATCGTAAAGTTGCCAGGAAAATGCGAGAAACCCAGCACTCGCCGATAAAATTTACCACGCCCAAGAAAGTTGCACACTTGCTGCAGCAGACTAAAATCCGCAAAGCGCCTGGCCCTGACGGGATTCCAGGCGCTGCGCTTAGAGCTCTGCCACCCAGAGCTGTTGTCGCACTGACAAACATAATCAATGCTACACTACGTCTGAGACACTTTCCATCTTCCTGGAAACAAGCCACTGTTATCACCATCCCGAAGCCAGGCAAAGATGCCAAGTTTCCGGAGAATCACAGACCAATCAGCCTGTTGAACCTGCTGGCCAAAGTGGCCGAGAAGGTTCTTCATGAGCTGCTTCTGCAGCACACGGTCGACAACAATATAATTCCTCCGGAACAGTTCGGCTTTAGGGATAAGCATTCCACCACGCACCAACTAGTGCGAGTCGTGGAATATGCTACGAGTGGGCTCAACAAGAAGATGGCCACCGGTGGCGTGTTCTTGGACGTAGCCAAAGCATTTGATAAAGTGTGGCACAGAGGGCTTCTAGCCAAGCTGCTGCAGCACAAGTACCCTCTGTACTTGGTGCAACTTATCGAATCATACCTCAGTCGGAGGAAGTTTCGGGTTAGGTTCGACGGAGCGCTCTCCAACGAAAAAACAGCGACTGCGGGCGTAGCGCAAGGTTCGGTGATCTCACCACTCCTCTTCAACATCTTCGTCAGCGACATGCCGAAGATGGAGGACAACACTAGCCTTGCGCAATACGCAGATGATACGGCCTTGCTTAGCCAGAGCCACAGCCCGAAACTTGTGACAAAGCGACTCCAACAAGCAGTCAATGCTGTGGAGCGCTGGTGCATCAAGTGGAGGGTAGCTGTGAATCCGGACAAGAGCACTGCCATCCTCATCACCAGGAGGCGGCGCAAACCGCATGGCAGTCTAGTGATGTTTGGGCGTCCGATACCCTGGCGCGACAAGGTGACGTACCTTGGAGCAATCATAGACAAACGGGCTAATTTCCATAGCCACATTCAATCTGCCGTGCAGAAAGCGAAGCGAACCATGATGCAGCTGTTGCCGCTGATCGGACGAAAGAGCGAACTATCGCTCGCTAATAAGTTGAGGGTCTACAAGACCATCATCAGACCTCAACTGCTGTACGCGGCACCAGCATGGGGCTGCGCTACTCCACGGCAGGTGAAAAAGCTTCAGGTTTTTCAAAACCGAGCCCTGAGGTTAATCACCAACGCTCCTTGGTACGTCCGAAACGCCACGATTCACCGCGACCTAAATGTCACAACAGTCCGTGAATTCATGCTCACACAAGCCACCAAAGTTTTTGGTGGTATGAGTGTGCATGAAAACATTCTCGTACGACAGTCAGTCGACTACGACGAGATGGCACCGTACAGGGTTCGGCGCCCGAAACATTTTCTCAGTGACACATAGAGAAATTATCACCACTGACTGCCATCCGGATTAAACCGGAAGGGCTATAGCAGCCCGTATCATAAACACTTAAACTATGAATTCGGAACAAGGGAGCCAATGGCTCAAACTCCAATAAATGAAACCACATGTAGTAGTATTGAAAAATAAATATTGATTTTAATATTGGAAGAAATCTAACAAAAGTTCCCATGCGATATTTCTTAAGTGATGGACTTACTGGTGTTCAAAGTAGCAATTTAATTAAGCAGTGCTCAAGTATTGCTTTTATGAATAATATTAAAATTGTGTCTTTAACTTTTGATGGTACACCAGCAAATTTTGCAGTGGCTAATATTTCAGGATGCCAACTAGATCCCAGTAAAACTATAGTGACGAGGTTTTAATATGAAAAATGTAAAATATACATATTTCCGGATTCATGTCATATTATAAAGTTGATTAGAAATAGTTTGGGGACATGAAAGCCACATACAGGTTGTACCATTTTAATGTATTATATCTCCGAATATCTCGAAAACAATGCATCGGAACACAAAGTGTGCCGAATCAAAACCTGCACAGTCTTAAGGGGAACGTTTGATTGATAAAATGGACCCCTCCGGAACCCCAGGCGGCGGGAACGGGGGTTAAGTTTAAAATCTTAAATGGGAAACCCCAATATTTATTGCAGATTCGGAAAGGGCGTAAATAATTATAAAGGGTTTTCTTGAATTCACAACAGGTGGCGCTTTCATTGGCAAAATATTTGCATTCGCGCTACGTCTTATTCGAATCTACGATAAAATTGATTTTTCTATTTTTGCTTTTAAAGTTTCTTTGTCTCGTTCCACTCCGCTTGTGTGTTGAGGAGTATTATTTTAACAAAGTTGGGTATCTATTAAACTAGAAAACATCGTAATTTATCCAGTTATTAACACAACATTGTTATAGTTGTTGTAGTACAATTCACAGTGAATTTTTTTCAGTTCTCGTTTATTTCATATTTACTACAGTAATTTTGTAATTTATTTATTCAAACTGTGCGCAATTCTTTGAAGAAATATTATAATAATACGTGATTTTTTCTGCCACCTAACGTATCTGTTAAATTTTAAAATATAGTTAATGTATGTAAATACTAATTATTCAGTTAATTAACGTGTTACTTAAATCTGAAGTGCATTATCACAATAGTACCAGTGAATTTTAAAAGTGACCAGAAAATGTCAATTATCTGCAGTGTTTGCAACAAATCTTGTGAAGATACATCCAATTCACTTGATGCTTAGGGTGCAAGCTTTCCGCTCACCTATGTGTGGACATTAATCCCACAGATTCCAAAAAGATAATTAAATGGTTTTTCAACGCTTGCAATAACACAACAACCTCATCTACAGATTCAATTAAATCACTACCAGTTTTTGAAGAACTATTGCAAATAATATTAACAGAAAGATTTTACTGAGATAAATGATCGTAAAGCTTGTGAAAATTACATTTTAATCTTTGGTGCAGTAGAAGAAGATGAATCTTCAGATGACCATTCGACAGTAAACACCATTCTTTTTAAAGTAATCCTTAACAATACTGTAACAAGGCGAACATTCAGAATACGATTTATTGATTTTACTGTCAAAACGATTTTAAAATATCAAGTTTCAAACGCATTGAAAATCGCCTTGACAGGAGTTTTTGAGTTTAATTTATTACTACACATGTGTGTTAAAATTTAGTTATCATAAATAGTCATTTGAGTTTATCGCGGCAAATATTCTGAAATATCGGCTTGAGACGCCACCTGGGGTTGACAGATTTACAGATCCTGGTCGAACCCTAGATAAGGTTTTAGTTTTTAAGTGTTCTAGTTTTTATGTAATCTTTGTGCTGGTCCTCAAGAGATTTCTTACCCCCCCGCGTACCCGCTTATGGGGTAGATGCGTGTGTTTGGCCAGCACAAATGAGAGTTAGCTTTTGGTTTTAAAACAGAGCAGACGTCTTTTACGTCTGCTGTACGCTACAAGATGTAGCATTTAAAGTAAATTCGTTAATAAATATGTTTTGGTAATTGAAACTTTTAAGCATATTCATACGTTGTCGTCGCTGTAATATTTGTATTTGTTTGTAAATTGTTAAATTCACCGTTTTATCATTTTATTAAATACCATTTTTTATTACCTTTAAAAAAGTGTTGTATTTGTTTGTCAACCCCTAGTTTCAGTCTCCGCCCCGCCTTGCTACATTACTTCAAATGAATATAAATTCAAGCGTTTTGGAAAAATGTGGTGTGGTTGTAGTATAAATAGGTTTATATAGATGGCTCTGGTAGCCGACAACACAAGCAAGCAAGTTGGCGTTGCGACAGATAAAAGATGGCTGTCTAAGAATGTGCAAGTGTAAATATTAAATCAAATTAATAAAATAAATAAATCAAATACAACAGTGTAGTTAATGTTATTGGCGCAGTCGATGTTATAAAAAAGAAATAACTGTAACAAGTCTTAAGTCAGCACATTATAGTTCACGCAATGATTAAGTAAGTAGGTCAGAGGTTTCAATAATTTTGTTTACTTGTGAAACTTATTTTGCTGACGTAGGACTTGTACAATATATATATATATATATATATATATATATATATATATATATATATATATATATATACATATATATATATATATATATATATATATATACATATATATACACGCGTGAATCATAGTTTTAGGCTACATTATAGTTTTCAGTTTATATATATATATATATATATATATATATATATATATATATATATATATATATACATATATATACACGCGTGAATCATAGTTTTAGGCTACATTATAGTTTTCAGTTTATATATATATATATATATATATATATATATATATATATATATATATATATATATATATATATATATATATAGTGAAGGTTACGCTGCAAACACGGGGCCAAAATTTAAACAACAATTTCAAGTTTATTTAGATGCCACTGGAATTGAAAGTGATGAAAAAAGAATGTGCAATTTATTATTTATTACATTATTACATTGCATGGGTGCAGAAGGTATAGGAATACTTTAGAATTAAAACCAAATGAAGTAAATAAGTATGACATCATAATAAATAAATTTAATGAATATTTTACATCAAAAGTAACATAACATATAAGAGGCATAAATTTTTACCAGAAACAAAATCCCTGGAGAAAATTTTCATGCATATGTTACTCAGTTAAAATCACTAGCTACGTCATGTGATTTTGACAGACTACGGGAATCTTTAATAAAAGACAGAAGAATATGTGGTATTCAAAATAATATTCTAAAAGAAAAACTACTAACAGAAACAAATCTAAATCTGCCGAAATGAATAGAGATTTGCAGAGCAGCATTCAACACGAAAAATACAATAAAAGAATTAACAGGAGATGCAGTAACACAAATTAACAAAATAAATAAATTTCGAAGGGGTAATAAAGAACAAGAGAAGAAGAAAAATGAATCGACATCCTCCACATCTTGGCGAGGAAGAAACACAAATCAGAGAACCGAAAAAACAATTAATAATTATAATAAATGCGAAAGAACACACAAAATTAATGCATGTCCAGAATTCGGACAGGTGTGTCACAACTGCAACAAGCGAAATCACTTTAAAATAATGTGCAGAGCAAAACAACTTAAAGAAATAAAAAATGAAGAGGTTCAAGATGAAGAAGTAGAAGAACTAATAATTGCAACTGTAGAAAAGAAGAATCAAAGTGGTCCGAAAGAATTGAACTGAAAGAAAAGGTGTCCATGAACTTAAAACTGGACACAGCGGTGCAAGCGAACATCATTCCTAAACATCTATTCCAGAAGATTCCTAATGTTAAGTTAACGAATAGTAGATTTAAATTAATAAATTAATATGGTGACATAATTAACAACTTGGGTAAAATTATATTTAACTGTAGAGTTAAGGGTAGAGATGAAAGAGATAATATAGGATTTTATGTTACTGATGTAAACGAGAATTCTAATGCTATTTTAGGATTCGAAGCTTGTGAAATACTAAAATTAATCCAAAGAGTAGAAGGTGTAAATAAGAATGATATTATATTAAAGTTCAAAGATGTTTTATAGGAATTGGTTGCTTAACACAACCTTATAAAATTAAAGTAGTAGAAAATGCAATTCCAAAAGTGTTCAATGCGAGAAAAATTCCTTTGTCTATTAAAAATGAATTTGGAGCCGCTTTGGAAAACAAACATTTATAAACAATTTTGTTAACAAATATTTGGTCAACTTTGCGCTATAGTGTCTCGTTAACTATTAAAGATAATTGAGTTCTGTTTCAAAATTTGGATTCTTCAGTGTTTTTTGAATAAGGGTGGTTATTCATCCAATAATTACTTTGTTGAAATATAACAGAAAAATATTTTATTCGCGAATGGCAGAGAAAGTATGATATGATACTAAAATCAGGACAGAAACAGCCAGTTCATATCTACAGGAGATTTGTGCACTTTCTCTCCCGTCGAGAGGAAAAGTGCTTAATGTGCAAAATGAACAAAATAAATATATCATAAATTATATTACAATTCAAATAATTTTCGAATACATAAGAACCATCATAAATATTGGTGTCGAAAAAAATTATATAATTCTTACAGTATATTTTTCAGGTGGTACAAATACCTACAGGGTTGGGTTCATATGTGAGGGAGGAAAAAATCATCCCCTATATACGGTTTCCGTTGATGTTCACCCCATATTTTAAACAAAAACCGGCAGATAAATTCAGTTATCTATCGGACAATACGTTGTAAAATTTGCGTGCGTGTTAAAAAACTTCGAGACTATTTATTTCAAGTTGCTGGTAATATATTCTGAAGACGAAGCTGTTGGAGATTTACGACGAAGGCCGCGCGGATTCTGACGTCCACCCCCACCCCTCTCTGCCACCCCCGTGTGTGCAACACGCGTCAGGTACCAACATTCAAACAAAAAAAGTAGAGTTAGAGAATTTAGAAAAAATGAATAGAATTAAAAAAGTTAATAAACCGACAGAGTGGGTTCATCCGTTAGTGGTAGTTAGGAAGCCAAATAGGGAAAAATTAGAATTTGTTTAGATCCAGTAGATCTGAACAAAGTAATTAAACGTGAATTTTTTCAGATACCTACCACAGAGGAATTGTTAGCTAATTACCTCCCGCCTACCTCTAAGTAAGGGAGGTATTGTTTTTGGTCAGAAAATTGGGTAGTGAGTTTTCAATGAATAAGCACGTTTTAGGGTCCCTACAATACGATTTAACTATTTTCGCGATGATGTCTGTATGTATGTATGTATGTATCACGTATGTATGTATGTATGTGTGTGTGTGTGTAGTCTGTGGCAATTTTTTCGTCTCGCATAACTCAAATACTATAATACCAAAAAATACAATTTTGTGAATTATTGCTTCTTATATTTAAATGAAGAGCTGATTAGATTTTGGATAAAATTGGTCGACCGGAAGTAGCAGTTTACTTGAAGCCCTTAACAGTTTTTCGTGAAAAACACGGTTAAATTTCCTTTTTCAACAATGTATGTTATTTTGAAAGTTGAAGAATATTTAATTCTACATTTGTTTTGATTACACTAATTTTAATAATTTTCATTAGAATTAGAGATAATAAAATATAAAGAAATTAGATTTCACAAATCTTGCATTCCTAGTACACCATGTCATTGTGATTGTGAAGCTGTTTTCTTAGTGAAATATATGTCAAAAAATTAAATAAATATACGAAAGAAAATTAAAATTCTCAAATATAAATAGAAAATAAACAAATAAGAAGGTATGTTTCTGTATCATCCAATATACTAATCAGTATGCGGATCTATAGATTTACCTATCTAGCAACCAATAATTATTCATCGCTACAGCCTAAACGGTGTGATGGTTTCGGGTGAAACTTTCCAGGGGTATAAAGAACGCCGAGGACTAGTGCCTTTTGTATGTTTCAGATTTTTTCTACACATGATGTGCGAAATATTAAATAAATAGTGTTCCGTGTTGCTTTTGTTAAATAACACTCGTTGCTACTACTGTTAAAAATTCAAAGATAAAGGGAAATGACAGTTCACTTTGAAATTAATTTTCTTATTGTTAAATTGATGTTTTAAAATTTTACAAAATATTAAACATGTACATTAATATATTCTATACACAAATACATTTATCATACTTATCTAACTTGTCTACAAATAAAGTAATTTATTTTTAAAATTTCAAAGTGAACTGTCAATACACTTTACCTTTAATTTTTTTAAAAAAAGAATGACAACTTGTCATTTTTGACAGTTCAGTTCGAAATTTTAATTATACATTACTTTAATTGTAGACAAGTTAGATAAATTTGGCAAATTTATTTGTGTTTAGAATAAATGTACGTACATTGTTTACAATTTTTTAATTTATTTAAATATGAATTTTTTCATATTTTTTTTAATTCAAAATAATTATGACAGATGTCTTTGTTCGTCAACCTCGATTCTTTTAAGGATTTTAGGCGGTAAAATAAAATGAGTTAATTTCTTATTTAACACAAAAAGGTGAAAAATTATTTTTCACTTCATATATGGTTCTTTTTCCTGCTCAAAAAATAAACAGATGTGTCTGCTCGACAACTTTGATGCTTATAAGTATTTTAGGCGGTAAATTTTAAATAAGTTAATTACATATCTAATATAAAATAGTATATTACGTACCGTGAACTGTAAGTGACAGTTTTTAGGTCGAGAATGTAGTTTGGGATGTCGAGACCCGTAGGGTCGAGATTTCCTAAACATTCGAGGCCTAAAAAATCACTTACAGTTCAAGGTTAGTAAGTTATTTTTTGCAATACCTGCGTAAATATAAGAAAAGGAAAAATAGGTATCAAAATTAACAGCTGACAGATTGAGGTTAGAACTAAAATTTGAATGACATATTTACTTACCGTCCACCTTGCACGGTAAGTTTCACTTACCATCCACCGTGAACGAAGATAAGTAAATGATGTAACCATGGAAACCAATTGTGCAATAAAAGTTCCACTTACTGTGTTTAAATTTTGTTATTAATGGGTAACTTACAGTACAGGTATTGCAAAAAGATCTTTTTAAATATTTATAATCAATTTCAGAATTTTTTTTTATCATGAGTTGTTTTTTATTTCTAATCCTGCCGTGTTTGGTACTAAATTAAAATTTTCACATTAGAGAATTAAAATAAAGTGTCATAAAATTATATTCGACGATTGTCAATTGTTTTTTATAAATATTATTTAAATCCTACCGTGTTTGGTATTGAATTAAAGGTCTCGCAGAGGAGATTTGAACTCAAGTGTCAAAAAGTTGTTATTGACGATTTTTAATTGTTTTTTATAAATATTATTTAAATCCTGTGTTTGGTATCAAATTAAAAGTCTCATGAAGGACATTTAAACACAAGTATAAAAAAGTTATTTTTGACGATCGATAATGGTTTTTTGTAAATGTTATTTAAATTCTACCGTGTTTGGTGTCAAATTAAATGTCTCGCGGAGGAGATTTGAACTCAAGTGTCTAAAAGTTGTTTTGGCCGATTGTCAATTGTTTTTTATAAATATTATTTAAATCCTACCGTGTTTGGTATCAAATTAAAGGTCTTGCGGAGGAGATTTGAACTCATTTGACAAAAAGTTGTTTTGCACGATTGTCAATTTTTTTTTACAAATATTATTAAAATTCTATCGTGTTTGGTATCAAATTAAAAGTCTCGCGGAGGAGATTTGAACTCGAGTGTCAAAAAGTTGTTTTGCACGATTCTCAATGGTTTTTTATAAATGTAATTTAAGTCCTACCGTCTTTGGTATCAAATTAAATATCACGGAAGAGATTTAATATTAAGTGCCATAAAGTAGTAACATGGAAGCAAGGAACGAAGTAACGAACTTGCTCCGACGATGCACTGACTTGAAAGCGAGGAACGAAGTGACGAGCTTTCTTCGTCAAAGTACTGTCATGGAAGCGAGGAACGTAGTGACGAGCTTGCTTCGCCGATGCACTGACTTGAAAGCGAGGAACGAAGTGACGAGCTTTCCTTGTCAATGTACTGACATGGAAGTGAGGAACGTATTGACGAGCTTGCTTCGCCGATGCATTGACTTGAAAGCGAGGAACGAAGTGACGAGCTTTCCTTGTCAATGTACTGACATGGAAGTGAGGAACGTAGTGAAGAGCTTGCTTCGCCGATGATTAACTTGAAAGCATGGAACGAAGTGACGAGCTTTCTTCGTCAATGCACTGATATGGAAGCAAGAAACGTAATGACGAGCTTGCTTCGCCAATTGTTTGATATTAATTGGAAGTTATTTAAGATTATGACTACTTAATCTATTTTTTTACATTCTCAGTTATAATCTTCTTTAGGGTCGCGGAGCCTAGGGGACAGACCTGCGAAGCAGGTCGGACCGCTAGTCCAATATACTAATCAGGCTGAGTATTTATGTTTAACCAATCTAGCAACCAATTATTATTCGCTACAGCTTAAACGGCGAGTTCGATTGTTGTGAAACTTATTTAGGGATTTAAAGATTTTTCTGGAGCAGTGCCTTTTGTATGTTTCAGATTTTTCCTACACATGATGTGCGAGATATTAAAGAAATAAGGCTAAATTTTTTAGAGCAAGTGTGCGACTGTGTTGCGTTTGTTGATTCACTGTTGCTATTACTGCGAAAATTTTGTTGATTATAGTTATATCTTTTCAAAAATTTGTGTTCAATTTGGCATTTTAGGAAGTTCTCTGTTCGACAACCTTGATGCTTCTAAGTATTTTAGGCGGTAAAATTTAAATAAGGTAATTACTTATCTAATAAGAAATGATCGTTTTAAATATTTATAATCAATTTCAGAATAATTTTTTTTTATCATCAGTTGCTTTATATTTCTATTCCTGCCGTGTTTGGTACTAAATTAAAAGTTTCACGTTAGAGATTTAAAATAAAGTGACGACTGTCAATTTTTTTAATATATATTATTTGAATCCTTCCGTGTTTGGTCTCAAATTAAAGGTCTCGCGGAGGAGATTTGAACTCAAGTGCCAAAAAGTTATTTTGAACGATTGTCAATTATTTTCTATAAATATTACTTAAATCCTACCGTGTTTGGTATCAAATTAAAGGCCTGGCGGAGGAGATTTTAACTCAAGTGTCAAAAAGTTGTTTTGGACAATTGTCAATTGTTTTTTATAAATATTATTTAAATTCTACCGTGTTTGGTATCAAATTAAAGGCCTCGTGAAGGAGATTTGAACTAAAGTGTCAAAAAGTTGTTTTGGACGATTGTCAATTGTTTTTAAAAAATATTATTTAAATTCTACCGTGTTTGGTATCAAATTAAAGGCCTCGCGGAGGAGATTTGAACTAAAGTCTCAAAAAGTTGTTTTGGATGATTGTGAATTGTTTTGTATAAATTTTATTTAATTCCTACCGTGTTTGGTATTGAATTAAAGGTCTCGCGGAGGAGATTTGAACTCAAGTGTCAAAAAGTTGATTTGGACGATTGTCAATTGTTATTTATAAATATTATTTAAATCTTACCGTGTTTGGTATCAAATTAAAGGTCTCGTGGAGGAGATTTGAACTCTAGTGTCAAAAAGTTATTTTGGACGATTGTCAATTGTTTTGTATAAATTTTATTTAATTCCTACCGTGTTTGGTATCAAATTAAAGGCCTCGCGGAAGAGATTTGAACTAAAGTCTCAAAAAGTTGTTTTGGATGATTGTCAATTGTTTTGTATAAATTTTATTTAATTCCTACCGTGTTTGGTATCAAATTAAAGGCCTCGCGGAGGAGATTTGAACTCAAGTGTCAAAAAGTTGTTTTGGATAATTGTCAATTGTTTTGTATAAATTTTATTTAATTCCTACCGTGTTTGGTATCAAATTAAAGGCCTCGCGGAGGAGATTTGAACTCAAGTGTCAAAAAGTTGTTTTGGATAATTGTCAATTGTTTTGTATAAATGTTATTTAATTCCTACCGTCTTTGGTTTCAAATTAAAGGCCTCGCGGAAGAGATTTGAACTCAAGTGTCAAAAAGTTGTTTTGGACGATAGTCAATTGTTTTTTATAAATATTATTTAAATCCTACCGTGTTTGGTATCAAATTAAAGGTCTCGCGGAGAAGATTTGATCTCAAGTGTCAAAGAGTTATTTTGGACGATTGTCAATTGTTTTGTATAAATTTTATTTAAATCCTACCGTGTTTGGTATCAAATTAAAGGCCTCGTGGAGGAGATTTTAACTCAAGTGTCTAGAAGTTGTTTTGGACGATTGTCAATTGTTTTTAAAAATATTATTTCAATCCTACCGTGTTTGGTATCAAATTAAAGGTCTCGAAGAGGAGATTTGAACTCAAGTGTCTAAAAGTTGTTTTGGACGATTGTCAATTGTTTTTTTAAAATATTATTTCAATCCTACCTTGTTCGGTTTCAAATTAAAGACCTCGCGGAGGAGATTTGAACTCAAGTGTCAAAAAGTTGTTTTGGATAATTGTCAATTGTTTTGTATAAACGTTATTTAATTCCTACCGCCTTTGGTTTCAAATTAAAGGCCTCGCGGAAGAGATTTGAACTCAAGTGTCAAAAAGTTGTTTTGGACGATAGTCAATTGTTTTGATAAATATTATTTAAATCCTACCGTGTTTGGTATCAAATTAAATGCCTCGCGGAGGAGATTTGGACTCAAGTGTATATTATTTAAATCCTACCCTGTTTGGTATCAAATTAAAAGTCTCATGAAGGAAATTTAAACTCAATTGTAAGAAAGTTAATTTGGACGATCCTCAATTGTTCTTTATAAATATTATTTAAACCCTAACGTGTTTGGCATTGAATTAAATATCTCACAGAAGAGATTTAAACTAATGTGTCAAATGGTAGTAACATGGACGCGAGAAACGAAGTGACGAGCTTGCTTCGCCGATGCACTGACTTGAAAGCGAGGAACGAAGTGACGAGCTTTCTTCGTCAATGTACCGCAGACATACTGACATGGAAGCGAGGAACGTAGTGACGAGCTTTCTTCGCCAATTGCTTGGTATAAATTAGAAGTTATTTAAGACTTCTCAATTTATTTTTCTACATTTTCAGTTGTAATCTTCTTCATTGACGCGGAGGTCTGAACTGTCACTCTATAGATTAGCCAATCTAACAACGGCCATCGGAATCGCCTACAGCCTAGACGGTTTGATGTATTCGGGTGAGACTTTTTTTGGGTGTAAAAGGACCCGGTGGAACAGTGCCTTTTGTATGTTTCATATTTTTCTTACACATGATGAGCGAAATATTAAATGCGAAAGACATTAAATTTTTCCATCAACGGGGGCCTCGGGTTGCTACGAAAGTGTACTTTGTTGATTGTAGTTGTAACTTTTCACAAATTTTTGTTCAATTTGACATATATGACAGATCTGTTTCAAATTTTGAGTAAAAATTACATTAATTCTAGACAAGTTGAAGATGTTTTGTAAATTTATCTGTGTTTAAAATAAATGATTGAACATGTGTACTATAATGTAAATATATTAAAAGTGTATTTGAAAAATTAAAAATTGTAGCTGTCACTTTTCACGAATTTGTGTTCATCCTGTCATTTTTGACATATCTGTTTGAAACTGAAAGTATAAATTAAATTAATTCTGGATCAAATGAAAAAGTTTTGTAAATTTATATGTGTTTAGAATAAAAGAGCAAACATATTTACTAATTTGTAAATTTTTTAAATGTGAATTTTTTTAGTACTTTTAAGTCATTACTTAGTCAGTCTGAGTTCTAATATTTGTGCGCAAGAAAATGAAGTCTTATATTGAATCACAACGTGGAAAAGAAAAGTTTTATAGTGGTGGTTATCTATACACGTACGATAAGAAATCTGCGGATGGAGTTACAGTATTTTGGCGTTGTGAGAGAAGAGGAGAATGTAAAGCCAGAATTCACGTTCTAAATGGTGAAATTGTAAAATCTATAAATTTGCATTCGCACGAAGCATCCGCGTCTAAAATTGAAAAAGACATAGTTGTAACAAACATTAAACGTCGCGCTAAAGAAACAGTGGAGTTAACATCTCAAGTTATAAATGAAAGTGTGTGTAAATTGTCAGAAGCGTGTCAAGGGACTTTACCAACACAGAATGCGCTTAGAAAATTAGTTAGACAAGTTAGGACAAGAAATGAAGTGTATTCTGCACCAGTGAATCCAAATTCTTTGGAGACCTTAGAAATACCGGAAAATTATAAGGTTTATAATGCAAATGAACCACAAGAAAAATTTTTGCTTGCTGACAGTGGTGCTGGTCCGAACAGAATTATTATTTTTGGCAGAGAAAAGAATCTTCAGGTATTTAAAAATTCGAAAACGTGGTTTGTTGATGGAACATTTAGTATCGCCCCACAGTTGTTTTCACACGTGTATGTTATTCTTGGAGAGAAACTTGGAGGGGTGCATCCAATGTTTTATGCTCTGCTTCCAAATAAACAACGGACTACATACGACAAAATGTTTAAATAATTCAAGGCCTTCAGCCAGGATTTTGCCCTGAATCTATTTTGTGTGACTTTGAAATAGCAGCGTTTAAGAATATGAGTGAACATTACCCGGGAGTACAAATAAGAGGATGTTTCTTCCACTTAACTCATAATATGAAGAAACATTTATGTGCCTTGGGATTAATTCAAGAATATAATAATAGTGCACAATTCGCTCTACAAGCAAAAATGATTAGCGCTATAGCCTTCATTCCAACCGCAGTTTTGAATGAAGCAATTGAAGCATTGTCTGATGTCTTACCGGAAGAATTGCAACCTCTTCTGGAATGGTTTGAAGATAATTATGTTGGGCGAATGAATAGGCGAGGAACCGGGCGTCGTCCTGCATTGTTTCCTCACGATATGTGGAATTTGTACAACAGGGTGTTGAATAGAGAAGATCGTACGAACAATCACGCCGAAGCGGCCCACAGACGTCTTCAATGCGAACTTGGTATGGATCACCCAACTATTTGGAAATTCATTGAGGGAGTAAGAAAAGTTCAACGTGGAAGAGATCTCTTTTATGAGCAATTAATAGCTGGACAAACCCTCCCTTGAAATTAAAAAAATATAGGGATGCTGACGCAAGAATTTTTTCAATCGTCGAAAATTACGAAAATAGAAGTATTGTTGAATATCTAAGAGGTATTGCACATAATTTTGAAATGGATGCGTAACATGTAAATAATTTTTTATTACTCATTTTGCATTTATTCAATTAACGTGTAAATACTTTCGTTTTTTTGTTTGTTTTATCTTACGTGATATAATATGTAAATACTTTAGTTTTATGTATGAGTTGTATATATTTTTTGTTTACTTTGACGAATATTTTCACTATCTACTTTCGTAATATACTCTTTTAATGTTATATATAGTATTTACATGTAATATTACATAAATGGAAACACTAGTCAAAAGGGTAATGAAACAAAATATATATATATAAATTATGTGAGCGCCTCACCCCATTTTGCGTAATATTATTAGAAATTAAATCATCCTAAATTCATATAGTTAGCATTTTATAGTGTCGAGTAAAAAGGCACGTTTCTAAGATAATCTTTGGTATAAATATGTTAGCACGTAGAATTAGAAGCATTCCTGTTGTATTCCTGTAGTATTCATCTTATACTCTTGTTACATTTACTGTTGTAACCAGCGTTCTAACCAGAACCATTTTATTTCGTTTTTAATAAAATAAACTTTTTAAAAAACGATAATTCAAGTTCCTAAAATATAATTGGCGCAGTCGGTAGGATAGCCAAGTCTACGTATACCGAAAACCAAAAAACGGTTCAATTCGTTAAAGTAACGTAGTCGTCGATTTTTATCGTTAACGCGCTATCCAAAAAAAAAAAAACGAGTGATCAAGTTAATCCTGCAAGACAGCGATACCTCTGCTCATCTCCAAAAACGTATCCACGAGTGATCAAGTTAATCCTGTAAGACACAGCGACACCTCTGCTCATCTCCAAAAAACGAATCTACGAGTGACCAAGTTTAATCCTGTGAGGCACAGCGACACCTCTGCTCATCTCCGATTCATCGAGGAACTCATCATCAACACGGAATCCTTCTCCAGCCGTTCCTGAGCGCAAATCAGAACAGGAGAAGTCAACAACCCGGTCTCCCCAGAATCGAGCGAACATCGATCCGGAGCCAACCAACACCACCCACTGTCATCGATCCAATGATCAAAGACATTTTATTAATTTTGTAAGTACAATCTGTACATCTTTTTAATTCCATACTGGAAGAATTACTAAATAGTTTAAATAAATTAAATTCAAATATGGCACCCCCAGAACTCAATGTAGGAAACATTTTCACTACCTTAAATAATGAAGTTATTAAATTGTTAGATTTAATACCAAATTTTGACGGTGACGTCAAAACTTTGTCAAATTTTATAAGCACTGTAGATGACATAATTACGTTAATTAATCAAACGAATCCATCTGAAATAACGAAAAAGATCGTGACACTAACTTTGAAAAATAAAATAAAAGGCAATGCTGCGCAATGTCTTAATATCACAGTTATCAATTCGTGGAAAGAATTAAAACTACACCTGTTACAAAACTACTCTGACACTAGATCAGAACACACATTAATGTACGAATTAACACATCTCAAACAAACGAAAGATAATATTTTAGAATATTATTCTAAATTTAATGATTTATATTTGATTTATAAAAGTAAAGTTGAATGTAAATATTCAAACGAAATTAGTAGAATATTATTAGAAAATTCCACAAAATATTTTACACAATGTTTTATAAATAACTGCAGAGATCCGTTCAGATCTCAACTTTCTGCCCGAAATCCGCAGAAATTATCCGAAATTTTAAATTTAATCACTAATGATTTACAATACATTCACAATCAGAACACACAAGTTCAAAAACCCCTTCCACCAAAAAACCAACTACAATTCAACCACAACCAACAAAAACATCAATCTCCCATGCACAAATACCCACAACCTGTGCCCTACCAACAAAATAAACCTTTTGCACCCAGCGCAAATACTCGAAACACCCAACAGACAGTCACACCCATGAGTATTTCAACCTACCAAACTACTAGACACAGTCAACCCCGAACAGAACGATTATTCAATCAAGAGCTAGACTCAGACAACAATGTAAACCAAGAAAACTCAGAATTTGAAGATGACACACAAGAAAATGAAACTTTTGACGAACATTCTTTTTTAGACGTAGACAGCCAACTAGAATTGAATCCCTAACGAATAATTTTAGCAAACTACCATTTATTAAAATCCTTGATTTCAAAATTTTACTTGATACCGGATCAACACAAAATTACATTAATCCAAAATTAATTAAACCCAATTTTACTAAATTCCCCGAATCATTCACCGTGCACACCTGTAACGGCAAATCATCAGGAAATGAATTCACCTTCTTTAAATTTAAAAATAATAATATAAAAAGTTATATCTTTGACTTTCATAAAGACTTTGATATCCTGTTAGGATTACCTGGCATAAAACTGCTTAAAACTAAATTTGATTTTGTAAAAGAAGAAATTACATTCTTAAACAAACACAAGTATAAACTTCAATACTTTAACTCAAACGGTGCGGAATACTTTAACATTGAAATTAAAAATCAAAAAATACGGGACGAACATTTAAATACGGAAGAAAAACGAGGCCTGCACACAGTTTTAAATAAAATTAAATCACCAACATTACAAGAAGATAAAAAACATTCATTTAAAAATAAAATTAAACATAAAATTAAAATTACTGAAAATACTCCAACGTATGTCAGAAAATATAAATACCCCAAAATTTATAAGCCTGAATTCAAAATTGAATATAAAAACTCAAATATCTTTGATTCAAATAAACCATTAATTTACTATATTTCTGACGATATGAAAATGGATAAAGGATTTGCGAAACACATAAAACAAAATTACTCCTGTGAAAATTATTACAACTTAGATAATAAAATTATGATACAAAAAGAACCGAGATTAATTTGTCATTTAATAATTAAACAAAATCACTTTGACAAACCTACTTATAAAAGTATAAAAAATTGTTTAGAAAAATTATTAGAATTCTGCATTCAAAATAAAATAAACGAATTTGATATGCCTAAAATCTGTTCTAGTTTAGATATTCGAAACTGGAATAAAATAGAAAATTTGATTACAAAAATATTTCGAAATTCTAATATTAAAATAAATATTTATGAGAAATATAATGCTGAGAAATAAAATTTAAACATAGATACAGATTCAGTTATCGTAGAAACGGGAAGCGCGAGAGAAACAACTGATACAGCACATTCCGACGACGAGAACCCCACAAACGGTTCAACATATCTTGACACACCGATAAACACTTGTAAAAACCAGATAGTAATTAAAGAGACAATTAATAAAAATAAAGTTAAAATTAATAAATATTCTAATAATAAAATACAGAAAAGAAACTCCGGAAAGAGAAAAACCAAAGACCATAATTTTAGACGTAAAAATTATAAAACATTAAAGAGGACAAATCATAGACGAAAAGATAAAAAATATAAAATATCAAATCTCAAAACACCTCGACTTGTTACAGATTAATTCCTTATGGAATTTCACAAATTATTCAAGATGACACTAACACCGGACTAAACATACTCGACTTAGGGACAGCCTATGTACATACAGGTAAATACCCAAATAATATCCTTCCAAATACCCCTGACCAATATTGTACAACAATACCACACACTCGATAATAATATCGCTTTACTAAATCAAAAGTTACAAAATTATAAATTTGGAGAAAGCATTACAAATCACAAAATTATACTGAATAATATTATGTTGCACTTAAAAGATAAAGTACAACTTTTAAACATCAAAAGATCTAAACGCGGATTAATAAACGGACTTGGTTCAATCATAAAAAGTATAACTGGAAACTTAGACTCAACAGACAAAGAGCGATACGATCAAATAATCGAAAATATTAATAAAAATGAAATTAAATTAATGAATAAAGTAAATAATATAGTAAAAATTAATAATAATATTACCGCGCAATTTAATAATAAAATTAACTCATTTAATGAAAATAATTGTATTTTAAATAAAAAATTAGGAAATTTAGAAAAAGTAATCGGTAAAATTGTAGATGAAATTGATATTATAAAAACACAAAATTTAATAAATGAATTAATTCATTTAGGTCAAGAACTTTATTTCTCGTTAATATTGTTAGAAGAAACTATAACTTTTTGTCAATTAAATATTTTATATTTTGGAGTGATAAATTATGACGAATTATTAAACGAAATTAATAAAATGGAAGACACTTTAATAAAAACCATCCTGATAAATAATATTCAGAACAATAATATCTTTAAAACGTACTGCTCTATACAAGACGACAATCTGACAATCCTTATCGAAATCCCATCCAATGTCCTTAAAGAAGAACTCATACAAGCCACCTCGATACCTACACATGTACACAACACATACAAAACTATAAATATTGTAAACGGCCTGTATATAAAAAATAATTGTAGAATTAAACCTGTAGATAAATGTGTTAGAATTAATAGTAAAGAATACTACTGCTTGCAACAAAATAACGACTATGAAAAATGTTTGGAAAATGTAATCTGTTATAAAGATTTCCAATTTTGTGAATACAGTAAAATATCACAAGTAAACTCAGTCATTGATATAAAGAACTCAAACGTACAATATTTGTACTTCCCAATTAAAAAACAAATTAAATATTATTGTAATGATGAATTAAATATTAGAGAATTAAAAGGGATATATTATACAAATAACTGCAAAATTAATAATCAGATAGAAATAAAAAATAATTTTGGCGAGCTGATTGACATTCACGTAAATTTAACTAACACTCATATTGAACTTATTAAGGGAGAAATAAAAAATATTACACAAATTAATCATGAAATGGAAAGTAGTATTCTATTAGAATCCGTAGATGATGTAAAGTTAAATAATTATAATTTTATTATAATTTATGTTATGATGGTATTAATAATTATTGTAATATTATGTTGTAAATACAAAGAATATCTTAAAAGAAAATTTAAAAGGTCAAACGATTCAGAATTAAAAGAATTTAGTAGAAGTTCCAAAAATGTAACTTCCACTCTTGAGGAGGGAGGAATTATGTGAGCGCCTCACCCCATTTTGCGTAATATTATTAGAAATTAAATCATCCTAAATTCATATAGTTAGCATTTTATAGTGTCGAGTAAAAAGGCACGTTTCTAAGATAATCTTTGGTATAAATATGTTAGCACGTAGAATTAGAAGCATTCCTGTTGTATTCCTGTAGTATTCATCTTATACTCTTGTTACATTTACTGTTGTAACCAGCGTTCTAACCAGAACCATTTTATTTCGTTTTTAATAAAATAAACTTTTTAAAAAACGATAATTCAAGTTCCTAAAATATAATTTATATATATATATATATATATATATATATATATATATATATATATTTTGTTTCATTACCCTTTTGACTAGTGTTTCCATTTATGTAATATTACATTTAAATACTACTATAATATTATCTGTATATATATAAAATTAGGTAAGTTCATATAATTGCGAAATTATTAGTAATATTAATGATAACTATGCAACACGATTTTTCTTGATTTTGTTTTAAATAAAAATCCAATCCCGAGTCGGCCGCGGCATCCCCGGCCGCGTCGAGTTTTCCTAGACCGGTCTTACCTGAGGTACTAGTTTTGCCCTACACGGTGAGGCTTTCAGGCACTGCCGGGCAGGTTGTACGTCAAAATAATTTGGCGGGCCCCATTTAAATTAATTTTGTAAAATTAACAATAGGTTACTGTGTAAGGATTTTTACAGCCAAAACCGTGTCAACCGAATAGGAGTAAGCGCAGATATCAATACATTGTTGTTAATTCGAGTTTTGTGATTTTCTTATACTCCTTCACGAGTCTATGTGACCTATGTCCTCTCTTCCAACTACTAGCTGGGCCTGTTGTCACTTTTCTTGTGACACGTCTTCTAGCCCGTACTTCGCACGCTGGCTATTTTGTTGCTCGATCAGTAAACAAGTCGTCAGCTACCCTTCTTTCTTGGGCATGCTCATTTTCCAGACCGCAACCAGCGAGTTTTATAATTTGCGTTCTGTTTTGGGGTTTTTTCTCATTACCTCCTTCAATTGTAGCTAACACATTTCTTGTATAGTATCTCTTAGTTGATCGGCCCTGTAAGTTAGGACTTCGATGCTTTGCA
Organism: Poecilus cupreus; assembly: GCA_963942605.1. Lineage (NCBI taxonomy): Eukaryota > Metazoa > Arthropoda > Insecta > Coleoptera > Carabidae > Poecilus > Poecilus cupreus. The sequence goes on along the minus strand of OZ012713.1, from coordinate 23,833,020 downwards.
GTGGCGCACCCAGGATGGGTGGTAGGGCGTACGTGCACCCCCCTTAAAGTGCTGCTTCATGGATCACACAACTGAGTACATGACATAATAAAAAAAAAGTGTATATACAATAAATAAATAAAAAAAAAATATATCATCACGTATATGCAATATGTTCTATTCAAGATACGAATACATTGTTACCTCGAGAATAGTAAGAGCTATGAGGTTGGTTAAATTGAACAAAATGTGCTTAATTTGTAGGGTAGTTAGAAGATGAATTTGTTTTTCCAATTGCATGAATAGGTCACTAGACATAGGAAAAAATACAGATTTTTCATTTCCTTTTTTGTTTATAACTTTTTTATATGAAAAATATGAGATTATGGTTTATACTTTCTTATGACACTATTAAATGTTAAACTTTTAGAAGTATTCAAATTTTTTTATATCTAAACATTTACCATTTACTGTTATTAATTTTTATTTTTTATGTAGAGGTCATAGTAAGTCATAGTATTGTAGACTTTTTTTGCTATACTGCGATATAAAACAATATTAATTATGTGTTTTTCTGAAATCGATACTAAAGTACACGATATTACTCCGCGAAGTTAACCAAAATAGTAAAAAACTAAAACTTTATAGACCCTTATGTTAAAATTTAACTTTTCGGAATCATCTGGTAAACTTGAATTACAAACCTAAAATAACATATTCTATAATACTATTAGCGAATTTATTTATTATTTATCTTTTAGAATAATTTATTGGATTTAATGTAGATCATATGCATTACACGTCTAAGAACATAAAAAATATCACAGTTATTCCCGTCGCAACAGCTAGCTGACTTTTTGCAAATACATAATGCTATTTGTTGATGTTTTTAATTAATAATTTAACGATTTCCGAAAAACATATGTATACCTCATACGGTTTATTCTCCACGACCAAAATTATACTTTAGTGCCTTGATATACAAATAACTATTAAGAATTAACAGAAACATTAACGAAATTTTTAATTGAAATAAAATTGAATCATAGTTTATTATATATAAGTCTATAATCCACTCTGAAGCACCCCACCACCGGAACGTAGGTCTGTTTTCTTTGTTGAGGTTCACTAGGTTAAGACCAGCAGAAGTCCTACGGGGCATACATGAAACTTGCCACCTTTATCACAAATAAGTGTAGGTGTGTGTAGGTTTGTGTATGTGTGTGGGTTAGTGTGTGCGTGCGCACGCAACACATATATAAAAGACACGGAATATTGAATAAATAGATTTTAAAATATATATAGTATAGTAGTATAGTTTCATAATAGTTTCTTTTTGTGCTCCCCATTTATAATGTCTTAAGGTCTTTAGTAGGTTTAGTCGTTGGTTACATTCCTTCTTTAGTTGCTGTAGATAAGGTGTCCAGTTTAACTTTTTGTTGAAAACAATCCCTAGAAATTGAAATTTGTGCTAGTTTACGTATTCTATTTTATTTTAGTATAGATGACAATGCATCTGCAAATAACGAAATGTTGACTTGGGGTGGTATTTTTGATGCTATGTCATTTTGTGCTATTAGGAATAGTGCAACGCTTAAGATTTCCCTTTGTGGGATTCCATTTTTCTGTATTTTTGGTTCTGACAAGCATCCGCTAGCTTTCACACGAAATGATCGATCTTGGAGGAAGTTTTTTGTGTATGATACGACGTTCCCTTTTAATTTGTACTTACCCATGTTTTTTAGGATGAGATGTTTCCCGGTTTTGTCGTATGCCGTCTCTAGGTCTATGAACATTGCAACTAGATGTTGTTTGTATAGGAATGCATATTCTATTTCAGTATTTATTGTTATTATTTGGTCTTGGGTTGATCTCTTGCTTCTGAATCCACTTTGTTCGTTTTCAGTATATTATTTGCTTCTAAGTACCAGCTTAGTCTTCGATTTATAATTTTCTGTAGTACTTTGCTTAGGTTGTTTGACAGGGAGATAGGTCGGTAATGGATTGGGTTTGCTTTGTCTTTTCCTGTTTTAGTGTTGGTATTATGAGGATTTGCCACCATGTAGTTTATTGTATATGTTGATTAGCTGTTGTACAATTTGGTAAGTAATTTTATTTGGTCCTGGACAGCTGTTACTCTTTTGAGAGTCTATGGTAGTTATTAATTCTGTTTTACTTATGGGCCTATTTATTTCTAAATAATCGTTGTTTTCAAGTTCTATTTTGTTCTTCTCCTCTAGATTTTTAACTCTGAGGAAGTCTGCTGTGTACAGTTCGTCACTAGAATTAATTTCAAAGGTTTCGGCTAGCACATTTATTATTTCTTGTGGTTTTGTGTATAAAATGCAATTTTTTCTTATTGATGTTGTATGTTGTAAGCTTTGGGAGTTTTTTATTTTGCTGATACTATCCCAGACCTCTTTTGAGTTAGTGGATTCGTTGATCTTCGATACATATTCATGCCATTATTCTTCTGTATATGTATAGGGCTCTTATGTTTTCTTGGACAGCTGTTTCACATGCTTCATTCCACCATGGTATTCTTTTGTTTTTGAGGTTTGTTTTTTTTTAGGCCTATTGCTACCTTTGCTGCGTTATTATTTCTTCTGTAAACTTTTCTACGATTTTATTGATATTCTCTGTATTTGTGTCAGTGAAAGTTTTATGTGTTAAAATGGTTTTAAATAATTCCCAATTGGCTTTTTATGTTCTATTTATAAAATATTGAATAGATACCTGGGGTTGTGTGTTGGCTGTGAGTATGGATTTTTTTATTGGAAAATGATCGCTAATGTATGAATAGGGTAGCACTTCCCATTGTAGGATTGGTGAGATTCTTGGGTCGCATATGGTGAGGTCTATACTTGTAAGTGAACCTGATCTGGGACATATATGGGTTGGTGAGCCATCATTTAGTATAACTAGATTATATTCTATGATTTCCTCTATTACTCTACCTCGTGGGTTTGTGTATTGTCATCCCCATATGGGGTTGTGACTATTCAAGTCATCTACTAAGATGAAGGGTGCGGGTAACTGGGTCATTATGTTTTCTATGTCTGGTTTAGTGGAGTGGTGATCTGGGGGAATATATATGTTACATATGGTTATTCTCTGTGGGGTTAGTGTTATAATTGCCACTGCTTCTAGTTTAGATTGGATGTTGATGTATTCTGTATGTTGAGTAGTTTTACTTAATATTGCTAAGCCACTACTGGCATTTCTGTCATTGATTCTATCTTTCGTATGCATCGTGCAGTTTCTTATATTAACTTTTTGATGTGGATGTAGTCGGGTTTCTTGTAGGCATAGATACAGTGGGTTTGAGTCGTGAATTAATTTTTGAATTTAGGGTAGATGTGTCAATAGGCCACTACAATTCCCTAGTACAACTGTCATCTTCAGAGTGTGTAGATTTGGTTGTTACCGGACGCCATCTTAATGAACAAACTTCACCCTACATCTGTCAATCGCTGTTGCACATACCCGTCATGCCATCTACCGCCGCTGCACGAACTAATGTGAAAATCAGAAACTGCGAAAGAAATGCTAAGCAATTTGTTGTAAAAAAAATTGTTTCGTTCGTTTTTTTTTTAACCAATCAAAAATTGCTTACGTATGCAGTAACCATGACAACGGTACACTGTCCACAAAAGCCAGGGGTATAAAAGGAGACGAATTTGCTGCTACAGGCAGAGTCGCTCCAGACTCTCACTCATCACAATCGCTGGCTAAGTCCCGATTGCACCTTTACGAATACATCTTCAACAACTGCTGGCTAAGTCCCAGTTGCACCTCTACAACAATCGCTGGCTAAGTCCCAATTGCATCTTTACGAAGACATCTTCAACAACTGCTGGCTAAGTCCCAGTTGCACCTCTTCAACAATCGCTGGCTAAGTCCCGATTGCACCTTTAAAGAAACCGAAGACATCTTCAACCGCTGGCTAAGTCCCGGTTACACCGTGGAAGACATCTTCGACGAGAGAAGGTCCTCCACGTCCCCAGTCGACCTTCTCGCCGCCACAGAATCACGTACGATTCTGTCTCCACCAACTGGTAGCGAAGTCCCAGTTGCTCTGAAGACATCCACTGAGAGAAGGTCCTCCACGTCCCACGCCGACGTCATCAAGCCGCACGCCGCCGCCTCCTCAGCTGCTGCTCGACCGTAGCAAGCCGCCATCGTCGAGTCCACGCCGTCCTCCGACGGCACTCTGACGTCATCAGTCGACGTCACCAGCCGACGTCACCAGCTGACGTCAACACTCTGACGTCATTAGTCGACGTCATTATTACATTGCTGTTTTTATTGTCATCATTGTTTATTTGGTATTTGCTGTACCATTTTTGTAATTTGTTAATGACATAATTGTCGTCGTTAATAAACATGCTGTTATCTCTCTCTAGTCAGGCTTAATTAATACGAGACGCCCTGAAGATATCCAACTCCAATCAACCACATCCGCGCCCCGTATTATGGTTTAGGTATTATGCATATTTGTTGCGGTTTTTGATGTGTTTTTTTTTGCGTTTGGTATGTCTAGTTCGTCTGAGTTTGATATTTGTGATAGGTTGTCCAGCGAATCAGAAAAGCTCTCTGTTGCAAGTTCGTGCATTTTGAGTTTTTTTATAAGTTTAGTTATTTTATTTTTTATGGTGCGACCATAAATTTTTGAGTGAATATCTATTAACATATGTATGGTTTATTGTGTTTCTTGTGTGTATTCTTGGAGTATATTGTGGGTTTGTATATAACTTAGGCCTTGTGTGTTTGTTAGGATATCTTAGAGTTGTTCAAAGTTTAGAGGGTATACGGCTTGTTTCTCTTGAATAATTTCTTTTACTTTTTCTTATGTTTCCGTTAATTCATCTTCTGGTTTGGGTGATTCGTTTATTTTCTTTTCATGTGTTTTTAATGTTGTTTTCTTTTTTGGTAATTGTTTTTCTGTGTTTTCTAGCTGTGTATCTTTATCGTTGTCAGAGTTTGATTGGGCTAGTCTTTTTTGTGATGGGGTTGGCAGATATATGATTTCTTCGTTTTGTGTACTGTTGCGTGGATTTGGTTTGATAAAAATTCCATTTTGTTTTACTTGGGTGGAATCTGTATCATTTATAGGAGTTTGTGAGGTTTGTGTTAGACGGACTATAGTTTGTTTTAAGAAGATCTTGGGTGTTTTGTTGGTTTGTTTTTGGGTTTTCAGGTGTGGTTTGGTGTAATGTTGGTGTAGGATAATGTTCTTTAATTAGTTGTGGGTTTGTTGGTTGGGTGTCTTTGTTTGGTTGTATGTTGTTTTTGCATTTATTTTCTGTGTGTCCTATTGCGTTGCATTTTTTACAGGTCATTATTTCGGTTGAGAGAAATATTATGTGATCTGTGTTGTCATGGTTGATAATAATTGATTCTGGAATTTTAGTTCTTTCTGTTTCCGGTACATATATTTGCCGCTTGACACTCAATATATGCGAGTATTTAGGGTCTTGGAAGCCTGCTTTCAAGTTGTTTACTGGAGAAATGGTTTTTATGTTCATATTATGTAGAGTATCTAGTAACAGTTCATTAGGGATAGAAGGGCATACGTTAGTAATTATAACTCTAGTTGATGGTGTTACATATTTTCTGATGTCTGTGATTGTGTTTTGGACGGTGCTTCTTTTATGGTTTTTAACAAGATTGTCTGCTAGTGTTTCATTTTGGAGATATAAGCAGATTCTTTGATTTGATATCCGTGAGACGTGTGTGATATTTTCGGGATTTATGATTTCTCCGATAGCTGTTACGTAATCTTTTAGTGGTATTTCTGTTAATGAGTTTATTATGATTGCTTGTTCTTTTCGGGGGTATTTATGTGGGCATTTTTTTTTTGTTCTGCGTATGTTTTATTGGTAGTGTTCATGTTGTTATTATTGGCCGGTATTTCAAGACCCGACATGCTTGCTAATAGTTTTGACTAAATCAGGCACAATTCATGATAAATGACTGACAGTCTCGCTATTCTTCGACAGGTGGCACTGTGTACTAAGCACAACTGTCTTAGTAGAAGACAGTTGGTGTGTGTACTAAGCACAACTGTCTTAGTAGAAGACAGTTGGTAGTTAACCACTTCCGTCGGGAGATGTCGTGGTCGTATTGATATATAAAGTTGTGTTCGTTTAGTTATGGAAGGGTTTTTGAGTACAGATAAGGGATTGGTATAGGAGATTTAGAAGGTAGGAATATTTATGTTTTTCTGATAAAATTAATTTTATTTTATATCTTGATTTCCAAGACTTCAAAGGTTTTGATACGGTTTGTTCACTTGACACTCACTGCGTGTATTCACGTGTAGGAGGTCTGCGATAAACTGTCTGCGTCTTTTATGTGTGTGTTTATGTTTATTTCGTCATAATTATGGTAACTTTTGTGTACATATCACTAAACCATGGCAACTTCTCTCTCGCTCTTTCTCTCTCTCTCTCTCTCTCCCTCTCTCTCTCTCTCTCTCTCTCTCTCCCTCTCTGTACATATTGCTTAGCTATGGCAACTAACACGAGTTGCCACAATTTTTTATCATGTTCTAGCGCTTCCTCGTGGCAAGTTATGGTATTAGAACTTGGTTTTAATAAATCACTGTATAAGTTGCCTTTAATCAGTCCCCTGCACGTAGTATGCACTTACATCTATTGAGGTCTTATAAGCTGGTTCAGCCATTATATCTCACCACACAAAAAAAAACACAGAAATTTAAAACTGATTAATTGCTATTTAATAGCGATAATTTTATTTTAATTGCGCATTTTTTTTAAATTACAGTTTTTGAGCTAGCAAACACCGGATGCCAGCTCATCAAAGTATCTTATAACTATGTAACTAGTATATCACATATAGAAATTTAGAACTGATTAATTGCTATTTAATTACGCTAATTTTAATTTAATTGCGCCATATTAAAAGAAATTTCAGTGTGTGAGCTAGCAAACACCGTATGCCAGCTCATCAAAGTATCTTAAAACTATATAACTAGTATATCACATATAGAAACTTAGAACTGATTAATTGCTACTTAATTACGATAATTTGAATTTAATTGCGCCATTAAAAAAAATATTCAGTGTGTGAGCTAGCAAACATCGTATGCCAGCTCACCAACGTATCTTATAACTATATAACTAGTATTTCACAATAAGTCTAGCAGTTGTTACAATCATCGATCGTCCAAAACAACTATTTGACATTTAAGTTTATATTTCCTTCATGAGACTTTTAATTTGATACCAAACACGGTAGATTTAAATAATATTTATACAAAACAATTGACAATTGTCAAAACAATTTTTTGACACTTGAATTTAAATCTCCTCCACGAGACCTTTAATTTGACACCAAATAAAATTTTGAAACTTTAGTTTAAATTTCATTAGTGACAACTTTAATTCAATACCAAACACGGTAAGATTTAAATAGCATTTATAAAAAAACAATTGACGATCGTCCAAATAATTTTTTTACATTTGTGTTTAAATCTGATGAGTGAGACCTTTAATTCAATACCAAACACAGTAGCATTTATAAAAACAATTAATTCCAATATAACTTGATGACCTCCGTGAAACTTTTAATTTGTACCCAAATACGGCAGATTTCCAAGTCAGTACATCGGCGAAGCAAGCTCATCACTTCGTTCTTCGCTTCCATGTTAGTACTTTTAGATTTTAAATCTCCTTCGTGAGACCTTTAATTTCATACCAAACACGGTAGGATTTAAATATCATTTATAAAAAACAATTGACAATAGTCCGAAAAATCTTTTTGACAATTTAGTTTAAATCTCCTTTATGAGACCTGTATTCTGAAGCCAAACACGGTAGGATTTAAAATATTTATAAAAAACAACTGACAATCATCCAAAACAACTTTTTGACACTTGATTTCAAATCTCCTTCGGGAGACTTTTAATATGATACCAAACACGTTGGGATTTAAATAACCTTTATAAAAAAACAATTGACGATCGCCCAAAATATCTTTTTGCCACTGGAGTTTTAATCTCCTCCGTGAAACCATTAATTTGATACCAAACACCGTAGGATTAAAAAAAATTCATAAAAAAATAATTGACAATCGTTCAAAATAGTTTTTTGTGTACGAATTTTGATTAAAAATAAAATTCTGCAATTCATTATAGCCTAAGAAAATTAGGTCAAAAATCGCCGATCAGTCGAACTAATTCGTGTAGTTTTGAAAATTGGTACGGCTATTCCTTGAGGTGTCCTGATAAACATACTAAAAGTCCCCGATGGTGGGGGGTGAGCCGGCGTAAGGGGAGGGGGTAAAAGGTCCCTTTTTATTGTTTTTGGCTCATATCTCGAAAGCTGTTAAGAATATCATTACAGTTGCTTCTACATAAATTAACTTTTCGCGCTACTTGTATTGTAAGTATGAGTAGTATGAAGGGCCACAACTCGCCCGCCGGAATGCAGACGGTAATTAAGATAATGGTCGAAAGGTAATTAAGATAATGATTGAAAGGTAATTAAGGTAGCTGTGGAATTCAATCTTTAATTGGCGATTGCATATTTTGATAAAAAGTTTGATGTAAAGATAAATTTTAATGTGATGTCGTAATTACTTAAATTTGGAATAATTTATATTTTGCCCTATTGAGATAATAGGTTTGTTCCAAGTGGTCATTTCTGACATGTTTGAAACATGTTTGTGACAATTTCAGTGCGCCTGTGAAAAATGTAAACAAGTTAAGTTGAAACATAGACTGAAACGGCGAATGGAATGAAGCGCATGTGCATACTAATTTTTTGTTTTGACAGCTAACCTTAAATATACATATAAATAAAGAAATTCATACCATTTTTCGCTACAAAAAAGAAATGAAGCTTATGTTTCAAAGTGAACTTGTTTACATTTTTCGCAGGCGCACTGAAATTGTCACAAACATGTCAGAAATGACCACTTGGAACAAACCTAGTGTTATATTATTTGTAGACTTCAAATTTATATTAATTTGAAAAAATTTGTACAAATTTCATCTCAATTTCTTCGATATAGAGGTATAAAGCATATTTGCATAAACACCGATTTGTAATACCTGAAACAGAGATTATTTGGGGATAATGATTCAGGTTCATTTCTGAGTTTAACTTGCGGGCTAGACGATGGGTAATAACTTGTTGAAATTTGAAAAGAAGCAGGTAGTTAGATTTAAATGCTGAGCAATTGTTATATTGAAGGACCGCCTGTCGACGGAATTACAGTTTCAATATGGGATATTACCTTGTTGAAGTTGGAAAAGAGTAATTATGGAATTAGAAACAAGTAAGCAATACAAATTTATCTATGTTAGTGCCATTACTACGGGATTAGGAAAGAAAATAATTGCAGTGCAGACTAGACGAAAGACATAATAGTTAATTACGGAATACTAGTTAGTTGAAATTTGAAAAGAATAATATGTCTCTAGAAATGGTTTAGGCGTAATGATTGTAATACAAAATTATAATTAAATCGCTTATAACTTGTATAGGTTTCAAGACTTTATGCGCGTCGAAAAGATATTATAATAAATTAATGATTCATTATGGCATATAAGTTTAAAAATCATGTTTCATTATGTTAAAATTTTCTAGACTTTTTGCCCCAGAAATTTCAATATTATTATTTAATTAGTTTAAATAAACCAAAATATGATCCGGCCAAGACTTAGAAAATATTAGTTATGATAATATACTCTGCGATGATGATTAATGATCATAGCTTAATTTGTTAGAAAAATATTTCTCGATTTCAGGTTTTCAAAGTTAATATTATCTGTTTCATTTCTGGATATGCCGTTATGATATTTTCAATATATTTTGTGTTCTATTACTTTTAATCTTTTAGAAATTATTTCCGTATTCAATTCCCATTATTTTTAATATTTTAATGATCCTCTTAGAAATAATTGCCTTGTTTCATTAGTTTCAAATTTTGTAAGTTATTTATAATTATTAGTATACAGAATTAAAATTATTTTTGTTTTAGTATACGTGTTTTCCTCTACATGCTATCTATGATTAGTTACTTTATTTAATTTATTTTGAAAAATTAGTGTAACATATTTTATAAATCGAAAATGTATTGTATTGAGAAGCTAATTTGGTTAAATATTTTAAGTCAGTATTTTAAAGTATTCACCAGATCGATAATGTCAAACATTCAAGACCATTAATATATTATAATTTGTGAATATTGTCAAAAAAAAAATTTAGCTTGAGACATTCTTTAGAATTATAGTATGTAACTTTAGTGGAAATTTTTCAATTACTGGAAAAAAAGTATACTTAATTATATTTATAAGGTATAGAAACAAAACAAATATTTCAAAAAATTCAAAGATATATCTAGTATAACAAAATAAATTATGGTAAGTAATTTCTAAAGAAATTGTTTGATTGTTGTAAAAATATGTACCTACATGTCTGAAATATTTTTATAAATAAATAAAGGAATAGAAGTATTATTTATTATGTTTCGTTCCTTCATGTTAATTCGGAAATTTTGGCGAAATTAATAACTGAAAGTAATTAGTTTCCATTTAAAAATTCTTTGCAATTTATATAACTTATTTAAATGCTTAACGTTTACAGAAATACTGATTTGGAATGTATTAGTTAATTTTAAGTTTGTATTATATACAGATATGATACAGGTTCTATATAAAAAAATAAGTTGACATCACTCTGATTATATTTAATAACAAATTTACAAAATTATTATGTGATAAAACTAAATATCAAATATATCAAACAATTATAACCGCAGACAGAGTGTAAAACTTTATAAAGCATGCCTATGGGGAACCTTAGCCATCATCGCATATTTCTAAATATAATTATTTTCAATTATTCATTTTACAACTAAATATTTACTTACGACAAAATAAATTACGCTAATATCATAAATTTAAATAAATATTTTGTATTTCAAAATAAATTATGGTAAATATAACTTTAAAATGAATTGCTAAATTGTAATAAAAAATATGTGTAAGAAATGTATTTATAAATAACAGAGTAAAAGTATTGCTTTTTATTTTGTTTCATTTCTTTAATTTCGATACTTTTCATTATAATAATTTAGTTTTGCTTAGATCTTTTGCGGGGGTCCCAAAAATCATGCTTACAAAGTGTACTGTCCAGAAACAAACAAATATGAAGAAGTTTGTAAAGTTAAAGGCTTTACACTTAATTATAAATTTTAATTGTTTAAAGTCATTAATTTTTAATAATATTCAAAATGGTCCCATAATACATTCTGAATACATTAGATGCACAGCAGATCATGCCGTTATAACCAAAAAGGAAACGAAAACATTTAATATGAGATTTTTAAAAACGTAGATTAATTGACAATGTAAATAGTGTGCCTTATGGAATAAAGAAAATTAGATTTAATTAGTATAAGTTATAAAATCTTTATTTTTTTATTATTGATACTTTAAAATAATGTCTACTAGAAGCTTTTGAATTTAAATTTCCATGTAATACCCATCCTAGCAGTGTATTGCTGAGTACTGGTCCATCCCATGGTCCACGAATAGTTTTTCTATTTATTAATAGTGGCCAATTATCCTGTCCAATAAGTATTGTTGGTTTAACATTTATCATTGTTGAAATGTGGGAACCTTTTAAATGACAATACAGTTGTGATAATTTATTTATGTCAACGGTTTGTTCTGGTAACGATAGTCCTTTCATTGTCCGTACACGTCTTAAATAAAATGATTTTGAGTTATTTCCAGATATACTTAATGTGACAATTTTTTATCTTTCATGTTTTTCTAATTCTTCGTTCGTCCATTGTATGTGAAGTGATTCAGTAGGTCCATTTAATTGTAAATCTTCTGCAATTTGTTCGTTAATTAACGTTACAGTTGATGCATCATCCAACAAAGCATAGGTGTCAATACTTGCATATTGACTACTGAGTTTCACTGGTAGTATTTTTAGAAGAACTCTAGTTTCCACATACGTTGTGATATGACAGTTGACTTTTGACATTTCAGTTTTTGGCTGAAAGTTAACGTTTGACATATCTGTGTTTGACTGATATATAACTTTTGACGTATCAGGTTTCTGGAAGTCTTTATGTAAAAGGAAATGATGAGGTTTCTTACATCCATTTTTACCACAACCTTTTCTATTTTTACAATTGGATATAACATGTTGTGACATCAAACAAGAAAAACAAAATTTATTTTTTGTTACAAATTCCCATCTTTTGTTGACATCATAATTTTTGAATGTTGTACATTTACTTAAATGATGAAATGTATTGTTGCAAAGACTGCATTTTGACTTTGAATTTGTTGACGTAACTAATACAGTAGTTTTTGAATTTTTGTTTGTTTTGTATTTCACATCTTCGAATTCTGTATATTTTGGAATTTGTAATTCACATGCTGCTTCAGCTTGTTCTTCCAACCATAGTTGAAATTCAATTAATTTACAATTTGACGTTTCTAATTTTCTGATATGTTTGGTCCACATCATTTTATAACTAATAGGCAATTTATTACCTAATTCTTGTAGCAAAACAGGATTTTTCAGATGATCATCTTCTTGCAACGCATCTATTGTATAAACCAAATTTTTGACAGTATCAGAAAAATTTATTAATTGTTCCAAGTTATTGTCTTTTATAGTTGGAATATTTCTAACATTTTCAAGTTGAGTCATGATTATGTATTCTGGACGACCGAATCTCTTTTCTAAAGTGTCAATTACTTTTTCTAAATTTTTGGGTAAAATTAACAAAGATTGAACGATTTCTTTTGCTTTCCCCTTTAAACATTTTTGGAGTCTATTCAAATTTTCTTCAGGAGAAAATCCACAAATTCTTGTTGAGTTTTTAAATTGATTTGTAAAAGTCGTCCATTCTATTGGATTTCCATTAAAAATTGGCAAATTTTTGGACACTGATTGTCTTGATAATATCGTTGAGAATTCTGGAACTGTTAAGTTTGCTTCTTTGGTAGGTAATACTTGGTGTCTTGTGCATTATTGACATTGAGTATTAACCCAATCATCAATTCTCTTGTGTTGTTTATTTTTATGTGGAGGTAAATCATCTTCAGTAAAAATAGACGTATTTTGACTGCGATCTTCATTTTCATTTTCTTCGTCAATCTCAGCTAGTTTTACAGCCAATTCCAAATCTAGTAGTTTTTGTTCTTTTTCTTTTTTCTGTCTTTCGTATTCTAACTGAACTTGTAGTTTCTTGCGGCGATAACTCTTTTCAGTGCATTTTGAAGAATTTCTGGATTTTACAGACGTAATCGAATTGACTCTAGTACATTCTTGAATCTCTTCTATTTTACTTCCTTCTTCTATAGTCTTTGTTATAACTTTTTCTTCAGTTTCATTCTTTTTTTCTACCACTTTGTCTTTTAAACGTTGACTACGGCGGATTGTAGACATTTTCATAAAATAAATTAATACTTGTTGATTGTTGTACGAGATAGTTCGTTGGACTAATGTTCCACACGTAGTTCGTTAAGGCTTCGAAGGACCAATGTTATTGTGCGTTACCTTTAATAGTAAATATAAGATTAATAATCCGGCTCGAAGGACCAATGTTATTGTGCGTTACCTTTAATAGTAAATATAAGATTAATAATCCAGGCTCGAAAGACAAATTTTATTTATTTTATTTCAAATAGAATGTATTTTATTTACAGAGTAATATTTTTTCATGACAAATAAAATTCAATAATTATATATCAACAACATTTTTTTTTACATGACTACTACTAAGGCTACTATATAAACAAATTAGTATTTTATTTATATGTCAAGTTTTAGTCTGTCAGTGTCAATGTCAGTTTGAATGTCAATGTTAATTTGTCGATGTAACAGACTCTATCTGAATCTGTCGAAGAAGCTGAACAATAACCATATTTAATCTGTTTGCATTGATTTGAGACTTTTAAACTTAAACATTTCAAAAATAATAATTATTATATCAATATTAAAAAAAGAAAATTATGTTGGGGCGGTTGGAGGAGACGATAAATAGAAGGAAATATAAAAAAGAATGGAATTAAACATAAATTTACAGCTGCTTATACACCTGAACAAAATGGTGTAACAAATAAATAAAATAAATAAATATATCATCACGCCTTTTACCCATTAAGGGTGTGGCACTCTGCTTACGCAGATCTCGGTAGGTGATATATTTTTGCGTATGAAATGCGGTTACCAGCCGTCAAGTCATAGCCCCCAAGGTTGTTAGTGGAGGGGGAACCACAGGGGTAAATTTAAATTTAAATTTGTAACTGTCGGCAGTGTAACAGAGCGAAAAAATTGTTCGTTGATGGAAATGACAAAATGTATGATCATTGAATCAAATCTGAACCATACATTTTGGGGGGAAGTAGTAATAACAGCTAACTATAATAAAACTGTCTTCCATCTAAAGCATATGTGAGTAAACATCGTTTGAATTATGGCACAAGAAGAAACCATGTTTAAGTTACATGAAAATTTTCGGCTGTAATGCGCATTCACTAGTACCAAAGGAAAAACGAAGAAAATTAGATGATAATGCAATAAAGTTGAAATTTATTGGCTACAGCGAAAACTCGAAAGCATATCGCCTACTTGATGTGAAAACATGTAAAATTACTAGTAAATGTAAAATTTATAGAAAGGTAAGTATGGACAATATAGATGGAAATGAAGAAAATATCGTTGAGAATGAAGATGAAATAATTTATGGTATTTTACATAAAGAAGAATCAAGGCAGAATTAAGATAATAATATGGAATTAATCGAAGAAATAGAAAACAAAATATCTGAAGATGAAATTGGCAAACAAGAAGAAAATAATAAAAAGAAGAAGAAAATCAAGACAAACAGCAAGTTGCACAAAAAAGCATTACAGAAGGTAACGAACCAGTAACTTATGAAGGTGCATTACACTCTACCACTCAAATAATAAACAAAATTGGTCAAAAGCTATGCAAGAAAGGAAGATGAAATGAAAAAATGTAGAACTTAGGAATAAGTACCTTTACCTAGGTATAGAAGAGTTGTGGATAAAAATGAATGTATAAGTTTAAAGAGAACCATTAAGTAATAACATACGTTATAGAGCACGCCTTGTAGCAAGAGGATTTTCACAAAAATTTGGGGAAGATTATGACGAAATTTTTGCTCCAATTGTACGACAAACAAACATCAGAACGTTATAGACACATTGTGGGAAGAAGAATATGACTGTACAACGTTTAGATATAAAAACAGCATTTCTGAATGGTGATTTAAAAGAAACAAACTATATGAAACAACCTAAAGGATTTAAAGACAAAGAAAATCAAAATTATGTTTGCAAAATGAAGAAGAGTAATTGTTTAAAACAGGCAGCAAGAACATGGAACTTATTTAGAAGAGGTGCTTGATGTTTATGCACAAGAATTATTGGAGAAGAACAAATATGTGTTTATATATATATATATATATATATATATATATATATATATATATATATATATAGATCTGTCAAATTATTTTCAATTTATTATGGGGTAAATAGCACAGTGGTAACGTGTCGGACTGTGGATCGTGAGATCCTCAGTTCGAATCCCACAGCTGACAGTTGCCAATTTAAATTTACCCCTGTGGTTCCTCCTCCACTAACATCTTTGGGGGCTATGACTTGACGGCTGGTAACCGCACTTCATAGGAAAAAATATATCACTTACCGAGATCTGCGTAAGCAGAGTGCCACACCCATAATGGGTAAAAGGCGTGATGATATATTTATATATATATATATATATATATATATATATATATATATATATATATAACTTAAATATTTTGTTACTGTGGAGACCTGTGATTGGATACAATAAATGAATAAGTGGGGGAAAGCGACGGTGACGGATTGGGCAAGGATCGAGTGAAGTCAGTCACGTGCGAACAGCCGAATATTAAATATAGTTTTCCGGTTTACGGTGATATGTACTGTTATTATTGGGAAAAGGAATAAATCTTTGGTTTGTTAATAAGTTAGTGTTTTATTATACAACCTGGGGTAGCACATTCCGGCGACAAGGATTATTTTGAATCCAAAGGTGAAGGTGGAAGGGCTGTGAGCACCATATAAGAGAAGGGCTGTGAGCACCATATAAGAGAAGGGCTGTGAGCACCAAATAAGAAAAGGGCTGTGAGCACCAAATAAGAGAAGGCTGTGAGCCAATAGAAACATATAGGTACCTCAAAAGAAAAAAAAAAAAGAGGACCTACACATTTTAAGTCCTACAAAAAAGCTACCTAGTCATTTTAAATAGTTTACGTTGATCTATTGGATGAATGAGTAATCACATACAGCTGACTGAGTGTGTGTTGAGTGACTCTTGTTTCTTCGTTCATTATCTCAAGTATTATTGTGATTATTTTTTGACGCTTATTTAAACCAATCAAATGCTTTATTGTATGTCACGTGTCTGCGTTTTAACCAATCCTGTCATTATTATACTGAGAATAATGCTCTTGTGATTATTCCCGGCAATTTTCTCTGTAGCTTTTTTGTTTTTGTTGACAGATGTCAGATGCCAGATAGTTATAATCAACACAAGTAAAAATGAACAAAAAAGATAGATTTAGTGACGTGCCTGATGATGAAATCAAAAAATAATCTAATTAAATATAACTCGAGAGTTCGATAAATTAGAAAATAATTCTACAGTATCTTTCTCAAACTTGTCGCCACTTGGCAATAGCCACTCAAGCCCTACGGGCTTTCGTGGCTATTGCCTGGCAACAAGTTTTCGAAAGATCTGTCAAATTATTTTCAATTTATTCTCACTCTTTTGTTATATTATTACTGAAAATATTTTTTTAAATAATGTGTTAATAGTAAACAAAATTTTGTACTACAGATCTAAATGATTTTAGTGTTTTGTTTTATTCGTACTAAGCGAAAAATTTAAATTTTATTCCGGCCTTGCTAGTGTCAAACAGCGCATAAAGTCGATTCTCACGCAGTCGACTTAAGTTGAGACGGCACGGCACGCCCAAGGATGTACTCAGTGTTGCAAACGTTATTGAAAATACTATATTTTTTAATACCTTTATAATTTATTGAACGATGGTCGGGAATGAAGAAGAAGATATTAAACATTGTTACTTATGTCAAATAGAATTCAACGGAGATGAAATTATAGGGTGTGAAGGCCGATGTATGGGTTGGTTTCATTTTGAATGTGCCAAAATTAAAGAGAAAGAATTTTCTGTTATAAAATCATGTGATGGAATGAAATGGTTTTGCAAATATTGCAGAAACGATGATTTAAGTGACATTAGAAATTTATGGAAGCAAGATATAAAATACCTTAAGTCCGAAATAAATGCATTGAAAAGTATTGTACAAACTTTAGCAGAAAATAATAATCAGAATAAGACTGTAACCTTTGCAAGCGTCACAAGTCGTCCAGCAGTTATAATTACACCGAAAGATAAGCAAGGTTGTACTTCGACAGGAACTGAAATCAAAGAGAAAATTAACCCGTCCAAATTAAAGGTAGAAGTTTCATCGATAAATAGTATTAAGAAAAATGGAGGAATCGTTGTTCAATGTAATAATAAGAAGGATGTGGAAATATTAAAAACTGATTTTGAGAAAAAATTAGGACAAAAATATGAAATTAAAGAGTCCGAACAGCATAATCCCATGTTAAAAATTTTTGGTATAAGAGAAGATCTAAATAAAGAACAGATTAAAGACTGTATTATTGGGCAAAATGAATACATTAATAAAGAAAAAGCAGAAATTGAAGTTATTTACATAAAAAAAGGATAGTAGCTATTATTACAGCGAGAGTTAAGGTGGATAGTGCATCATTTAAAAAGATAATGAAGTCGGAAAAAATTAATGTAGGATGGAGTAGATGTGAGGTGATCGAAGATTTAGGAGTATGGAGATGTTTCAATTGTTCCGGTTATTTTCACAAGAAAACGGAATGTAAGAACAAACAGGCTTTGTAGTACGTCAAATACTTTGTTAAAATTAAAGTTGTTAATTAATTAATTAACATTTATTTAATAGCAAATGCTAACAAAATACCAAAAATATATAATATAAAACAATAAACAATTAAGGATAATACAAATAATTCACTTTAAAACAATACATTATACGTAATACGTAAGAAATACATAATAAATCCGTAGTATACTACATGTATAATTTTAATTTAGTCTTAAACTCTCTTACGGTTTTCGAACAAATAATTTCAGCTGGTAAATTATTATACATCTGTAATCCTTTATTAAAAATTGACATACTTGTTTTTGTCTATTTAACTCTTTGAATAAAGAGATTATTAATTTGCCTCGTAGTATAATTGTGTGAATCACCAACAAATTTAATATTACTTGACAAATAGCAAGGAAGTCTATTAGTAATAATTTTATATATAAAAGTTAAAACATTAAATTCTACAAACCTTTTAATTTCAAACCAACCAAGAATATCCAGCATATTTATAATACTGGTATATTTACCACATTTTAATATAACGCGCATAGCGCGATTCAGTATTTTTTGTAATTTGTCAATTTCATTATTGTTACACATGAATAATATAGTTGAGCAATAGGTAAAATGTGGCAATATAATCGTTTTATAAATTGTAATAGTACTCCAAACAGACAAATTTTGTGATACACGAGACAAGTAACTAATTTTCTTTGCAATTTTTTTACATAGATATTGTACATGCTTATCAAATGTAAGTCGATTATCAATAATGATACCTAGATATTTAATCTCTAAAACAATTTCTAATTCCGCGGAATTAATTTTTATTTTACTATTACTATTATCATCACTTAATCGCTGAGAAGACGATTCTAAGAACATAACTTTAGTTTTAGATGTATTTAGCTTTAATTTGTTATTATTCATCCACATTATTACACGGTCTAAATCTCCATTGAATAAATTTATCAGAGAGTTCTTATCATCACCTTCGAGATAAAGAAGGGTTGGATACCAAACATACAGCGTTCGACAAAACCTGTCCAGTATACAAAAAAAAGGTTGAATCTCAGAAGAGGCGGATAAACTATTCATCGGAGTTCGACCCTGACCTTGCCGGTGAAAAATGACTTAGCGTAAGTTGTGAAGTGCTAAAGCAATTTTCAAGTAAGGTAATTCGATAAGGCCTTTCCCTTAATAACTCAAATACCCATTATACCTACCCTAAACCCAATATCCTTTATCTCAGCGAGGAAAAATTCTTTTTCACTCCCTAACCCTACTTAATCCTTTACTTATTTTTGTGATATCCATCGAAAACCACAATATTTAGACATCTGTTGTGCGATAGCACAAGCAAACTCAGATATTGCAGGTTTCAACAATGTTGCTAATCTGCGTATCCACACAGGAGTGTATTGCTGGTTAACGCCTTATAGGCAAAATATAAAAAATAACATAAAAACTATTTAAAATACTCCCGACACATCTAAAACTTCGACCAAAAATGAGCGAAAGTCAACAAACATATGCCGCGAAAGCAAACAAAATCAAACCAGTTACACAAACTACGTTCCCATCAAAAGAACAAGCAATCATACTAAATGCAGTCGATGATATCCCTATAAAGGACTATGTTATTGCTGATGGTATTATTGTAAATCCCAAAAATATACTTTTCGTCTCGAAAATCTCGAATAACCGCATTTGCATCTATTTGTACAACAAAGAAATTGTTAATATCCTCCTAGAAAACCACAAAACAATAATAATTAACTCTCGCACTGTGGAAATACGACGATTAATAACACCATCCATTAGATTAGTTCTCTCAAATGTATGTCCCTTAATACCACATCAGGAAATAGAAAAAATACTTATCCAGTACGGAATCAAACCAGTCTCTCCAATTTACTTTCAGAGGGCTGGAATACAGGAAGATATTGCAGCTTTAGACCACAACTTTACATTTCCCCTCATAGTAACCAGATTGCCGATAGTATTCTTTTCAAATACGAAGAAACAGAATACAGAATTTATTTAAACGGAGAAAATGTAATATGTCATATATGCAATAAGACAGGTCATCCCTCCTCTAAATGTGTCACACAAGTACAAATATCAAATATGGAAGTATTCCCAGAAATAACTAATAAAAGAACAAACAAAAGACCTCCCCCAGAATCAGACCAAGAAACAATAAATAACATAGAAGATCAAAATCCAGATAATAATACCCTAACGCAATACACAAACACTAATGAAAATAGTGCAGAACCAATAAACACAAGTACAAACATCTCTGCAAACCCAACACAAGACAGTACTTTACCTAAGCAACCCGAAAAAAAGCAAAAGAAAACAACCAGTAATAGATCCAGATCACAAAGCCCAATCAGCCAACAAACAATTGAAGAAATACTTCAACCAATGGAAGAAGAAATCTCCAATAACCCAGGAAAATATATACTCTCTTTCGATGAACTGACCGATCTTCTACAGAACATGCAAGGCTCAAATAAACAAATCGATATTGCGAAAGAATATACATCTGACACTATTAAATTACTAGATATGCTCGAAACCACGAAAAAACTAATTAACAGCAGAAGTGTAAAAATGAGATTGACACATATAACAACAAAATTAAAAATCCAAACACTCGAGGAAAGTAAACTATCCCAACAACATCAAAAATAAATATCATTCAATGAGCATTATTCAGTGGAACAACAACGGCATTCAAGCACATTTAGAACAACTTCAAATACTAATACAACAATATCAACCTATTTTTATCTATATCCAAGAAACTAGACTGTCCGAGGGAAAAAAATTCAACCTAAACCACTATGAAATATTTAGGAAAGACAGAAATAATAATAGTGTTGCTAGTGGAGGTGTTGCAATACTGAGCAAAAGTTCTATACAAGTAAAACCCATAAATCTCAATAGTGAGCTAGAAGCAGTCGCAATTAGAACTGATTACCCGTTTTCGATGACCATCTGCAATGTATACATTCCACCAAATAAAGCAATTACTAAACAAGAAATCGAAAACCTCACAAACCAACTTCCATTGCCCCGACTTATTGTAGGAGATTTCAACGCCTATAATATGCTATGGGGCTCACTATACAATAACCCACGAGGGAAAATTATTGAAGATACCCTTCTAGATAAACAAATTCTACTAAACGACGGATCATATACTCACATCTCCACTCGAACTGGAAACACTAGGTCTAGTAAGACCTAACATTTGCTGACCATAAAATAGCAACAGAAATGACATGGAAAACAATCCCTATTCTATTCAGCGATGGTCATCTTCCAATAAAAATAACATGCGAGATAAACAACCCCATTGAGAGTGATGAAAATATACAGCAGCACTGGAACCTTAAAAAAGCAGATTGGCAACAATATAAAGAAATACTAAAAAACTTTAAAAAAGAACCAAATTATGAGGATATAAATAAAACAATAAAAAATTTAACAAGTCAAATGATAACAGCTGCAGAAACATCAATAGGATATGTAACTAATAAAAGAGGGCGCAAACAAGTACCCTGGTGGAACCCAGAATGTGCAGAAGCTATTAAAAAGCAAAAAAGAGTCCTATATCAATTTAAAAAACGAAACACCCCAGAAAACCGTTCAGAATTGCAAAGGTCTAGAGCATACAGTAAAAAAATAATAAAACAGAGTAAAAAGTTATCCTGGCAAAAATTCACATCAAATATAAAGACACTCCCACCAAATTAGTTTGGGATAAGATAAAAAAATCAAGGGTTGTCATATACCTAGAGAAATTAACAACTTGATAATAAACAATGTATCTATTACAGATTCAAAGGAAATTGCCAATGAAATCGCTAAACATTATGAAAAAACCTCAAGCGATAGTTTTTACGATGACACTTTCAAACAAGAAAAAGATGATATTGAGAGAAAAGGTATAGATATTCAAACCGATACAACAAATCCACTAAACAAAAAATTTAACATATGGGAGATACATACCGCTATTGATGAAATGAAACAATACACAAGTCCAGGACCAGACAATATTCCGCCATTATTAATTAAACATTTACCAAATGAAATTAAAGAATACCTCTTAGATGTATATAATCACATATGGCAATTTCACACATTCCCGAACTATTGGACAGAATCAACTATGATCCCAATAATAAAAACAAACAAAAACAAATGTGACCCGTCAAGCTACCGTCCTATTTCATTGACAAACTGCTTATGAAAAATTATGGAAAAAATGATATCTAAAAGATTAAATTGGCACCTAGAAAAAAAAATATATTAACCCACATACAGAATGGCTTCAGAAACGAACGTTCAACAACAGATAATCTAACAATACTCACTGCAGAAATTTTACAAGCTTTTAGAAACAAACAACATTTGGTAGCGATATTTTTCCATATTGAGAAAGCCTATGATACCACTTGGAAATTTTACATATTAAAAACATTAAAAGAACATAATATTGAAGGAAATACACTACATTTTATTAAAAATTTCTTAGAAAACAGAAAATTTAAAGTAAGAGTCAACAACACCCTCTCCGACATGAGAGTACAAGAAAACGGTATCCCTCAAGGATCAACATTAAGTGTTACCCTTTTTCTATTGGCAATAAATAATATTGCAAAGAACATAAATAGTCCTGTTAAAGCCCTTTTATTTGCAAATGACCTTATTGTCTACCACAAAAACAAAAATATCAATGCAATCCAAAATCAGATTCAAAAAACCATAGACAAAATTCAGGACTGGTCACAGAAAGTAGGTTTTCGCTTCTTGCAAGCTAAAACAAAAGCCATTCACTTCAGCAAGCACCGAAATAGACATACAAATCCATTTATAACCCTGTACGGGAAAAGTATCGAATACGTAAGTGAAATCAAAACACTAGGACTAATAATTGACAAAAAACTATCATGGAAAAAACATATAGTGGACCTAAGCAGTGAATGTTTTAGAAAACTAAATATATTAAAAATATTATCACATCACGATTGGGGAGCCGACAGACATTATTTACATCTCATATATAAATCAATAATACGAAGTAAGCTAGACTACGGTGCAACCATATACTCAACAGCCAAAAAGTCAAATCTTCGCATATTGAACACTGTACACTCGGCAATAAGAATAATAACGGGAGCACTCAGAACAAGTCCAGTAGAGAGTCTTTACTGCGAGGCAAATGAACCATCTCTAGAGGATAGAAGAAAATACCTAACACTGTCATACGTCACAAAAATTTCAACCCAATCCAATCATCCTGCCTACATATATATTATTAACGCTTCTAACACCAACAATATTACATCACATTCACCATACCAAACCCATATCCATGAATTAATGAAAACTATAAATTTTAACCTCCCAGAATTACATCATGGTCTATCGAAATACCAAAAGTCAATTTAGATCTACTCAAATATGACAAAATAAACACCAACCATAATGTAATTAAAAGCCACTTTATCGAATTAAAACAAAAATATAAAGAACACATTTTCATCTACACCGATGCCTCCAAAATAAATAAAGAAACTGGAACAGCTTTCGTCATCGAAGACTTGGAAGTACTATATCATCTTCCAGAAGAATTTACTGTATATGCTGCGGATATGCTCGCCATCTATTACAGTCTACAATATATTAAAGAAAACGAGGGAAGAAAATACACAGATTCCCTTAGCAGCCTCCATTCTATAATAGCCATGTACCCGAAACATCCTATAACTAAAAACATCCAAGATCTAATACAGCTAGCAGCAAATAATATCTCTGTAAATTTTATTTGGACACCATCCCACACTGGTATACCAGGCAATGAAAAAGCAGACAAAGCTGCAAAGGAAGCCATCCAAACCCCCCTAACAACTATACCCATCGAAGCACGAGACACAACTGCAATAATAAAAAACAAAATAAAGAAATGCTGGAACCAGAGATGGAATAATTTAGAAAATAATAAATTAAAAACAATTCAAGAAAATATTGAACCATGCCAGGAATATAAAAATTGTACCAGAAGAGACCATGTTATAATCACAAGAATGAGAATTGGACACACCACACCAACCCATAACCACATCTTTGAAAGAGCAGACGCTAAAATATGCACCGACTGCAATTCCCAAATTACAGTAGAACACATTATTAGCCACTGCAAACTGTACGACGAACAAAGAAGAAAACACCACTTACCCCCAACAACTCAAGAAGCCCTCCACCCGAGAAACCAAGAGTCAATCTTACAATATCTTAAAGACATTAAATTGTACAGTACAATATAACCATAACCATATGTAATGTAATATAGATGTACTTATTGCTAATACCCTAAGGGTGAAGCAAATTTAAATAATAATAAAAAAAAAAACTATTCATCATAGCAACTACAGAAAATCAGTAAAAACATTAATATACAATTACTACACCTAAATATTCAAAGTTATTTGCCACATCATGATGAAATTAAAGATCTTATTAGTATATTGCAACCACTTATTGTTTGCTTATCAGAAACGAGATTAACACCGGAAATAGAAGATAAAGAAATTATAATACAAGGGTATAATATAATAAGGTGTGATTCCGACAGTAGACACACAGGTGGACTAATGATAATATTGCGAAATGATATTAAGTATGAAATTAAGGAGAAGATATCTGAAACTATGAAATGGTGGTTCCGATCCATTAAACTGTTGCTCAATAAAAAACAATATATAATAGCTGGACTATATCGTTCCCCTCAATCAAGTCAACAAGAAGTTTTGCAGTGGTACGAAGATTGGTGTACGAAAACATTTACAGAAAAAATAACTGTACTTTCTGTTGGAGATTTTAATATTAATTGGAAGAATGATAATACATATAGCACAAAGTTAATAAATATTGTTCATAATCATGGATTAAAGCAGTTGATTGGTGAAGATACTAGAGTAACAAATGTGACGCAAACATTAATTAATTTGGTAATATCAAACGATCACTATATTAAAACAGAAGTGTGGAGCACACCAAAGATTACGGACCATAGTATTTGTGTTGCGTACCTCGATAATAAGAACATAATTAAAACAAATATTTATTGTATTAAAGAATACGTAAACATTGATAAATTAAACAATAAATTAATTGAGTGTGAGTGGAATTATAATTCCAGTGATGTGAACGAGTTATGTGATACATTCTACTCGAATATAATAAACAATAAAGTAGAGTGTACTACTTCTCGCTGCACTCGAACTAAAAAATGTAATCAACCGTGGTTAAATAACCGAACTGTAGTTAATGCTAAAACGGAAAGAGATAGAAGCTACAGGAAATTCAGGTGTACTTTAAGTGATCGGGACTGGTCTGAATACAAAAAGAACCGTAACAAATTTGTGAAACTGAAAAGACAAAGTGAACGTGAATACTGTGTACGAAAAAATGACAATGTTAAAGGGAATCAAGAAAAAATGTGGAAGACGTTAAAAGAACTTCTAGGACAAAACAAACCTGTACCTGCCAATAGTATTACTTTTAATGATAATGAAATTAAGGGAAATATAAATATAGCTAACTGTTTTAATAATTATTATGTTAATAGCATTATAGAAATTATCAATTCTATTAATGATAATGATTCCCTTAATTTAAATTCAAGTGCAATAAATGTAGAAGATAGTTTGAGATCATTTAATCCCATAACGCTTGAAAAGCTCAAAAATATAATTAATGTACAAAAGGATAATAAATCTAGTCCAGATGGTTTGACTTTTAAGCTCATAAAACAGCTATTTCATGTTATTGGTTACCCATTACTTAATCTAGTCAATATGTCCCTAGAAAAAGGTGTATTTCCAAACACACTTAAAGAATCTGTAATAACACCCATCCGTAAGATTACAAACACACACAAAAGAGAAGAACACAGACCTATTAACGTTTTGCCAGCTGTAGAAAAAATCTTAGAGATAGTAGTTTATGAACAGTTATTGAACTATATAAATTGTAACAACATGATTTCGTCACATCAATCAGGTTTCAGAGAACGACATTCGTGTGAAACAGCTATTCAGTATACACTGAAGAACTGGAAAGAAGCATTAAATCAAAATAATAAAATATGCGCTGTGTTCTTAGACTTAAAACGTGCATTTGAAACTATTGATAGGAGTAAATTGCTTCATAAATTAATGCAGTTAGGTATTGAAGACATAGTTCTAGATTGGTTTTGTTCTTATTTAGAAAACTGAACACAAAAAGTAAAATATAATAATACGGAATCAGACTCAATACTGTGTATTTTTATGGGGTACCTCAAGGAAGTGTTCTCGGACCTCTACTTTTTATATTATATATAAATGATCTGCCCACAGTAACATCAAAGTGTCATATACATCTATTTGCAGATGACACACTGCTGTATTATTATCATAAGGATGAAAATGAATTAATCAATACCATAAATAATGAAATTAATTTAGTACACAAGTGGTTAAATGAAAATAAACTAAAATTAAATAGTGATAAAACAAAAGCGATGTTTATAGCAAGAAAAGTGGATATAAATAAATTTTGTAACAAGAACTTGTACATTGAAATAAATAAAGAAAAAATTGACTATGTAGATTGTATGAAACATTTAGGTATAATTATTGATAGCGAATTGAAATTTTATATGCATATTGATTATGTTACTAAAAAAAATAGCGAAGAAATGTAATTTCATGTACAGAATCAGTAAAGGATTATCTATGTATGCTAAATTAACTATCCATAATACTATAATAGTACCGCATTTCAATTATTGTGGTTCAATATTATGTCACTGTAATAAAGCTCAACTTAGTTGCTTGCAGAAATTACAAAATAAATGCATGAGGTGTATTCTCAACTGTAACAGATACAGCCGAATTAACGACATGTTAAATATATTACAATGGATTAATATTGAAAATATTATAGATATGAATGTATAAACCTTTGTTTATAAAATAATAAATAATATAGGACCAGAATATTTTAAAGATATTGTTGAAAAAAATGAGGATATTCATACTTACAATACGAGAGTTAAAGATCATATCCATGTAACTGATTTAAAAAATACTACTGGGAAAGGTTACATATACTAAGAAGGTTTTAAAAAGTTTAATGTACTACCTGTTGATATAAAAAACTCAACTTCTATTGGACAATTTAAAAGAAAATTTAAAAAACACTTGCTTTTGTCACAATAATTATAAGTTATTTTGTATAATATGCTGTTTTTTTTTTTCTTGTGTATTCACTAGCATTGTATATTATATTATGTACAGCTAATATCAAAATAAATATTATTATATTATATTATTATTATTTTTGTTTACTCTGCAGGACATTCCAAGCAGGTTTGCGACAATGGTAAGTACGGCTCTTAAGAGCAAGTATTTACCACTTTGACTGTACTATTAGGTGTTCAGTACTTTTCTTACTATGTGAGTGGTTCCTAGTATTGTAGCTTTTTGAATTATTTTGTGTGTCGTATAATTGATCTTTATGTGTTCTAGGGATCTCTTCAATTTAGTGGGAATTTCTCCGGTGGCTCCTACTATAACTGGTATGGTAAATACTTTTTCTTGTTCCCATATACGTTTTATTTCAAGCGCAAGAGGCTGATATTTTTCAATTTTTTCCAGGTATTTCCTTTCCAAATTCGCGGCAGCTGGTATCGCTATATCAATGAGGTAAGTATTTTTATTCTCTTTATCCTGCAGTACAATATCAGGTCGGTTGTGTCTTACTGGCTTATCTGTTATTATTGGTCTGTCCCAATATAGTTTATATTTCTCCGTTTCTATTATTGTTGGTGGATTGTAATTATAATAGGGAGTAACATTTTGGTCGTTAATTTGATTGGACAGTTGTTGATGAATTATTTTAGCGACGTTGTTGTGTCTGTCAACATACTCAGTTTTTGCTAAAATTTCGCATCCACTAGTTATGTGATCTATGTGTTCTGTTTGCATTTTACATATTCTGCATTTATCGCTTATAACAGTTGGGTCTTTTAAAATCGCTTTCCGATAGTTTAGTGTTGCAATGACCTGATCTTGTATTGCGAGGTTATAGCCCTCCGTCTTCGAGAAAAGGTTTCCATCTGTTAACCACGTATTCGAAGCTTTCTTATCTATGTTTGGATCTTCTAATTTGTGTGCATGGCGGCCATGGAGTTCCTTTAGTTTCCATGCATCGATTCTGTCGTTGTTCTCTGTGATCTTTGTTTGCGGGTCGTATTGGGAAGAGTTCAAATTTAATGGTGTGTGTTTGTTGTCTGATTGTACAATTACCTTATAATATTCATCTTTATTTGCTTTTGTGTTAAAGTACTGCCGTAAGTTTATTATTTGTTTGTAATGTGCATTTTTCAGGACTATCACTCCTCTTCCTCCTAAATGTCTGGGCAGATGGAACCTCTCTTTGCTACTACGCGGGTGATGGTCTCTGTAGTTGGAAAAAAGTTTGCGAATCATAATGTTCAACGCTTCGAGTTCTGTGTCTGACCATTTTACAATTCCAAAGCTATATGTTACTGTCGGAATGGCGTATGTATTAATAGCATGTATCTTATTTCTGGCTGATAACTTCGTTGCAAATATACTTTGTGCTCTCTTCTTCAACTTGGTCTTGAGGTCTTCCTTGATTTGTTTGTGTGCTACATTTGTAGTCTGTAATGCTCCAAGATATTTATAGTGTTCATTTTTGGCCATGCCAGAAATAGTCCTTTTGTCTTTCAATACTGGTTTTCCATCAATTCCCATTTTCCCTTATGCATTCCATTGATCTTACGTTTATCTAATCCAAACTTCATTCCTATATCTTTGCTGAAGGCCTCAACTAGATTAATTAACTTCCGTATTCCTTCCTTACTGTTAGCTGTTAATTTCAGATCATCCATATAGAAAAGATGTGTTATCCTTTTTATAGTTTTCTGGCCTTCTAAGTTGTAGCCTTGTTTGCTGTTGTTAAGGATGTTTGATATGGGGTTTAAGGCCATGCAAAACCATAGGGCACTTAGGGCATCCCCTTGGAAAATGCCTTGTTTTATCTGTATGGGTCCTATTTCTTTGCCTGCTATTGGGATCTTTGTTTGTTTATTATTATTATTATTATTATTCTAATGTTGTAATATTTTTCTTTTCTCTCTAAATTTTATCATGCTTATCCAAAGTAGAAAAAAAATTGCAATTTGTTTACAGAATATTACGTAACTCAAATTGGTCTTGTACCTGTCCATGTAAATTATTAAAACACTGTTACATGGGTTAGTAAAACAACCAACTGCCTAAACCTAATTTAATCTCATTTAATTAATTATTTTAATATTCTTTGTCTTGTATAAAATCAATGCAGGAAAAAAAATTATTATTACAGACTACAATGGCGGACACTGGAATAAAACCATTTTTGTGTGAAAATATGGACAAAGCTTTGGTTAGAGGCGAATGGGAGAAATGGCTAAGATCATTAGAATTATATTTGGCATCTGAAGATATCACAGATGTGCTGAGAAAGAGACATAAACTATTACACTTGGGAGGCACCCAACTTCAAGAAATAGCTTTTAACATACCCGATGCCGTAGAAACATATAACCCCGAAACTAAAAACGATGTATACACAACTCTTGTCAAGAAGCTATCAGAATACTTCTCTCCCAAGCAAAATTCTACTTTTGAACTGCATATGTTTCGAAACATCAAGCGCGAAGAAAGAGAAAATTTCAACAAATTCCTAGTGTGACGAAGCGCCCCCCCGTTTATCTTATTTGTTACACCTGCCCATACCATCCGGTGTGGCCGAGTCAGTAGAGTGCTCGGGAGTGGATGTGACGACCCGCGTTCAAACCCCAGGCGAGACAGAGTTTTTATTTTATTTTATTTTATTTTTTTATTAAACAGCGGCGAAACGACCTGTTGAAACCGAATTTCATTTATTAAGTATTTTTCAATTACGGAACGGGGTATATAAGCCGAGTTTTTTGCGACAAAAGACAGTTAGTAGCTTTGGTTGCTAGAGCTACAAACGCTTGAGGGTTCCGCGCCTTGGGTCCAGGGCAAAGAACAGTCGTCTGAAGCGAAAGAATAGCTGTGGCTTTCTGGCTGTCCTGCCGCTGAAGACATCTTCTACGGTGAGTAGCACCGTACCGTATACCGCTGCTCTCGCGATCGCGGTTGATGCCGTTTTGCTTTGAAGACGTGGACTTTGGTTACTAGAGTCACTTCTTCATTGCCGAAACTTTCGTTTAGTTCTGTCGTGCCGCGCCGTTCGATTCCGCTCGGGTTTCCGTTACTGTTTCGCTTTGGAAGAAGTGACTTTGGTTACTAGAGTCACTCTCTTCACTTGCCAAAACTCTCGTCGCGCCGCGAAGTCATAAATACGCGATTTCGCCGGTAGTTTTTTATTATCTTTTTCTTTTTCTTTTGCTGTTCAGCATCGAAGAAACGACTTTGGCTACTAGAGTCGTGTTCTTCGTTTGTCGAAATTTTTTTTTGTTTTGATTTCTTTTTTTTTGTCTCGCCGCGACGATCCGGCTACGCGACCCCGCTCGCCTGTTTATCTCTCCCTATTTTGTTTTAAAGTCAGTGACTTTGGCTACCAGAGTCGCTGTCTTCGTTTCCGGTTTTATTTTTAGCTTCATTTGTCTCGCCGCGACACTCCGTCTACGCGTCATCTGCCGTCCAGTGGAAGCATACATCACGCAGCTTGCCTGGTCCAGCGGTCAGGGAGTCGGACACGATCATTCACCGACACGCACACCGCATCACACGCACACGATCATCAATTGTTTTAAATGTTACAATAAATAATTAAATTAAATGGTAAGGCCTACGGCCAGGAACATTTATGTATATATATATATATATATATATATATATATATATATATATATATATATATATATATATATATATATATATATATATATATAATGTAAATACTAAACATAAAAGTCAAAGCCATTTACGCCGCCAGGAGAGAGCACGCAGCACAGATACGCCAGCAAATCTAAATTGCTTCGCAATTAGATTGTGCTCGCGTACTGTGCGGTCGACTCTCTCCCTGGAAACTGAGCTAAATGTGCCGCGACAAACTATGTAATGTAAATAATAAGAACAATAAAGGCCTTCTAAATGTAAATGTAAATGTGAGTCGGACTCTAACGCCGAGGGCCCGCGGTCGATTCCCATCACGGACATATCTTTTTCTTATGAATTTTTATTTGTAATCAATAATTTATTGTGTTTGCTTTATTAGTTTAATAATTTTCATTTATTTTTTTGGTGTAATCTTAGGGCATAAAATAAATCACTTAGTTAAAATTTGCGATTATCCTTTAAAAATCCCTGGCCTCCCTCTGACTTCCCGGCTTTCCTGTGATTGTGGTTGCACCTGACTGTACTGAAGGCGCCCGAGGATTCATCTCCAGCACAGTCCTGGAAAATCACCCCGCAAGAGCGAAGTAACGCCACACTAGTTAAGATCAGACAGCAGGCAACACGTTGCTCATTTGGCAGAACGGAGGAAGAAGCAACTGAGATAAGTCTGAAAGACAAGATCATAGACAGTTGGGCTTCTCTCGACCTAAAGAAGAAACTTTTAGAGAAAGAACGAACATTAAATGAAGTTATCGAATTGTGCCAACTTTATGAACAAATAGGAACCCAGTCAACAGTAATGAATGAAGGTGAACCAAGCACGTCGTCTTCAGGCGTTAACAAAATAAGAATACAACGAAGTACGCAGCATGATCAATGTTTGAGATGCGGTAGACAAACACATGCAGGACACAATAAAGTATGCCCAGCAAAGGAGGCAAAATGCCGTAAGTGCAATTTTCAGGGGCACTTCGCCGCATATTGTAGAACTCGTCAGTCTGAGAAAAGACCATCCAACTTCAACACACCGGCGTCAAACCGCAAACGATTTAGATCGTCCGTAAACTTTCTAGACACAGAAGACGACGAAACTGATACACAAGACAATATTAGGAAATTCGATTGTTTTAAAATCAAAAATACCGATCAACCAAGCAGTGAACAACTTTCTGATGACATAATCGATTGTTTAATAGGTGGGGTTAAAATAACAGTACTCATTGATTCAGGTTCAAAGGTCAATGTAATTAAGGGCGAAGACTGGGAATTACTTGCTAAAAATGAAGCAGTTATTTGGGATATTACAAGTTCCACAGATATTTTGAAATCATATGCTTCCGGTAGCCCATAGAAATAGAACACCGTTTCGTGACAACAATCAACACTCCAGGAGAAAACGAAATTATTGCTTCTTTCTATGTTGTTTCAAACGGAGATATTTCTTTGATAGGAAAAGACACGGCAAAACAGTTGGGTATCTTAAAACTAAGGCGAAATGTAAATAGACTTGAAGCGGTAGCACCATTTCCCAAAATTAAGGATATTATTGTGAAATTATCAATAGACCCTTATGTAAAACCAGTTCAGCAACCCTTGAGGAAAGTTCCAGCATTCGTTGAAAAAAATGTAGAAGAAAAATTAAACGAAGCATTACAAAAAGATATCATCGAAAGAGTCACACAACCTAGCACTTGGATATCACCTATTGTTGTTATTTTTAAATCGGACGGAGACATTCGCATTTGCGTTGACATGCACCGAGCAAATGAAGCCATCTTGAGAGAAAACTATCCGTTGCCGACGTTCGACTCATTTATGACTAAATTGAGGGCTGCTAAATTCTTTTCACGTCTGGATCTTATGAGTGCATATCATCAATTAGAATTACATAAAGATAGCCGCCCTATCACCACGTTCATTACCCACAAAGGAATGTTCCGCTACAAACGCCTTATGTTTGGGGTGAACTCGGCCCCTGAAATATTTCAAAGGATTTTCGAAGCGTTATTGTCATCGTGTAATAATTGCTTAAATTACTTGGATGACATAATCGTATATGGTTCATCCAAAAGCGAACACGAAGAATGCCTCAAAGAAGTCATGAAAATCTTAAACGAAAATCAGGTAGCGCTAAACAAAACAAAATGTATTATAAAAGTCAAGGAACTAGATTTCCTAGGTCATAAATTATCTGATAGGGGCATAAATGCAGACGAAAGAAAAATACAAACAATTTTGGATTTCAGACCACCAGAAAATAAAGAGGAAGTGCGTAGCTTATTGGGTCTTGTAACATACCTAGGCAAATTCCTTCCGGATTTGGGAACAACAACGGAACCATTACGTCATCTAACGAAGACCGATGTTAAATTTATTTGGACCGAAGTACATCAAAGACAATTTCAATAGACTTAAGCAATCTTTAGCCAGATTACCTACGTTAGCGTATTTCGATCCACAAAGACGTACTCGCCTAATCGCCGATGCCAGCCCCGCAGCACTCGGAGCTGTGTTACTACAATTTGACACCGAAAACTGTAGTATATGTAGGGTTAGATATTACGCCATAGTTGGCAACAGTAAAATTGTACAAAACATGTTCACGGCGAAGCGTACTTTTGGCGGTAAATGGGTGCCATTGTTTTTTGTACTCATGTTTAACTAAGTAATAAATACTTAATAAAAAGCGTGCTTGTGTATTGTTAAAAGATACAACAATTTGGCGACGAGTGATAAAAGTATCGTCAGTTAAAGTCAGTTAAAAAGAGAAGTGTCGAGAAAAATGGCATTAATAGGAAGTATTGAACAGTTCAGTCCGAAGCAAGGAGATTTCGAGTCGTACTTGGAAAGAATGGAACAGTATTTCATAGTAAATAATGTGGAAGAAGCAAAAAAAGTTTCAATGTTTGTCACACTTATTGGTCCGGAAACGTATTCCACTTTAAAAAACTTATTGATACCACATAACCCTTGCACCAAAACGTATAAAGTGCTTATCGATACATTGAAAATGCATTTCTCTCCCAAAAGAGTTATAATTGCTGAAAGGTTCAAATTTAACAAAAGGGATCAATTCGAAAACGAAACTGTCAGCGAGTACACGGTAGAGTTAAAAAGATTAGCTCAAACATGCAAATTTGATGCATTTTTAAATGATGCATTGAGGGATCGTTTAGTATGTGGGCTCCGAGATAATGCAATCCAAAGAAGATTATTATCGGAAGCAGAAGTTTCATTCGAAGAAGCTTGTGAGTTAGCAGCAGCAATGGAACTTGCACGTTCCCAAAATAAATATCTCCAAAATAAAGAAGAATCACAGCAGCCTATAAATGCTAATAAGTTTAAACACAAATTTAATAGCAGTCATAATAAAGACATGAAAGAGAAGAAAGAAGATTCAAGCAAATTGTGCGGTAGATGTGGTCGATCAAACCATGGTCCAATGAAGTGCCCAGCCAAGGAGTGGACCTGCTTCACGTGTAAGAAGAAAGGACACATATCCAAAGTATGCAGATCGAAAAGAATCCATGGGGTCGAAGAAGTCTCTGTCAATGAGGAAGAAGACAACGAACCACAAGATGAGTTTAAATTACTTCAAATAAACTGTTTAAATAAACTTAATTTCTTAAAGTCTGATCCAGCCTGTACTAATGTAATTATTAATGATAAAATTGTTAAAATGGAAGTAGATACGGGGGCAAGTATTACTGTATGTTCTCAGAAATATTTTAGCAGTAATTTTCCTAATCGTCAATTAAGTAAAAGTAAAATAAGAGTTCAAACTGTGTCAGGGGAAAACGTGTTTGTAAAAGGGCAAACAAAAGTCGATGTTTGTTTAGATAAAAACTGTCAGTCTGAACAGTTACCTTTAGTTGTAATAGAATCAAAATCTAATGAATTTTTACCATTGTTAGGCCGAAATTGGCTAGATAAACTAGTCCCGTCCTGGAGAAAACAATTCCAAGACAAACCTGATACTAATTCCTTTCCGGTCAGTGCATTACAAGAAAAAGATGTTCATGAAGTAGTCATGAAGTTAAAAAAGGAATTTCCAGTCGTCTTCAGTAAGGATAGACAGCAGTGTATAAAGGAATTTAAAGCCAATCTGGTGCTAAAAGAAGATAACATTCCAGTATTTCATAAACCATATTCTGTGCCATATGCGGTTAAAGAGAAGGTTGAAGAGGAGTTAAAAGACATGGTTGAAAACAATATCATAACACCAGTCAAGCATAGTGAGTATGCCAGTCCAATAATTACTGTCCCGAAGAAGGATGGAGGAATAAGAATCTGTACAGATTTCAAGAAAACTGTAAATCCATATTTAAAAACAGATCACTATCCATTTCCACGTTTGGAAGAAATATTTCAGTCTGTCAGAGGTGCTACTGTATTTACTGTTTTAGATCTCACTAACGCATATTTACAGTTGGAGGTCGGAGAAACGTCTCGTCCACTACTTACTATCAATACTCATACAGGTCTTTATATGTACAATCGGTTACCATATGGAATATCCAGCGCACCTGCAATTTTCCAGTCGGTCATGGATGAGATTTTGAAGGATTTATCAATGGTAGCTGTATACATTGATGATTGTGTCGTAGGAGGTAAAGATCAGGAAGATTGTGTACGAACAACGAAAAAGGTACTAGAAAGGTTAAGTAAATATAATGTAAGAGTTAACGAATCAAAAAGTACATTTTTCCAAGCGCAAGTCGAGTTGTTAGGTCACGTGATCAATAGCGAAGGAATCAAACCAATTCAGAGAAAGGTTGAAGGTATTTTAAAATGTCCAGAACCAAAGAATGTAACGCAACTGAGAAGTTATTTAGGAATGCTTAATTTTTATTCTAAGTTTATACCTATGTTGTCAAGTAAACTGCGTCCATTGTATGAATTATTAAAGAAATCAGTCAAATTCAAGTGGTCAAAGGAGTGTCAAGAAACATTTAATCTCAGCAAAGACTTGTTGTTAAATAGTAACGTTTTATGTCACTATGATCCTTCAAAACCAATAATAATAACTAATGATGCGTCTAGTTATGGAGTCGGCGCTGTTTTAAGTCATGTTATAGATAATGAAGAAAAACCTGTAATGTTTGTGAGCTCTACTTTATCAGCGAGTGAGCAAGGCTATGCACAAACGCACAAGGAAGCACTAGCAATTATTTTCGCAATAAGAAAATTTCACAAATATATTTTTGGAAAACGATTTCTTTTAGTCACCGATCATTTATCATTAAAAATGTTACTAGGTCCAAGACAAGGTTTACCAATCTTAGCACACTATCGAATTCAGAGATGGGCATTATTGCTTTCCGCCTACGATTATGACATCAAATATAAAAAGAGTAAGGATTTAATTCATGCAGATTGTCTGTCTAGGTTACCTATGAACGAAACAACGGGAGAATTGTTTTCATTCTCTAGTTACCCAGAATTACCTATTAAAGCAGAAGATATTATTGAAGAAACTTATCAAGACAAAATACTAACTCGAGTGCTAGAACTTACCAAAATTGGATGGCCAAATTATGTCAATGATGAAACGTTAAAACCATATTTTAGACGAAGAAATGAATTAAGCATTGATAATAAATGTTTAATGCTCGGAAATAGAGTAGTAATACCGACAACAATGCGTTCAGAAATACTTGAATTGTTGCACGATCAACATCCAGGAATTGTTCGCATGAAGTTGAGAGCAAGAGCAGACGTTTGGTGGCCGCAAATTGACCAAGATATCGAAAATAAAGTAAGAAATTGTGACGCTTGTCAAACGGTCGCTGTAAGAAACAAAGACGTAACACTAATGTCGTGGCCCAAGTCGAATAGAAATTTCGCAAGAATACATATAGATTTTTTAAAGAAACACAAAACATACTTTCTTATAGTCATTGACAGTACATCACGTTGGTCAGAAGTTTTTATAATGGATGGCACAAATGCTAGCAAAACGATAGAGAAATTAAGACATGTTTTTGCCACATTTGGTCTACCGGAAGAGCTCGTATCCGATAACGGACCGCCATTCGATTCTGAGGAATTTCAGATATTTTGCAGGACTAATGGAATTAAACTAACACACAGTCCACCATACCACCCACCCTCAAATGGTCTAGCTGAAAAGAATGTTAGTACATTTAAAAGAAATTTAGAGAAACAGTTACTTGAGGATCAGAAAGTTGGAAAATTTCGTACCATGCAGCATAAAATAGATAATTTTTTGTTTAATTACAGAAATACTCCAAATAGTGTAACAGGTGTTACTCCAGCCAGTATGATATTCAAGCAATTACCAAGAACAAAGCTAAATATGTTCAAGCCATCATATTTAACTGGAAAACAAGAACTTGAAAGATCAAAAAGGAACCAAAAATATGCAGATCGAAAAAGAAGGAGAACTATTTTAATTAAAGAAGGACAGATAGTTAGAGCATATTTGAAAACTGAAAATAAACATGTTTTAGGGAAAATAATGAAAGTTATTAGTTACAACACATATTTAGTATTAGTGGAAGGAAAAATAAAATATATGCATGCAGATGATTTACGAATCACTGAAAATGGAAATGTAGAACTGGAGAAAGAAGTAAGAAAAGGTGTTGAATTGCCAGTAATAACTATGAGTAAGCCAACAACAGAGCCGAATCAAAAGGAAGCGGATGAAGTTCCAGAAAACCAGAAAGAAGCTTTTAAGCAACCAGAAAGAGAAAATTTGCACGATGCACCGGATCCTTTGAGTCCATCAAACCCAAATTCCGATGCACCCACCCAAACTAGTCCCATAATTCGAAGATCTAATAGAGTACCAAAGCCTATTATAAGAATGAATTTGTAAAATGTAAAAACAATGTAAACGGGGAAGAGTGTAGTATATGTAGGGTTAGATATTACGCGATAGTTGGCAACAGGGAGATTGTACTAAACATGTTCACGGCGAAGCGTACTTTCTGGCGGTAAATGTGTGCCATTGTTATTTTGTACTCCTGTTTAACTAAGTAATAAATACTTAATAAAAAGCGTGCTTGTGTATTGTTAAAAGTTATTTCATTTGCGTGTAAAAGTCTGTCTGATGTGGAAAGACGCTACTCGCAAACCGAAAAAGAAAGCTTAGCCTTAGTATGGGCAGTAGAAAGATTTTATTTCTACTTGGCAGGATTGGAATTTGAGCTTGTGACGGATCATAAATCATTGGAAACAATATTTAAACCTACATCAAAACCACCCGCACGCATCGAAAGATGGCTTCTTAGACCACAAGCTTTCAAGTTTAAAGTCGTATTTCAACCAGGTAAACTTAACATCGCCGATTCGGTGTCCAGACTATGCAAAATTCAAGAAGAAAATTCTTTTGATGCAGAAGGCGAACGACATATATTCACTATTATTGAAAATAACGCACCGAAAACAATGAAGATTATTTCTGAAGTAAAAAGGACAAAGACATAATAGAAGCGGTAACAAAGCTTGGTAAAAATTCATGGAGCCCGAAAGGCAAAAACGTATATTCCCCTTTCAAGACAGAACTGACCACAATGGGTTCAGTATTACTTAGGGGTAACCGAATTGTAATACCCCAGTCACTTACGAAACAAGTTTTGAAATTAGCTCACGAGGGACACCCAGGCGAAACAGTAATGAAGAGACGCCTACGAGCCAAAGTATGGTGGCCGATGATAGACTTGTCGAGACTGTTTGTTGGTTTCACAACCCAACAAACCCCCACCAATGGAAAGACATATTTTCCTAGAAGCACCTTGGCAGTGTCTCGCCATAGACCTGATGGGACCGCTGCCATATAAGGACATGGTTCTTGTTGTAATTGATTACTATTCTCGATACCAAGAAATAAAATTCTTGAAAACAACAACGTCATCTGTAATTATCAACCACTTAATGGAAATGTTTTCCCGACTTGGTTTTCCCACAAGTATAAGAGCCGATAATGGAAGACAATTTGTCAGCAATGAATTCCAGCAATTTTGCAAAAACCACGATATTCAGCTTATTCGAA
The DNA here is from genome assembly GCA_963942605.1 of Poecilus cupreus. Classification (NCBI taxonomy): domain Eukaryota; kingdom Metazoa; phylum Arthropoda; class Insecta; order Coleoptera; family Carabidae; genus Poecilus; species Poecilus cupreus. Next base: position 23,794,040 of record OZ012713.1, on the reverse strand, counting down.
CACCACCCTACTGGCCCCAAGCTAATGGAGAAGTTGAGAATATGAATAAATCGATTTTAAAACGCTTAAAAATTGCTCATGGTAACGGGAATGATTCTCAGAGTGAGATACTAAAATTCATTTTAATGTACAATGTTACTCCACATGAAACAACAGGAAAATCACCATCTCAACTGCTATTTGGTAGGAACATTCGGGATAAAATTCCGTCTATTAATGATTTAACATATGACGAAGGAGACGAAGAAGCCAGAGACAATGACATTATAAATAAAGAAAAAGGAAAGGAGAGAGAAGATAAGTCAAGGGTATCTAAGAACAGTACTATACAACCTGGAGACAAGGTCTTAGTGCAAAATATAATAACTGCCAATAAACTGGAAAGCAAGTTTCAAAATGAAGAGTATGAAGTAATTGAAAGGAAAGGAAATGAGGTGAAATTAAGAAAAGACGGGAAAATATTTAAAAGACACATTTCTCATACAAAAAAAGTACCAGAAGAACTAGTTCAAAACTCAGAACAATCCACAACAATGCCAGATACTGCTACTTCGACTACTAACTATTCTGCAGTCTATCCTGCGCCAAACCCAGATATTGAAGGCAGCAAAGAAGGAAATTCCCTGAAACCAAATGTTTCGCCAATCAAGTTGAAAAAAAGGGAAGGATTGTGGAGACCTGTGATTGGATACAATAAATGAATAAGTGGGGGGAAGCGACGGTGACGAATTGGGCAAGGATCGAGTGAAGTCAGTCACGTGCGAGCAGCCGAATATTAAATATAGTTTTACGGTTTACGGTAATATGTACTATTATTATTGGGAAAAGGAATAAATCTTTGGTTTGTGAATAAGTTAGTGTTTTATTATACAACCTGGGGTAGCACATTTACTAACAAAAGTACAATTTAAATTCAGATGTTTTCCGTTTAACAGTTCAACTAAGACTGATTACAATATAACATAAAATATTCTAAGACAACTACAATCTTATCTAATTATTCTAAAAGGGGTGTCATATTGCACCGTGGGGCAGTGCTGACGGTGCGGTTTCCACCTTCTGGGGCGATGTAACTCCTCCCTCCTTAGAACAATGCTCCCCCGGGAAGTTGAGATTCTTCTGGTTCGGCTTGATGGTTTTGTTGATTTCGTTTAACCAATTATGCGGCTAAACGTTTACTTGAAACATTAATAATTATTATAACTATTCCACAGTATAATAATATTGTCCAAATATTAAGTGAATAATATCTCGTTAAATTATGTTCAATTATTATAGGAGTGTGGATTGGAATATCTTCAAGTATAATTTTCTTTAATTTAATGGTTATGTTTGATTTTTTATTTTCACTAAGTTTGAAATTTAATTTTGGCAATATTAAAGGTGTTCCAGATGTCTTCTCCAAATATTTTATTGTTTTTTGTTTAAATATAATCACACACTTATTTCCTTTTATTAGGTATACACCCACTAATGTTTTAATGTTTGTGTTATCCGTGCACTGGACCGTGATTCTTTCTTCTTCTGGAAATATTCCCAAGTATTGGTTAATTTCGGGAATAATTTCGAAGCGGTTTTTATTGATTTCTAATTTTGTGAAATGGCATTGGATTGAGTTTCCCTTGAGCAGGATGTCTTCTTCACAGGACGGGTTGTAATGAACGTGAAACTCATTTGGGCACTGGTATACTCTGCTTTTAGTACACATGCTACTTAGAGGCTTTATTTCATTATCTTTCGATTTTAAAAAGTAATTAACGTCAGGTATTACAGTAACGTAATGGATGCAAATAATATAAATCAAAATCCTTTTCGAAATTTATTGGAATTGAAATAAAATAAATTATCTGTGCGTTTTCAATTTTACAATTTACTTTTAACAATGACTCATAATCCAACATATTTTATAACTTTGGTTCAAAAGGTAATTGTCTTTGATAATAATGCGATATTCTATATAATTTTGATAACAGCTGTTCGGGATTTATGATAGAGGGGTGCAATGTCCTCATCTTACAAAATGTTATCGAGTTTTCAATATCTTGAACAATATTCAAGATTGTACTATAAAGTGTTATTAATTGATTATACAGGTCTTTTACGAAAAGAATTTCATTCAGATTAAGATTAAGGTTTAATAATTTATTCAAATGTTCAATTTTTTCTTTTAAAATAGATTCATTATGCCGAATGTTTAGAATTGTTGTATTAAAATTTCTTATTAATTTATTATTAACAGAATATGCCAGTTTTAATTGATTTTCAAGGTGATATTGGTTTTCTTCTAAATGTTTCAAAGTTTTATTATATCTTTTTCCATCTTCTGCGTCCAAATTTCCCGTTATTTATTTAAATATGGTCCCTAGGCCATCTATAAGGCCACGTTTAGTTTTTCGACGATATTTCCACGAACATATTCCAAAATTTTAGTTTATTTAAGTTGTTGAATTCATTTAAGAGTGGGTTTAAGTCGTAATAGTGCACAAATGTGTGTTGAAGTTTTTCTAACTTTGCGGGTCCCAAGTTTATTGGCAGAGCCTCTGTTCTCCGTTATGTTTATTATTTCGGATCCATAGCAGAACCCGAATAACCTGGAAGATTTTTAAATTTATTAGTAAATTTTTTAGGTTTTTTAATATTTGAGAGGTGAATATTTTCAGCTGTATTACCGCGTCTTACATTTATTTTTACGGTTTTTAATTTCGGGTTTACGCTTTTAACTATTTCTGCTTTATATTTATTACGCATCTTTTGTTGTTTTTGACGATTTTTTACATATACTCGTTCTGGGATTTCCGGTAATTCATCACGGTCTTCGTTACGTTTATTTATAATTTTTTCTTTATGATGTAATTTTTCATTTATTTTTTTATACAATAATTTCATTGTATCTTTATGATGAGATATATAAATATTTACTAATTGTTTATCAATTTCAATATAAAATGGGGAATTTATGTCTAGGTGACCAAGTGTTATTTCATATGGTTTCAATTTAGTAACGGAATGTATTGTATTATTGTGGGCTAGAAGCGCATAATTTACTTTTGTTTCTATAGCTTCTTTTTTGTATTCGTCTTGATTGTTAAACAATCTTATATGTTCTATTAAAGTTGAATGAAACCATTCAATGATGCCGTTGGATTCAGGATGTTGTGAACTAACGAAATGAATTTTTACTTTATGTAATTCTAATAATTCTCTAACTAGAGAGTTTTTAAATTCCAAGCCGTTGTCTGAAATGATTGTGTCTGGTATACCGTGGTGAGTAAAGAATTTTATTAAATTATTTACAATTTCTATCCCTTGTGCTGAATTTAATCTGTATGCTTGAGCATACTTAGCGAATGAATCTACTACTGTAAGAAATTTTACTTTTTATAATGTAATGCTATCTACATGAATAATTTCAAAGGGTTTCGTAGGTGTGGGAATAATGTTGAATTTCAATTTTAACGGTTTTCTATCATATTTAGTTAACTGACAGATTTCACAGTTATTTATATAAGATTGGATGAGTGTTCTCTGTTTTGGCCAGTAATATTGTTGTTTGATTCGAGATAATGTCTCATCAAGTCCGCGGTGGTTGGTTTTTCCTTCGTGATAGTTCTGAATTAGTTGAATCACTTCATCTTCGTCGTATACGTCTGTTAACATTCTTGTACATTTTACAAATTTTATACTGGAATTTTTGAAATATGTTTGAAGTACTCTACTGAATTTTTCATACAACTCATTTTTAAAATATAAATGATATTTAACTTTAGGTACAATAAATTCCTTAATAAATTTAATCATTTCTGACTCAGGGTTTGTTTTAAAAATTGTACTAAGAATCTTTGTTTATTCTCATGAATTTTTAAAATTTTAGGATCACTGGGGCTATGTTCAACTTCTGATATTATAATTAGATTTTTTCCATAATTTACTGCACTTTCAATTATTGGTATACCAATAATTGGGTTTTCTAAATTTGAATGTATAGTATTGTCACTATCGTCATCGTCGTCTTGAGCTTGAGTTTTCTTGTCTACTTCTACTATTAGGGACTCGTTGTCGTTCGGTATATTATTTTTATCTTTTGCAAGTTGCTGATTAAAGTCATCCATATATTTAAAGAATGCGTCACAATCATTAGTTTCATTAGCATTAAGTTCATAATCTGGTATTTTATTATCAATTGGTTTTTTATAAACAGTGATCATTATATCAGTATTTTTAAAAATAAATTCTAACATTGATTTTACATTTGACCATTGTAATAAGTCTTTACCACATCCTAATTTTGGGATACTTAAATTTTTTATTTTATGTTTTTGACAAAATATTTTTAAATTTAAAAGTGTATAAAACATATCCTGATTTGATGGCTTATTATAATGATTAATTTTTGATATTAAATAAATTATAAATCTTGTTTTACTTTTTAAGTAAACTAAATTATATAATTTAGGTTTTTGAGCTTTTAATTTATGTAAATTTTGAAATTTTTCTCTAAATTGTTTAGCGATACCACGAAACATTTCCAAATCTTTACTAACACAATGAGCAAGACTCTCATCGTGAGGTGCGTTAAAAAGATCACCTTCTACTTCAAAGATTTTATAGTCACTAGGTAAATTATTTTGTTTACTTTCTAAGTACATTTGGTACTGAGCAAGAGGTGATTCTGTTTCTAAATTTTCAGGGGAATTTTGAATAAGTGTTTCGTTATTTTGTGGTATGCGGCTCAAAGCGTCGGCATTTGTATTTAATTTACCTTTTTTATATACGATTTCATAATCGAATTCCTCCAATTTTAAACGCCATCTAATTAATTTTTGACTACACTGTTTCAATGAAAAAAGCCATTGTAGAGGTTTGTGGTCTGTAAAAATTTTAAATTTCCGTCCAAATATATAGGGCCGGAAGTATTGTGTCGCCCAAACAATAGATAAAAGTTCTTTCTCTATTGTTGAGTAGTTCATTTCAGTTGTATTTAAAGTTCTACTTGCATATGCAATGGAAAGGTCATTACCTAGGCTGCCTTGCGATAACACGGCGCCAATCGCAACATTGCTTGCGTCGCAGGTTAAGTTGAATTCTTTCGTGAAATCAGGGTATTGTAAGATTGGTTCATTTATTAAAAGATTTTTACAAGTTTCAAAACATTTAATATAATCGGGATCGTCAATGTTTATAGTAGCGTCCTTTTTTAAGCATTTAGTGAGAGGTTTAGTGATTCGAGCAAAGTCTTTTATGAATTTTCTGTAATAACCGAGGAGTCCTAAAAAGCCTTTTATTTGTTTCGGGGTTTTCGGAATCGGATAATTTTGAATAGCTACAATTTTATCAGGGTTTGGCTTTACGCCATTAGGGGTAACAATATGACCTAAATAAGCCACTTCTTTTTGTAAAAATTCTGATTTATCTAATTGTATTTTAAAATTTGATTTTCTCAATCGGTCAAAAACTAATTTTAAATTATTAATATGTTCCTGAAGGCTGGTGCTAAAAATAATAATATCATCTAGGTAAACCAAGCATTTCTTATTAGTTAAACCTCTTAGAATATTATCCATTACGCGCTGGAAAGTAGCGGGGGCATTTTTTAAGCCAAAGGGCATACGTAGAAATTCGTAGTGCCCATCTTCTGTATTGAATGCTGTTTTTTCTATATCTATTTCGTTCATTTCGATCTGGTGGAAGCCAGATGCTAAGTCCAGGGTGGTGAAATACTGACATCGTCCTAATTTATCTAATAAGTCAGTTATGTTCGGTATCGGGTATTTATCGTCAATTGTTTTATCATTCAACTTACGGTAATCTATGACTATACGCCACTTTCTTTTTCCAGAGGCGTCTAGTTTTTTAGGCACGATCCAAATCGGTGACGACCATGGTGAACATGATGGTCTTATGATATTTTGATCAAGCATGTTTTGTATTTGAGATCGTACTTCCTCTTTATGAATTTCCGGATATTTATATGATTTGGTGTAAATAGGAATTTCGTCTTTTGTTTTAATAGAATGTTTAATTTGATTCGTAAAACTCAACTGCTTATTTTCTAAATGAAAAATATCCGAATACTCATGAATTAATTTAGTGATTATTAATTTTTCTTCTTCATTCATATGATCAGTACGAATTTTTGATAAATCAAATTTTAAATTTTCTGTTTGTATAAAATTTAAATTCGGACTAGAGTACGTCTCGTAATTATCAATACTTTCAACGTTAATTGGTTTCAATAAGTTTAATTTGATTTGATCATTTGATACATTTATTACTGTGCAAAAAGCATGATAATTTTGGGCTTTGGATACACATTCGGGAATTAAAATATTATTAGTTTTTATTTCGGGGATTAATATTGTGCCGTCTTTCTTATCTACTTGAACTCTGATTACCTTCTCAGTTCTCGGAACTAAGATAACGTGTCTACTTTCATGTGAGATGTTGTTAACGTCTCCTTTATTCTCGGAATCGTGATGATTAATTTTAATTTTCGAATTTAATGTAATTAATAAATTTTGATTCAAGTCTATAACTGTTTTTAATAATTTCAAATTATCTAGTCCCAATAAGATATCAAATTGATCGTGAAAATCGAAGAGGTGATATTTTAATTTTAGGTTCTTTTTATTTAAATTAAATATTTTTGAAGCTGGAATAAAAGTACTATAATTTTCTGTGGATGTACCGTGAGCTGTCGAAATTTTGAAAGGATCATTAATTATTGAGTTTTTATAATATTTATATGCAATATTTGGTTTAATAAAGGATTTAGTACTTCCTGTATCTATGAGAACTTTTAAATTATTCTCGGGAAAAATAATGTACGGTAATTTACTTTGATTATTAGTTAAATTCATCAGTTCGATTCGTTGAACTGGTGCTGTTCTATTTCCGAGGCTACTAACCCTAAAAAATGGTTTTGTTCAAAATTTTGAAAATCGTAACTTGGATTTTCATTTAAATGTTCTATTATGGTGTTTACGTTTTCGGGAATGCAATTTAATTCGCATTCAGCGTTGATTTCATTTTCATCTATATTATACATTTCTTCGTGTACAGTGTTTTGCGCGGGTCTAGCATATTGCTGAGACGGTCCTGGTCGTGGTTGGAAAGTGTTTCTTGTTGAAATACTCATGGGTGTTGGTTTATAATTATTCGTAACTCTTGTTTGTTGTGTAAATTGTCTTGGTTTTTGAAATGTATTTTGAGTGAATGCTTTTGGTGTTTGATATGTGTAATTATTTGTTTTTTGGGGTTGAGAGTAATGAGTTATTTTAGGTGGTAGTTTATTTTGTTGGAATCGCGAATAATTTATAGGTTGTTTAAAATTATTTTGAATCCGTTTAATATTTTTAGGTGACTCGAATTGAAAGTCGTTTGTAAGCATATTTAATGCGGAACTTAAGTTTTGAGGATTTTTGGCACGCATAAGCTGACCAATGGGTTCTTTCAACCCTTTGAGTAAAATTCTCAAAGCATATTCTCTGAAATATTCAGTTAAAACTGGTTTCTCATTATTATTTTTATGAGTAGCAATGTAAGATGTTATCATGTTTAATACTTTTGTAATTTTATTATAAAAATCAAAAACGGTTTCGTTATGATTCTGTTTGAGTTCCGTTAACTCGATATTTAATGTGAATATATCACGTTTATCTGCATATGTGCTAATTAATGCATTTTTTAAATCATCCCATGTTCTAATGTCACAGGACGCAATGTTAACTGCGGCTTCGCCTTTAATTTTTGAATAAATAGTACACATTAAATATTCATTTTGGAAGTCGTTTGGGTTGGCTAAATTGTAAAATGTATTAACTAATTTTTGGCAGACTTCTATAAATCTAGGTAATAATTCTCTTTCACCATGAAAGTCAGGAACCATGTCCAAATATTCTTTACGTAGTGGTACTACTGCCATTGTGTTTGTTAGGAGAGTTGCTGGTTTCAGAATTATTCTTTGATCAATGTGCAAATTTTGTATACGATCTTCTAGATCGGAGTCAGAATCGGACTGAGTGGAATTTTCTGTGTCTGAATTTAAATTAAAAAGTGTTGAGCCTCTAAGCGACATGTACTTACAGCAAGAGAATCCAGTACATTGGTCCTTGGCTGTGTTGTACTCTTCCTGGAGTTGTCTTGGTGTCCTGGGCTCGGTCGCGCTGATGTCCTCTCAGCTCGTACGGGTCAGGTAGGCAGGCACCGGCTGATGTTCGCTCAGCTGGCGGGTAAGGATGCAGTTGATATACTTTCAACTTTGTCAGAGACTTCAACTTTTCACTCGCGACTTTTGTCGATTGCCAAATAAATCGTTAGACGAAACAAAATTATATCCGTTAATTTTGTTTTGGCAATCCTACCGACTGCGCCACTTAAAGTTTTATTTATAGTCGCTGTGTTTTTAAAAACTTTTATTTTGTTACTAACAAAAGTACAATTTAAATTCAGATGTTTTCCGTTTAACAGTTCAACTAAGACTGAATACAATATAACATAAAATATTCTAAGACAACTACAATCTTATCTAATTATTCTAAAAGGGGTGTCATGTTGCACCGTGGGGCAGTGCTGACGGTGCGGTTCCCATCTTCTGGAGCGATGTAACTTATATATATATATATATATAAAAGGAAAAAATCGTGGGAAATTCGGTCTATTAAAAGGTTAAATAAAATTAAAAAGACATTTTTATTTCAAAAACCAGTATATTTCGAACCTCATTTCGGTCCTTCATCAGGGTTCTAAAAATATCTCATCACTGAGCCCAATACTAGCCAACAGGGTGATTGACAAAGTTGTGAAAGCTTGTATACAGAAATTGGATTTTGAACTACCTTTCCTAAAGCGATTTGTGGATGACATAATTCTGGCAGTACCTGAAAATAAGATAGAATACACGCTTGAAATATTTAACAGCTTTAATAATCATATTCAATTCACAGTAGAGAAAGAAACCAACAACAGTGTACCATTTCTAGACACTTTGTTAATTAGATCAACAAATAACAAAATTACATTAGATTATTACAAAAAACCAACTAATTCAGGTAGATTAATGAACTTTCACAGTGAACAACCACTTCGTATAAAGACAAATTTCATCACCAGCCTAAAACGAAGAATACAAAAAATTTCACATCCAACTTACCATGAAAAGAACTTCAGGGATCTAAAAAACACGCTACTCCAAAATTCATATCCATCTGCATTAATAAATAAATTACTCTTCAGCACTGAAAACAGGCCACCGAATCAACAAACTGTAGCCGAAGAACAAACATCAACCAGGCAAAATATAGTTCTATTACGTATAAGTAAGGGCTATCGAATAGAATTCAACATGTGTTTCAAGCCGAAAATATTAAAATAGCAACTAAATTTGATAATACACTCAGGCCTTTCTTCACCAGAACTAAAGAAAAAATACAACCAATACAGAGAAGCAATGTGATTTACAAAATTCAGTGTGCGAATTGTAATAAACAATATATTGGAGAAACTTGTCAAACTTTAAAATCCAGGCTAACACAACATAAAAGTGACATTAAAATTCCGAGTAAATGTTGTGCAATGGCTGAACATTGTAGGCAGCTAAAACATAATTTCAATTTTAAAGATGTGACAATTATAGACAATGAATTAAATAAACATAAAAGAAAACTTCTGGAAATGATGCATATATCAAATTCTGATAACCTGTTGAACAGCAAAACAAATATTAAAAATCTCAGCAGCACCTACAATTCTTTAATTAAAAGATTTAAATTATAATCATAGTAACACTACTGTTTTTCAAAATTTTTTGTCTTTACATGTTTTGACAGGTTCGTTGTAATCAAGTTTGATTTATATCTATTATTCCGCCATACATTTGTGTTATATTTTATATTCTTAGACATTATTTTTCTGTAAGTAGTAACGTTTATATAAGTTGTGTTTCATTTTTGTATTTACCATATATATATATATATATATATATATATATATATATATATATATATATATAATGATTTTCACATTTTATAATGTATTTGTGTATAAAATAAAACCTTTTTTAATAACATTGCACAAAAACTAAACTTACATTGTTATTTTACGAAATATTGAAAACATATTTTATGATATTTCTTAAATATTAAACAGTTGAAGGAAGAAAATAAATAAAATTTTAAAAAACTTTTACTATAGTTCAATCAAAATAGACATTTAACTTCGAAAAAATTCGCATAGAGCTAAAAATTCATAAAGACCTTGATTATACTATTACAAATGATATATCAAAAGTCCCCATTTATCCGACCTCTGCTAAAAATTTTACACTAGGTCAAATGTCAAGCATATCAGACTTTCGCATATTTCTCTTAAACAGTAAGTATTATAGTAAAATTAGGTCATATATAATTTGTAGACCAGGCAATTATCTACAAAAATTGTCTAGATACTTTTTTCCTACGAATTATCATTCATGAGATATCACGATTTTAAAGGTTAGAGAAGTCGTATTCTGCGTAATATGCTATGCACACATTTCTGCACTACCTATGAGGTAGTGTATTTGACGCATTTTTTTAACGTGGTTTCCTCAGTAGTGATAATTCACGATCTATTATGATTAAGTAAATCTGATCAGACAGTTTCCTATTGACTTAAAAATGGTACTATTATTAAGTTATCAAATCGAACGGAAGTTTGTTGATTTAAAAAAAATTGCAATATGATTCTTAATTATCTTCAAATTCTACTTCATCAGTCATGTGTTATTCTCTGCTTTTTTCTTCGCTTTCTTCTTCTTCACCTTTGTATTTCTCACAATTGCTGAATTTCTGTAGAGTGTTATAAGAAAAAAAATCATAAGTTATATCCTCATTTGTTGTATTTGAGTCAACATTGGAGCAAGACTGGTCTTGGCAATTGGTACACACCAGTGAACAAAATAATTCGACTTTTTTACAGTTACATTTATTAATACAACCCTTTTTGCAATTACAAAAAATAGTGCCATACTTGAATTTGATAGTAGACACGATACAAATATTGATAAGCAGCAGCAGATGTTGAATGAAAACAGGATAATTGTTCTCTTTTATTGTTCCGTGTATTTTTTACAAAACATAAATATCTATACTTATCTATACAATCAAGTTTTTTTGGAGCTCCTTATATAGCAAGAAGAAAGCGAATTCCATTTGTGAGGATGACGTCTGGAGAAGAGTCAATCTTTGTAACTACTTCTTTTGAAAAATGTTGATGATTTTGGAAATGATGTTAAACTTTGTGATGAATATATTTTTGATTGTGTTTGAGCTATGCCGGGTTTTATAAAATAAATAACCTTATCAATTGAAGTTCGTGTAGTCAGTAGTATTAGCAAATCTTTACTTAATCATAATAGATTGTGGATTATGGAATCTCGACTAATGAAAGTAGTCAAGTGGGCAGTGTTCAGTGAACCAGGTAGCTATCAAACATCAATTCGTCCTCAACTTCAGAAAAATTATAAAAAACAAGTCCGTTAGTATCGAGAGTGATCAACAATCTGTCGACTAATTTCACATTGTGTTATCAAACATTCGTAAGATATAAATAAAATATAAACGAATGAACAAATTGATACACGAACCGCGTAGCGGCGAGTTTGTAGTTTCACGAGGCCTCTAGGGCGTAATTATTGCTTTACATATCGAATTATGTACTATACTTTTTCTAAGACCACTCACTAGTGTTCCTAAATTAAAAATCTGTTGTGGGCAGCACAATACCTCCCGCCATAGATTTCTTATCGAACAATTCAGGAACATGGACCACCACTAAAAGAAACTCTCATCTTTTAAAAAAAACTATGACACGTCAAAAAATGACATTTTTCAACCGTTGTTTTGTTTTTTTTTTTTTAACACAGGTTAGCAGATTTAAACGAAAATATCAAAATAGAAACCGGAATTGAAACCCCTGTCTGCAGTTACAAGTCTAAAGAACGACAGGTAACTAACGAACAATCGACTGCCAATTCTACAAGACATCCCGATGCATCAAGGGTGAGGCATGTTGATTTCGACATGATTCACCGAGGATTAATTAAGTTTTTATGTTTTATACTCCTAACCCTTTCTAACACAAAGTCCTTCAAACAAGTATTACGCTGCAATCACGCTTGAAAACATAATCTTTTGAATTGCAATATTGTATATCCAGTGATATTATTATCGTATCAGTCATATAAATTTGTAGATATTAAGTTATTTTTTAGGATAGCAGCACATTAAAAATAATTAGTATCAATTTTAAACTAATTTTCCACAATGATTACACTTATTTATTTAATATTCGGTTGTGTATATAAGCTTAGAAGAGCACATCAAAATTCATCATTCAGCAGACATGAAGTTTATCTGTTCTATTCTAGTTGTAGTGACTGCTGCAACGTTATGTGTGGTAAGTTATTATAACAACAAAAGTATAATAGTAATTATTAATAGATAATCGGCCCAATTCTCTAATTCAGTTGATAACTTTTAACCATTTGCTAAAATTTTTAACAAGAAGAAACAAATGTTACATGTGAGAGTTTGATTTTTTCTTGTGTGTTAAGAATTTTCATTGGATTAAAATCTTAGCAAGTAGTTAAAAATTAACAACTGGGTTAAAAATTGGGCCGAATAACCATTTTATTACACGCATACATTTTGTGTAATACATAGGTACTTTTTTAGTCAAAATTATAACTGGTAAATATTTTTCCTACGATTCTAAAAAAAAATCTTAATTATAGAGGATGATGACTAACTCAGCCCATCATAGGCACTAAAATGTAGTAATACTGGAACGCGAACTGCCGTGCTCTCCCTGTATGAAAAAAGCAAGCAGAGGAGATAGACAAGGACAGAGATATCTGTGGGTCATAGGCGCCTATGACCCACAGCGTTTTACATGTTAAATAATATTTTACCGAAATCGATACTAAAGTAAATGATATCATTACGCGAAGTTAGCCAAAATAGTAGCTAAAATTAAACTGTACAGATTCTTATGTTAAAATTTTACTTCACAGACACTTATGTCAAACATAAATTATATACTATTGGTGATTTTATTTATTATTTACCTTTGGCAATAATTTATCGGATTTAATGCCCCTCACATGCAGAATACGTCGAAGAACACATAAAAAATAATAAAAATTGTAAGCACATTTGACGCTTTGACAGTACTTTTGTTATCACAGCCATCCCCGTCGCAACAGTTAGCTGACGTTTTACAAATACATAATGCTACTTATTTATGTTTTAAATTATAATTTAACGATTTCAGAAAAAATATAATGTATACCGTGCCAGTAACGTATTTTTTATTACTCACAAGGTTTATTCGTAATAAAAAATTATACTTAAGTGCCTTGATATACAAATAACTATTATGCAATTTTCCGTTTCCCTAATCAATGAATTTTGAGTGGGATCCAAAATAATACTTTTTACTTAATAAATTTTTAATAAAAACTGAATAACCAAAAAGTTACAGCAAGTTCTTTTAAATTACCGCCCACCTATTAAATACCACTAGAAATATTTGGGATGAATTATAAATTATGCACCCAACAAAAAATAATGCCAAAAATGGTGAATTGTAAAATTTTTTTAAATGAAACTTATTAACCATGAATTTCAACGGGAACTTGTTTGAGTTGTTTTTAAGTGGCACTCAATCATGTGGACAGCAATTTTTGAGCAATGAAAGAAAATTTAATTAGCCGTAACTTTTATGATAATACATTACTATTATTTTTTTAGGTAAACATCGCTCAACTAAAATTTTAAAGTATTCTCAATTTCCATTTAAAACATAATCGCTGTAGTTTCTAACGACTGCTCATTAAATTATTCAACTTTAATGTGCTGTAACTCTTTTATATTGATTTTTTTCCATTAGTTTATAAAGAAAAAAACAAAAGTTAGAATAGGTCGTGGGTTCGAATCCCACTGAAGAGCATGGTCGTTTGTGTTGTTCATAAACATTCACAATCATCCATTCATGAGGCGGCATATGACCAGAGTAGTTAGTTCGCTTCCCATCTCCATAAAAAAAAAAAAAGTTATAATATTGCATAAGCGTTAAAACCATTTTGTTTTGTTAAGAGCCAAGATCCACCACCACCTCCGCCACCAGGTGGTGACTGCCCGCCACCGCCACCCTCAGGTGGTGACTACCCCCCTCCGCCGCCACCAAATGGTGAATATCCGCCGCCGCCTCCACCAGGCTACACTAGTGAGTTCAAATCAAATTCCTAATTTAACCTAACCTACATATGAAATGTGTATGCAATTTGACATATACATATAAATATTTTTATTGAAATAATATGTTTAACCAGTAACGCAGTTTTTATTAGTTTTAAATAATTAATACATTTTTTTCAGAAAAATTAACTGTCACATTCTTATTTTTCAACTACTTGAATAAACAATCAAGGCTGACTTTTTATATTTCTCTAAATTGATTAATTGCATTCATCAACACTTCCCCTCAATAAATCAATTTTATTAATTGAAATCAATTTAAACTAAATTCAAAGAACATCTAAATATTTCAAACAAAACCTTATGTAAAAGTTTAGTAAAGAGATCAGCCTTTTGTTCATTTGTACATATATATTTTAAACTAATTGTACCTTGAATCTTTTCTCTTGTAAAATGGTATTTAATATCGATGTGTTTTACTCTGCTATGTTTTTCTGGATTAACTCCAACTCGTATAGCAGACTGATTATCTTCGTGTAATATAATAGGAAATTTTAATTTTTGTCTAGTTATATCTATTAAAAAAATTTTTTTAACCAACACGCTTCACTTACAGCATAACTCATTGCTACATATTCCGACTCAGTAGTTGATGTTGTTACCGTGCTTTGCTTCTTAGAAGAACAAGATACACAGCAACCATAAATTTCAAAAATATATCCTGAAGTTGATTTTCGATCATTTGGATCACTTGCCCAATCTGCATCAACATAGCCTTGGATTGGCATAGCATTCAATTTTCTCTGGTAAACAAGTTTCAAATTAATTGTGCCAGCAACATATCTTAATACTCGTTTAAGTGCAGTCCAAAGCCAATTACTTGGTTTGCTTTGATACCGACTTAAAAATGAAACTGCTGCACATAAATCTGGTCGTGAGCCAAGTGTTGCATACATAAGACATCCAATAAGACGTCTGCATTTCTTCTCCAAGTCATGGTTTTCTATTATACTAACACTGTTGTTTATTAAATTTTCTTTGTTCAATGGCTCCATTGGTGTTTTTACAGGTCGACAATTTTCCATTCCAAAACTTTTAAGCACTCGTTGTAAATAGGGAATTTGATGTATTTTTATAAATCCTTCTTCTATATTTTGTTCAATATTTATACCAAGATAATTTGACACATCACCTAAATCTTTCATTTCAAAATTACTGGATAACATCTTCTTTACTTCATTTACTTTATTCATATCATCGCTAACGATTAGTAAATCATCTACATATAGAAGAATATATACGGCAGACGATCCGTTAACATTTTTAGTATATAAGCAATAGTCTTTTTGGAACGTTCAAAATCATGCTTTTTCATTACTTCGTTAAATTTATCATTCCAGTTCTTAGGAGATTTTCTTAATCCATATATAGATTTATTTAACTTCCAAACCTTGTTGCATTCAGCATGAACTCCTTCTGGTATTTCCATGAATACTTCTTCATGGATGTCTCCATACAAGAATGCGCCTTTTACGTCCATCTGGTGAATCATCATCTGGTAGTAGTTCGCAACAGCCAATAATACGCGAACAGTAGGAAGTTTGGCAACTGGAGCATATATTTCAGTGAAGTCTATTCCAGACATATCTTGTTTAAAACCTCTAGCAACAAGACGTGCTTTATACACATTTCCATTCTTTTTCCTAAATACCCATTTAGAATCTATTATTTTTTGTTGATTTGTCGGGGTAATTTACTTCTATAAATACTTTGTTATTCTCCAGAACCTTCAATTCGCTCTCAATAGCTCTCTTCCATTCAATATTATCTGGTCCATTGATTGCTTCATCATATGTAACAGGATCACCACTATGAGCAGTAATTCCAATAAAACTTGTGTCCATATCATAATCTTTGAGATGAATAGGCTTCTTGATATTTTTGCTATTCCTTAATATCATACTAGTTCTTACTTGGTCATTAGGTTCTTTTTGGATTTCCACATCATGATTTTGATTTTCTTCTATTTCTAATGGTGTAATTTGTACTTCATTTTCTTCTTGTACTGTTTCTGCTTCTATATTTTGATTCACTTCCGGTTCTAATGATGATTCTTTATCTTCATACTCATTTCTATTAAGTTATCATTTAAAGCTTGTTCTCTTTCGTCTTCTATGTTAAATTCATCTTGAGTTTCTTCTTTTAATCTGAAATCTTCAACCACAGAGCATGATATCCGAGGACTTGAAAATTCATTAAAAATTACATTTTTTATTTTTTTTATTTTTACTTCGTTCCTTTCTGCAAAGTAAACTCTGTATCCTTTTACGTCTTCTCCGTAACCAACTAAAACTCCCTTTTCACTTTTACTATCTAATATGAGCATAGACAATTGTTCCAAATGTTTTGAAATATTTAATATTCGGTATCTCATTCATCCATAGTTGCAGTGGTGTTTTGAGATCACGAGAAATAGCAGTGCGATTTAAAACATGCGCAACTGTATTGAGTGCTTCTGCCCATAGAAACTTCGGCAAATTAGCATCAATTATTATTGTTCTCGCCGCTTCAACTAAAGTCCTTATTTCTCTTTCAGCTATACCATTTTGTTCAGGTGTGTACATTACCGTTCGCTGATGACGTACTCCAGCATCTTCTAAAATTTGTTTGACTTCAGAATTGCAATATTCCAAATCATTATCAGTTCTTAATATTTTTAAGTCGCATCCGAATTCATTTCGCATTTTCTTTAAAAAATGTTTTAATTTGTTCTTTACCTCAGACTTCTCTTTGATAAAATATACAGTCCTATAGCGTGAATAATCATCTTTAAACAGTAACATATATCTGTTACCTCCCAGTGACTTCTCCTGCATAGGACCACAAAGATCACTGTGAACAAGATCCCCAACAACTGACGTCTTTGTCTGACTTGTAGGAAATGGAAGACGAGTTTGCTTTCCTTTAACACGGGATTCACAGAAGAAATTTTCTTCTTTATACTGGATTCTGTTAATTTTCAAAATCTCTTTTACAAAATTAATATTTTGGTGTACCAGACGATTGTGCCACACCTTCAAACTTACAACATCATTTCTTTCTCGACTTGAAGAGAAATATGCTTCTAAACAATCAAATTTAAACCTCATTTTGTATAGACGTCCATTTCGCTCAGCTATAGCACGTACATTTCCCGAAACATCTATTTTACAATATTTTTCATCTGAAATCATTCGATAGTTTTTATCTAGAGCTGTACCAGTTGAAAATAAATTTGTTTTTAACTGAGGTACATGCAATACATTTAAAAGTACTGTCTGAATCCATTCTCGGCCATTGTATACTTTACAATTTATATTACCGACACCAGCTACTTTAAGTAACGAACCATCTTCAATTTTTATTTCTTGAAAATTATCTGCAGACCTATATTCCGTAAAATATTCTCTTTGACAGCACATATGTTCTGTAGCTCCACTATCTTAAAACCATTCATCTTGATTTATTTTAGAAATAAACGCTACCGAATTTAAAAAAGCTTTTGAAACACTGTGATTTTTATCATTTTTATTCTTGTAATCGTCTTGTTTCTTTCTACAAAATTTAATAAAATGTCCTGTTTGCCCACAATAATGACAAACTTTAGATTTAAAATTTCGGTTTCCGGAGTTTTGATTACATTTATATTCTTCACGCTTATAATAATTATCATTACCAGGTTTCTTGTCATGCAAATTTTTGCAATAACGTTTAATGTGTCCAGATTTTCCACATAAATAACATTAAAGAGGTAATTGTTTAGAGCGACTTACTAATGCTGTAGTGTCAGTACTCATTTTTGCACGTTCTTCTTCTATTAGCAATCTTGAAATTAATTCATTAACTTTTCTGTCCTTACTTGGTACACTCTCCCATGCCGTGACAAAATACTTATATGATTCTGGCAAAGCCATAATTATTTTTGTCATTATCATCTCTTCTGATACTGTTTCACCCATTAATTTCATCTTATTAGCCATTTCTTCAACTCTTGATATAAAAGTTGACATGTCTTCATTTTCAAATCTCAAAGAAAAGAATTTCTGCTGCAGTAAATGTAAACTTATATTTGTCGTCTGCTCAAAAACAGCTAACAATTTTTCCCACATCTCATTCGATTTCTTACAAGAAATAATGTGTATTAATATTTCTTCATTCATTCTGGTTACTATCATTTCTTGTGCTTTTTGATCTAATTTAAGCCATGCAGTCAACAATGCTGGTTCACCTACTGCAGGATTTACACCTGTAACTACTTCAAATACACCCGCCGATTTGAATAACACCGTCATACTAAACTTCCAAACTTTCCAGTTGTCCTTTCCCTTCAGTTTCAATGACGAATAACTAGTTTCCATATTTAAATATTTTCAAAATTACTACACGTCAAAAATAATATATATTCAGCAGCGGCAATTAATCAAAAAACACTCTAACTGCATAGGCCCATAACCTATTGAAATAATATGTTTAACCAGTAACGCAGTTTTTATTAGTTTTAAAAAATTAATACACTTTTTTCAGAAAAATTAACTGTCACATTCATATTTTCAACTACTTGAATAAACAATCAAGGCAAAATTGATTAATTGCATTCATCTACAATTTTATTACAGGTTCACCACCACCACCACCACAATCTCCTACTGTAGCCGGTTAAAAATGTTTATATTTATATGACTTTTTGCTTTCGAACGAATAAATAATTATGATTTTGACTATATAGAGACTATATTATTACCTGAATTCTTTTCAACAATATGTAACACGAGCGGAAGGGATGTTTAATTTGAAGCAAAATAGTTATATTTCTTCACTTACCTTGACTGCGATCTGGTTGGTTGGCTGTTGAGTAGCTATCACTTTTATTAAAGCGGGAAGGGTGTTTTGAATTAAAACAACTAAATAAAAATAATTTAAATATATAAAATATGAAATTTAAAGGAACACAATGATTTACAAATATAAGAAGCAAAATATAATAAAAATTAAAAGATAACAAAATTATTTAGCGAACACCAAATTACTAACCGCGCACGTCTTTCTTCTAAGAGAACTGAAAATGAACTGAACACTGAACTAAACTTGGCTGGGGTAGTAATTTGGATACGCATTCTATAAACCGTTAATTCTACAAAAAATGTAAAATGTACACTCACTGGGGGATGATGAACTAAAAAATATACCCAAAGTCAAATAAGGGCAGACAACAGACCAATAAAATATACACAATATGGTGATGTCAGTCATATACAATATCTGTCACCAGAGTATCGTCTCCAACCGTCTAAGATAGCGCGACAACGAAAAAAATTAATTGCTCGCAGCTTTATCTCGGCGGGGGAGGCGATGGTCTCCAGGTCACGAGCTATCTCCGAACGCGTCCGCCCAGGGATGCTCGATCTTGAATATGATTGTATCACCATGTTACATCACCCCCAAGTCTGGATATGATTATATCGTATGAGATAATCATACCGTGCGTGGTAACCTAAACAAATAAACAAACCAAAAAACATTGCTTATGAACTAACTTGTTTAAAATAAAAGAGCTTAAAAGTATATTAAATGCATTAATTTTAAACGAAAAGAAATAAATTGAAATGAATGAAAAGAAAATGCTACAAAATTATTGAAGACAATAAAAATATTAAAAAGGCTGGCGTAGAATGTCAGCAGGTGCAATTGCGGTCGGAGGTTGATTGGTGGAGGTGCCCTGTGCAGCTGGTATGTTCGGATAAATGTTGGGCACTGGCTGCACTTCTACTGCTTGGAGCTCTTCTTCCTTAGGCTGCCCCAGGTGGTGCAGATAACAATTAGCCAGTGCATGCCAGAGGCTGGCCCACAAAAACAATCTTGGTTTACTTCTACCTTTAGTTGCTTTCTTTAGTGCAAAAAAATTGACAACAACGCTACCTATATAATTTAGAACCATGGCGGAAGTGTACAACAGCGCGAAGACCGAAAAGTAATTTCCCATTCTCGACAAGAAACCCCAGACTTCTTCAGCGGAGGATAAAGCCATTTGAGAGAATTCATGTTGGCTGAAGATTCTTGGCATTTCAAAATCTTGTCTGTCAGCTGTTGTGCCAATGACCCGGCGCGCAACCAGGCTGGTGATGGCTTTGCGTTCGGTTGGGAACATCAGCGCTTTTTGGAAACCTTCCATGTCGTCTTTGGTGTACACGCCATGCGAACTAATCGGTGCGATCTTCATCATAGGTAACGTCTCGACTTCTTCATTGGCATCAAGTTCTACCGGTTCTGGACTGGAGCGGTGTATTTCGGGAGAAATCTCAATCCAGCTTCCTTCTAAATGAAACATAGTTGGTAAATTACGGTTGCAGTCAACTTCCGTGGCGTGGTCTTGAATTATGTGAGTAATTGGTGTCATAAATTTCGACGCATTGTTGTACCAAATCGGCAGTTCTTGATAACAATGCTGTGTGCGTCGGAACTCGACGATCTTCGCACTGCACTTCGCAATATACAATATTTCACCAATTACTCGACCAACATGACCTGGTGCTTCCTTCACCAAGCCACTAACCACGTCGGGTGCTTCAAGAGCTAGCACTAGTCGGTTTTTTAATATTTGATGACGTAAACGGCAACGCTTCAGGATGGAATCATAAATAACTTCACCCATCTGCCGTTTAACTGCAATTTCTAAAAATAATAATTTGCTTAGAACTTGTGCCATGAGGTCGGTATTTTGCACTAATTTTCTTGTTCTTTGGTAGAAGAATCCAAGAGAGGTGTCAAAGATCACTAGGAATCGGTTTTGCTCGGTACGCCATGCCTGTTGTTGGCACAAAAACTCTGTCGACATGAGTTTCAGTGCGAACACGGTGTCATAGGCCTCCACGATAACGTACCGTTGCTCGATGGTGGAACCTTCTCCTTGTAGTGTCAGAATTGTGGCAGGACCTTCATAAAGCACATCAATACCCGTGGAGGAACAGCGACTGTTATCCTTAGCTTGCCAAGTTACTTCACCGGCTAGGTCGTCAAAACAGTAGTCAGTGCTGTATTGACAAACTGTTCCGCTGTGGAGATTTATCTGGTTTTCCTCCACGTTCGCGACTGCTGTATAATCGTGCAGTCGGATACTCACAGATGCACTGACAACGACGTCTTCATATTTTACTTCGTTGAGAGTGTATTTGACACCGTTGCATCTGCCGTTAGGATCCAGCGAACCCTCTAAAGTAGCTGATACTTCGGTGGAATCATTCAGCTTAATTCCTGACACAATTCCAACACCAATTCCAGAAAGATCTAGACGACGAAACCGATGTGCATTCAGGCACGCTTCCACGTGAACGTGGTGTACGTAACGTCCGAATCCGCCTGAAACAGCGCTGGTGTGGGAATGCATACCACAATGCTGTATAAGTTGCTGCACAACAATCATGCACGTGTAGACGTGCACCTCGCTGAAGCGGCGCTCCTGCACAAGCTGCATTCGCCTTACAGAAGTCTTTGTAGCATTTCTTGGATCAAGACAGGGTTTAACGCGTAACAGTGAAACTCGCGTCAACTCGGTGTCACGGTCCTGACAGTCGTAGGCGACGATGTCGGCTCCAACTGCTACAACTGTTGTCATTAAAAACACAATCCAGAGAGATATGTCCATCTAAAAACAGAACAACTTATTAAATTCTGCTTTGACGAATCCAGGGCTGGTCGGGAACGGGTCCACGACTCCGCGTACTGTATCTTGGTTTTGCCTGCGACTCTGCTGTTACAGCTGTAGATGAATTTACCGGTAATTGATGTTCTATTTGCTCAGCAGATTCACTGACAGAATCCAAATCAGTAACGGGTCTTGAAGAGAGGAGTGGTTCTTCGGGAATATTTTGGGAGTGTGAAACGGGTTGTGAAATAGAGGGTGAGATCGGTGGGTTGATATTTGATACTTCACCAACTATTTCTGCTGCATTATCTGGGATGTTTAGTGGTGGTATATACTCAGGATAATCAGGTAACTCTTCCACAGTATCAGCACTAATTTGAATGGGGAAATCGGCCATGCAAGGTTTAAGACGATTTACATGAACTTTATCTGTCTTACGGCCATGTATTTCTTTAACAGTGGCTGTCACATCTCGCAAATTGATAATTCTATAAGGTCCAGTCCATTTTTTCGCTAATTTAGCACTTACACCTACTTTAACAGACGGGTTATAAACAAATACTCTGTCTCCAACTAAAAATTCTTTAGTTTTAGCTTTTTTATTAAATTGTTTATGAACACGGTCTGTAGTTTTATTTAAATGTTCACGAGCGTGTTGGTGTGCAATTTTTAATCGTTGTAAAAATTCACTAGTATAATTTGTATCTATGTCATATTTCGTGCGTAAAGGTCTAAATAGTTCGTCGTAGGGTAGCTCAATATCTCTACCAAATAATAAAAAGAATGGACTGTCACCTAACATAGAATGTGACATCGAACAATAGGCTGATACTGCGTAAGGTAACCATTCATCCCAATCTTGGTGTTTTTCATCAACATAATGAGAGATCATGCCCTTTAATGTACGATGAGTTCTCTCAATCATACCGTTGGCCTGTGGTCTATAAGCTGTAGTACGCAAGTGCTGAACCTGTAAAATTCTACAGACTTCTCTCATTATGTTCGACATGAAGTCCGTTCCAAGATCAGTTAAGATCTGTCGTGGAACTCCATGTCTAAGAATTACACCCTTAATTAAAGTTTTTGCTACAGTGGACGTAGTATGGTCAGGTATAGGGAAAGCTTCCAAGTAACGAGTAAAAGAATCTTGCACTGTTAAAATATATTTATTACCCGATAAAGTTGTTACTAAAGGACCAACTACATCCATTGCGATTCTATGAAACGGACCACTTACGGGATCTGATTTAACTAGCGGTGCAGGTCTCAAATGCGGTGAAGTTTTGCGTTGCGCACATGGAATACAGGCATTAACAAACGTTTTGACATCGTTGTACATTCCGGTCCAATAAAAACGAGCTCGCAATCTATCATAACTTTTATCAATACCGCAATGTCCTGTTAATGGTGGTGCATGATACATTTCTATTATCTGTTTGCGTAATTTTGTAGGTACAACTAACCGATCCTCATACCTATCACTATCAGACTGATAGTAAATTAAGCCGTCCAAAAAACGATAATAACTGTCATTATTAAGCAAATTTAAACGCTTAATTTCACTATCATTTTGTTGTTCTGTTAACAATAAATGACGGTCCCAAATAATTGGTTCACAATGATTAGAACGCAAAGTTCGTACTGGCTTAATTCGAGACAAAGCGTCAGCATTCCCATGCTTTTTACCTGGACGATAATTCACTTGAAAATCATAGTTAGCTAAAGTCAACGTCCAGCGCGTGAGTCGGTTGGTTGGATCGCGAGTGCTTAGCTGCAATTTTAGCGGTTGATGATCAACAAAAACTTTAAAATGTCTACCATATAAATAACAATGGAAATGTTTAATTCCCCATACTAAAGCTAAACCTTCACGTTCCGTAGTACTGTAACGTTGTTCAGGTCCAGATAATTGTCGGCTTGCATAAGCAACTGGTAACTCATGTCCATCATATTCTTGTGATAATATGGCACTTATTGCAAAATTTGACGCGTCTGTACTCAATATAAATGTTGTGTCAAAATTTGGAAACTTTAGAATTGGTTCTTTACAAAGTGCGTCTAGTAAAATTTCAAACGATTTTTGTGTTTCGTCTGTCCAGTTAAATCTTACGTTTTTTTCTTGTTAACTGAGTTAATGAATGTGAAATATTTGAAAAATTTTCAATAAATCTACGATAAAAACCAACGAGTCCAATAAATGAGCGAATTTCCTTAACCGCTGTGGGTACCGGGAAATTTTTAATAACATCAATTTTGGCTGGGTCCGGTTTGATACCTGTTTCAGAGACTACGTGACCTAAATAATTAGTTTGTTTAGTCATGAATCTACATTTAGACGGATTTAAAGTTAAATTTGCAGTTCTCAGTCTGTCTAAAATGTCTCGTAATTTGCTAACATGACTTTCGTACGAATCGTTACTAAAACAAATAATATCGTCTAAGTACACAAAACAATGCGACTCGGTTAAACCAGCTAAAACAGCGTACATTAATCTTTGCCAAGTGCTAGGACTATTTGCTAAACCGAATGGCATTCTGGTACATTCGTAATGTCCTCCAGGAACAGAAAAGGCTGTCTTTTCACGATCGGCAGGCTCGACTTCAACTTGCCAATAACCTTTAGATAAATCTAGTGTTGTGAAACGTGATGCGTTACCAAGTTGATCTAGTGTTTCCTGTAAATTCGGAATGGGAAAATAATCGCGTTTCGTGACTGCATTTAGTGCACGGTAATCTATACAAAATCTGATTTTATTTTCACCAAACGAATTATTCCTTTCTACTAAAACAACTGGTGCTGACCAAGGCGAAACAGAATGCACAATTATGCCATCATTCAGCATATCATTTATTTGTTCTTTAAGAACTTGATGTCTTGCGAAAGGTACGCGGTACGGAGCACGAGCTATAGGTCTCGCATCACCTGTGTCGATGCGGTGTCGTACTAACGGTGTTGTACCTAACTTTTTGTCCTTGGTTGCGAATATGTCCGCATAAGAAAGGAGAAATTTACGAAATTTCTCGCGTTCATCTTGTTTAATGTGTGACAAATCTACTGACTCTACAGAAGATTTCGTTTCACGCGTTACTTGGGCTACAATTGCTGTTTTTGCATTAATTTGTTCAGATATTTCTGCCTCGTAAGCAGTTGCGATAGGGGTATGAGCCGGAATCGTTACGTCATGTGGACTAGCATTTAAAATATTTAATTGAACCATGTTACTGCCTTGTCTTTTGTGAACAATCACGCGGGCTACTAGAACGCCGTGAAAACCTAATGCACGAGGTTCCAGAACCAGAGCACAATTTGGAGTACGAGCATCAATGCGTCCAACACATATAGCTGTGTGACGCGCAGGTATTTCTACCTGTTCGGCCAATTTAACATTAAATTCTTTTAAATTATCGTGTTCTGCTTGGTTCATTAATTTATTACTGTTAACTTTATTTGTATCAACAAGAGTCTCAAAAGTCGCAATGATTTCACTATTCAATTTTAGAGATTCGACACTTTGTAAGTTCTGTAAAGGTAAAGAAGATTCGCGTAAGTTAACAATTTTATTTGCAAAATTTATTATTGCACGGTGCTTATCTAAAAAATCGGCCCCAAGTAGGCCATCCGTATTAAAATATAGTCTGTTTGGGCATACAAAGAACATATGCGAAACAATACGCGTACCAGCGTGCAAATCAAGACGTGTAACACCATCGCGATTCAATGTGTTACCTGAAACGTCTACCAAAATATCGTTCGCGGGTTCAACAACTAAATTATGCTCCAAAACAACTTGCTTTTTAATCAAGGATACTGCAGCACCGGTATCAATTAAAAATGTTAATTCCTTATTATTTAATTTAAGTATTATCTTCTTTACTTTCTCATCGAATCTCGCGACCCGATTGCTACAAATTAATTTTGAACTGTCTCCCGTTGGGTCTGCTTTGAGACAGTGGCTCTGTTTAAAGGACAGTTGTTGTTTTTAACACGATGTCCTGCTTTTAAACAAACGTAGCAAAAGTCTTGGCGAGGTTTCGGACATTCCTTATAAACATGTCGTTTATCTCCGCAGTTAAAACATCGGCCTCTCATTTTTGGAAATGATTTAACTGTACTTGGCTTGAGAAATGTCTGAACTGGATTTCTAGAAGGCTGTGTTATCTTTGAGTCATTTTCCGTCATTTGTCTTTGAACATTTATTGTACGTAAGGGATGTAAACCATGACGTTGTGAATCAGCTTGCGTCTGTTTGAATAAACGCGATAATAATTGTTCACTGTACTCAGCGAAAGGTAGAGCTTCGTCAACTGTACTAAATCGCTTATGACGACAAATTTCATTAGCTAATTTGGTATCTAACCCTTCTAAAAATTGATTTATGATTAACGAATCTTTGGTTAATCGTTCACGTACTGCTTCCATACCTGTAGTATTTGATGATGGATACAATTTTTCTGCAGCGATTTCTAAACGTGTGGCAAAAGCACGTAGCTTTTCATCTTTTCCTCTAAATATTTTTTTGAAATCGCGTTCTCCACCGGGAAGAATGGTTCTTTTACCAAAATGTGCATGTAACCATTGTCTGATTTCAATCAAATTTTTAGGGCGCTTAATTGCAGGAATGGCAAAAAATATTTCGCGTGCTTTACCTCGTAGTTTTAAACGAATGACATTGAAAACTTGCAGCTCATTCCAGCCGGCGCATTCAGACACTGAAGCTACTAGATCTAAAAATGCTTCTAAATCGGAACCACCTGAATATGGTTCGATGTCATTAGTGGAAAGGCCAGAATGTGCTGCTGAAGGCCAGGACGGATGCATAGATGGTACGGGAGTTGTGGGAATATTAGGGGTAGACCTATTATTAATACCTGTACCAACATTAATTTCGCTTTGCGAAGGTAAATGGAACCTGGGTGGGGTTATGGGTACTGTTTGATTTAACAATAATTCGTTAAACATGGACGTAGGTACCTGAGCAGGATGAAATAAAGGATTGTAGTAAGCTGTACTATAAGGCAAATTTAAAATTTGTTGTCCGGGCGAAGTAATCGGTATATTATACGCGGATGAAGTAATTGTCGTTGTACTCGTAACCAATGCTGCTTGCGTTGTTATCGGAATGGATGCAGTAACTGTGAAAGGAGGTGTCGCGGTAGTAAATACTTGTCCTTCGGTCGTCATGATAAATGAATCAAAAATAACACTGCTTCAAAAATAAAAATAAAAAAAAAAAAAGTTCTAACGGAAATCTAAGATATATTATAATATCTTTCAACAGAGATCCTACCGACTGCGCCAAATGTACCACGAGCGGAAGGGATGTTTAATTTGAAGCAAAATAGTTATATTTCTTCACTTACCTTGACTGCGATCTGGTTGGTTGGCTGTTGAGTAGCTATCACTTTTATTAAAGCGGGAAGGGTGTTTTGAATTAAAACAACTAAATAAAAATAATTTAAATATATAAAATATGAAATTTAAAGGAACACAATGATTTACAAATATAAGAAGCAAAATATAATAAAAATTAAAAGATAACAAAATTATTTAGCGAACACCAAATTACTAACCGCGCACGTCTTTCTTCTAAGAGAACTGAAAATGAACTGAACTAAACTTGGCTGGGGTAGTAATTTGGATTCTACAAAAAATGTAAAATGTACACTCACTGGGGGATGATGAACTAAAAAATATACCCAAAGTCAAATAAGGGCAGACAACAGACCAATAAAATATACACAATATGGTGATGTCAGTCATATACAATATCTGTCACCAGAGTATCGTCTCCAACCGTCTAAGATAGCGCGACAACGAAAAAAATTAATTGCTCGCAGCTTTATCTCGGCGGGGGAGGCGATGGTCTCCAGGTCACGAGCTATCTCCGAACGCGTCCGCCCAGGGATGCTCGATCTTGAATATGATTGTATCACCATGTTACAAATACAACATATTCCTATGCTAATATTACATTTTGGATCACAAAGATAAAAAAAACATTAACATCTTAAATATGGAAAACTAAACTTAAGGTAGGCTGTTGAACAAAACAAGATATTGTTCCTTTTTGTTTTATTTCGTATAGTTGCAGGAGGCACCAGAAGATTTCACTTGCATGGCGAAAATTGATTTGCGTTGCGCGAGCCATCTGTCGGATCTGGCCGCTTATAGAATACTAACGTAGGTTACGATTTATTTAAAATAAATAAAAAAATTTGATACATTTGTCACAATTTTTCCAATAACACAAGTATGTATTGAAAAATTCTTAAAATTAGAATTTCATCGTTGTGTGTACAGTATATTGGTACTTAAATTTAAATATTGATATTTATGTAATTGTCACTGAATATTAATTTTCAGTGGATTTCTATCAACTGGAAGTACATATAAACGTATTTCGATAATTATTAATTACGAAATAAAAGTGGAATTTTTTACTTAAGCTAATTTTGACCATATATAAATTTACCGCTATTTCCAAAGCACAAGTAAATCCGATAGAATATAATTATTAATTACATATTTCAAAATTTTCAAAGATGCGGCAAGGAAATATGTCAATTTTTTTGCGAATAGTTACCATGGCCTGGGTGTTTGATAGAAAATATCAATGTTAGAATTGTAGTGGATAGAATGAGATTGTCAAATTCACTGATATAAATCAAATCATACCAATGAATCAGCAAACATACATTCCCTCTTTGTACGTATATGTGACTTTGATTTTTATTGTATTGCATAAAATTATAAATATTTTAAGAATATGTATAAATAATACGTGAGGACATCTAACGGATGTGGTTGCAATTATAGTTACCATTGCAACGACAGTACAATTTTTTACTATTGAGTGGTCATTCCTGGTGCTCCTTGGTTATCATTTGACACTCAAAAAAATGTGTGAAATATGCACTGGTGTAGTTAAGGTACTAGAATATATGAGTATTCTCATCCGCCATTTTGGGTCTAAGTGTCAAAAATAAAACAAATTATTGGAATCCAGTTACTTTAATTCTTATCTGTCAAATTTGAAGTTGATATTGATTAATAATTCCTTCAATTATTGTATACCATGTCTGACAGGTAAGTGTACTTTATAATAATACATTATCGTTTGATTTGTATAGTTTTACAGAATTTCAAGAAATATATTTTCTGGCTGAATATAAAAACTGTACAAAATATAAATTTGCGCACATTTTAAAACACTAAAATAATTAAATAGAAAGAAATATAGATGCAACTGAATAAGATAAATTACAAGGAAAAAAAAAATTCTATGGATTCTCAGGTAATCCTTTTGACGAAGATAATGCGAATATCATTGATGTGAATTTACGATATGCCAATTATGACAGTAATTAATTTAGTTTTTGCTAAATATAATAATAATATAATAATAATAATAATAATAATAATAATACTGCTTTATTGAGAGATATATCAATGGCGAGGTTCAGCCAAAGCTGATCTTCCACCTAACCAATACAAAAAAAATACATATGAAATAGAAAAAAATATAACAAAAAACGCAAATTACAATTTCTATTAATCACCAAGTAAACAATAGTAAACAAAGTAATAATACCAAAAACAAAAAACCCAAAACAATTAATAGTAAAAATAAGAATTCAGGCAATTTTTGACAATGATAATAATAGTAAGTACACAAATTAACTTAACGAAAAATATTTTTTATATGACATTTGAAAGAATTACATGATAGAGACCTTAAATTGATTGGAATACAGAGTAGGAGCTAAGTATGAAAAAGAATTTTTATATTTAGTTTTGCTGAAGGATGGCACAACATATATATCATTTTCACGTAAAGCATATTTATGTCTTTTTAATTCAAGCTTTTCATATAAATATTGTGGACATCCGGTAGTTATTGTTTTGTGTATGAGACAGAGAAAAAGTATTCTTACTCTATCTTCAATAAAATTCAAATTAACTTTGGAACGGTACAGGGAAACATGGTCAAATTTACGTACACCAAATACAAATCTCAAGCAGCTATTTTGCAAAAGATTAATTTTGTATTTGTCACCTTTTGTTAAATTAGGTACGTAGACGCATGAAAAGTATTCTAGTAGAGGAAATATTAATGAATTGACAAGGCGAAATTTAACATCTGGAGAAAGCAATTGACGGTACTGATACAACGCTTTTAGTTTTAATTTAGCTGCAATTAACTTTTTTGTCAAGTGTTCCCGGAAAAGTAAATTTTCATCAACTAACATGCCCAAACTCTTGACCACAGCACTACGTTGTAGTCTTGTACCATTTAGTTCAATGCACGGAGATTCACTTGAACCATAGACAAGTAAAGAAGACTTAGAAGCATTAATTTGAAGTCCATTATTTTTTACCCAGGTGGAGAAGTTTTGAAGGTCAGCATTCACCAAGGTTGAGTTTTCATTTATCTTATGTTTATTCACCATTGCTAGAATTTGCGTGTCATCTGCATATGCATGTGCCGTGCAAAACTTCAACACACTAGGTAAATCAGCAACATAAATTAAATAAAATAAAGGTCCCAAAATAGATCCTTGCGGGACTCCTAGGGATAAAGGGTAAAATTTAGAAAGAAGTGTATTAGTATTTGATGACATTGTAACCTGGAAGGATCTATTTGACAAGTAACTAGTGCACCATTGCAAAGCGCTCCAACCGAAATTATAATATTTTAACTTTGCTAAAAGCAAATTATGATCCACCATGTCAAAAGCTTTAGCAAAATCTATTTGAATTAAAAGGGTCGCCTTTGAATTATTATAGTTATGTAACATTTCATCAACGATATTTAGAAGACAAGTATTTGTACTATGACCTTTTCTAAAGCCAGATTGAGTTGATGGTAAAATATTTCTATCTTTGATGTAATTGTTAATTTGTTCACAACATATTTTCTCAAGTATTTTTGACATGGTAGGCAAAATGCTAATAGGTCGTAAGTCGTCAAATGATTTGACGGTATCTTGTTTAGGAATTGGCTTTACAATGGCTGTTTTCCAAATATCTGGGACAATTCCGTCAATAATGCTGGTATTAACTACATGCGTGATTTGATCAATTATTTTTGGTAGTATAATTTGTATCATTTTAGCAGAAATACCGTCCTTACCAACTGCATTAGATGTAAGTGATTGAATTACAGTTTCAACTTTTTCTCTATCCACACAATTAAAACAGAAATAATTAGAGCTTCTACCGTCGTGGTAATTACAATTGTAAAAGTCCAGTGTTCGTGGATTTATTGTAGTAGCGCTAATTTTTTCGGCATTATATTTTATATATTCATCCGGTTTTAAAAAACAATCCGGTATAGTGACTTTAGTTTCATTCTTAACTCCAACACGCCTCAAATTATTCCATAATTCTTTTGAATTGTTAATTTTATTATTAATATTATATAAAAGATACGCTTGTTTTTCACGACGAATTGCAGCTGTAGTTAAATTTTGTAGATCTTTGTAATATTTATACTTAGCTTCAGTTTTAAGCTTTTTGTAATTTAACAACGCTTTATCCCTTTTCGTCTGCATTACCCTTATAACTGGAGTAATCCATGGGCTGTATCTTTTATTAACATTAATCGTTCTAACAGGAGCATGTTTATCAAATAGAGAATTTATGTTTTCATTAAGATATAATAATTTATCATTTATATTTTTTAAACTAAATATATGATTCCAGTCTATCTGATCACAGTCCTCATAAAAACAGTTCAAATTAAAGTTTTTAAAGTCCCTATATGTAATTGTTTTAGACGTGACACTACTTTTAGGAAAGTTTAAGGTGGAGTATACACAATCATGGTCTGATATATTACTTGTATCTAGCACCCCTGAATCCACACACATGTTACTGTCAGATACAATAACAACGTCTAGAAGGGTTTTTGAGATTGGTTTAGTGGGCTGATCGATTAATTGAAACATTCCATTTGTAGTTATTATGTCTACTATATATTTAGATTTATAATTAATAGAGAGCAAGTCCACATTTATATCGCCAGCACAGACAACATAATCATATCGTGAATTGAATTCAGTGAGTAAAGGATCCAGAATTTCAAGGTCTTTATAATAATTTTCGTGTGGATTATATATAACTCCAAAACATATTGTGTATTTATTAACAATACATTTTATCCATAGATGCTCTAAATTATTTATGGTATTCGTAAAAGTAGTGTCTAACACTGTAGAGGTGATGCCCTCACGAACATAGAATGCTACACCTCCACCTCGCTTATTAGTAGGCCTTTGTAAGCTTATAAATTCATAGCCGTGTATGTTAAACAATTGCGAAGGAGAGTTGTCACAAATCCATGTTTCAGTGAGGGCGATAACATCAAAATTGTGTTCTAGAATAAAATCTATAACATTTAGGAAACAGGAGTTAAGAGATCTAACATTTATTTGTCCAAATGTAAACAAATTGTTGTAAGGGTCATTGACCGATTTATTTTCGACAGATGATTCTACCATTTTGAACAAAGAACTACAATTTTATGCAAGACAGACAGGCAAGAGACAAAATAATTAGTTAAGTTTGGAGAGTGTATCAAGGTCTTTTATGAAGTGAGTTCTCGTTGATTCTGACTTTCTCGCATAAATTTTACAATTCTTTGTCCAAATAAATTTATATCCTTTGGGCTTTAGGAAATCACGTGCTTTTTTAAACAGGAGGCTATTGTCATGAGTCAAATGTTCATTTATGTAAGTTTTATTGTTAGGGCCGTCAAAATTCAGGGCAGAAGTTGATAGATCCTTATTATTTCTCGTCGCTACCAAGAACTGATCTTTCACTCTACGAGAAACGAATTTTACCACAATGCTAGAAGATCTGGAGTTATTTGATTTGTTGGGGGGAAGTCTATGAGCCGCATCAATGTCACCGCTTTTAATAGACACACCCACTTTTTGTCCGATGTCGCAAATTAGATTGTCAATATTTTCGTCTGGTTTCTGAGGAATATTATTGATGATAATATTGTTAATTTTAGAGTACTGTTCTAAGTTATCGAATTTTTTATTCAATGATTTTATCTCGGATTTTAAAACTTGGTTTTCATTTATTATAACATCCATAGCTTTGCATTTATCGTTGATTAATTTTAGTTTAGATTCAAAATCACTAACTTTGTCACAGCAGAATGATATGGATTTCATTAAATATTCGAATTTAGTGTTTATAATGTTTAAAATATCATTTTTAAACGTTTTAAACAATGCCTGTAAGTCGGACGGTGCAGAGTCGTCGAGTATGTTTGAGACATTAAGGGACATTCTACTCGTAGTAGATTTAGATCTTGACGGCTGGCAGCAACTGCTACAATTCCATGATTCAGCCGCACTGGCGTATAATTTAAATTTTTCTTCGGTGAGGCCCGCACAACTTGAATGAAATGGGGTAGAGCACCCAGAACATACAACACCGGGATATTTTAAGTTAACTCCCCGCCTACAAGCACCGCACTGGCGAGTCATCACGGGCAATTTTATTATGTTTAATTAAGCAAGCTACTTAAGATAAGTAAAAACGTGTTTTACTGAATTTTAAAATTTACACCAGTTTTTTAGATCTAGGTCCACTATTAGTATTATAAAGAACGCACAATTCGGCACACCACTTCACTGGAATTTACTGAACAAATTGATACACTTTTCGAATATGTACGATAAGAAAAAATCAACAAAAATAGTTATATTTACAGAGCTAAGAACAGCACATGTGACTATAGTTTATTTATTATATAGTATTTGTTGTAGACTCAAGAAAAAATTTTGATAACAATTAACCGCCCTGTCGAGGTGTTTATAATAGGTTTGTTCCAACTGGTCATTTCTGACAAGTTTGTGACAATTTCACTGCGCCTGCGAAGAATGTAAACAATATAACTTTGAAACATGAGCTTCATTTCTTTTTTGTAGCGAATGTATGCATTTCTTTATTTATATTTATATTTAAGGTTAGCTATCAAAACAAAAAAATGAGCATGCACATGCGCTTCACTCCTTTCGCCGTTCCAGTCTATATTTTAAACTTAATTTGTTTACATTTTGCGCAGGCGCAGTGAAATTGTCACAAACTTGTCAGAAATGACCAGTTGGAACAAACCTAATAAGACAAACATTTAACTGATTTATAAAAATTATACGACTTATACCCGGTTTCATAAACGAATGATAAATTTTTAACAATCTGTTAAACCTTTAACACACAAATTTTGATGTCACTGAATTCCGTTTTTCACGTAGAATGCGAATCTGAAATAAAATTTTAGGGTTCCCATTTAAGATTTTAAACTTACCCCAGCCCCACCCCCCAGGGTTGGGGTGGAGGGGTTGAAGTTGGTGTCATTGGATGTCCCCCTCGAAAATATTTTAGTCGTGTTTTTTTTTATTTTTCATCCGATGCTTCGTTTTCGAGATATTCCTAAACGCAACTTAAAACGCCCCACCCTGTATAACAGAATGTTATAATTCTTAATTTGAAAGTAAAAAGTCTTTTACGAATCAGTTACTGTATTTCGTTTACAAGCATCTACTTTCGGACTTGAAAAATTTTAGGTTATTTCGTAAAGATTTATATCAAACACGAAGTACACATTAACACATTTTAGTTATAATTGCATTAGTCAAAGCATGAAATTATGTTATTTATATATTAATTATCCAATAATAAAAACAATTCTAATATTTTATTTAGCGATATTTGGAAATATAAAAATGACATCTGTTGGTTATGTTTGAGATCACTGACACTGATGTGAATAGAGTTTTGTTACCAACTTATACGAAAATACACTGCTTTATTTTTAGCATGAGTGTTAGTAAACACAAGAGTTAAAATCAACTGCTATATTTATGAAACAGTTCAAAAATTTAGCAAGCTGTTAAATTAACAGACCTGCTAGCTAACAAAAGATTTGACATTCGTTTATGAAACCGGGCATTTATCCTGTATATCCTAGTTAAAGATATATTATTTAACGTTTCTAAAGTAAACCTATGTAGAAGATTTCTAATGGTTCTTTTCAATTCTCAGTTTTAAAATTTAAAATAGATGTTTTAATAATAAATTTACAATATCAACTTCAAATTTGACAGGTACAAATTATTTTTTTTCTTTTTCAAAGTAACTGAATTCCAATAACTTGTTTTATTTATGACATCTGGACCCAAAATGGCGGACGAGAATACCTACATTGTTCTAGAGCTCTAATCAATAGCAGGTCAAATTTGTCAATAGCACATGACATGTTTTAATTCCTTAATATCAAATAGCATTTTTGAATTTTTAAATAGCAGATTAAATTTCTAAATAGCAGATTAAATTTTTAAATAGCTTAGAGTGTCTAGAAAATTACTAATCTCTGAATTATTAAAAGGTAAAGGCACATTTTGTAAGAGGCAAATGCACCTTTTCTAAATAGCAAAAGCATGTATTTCAATAGCAAAACGACGTTTATCGAAAGTAAATTTTATATTTTGAATAGCAAATGCACCTTTTATCAAAAGCAAAAGCATCTTTCATCGAAAGCAAATTTTAATTTTTAAATAGCATCTTGTGCTTTAATTTTGCTGTAGTAAAATGTAAAATACGTTTCATTTTAAATTTTAATATTACCTTCGTAAAACTCAAAGACATATTTAAATTATTAAATAGCAAAAATGAATTGTGCGATGAATTATATCAGTTTTTTACATTTAGTACGCGCCGTTTTAGTTTTTATTCATATTTTCTCGAATGCAAGTCTTCATTTTTAAATAGAATATCAACTATCAAAAGCAAGTTTGAATATAAAATAGCATGTTACGGAAATCATCGTACGAATAAAAACTAAAACGGCTTGCCATACATTTTGATCAATACGTTCAGCAGCAGATAAGTACGCAATCCTGTCCGGAAGACCAGATGTAATTTATAACGGTCTGTGTTCTTGGAAGCGAGGAATTATCCGTATTTTATGATTTTGGATGTTGTAAGCTGTGGGTTTACAATTTTGAAAAAATCCCTAGAATACAATTTCACTATTTTCACGATGACGTCTATGTGTGTGTGTGTCAACGATAATTGAAAAACTGATGGCAATATAATTTTAAAATCTGATATTTAGTATTTGAAAATTCATATTATGAACAGATTAGATTTTGAGAATCCAACAAGTGGAAATTGCATTTCGTTAAAATTAAAAGATATAGCTATAACTATAATTTAAAACATTTTTATTATATATTTCGTAGTTAGATAATTTTTTATAAAATGAGCCTTAATTTTAATAACCTAATATATAATTCGCTCACAAATTACAAATTTTAATAGCTGTTCGGGAAATAGTGTTTAAATAAAAATTACATAAATTGAACTATTTATTATATATTTACGTTTATACAAAAAAAAAACACATTTTATTGTTGCAATGATACAACATATACATTTTTAAAAACCGCAGTTAAAATTTTCAAAAGCAAGTAAAATATAACAAAACATTGGACTGTTGATTGTTATAACAGATTTCTATAAATCATTTCCCATTCGTATTATATTCAATATTCAAACTGATTTGAAATTTGTAATTCATGTTTACAAAATGCAAACTTTGTTTTTATAATCCTAATGGCACAAAGGGCAGGTACTGCCACCTAGAATGTATCCGTCAATCATATATTTCTAGTCGAAATTAAATTTTTAAGAACATTTAGCTTATTTTGAACAAATTTGGGAAGCGCATGCATCTGCCTAAAACTCAATAAGTTCTATAAAATTTCCAACCCCTCGACCCTTGTCTACTGTTCATTTGTCAAATGTGAAACGATTTAAAATGGCCGACTTAGCAAAGATGTGAACCAAAATTAGTAAATATTTATGAAAAGTTTCCATTAAAAATTCGTAATGTGATTCGAGTTTGTCAGGCGTAAGATCTGCAGGCTTAGGGTTTGTTTATTAAAAGCGCGAGCGAAGCGAGCTAACTTAAACAAAAAATTGGTTCGTATCCCTACTAATTTAGCCATTTTAGATTATTGCACATTTGACAAATGACATTAGAAAATTTTCGAAGGATTGGAAATTGGAGAGCACTCATTGTATTTAATGCCTATGGCACAGTGGTCGATGAGCATCGATGCTCATTGATGAAACAACAGAACGAACCCGTCAACGCCGAAAAATAGAGGCTCCTCTATTTTTCATCGATGAGCATCGAGGAAACAAACGGGTCTCATTTCAGACGTATCTTTGTGTATCATTTCATGTTAACATTTTTTTGTCACAGAGAAATTCCCTGTATTCGTCATTGAAGACATTAAAATTCTTGAAGGGTGGGTTCGTTCTGTTGTTTCATCAATGAGCTCATTGCTGCTCATCGACTAGTGTGCCATAGGCATTCGGCCAACAAATTTATTGGAATAATGATTTTCCCCATGGAAGAAAAAAATATTTCAAAATGAGCAAATTTCTACTCCTAGTAATCGGTAAATAAAGTAATGAAATAATGATTTATTTATGATTGAAAACCATAGTAATTCGTATAAAATATAAATAAAAAATAATTGAATATACTCATAACTTCAATTAAAAGACACATATAAAGAACGCACCCGAATTAAAAAATATTGCTTCCGGTTTCCGCTAGTATTTTATTCATTTTTTTGACGTGTGCAATAGTTGTATGGATGACAGTAAAAAAATTTAATTTTTAATTTTTGGAAGAAAAATAAAGTAATAATCTATCAAAATGTCTAAGACGGATAAAGGTGCAAGCAAAAAAAGTAAAAACGGTGAAAGTCCCTGCGCTACTTCCAATGTAGACCCATATATATCCATATATATATATATATATATATATATATATATATATATATATATATATATATATATATATATATATATACAGGGTGTAAATCAAAAAGCGGGCCATAGGCGTTTAACATGGGAAATTAGTTTTTCCGTGCGTAGAAGTTCCCAAATGGTTTTAGACGAAAATGGTTGAAATAAAAATTGTAGAGAATTTAATTATGGAGAAGCCGGCCTTGTCTACCTTCAAGAACAAGATCTACTCGGAAAATTGTTTCAAAATCTACGAAAATACAAATTAACTCACGCAATGTGTTTAAAAATACTAGTTAAGTTAACTCAGATAGAAAATATCATTCCTACATTTCAAAAATTCCCAGACAATGCTAATACCATAATAGAAATATTTATGGCTGTAAGTATGAGCAATTAGTATAAGTCAATACATAACACATAATTATCAACCTGTATGCCGTTTAATCTTATATTCGTTGTTCGCAATACAATTCAAAATGGAAATACAGTGGTGGTTTGTACAGTACTGCGAAGCAACAGAACATAGCCAGAAATTTTAAGAAATAAACTTATTTTACAATTGTTGTACAACCATTATCCAGAAAGTTCGGTAAAGTTCGTTGATGGTAATGCACTTCTGAGAACGGCTGTACAAGTTCTTGAAACTCCTGATGCAGTCAACTTTAGTGATGGCCTTCATCTTGAACGTTGGATGTCCGAAATATTCGAAAATCTCTGACCCTTCAATTTTGGGAACAAGAAAAAGTTCGGGGGAGACAAGACCAGTTTGGGGAGTAGGGTGGATGATTGAATGACACAACTCCCCTGTTGGTTAGGATCAAATTCATTTTTGGACATTTCAGACATCCAACGTAATCCTACGACCCAGCTGAAGGCCATCACTACAGACGACTGGGCCAGGAGTTTCCAGGAATTGTACAGCCATTCTCAGAAGTGCATTACCATCAACGCTTCGAAGGACAGTCAGTGCTGTTTCAGATAGGACAACAATCCATTCTAATTATAGAAATATTCACCGAACTTTCAGGAGAGAGGTTAGGTTTTGTACATATAAGAAAATAATTTTTTCAAAATGTTAGCGGTATTTAAGAGTTTTTCTGCTAGCTAGTCCACATTCCGGCTATCTACTTTAATAGAATTCAACTTTTTGGACATTGAATCTCTACGCATTATTTAATATGCTATTATAGAGTAATGACATCATTGGAATGGAGTACACGTCATATTTGCTCTCTCGAATTTGCATACTAAAATCTTGTGGTGAATTACTCTGCCGAGAATACATTATAAGGAAACTATTTAAGAACGTTAGCACCGCAAAGGATTTGGATGTGAAGTATAATTGCCTTAAGGTATTGAGTTAAGCTCGTATGACACGATCCATTTTTTTGTACTTTCTTATGTCAATTTTCTGTATTCAATTTTACTTTACATATTTGTGTAAGTGAATTTTTGAAAGAAAATATTCCTGTGTGCAACGTACGTCCATTTTTGTTAGACACACATGCGCATATTGGTCCAGAAATTGAATATACGGTTTGTTTTATTTGTACTTAACCTACAAGGTAACGTCATTTGCTGCATATTATTATTATTATACTTATATTTAATCATGGACAACGCAGATCTTTTAACGTTGGCTTTAATTACGAACCACAGCCAACCTCAAATTATAGGTACTGCTCAACTGACTTGCATTTTGTGCCTGTGCGCATTGCTCTGCGCATTTTATGTACATTAAACATTGAAACAAATATTTTTTTGTTGACATCAAAAATTGGAGTAAACATTGAACGTACATGTATGATAAGTTCAATTTGTAACTTTAAAAAAGTTGACATAAAAATGTAAAAAAAAAATTTAGTGTGTCATACTGGCTTTATAGTGATGATAAATTGCAATATTTCGTTAATAACTTATTTATATTTAACAGCTTATACTTTGTATTGTATATTGTCGCCGTAAAAAACAAATTATTTCTACGAGTAAATCATTCGACTTAAATATTCTAAATTTTCCATTTTGCGACCTGTGACTGTAGACATATTGAATGCTATAACATCTTGGGACCAACCAGCTATGCAAGAAAAATTTTTTCATTGTGAGACGATGACATACATCTTTGATGTTTTGGCAGTAAGTACATACTGTTTCCTGCAATTATAAATAAATACATTGTTTCTAATCTTCGATTAACAATAAACATAATAACATATTCATAATCATCCCTTCATGAGGTAGCATATGACATAGTAGTTAGTCCGCAACCTATATTCGAAAAAAAAACAATGTTGAAGTCGCTCTCGGTAGCGTTAGTGGTTATGTCACTAGCATAGCACAACAGAGGTCGTGGGGTCGAATAACTGAAGAGCATGGTCGTTTGTGATATTCACATAAATTCACAATCATTCACTTATTAAGCTGCATATTATCAAAAATATTTAGTCCGCCTACCATCTTCATAAAAAGCTATGATTAAAATTTCATCTCAATTATTTTATGAAAATCATGTTTGGATTTTAAGTAGTCTATCCATGCTGTAAAATTTCTGTAACGTGTGAGAATACAAATATTCTAATCTTGACATACCAGTATCTTCTCATCTAAATTCAAATGCAGTCATTTATCATCAATCTCGATATTAAAGTCTATACGTCAATATTAATTGAATCTACTATGAGCCGCACTTCCTTCGGGTAGTGCGCAAATCGCTTCAAACATATTATGAACCATCAGTTTTGCTGTAATTAAAAAAAAATTCCCTGGAGCAGTAACACATACCACACAGCTCTTTACGTCACTTAAAGTAATTTCATATTATTTACAGATTCATTTATTTCTATAAAAATGTTGCTATTGCTTATACTAAATATTGCATCTCTTCATTATCACCTCACATCTTCATCGTTTCACTCACGCACTGTAACGTTGATCAACTTACAACAATTTTGTCATATAGGAAGATGACTGGACAACGGTGCAGAATAAGGCATTAACATCGATTTACAACTGTATGAAATATCATCCTGTACAAGTCAAAAGTTTAGGGTCCAACGAATTTCTCAAATTTGTGAATTTTGCAAGAAATGGCGGCCCAGATCATGCGTTAGCTTGTATATCGGTCATTGGTTCATTGGCAAAGGATATAGATAATCGACAGGTAATAATGATATATACTATTAACTCGTTTGTTAGGCATGAGAAGTTTGATTGGATAAGATTATTTTGCAAAGTCAAGAATTAATCACTATTCTCTAAATTTAAATGTAAATATTCTTTCTTATTATACAATATTATTCTTAATTCGAGTATGTCTACCATATTCATATGTAACTAGATATATTTATTTCGTATCAATTATTACGGGCTAGTACGCCAGTAATGCTTATAGGTTTCTAATATTTACTATTCATTAATAGGTCTTGATGGAGCGTCAAGTTCACACAAAATTTATAGACTTCTGTAAATATGATTGTGACCTAATACATATGAAATTCTGTGAAACGCTCTCTGAATTTAGCAAAAACTGTTTAATACTAAAATACATGGCTAACGCAAATACGCTGAAGGAAATTGAAAGTATATATAATTAATATGGTGTATACTATTAGTTTTATTATTTATTTCGTTTGAATATTTCAGGATTAATACGCAATACTAACTTGCCCTGGAATCCATATAGAGAAGCAGCAATTCGTCCTTTATATTTGTTTTTAATGAACAACCCTAAAATTGGAATACTTTTGTATCAGTCTAATATACTCTTAAGTATTAGCAATTCAAATGAGACATTTTTTAACTCCAAAATTGTCATGTTTAACTTTGCTAAATCCAAGTTTGACAACACAAGAAAATGCAAATAAATGTATTCAGTCACCCTGAAATTGAGGCGAAGAGAGAATTTCGTTCATAATTATAGCAATTTTATTCATTATTCTTCTTTGTTGAAAATTTACTGTTATCTCGGAAGATGTTCATTATTTGTAGTCAAAGATCTGACAAGAACGACTAAACTATGCATTTGCTTTTAATAATTTTTTATATTCATTTTAGAAATATATTTTGGATGCATTGCTTCACAAGGATGAAATAGAAAAGTTATATTATAGAATGGCCATTGAGATGTTTCAATGTTTGCTGGAACGTAGATGCTTACATAGATATTTATGGAATCGGGATATTTATTGTCAATTCGTAACATTATTGAACGTGAGTAATATATTATAAACTGTTAACAAGTATTCTTATATTATTTACAATTTGTTTTGTAGGACTGCGACACAGACTACGTGAAATTGGCTGTCGATATAGTTCAGCGCACGTTAGTAGATAATGGGTTACTGATTCCAGACATCGGCTTAATGACCTTTGAATGGTAACCCACGGGATTTTTAGGTAATTAGGTTGTTGTTGCGGAATTTGTTAATGAGTAT
This sequence comes from Poecilus cupreus, assembly GCA_963942605.1. NCBI lineage: Eukaryota > Metazoa > Arthropoda > Insecta > Coleoptera > Carabidae > Poecilus > Poecilus cupreus. Next base: position 23,751,845 of record OZ012713.1, on the reverse strand, counting down.
GGAATTTTGGTAATTATTAGTTTAAATTTAGAACTGTTTTGTTTAAATGTTTGAAATTAATTTTTTGGATCTTACAATTTATGATAAAATAGAGGGAGAGTCAAAAAAAAAAAAAAAAGAAAGCTGTGTTATTATATAAGTATGGATGGATGGAATTTTGTATAGCATTATTATTATTGCAGAAGTGAGCAACGGAGCACTACCAAAGAGTTAAGGTAAGCTAATTAGAAATAATATTAACATAGATGTTTTAAAATATGTCAAATTTTAGAGATGGATTTTTCTAAGTTGAATACAAAATGCCAGCTCGCTGGAATGAAGCCTATTCGCAAAGTTTCCAATTTAGAAAAGGATAAAACATATCAATTGGTTGATATTAGGGCTGTCAATACTGGGTTTGGAAGAAAAGTAATTGTTGAATGCGAAAACTTCATCGTATATCTACCAGGGCGATTCGACGATTTAACTAATGACGAAATAGCTAATTTGAAAAACTCTGTAACTAAATGGTCCATAAAATATACTGGGATGAAAGATTATGCCCCCGGTAAACAAGCTAGGTTGATTGAGTTTGTCAAACTGTAATATGTATGCTTTGTGAAATTTTCTGTATATGATATTTTGTTAATAAACAAGTAGTAAAGTTATTTGATATTTTATTTATTTATCTTAAATAGAAAATAAATTTTAAATATATCTATATACATTTGAAGACATTTTATTAAATACATTTTAAACAGGAGACATTAATTTTGAGTACCACTGAAATTTTGAAAACCCCATTAAAGACCAATTAGCAATAAGTTTCCTTTAAAAGTCGAGTACAATTGAAAATAAATTTAGTTTTGGTATTTACCTGAACAGTTTTAGTTGCAAATTTTCTGTGTTTATAAAATTAATTAAAATGTCTAGTGAAGACTTAAATAATTTACAGGCGATATTAGATTTGTGTGACAAAGTTAATGACGCTGAACAAGAATATCGAGATAACGAACCAATATTAGTTAGTAATTCGTTAATTCAGAATAACGAAGATAATTACAATTTGTTTTTTCAATATTGTGAAAATATATTGGAAGATCCTCTAACAGAGAATACTACCCAGGCATCAACAACAGCAACACAATGCGGCAACGGGAAAACAACCGATATTGCAAGTGCTTCAACATCATCGTCTCAGAGAGCAAATAAACGTTTTAATATTGTTAGTGAGTTTGAACGCCATGTAAAATTTTTTAATATACGGGGTAAACAAATAGTGTTTAAAATGAACGATCCACCATCTACAGAGAATTGTGTTTTATGGTTCGAGAATAGTATTGAGGAATTAGTTTCGTATATGTTACATAATATTCCTCCATCAGATTATGTTGGATTAACATTGAATACACCTTGTTTAGAAATAGGGCCTGCCTGGTTAAGTTTTAGACGTGCCGACCAGTTATCGAGCGAAGTCGTTTGGGATACAATAGCAAAAATTCTGCAGAGTAATCCGGAAACATTTTCAAACGGAGAGTTTACCGTAGAATTAACACAAGTCGCCATGCCTGTTGGTCGGGGATTATTAAAGCTACGTGGACTTGGTTACGCAGAATTCTGTTAAAGAAAGCATGGGATTGTGGAAATAAATAACGATGATAATCTTTGTCTACCCCGGTCTTTAATTGTTGGTGAAGCATGGGCGAAAAATGAAGACAATTTTAAAGACCTAGTTAAAGATTATCAGAATATACAGTCACAAAAAGCTAGGGAATTATGTATGAACGCGAATGTTCGAATTCCTGAAGACGGTGCCGGTATATTTGAATTAACCGAATTTCAGAGACATTACAATATGTTTAATATAGTGGTATATGAATTTAGTGAAGCAGCGACGGTGATTTTTGAAGGAGCTCGAGGATCTAATCTTCCACGAATAAATTTATTACACTATCAATCACATTTTTCCACCATAAAAAGTTTAACAGCGACTTTCGCCTGTACGTATTTCTGCGAGCCTTGTCACAAACCCTACAAACAAATTGGTCGGCATCGATGTGAACATTTATGCGATTCTTGTTATCGTTCACCGCCATGTCAGCGCGATACATTCACAATTTTATGCAAAACATGTAATAGACGATTTCGTGGACAGACATGTCTTAACAATCATATAAATACGACACTTTGCAAAGAAATAAAAATGTGTGAAAAATGTTTGAAAGTATACAAAAATAATAATAAGAGTCCACATGTATGTGGTGAAGTGTTTTGTAAATTATGTGTTAAATTCAGTTCAAGAGACCATAAGTGTTTTATGAGAGTGGATAAAAAAACTTTAAAAAATGATAAAAACTTATTCATTTATTATGATTTCGAAACGCGACAAGAAAAACAATATGACGCTAAAGACAGTAAAGAACATGAAGTTACCTTGTGTGTTGTACAACAATCATGTGATGAGTGCTGTAACATTGAAAACATTCATACTGTGTGTCATTACTGTGGTGTCAGACAACATATATTTCAAAAAAATCCTGTTGCTCAACTCATACAATATGTTATGCTACCCCGAACATCCTTTAAAACAGTAACCTGTATTGCCCATAACGGTAAAAGTTTTGATATTCAATTTATTTTAAAATATGTCGTGGAATATTTAAATATAAAACCAAAATTAATTTTAAACGGGACTAAAATTTTATTGTTAGAGATAAATCAAATTAGATTTATAGATTCAATTAATTATTTACCGATGGGATTATCAAAATTAACCAAGGCTATGGATTTACCGTCAACGGTGAAAAAAGGTTATTTTCCACACTATTTTAATAAATTAGAAAATAAAAAATATATTGGCCCTTTACCTTCAATCGAGTACTATGATGCGGATTCAATGGGTGTAACCAGTCGTGACGATTTTTTGCAGTGGTATAATACCCAGATAAATAACCGTGCGATATTCGACATGAAAAAAGAAATAATAGATTATTGTATTTCAGACGTGGATATTTTACGCCGTGCATGTGTAAAATTTCGATCAACTTTTTTAAATGATTGTGAAGTGTGTCCTTTTACAGAAGCAATTACAATTGCATCAGCTTGCAATCTTGTTTTTGGAAGAAAATTTTTAAAGCCTGACACTATAGGCATTATTCCACAGAGGGGGTATAGACTTTCTGATAATCAGTCACGTACGGGATTGCAGTGGTTAATATATGAAGAGTTGAATAGAAACATTAAAATTGCACACGCAGGTCGTGGAAAAGAAATTATTTTACACGGAAATTTAAAAGTTGATGGATATTATGCGCGATCAAAACTAGTTTTCGAATTTTATGGATGTTTCTGGCATGGTCATGATTTATGTTTTAGAACTAATCGCGATAAACCTTTATTCAAAAACTCAAAAGAAACATTAAATTCAAGATTTGAAACTACGAAAGAAAAATCACTTAGATTACGTGAGCTTGGGTATACAGTAATAGAAATGTGGGAGTATGAATTTAATAAAATTTTAAAGATTGATAAAAATTTGAAAACTAGTTTAGATAACAATCCATTGATAAAAACTTTACTCCTAAATCCGCGAGATGCACTTTTCGGTGGACGTACGGGAAATACATCACTTTATTATAAAGTAGACGGGGACGAAAAAATTAAATATGTAGATGTCTGTTCTCTCTACCCATACGTATGCAAATACGCAAAATATCCAGTAGGACATCCTACAATATACGTCGGAAACGAATGCAATAATCTATTAGGGCCTAATAATAATTTTGATCGCATTGAGGGGCTAGTTAAATGTACAGTGTTACCTCCTATTGATTTATATCATCCAGTTCTACCTCGAAAGATACATGACAAATTAATGTTTGCTCTATGTCGAACTTGTTGCGATAACCTCATACAAGCAGATTGTACACATACGGAAGAAGAGAGACAGTTTGATGGAACATGGGTTGCTGATGAGATTCGAAGAGCACTTAGGTTCGGATACAAAATAGTTGAAATATATGAGATCTGGCAGTATAATGTCACAACATATGATAAAAATAGTAAATCTGGTGGGTTATTTGTGGACTATATAGACAATTTTTTAAAAATGAAACAAGAGTCATCAGGATATCCTCCCGAATGCATCGATGAAGTTTCAAAACAACGATATATTCAGGAGTATTTCGAACAGGAGGGCATACAACTCGATCCGGAAAATATAAAGAAAAATGAAGGAAAAAGATCATTGAGTAAACTTATGCTCAATTCTTTCTGGGGTAATATTTTTAATTTGCGTTTTAACTGTGATACATAATTTTACTTATTACTATTTACAGGAAAATTTGCTCAGAAGGAAAATATGAATCATACATCAATAATTGGAAGTCCTGATGAATTGTATGAACTACTGGCGAACCCTGCGGTTATGGTGAACAGCATTGTCCCAGCGGGAGAACGGATGATCTACGCAAGCTGGTGTCATAAGACAGAAGCCGCCGATCAGCTTCGAACCGTTAACGTGGTTGTAGCCGCGTACACCACAACCCACGCCAGACTTCGTCTACACGAATATTTAGCATCTCTAGATAGACGAGTTCTATACTATGATACGGATTCGATTATTTATAGATATCTGCCTAACCAGTATCAACACCCTGTAGGTAATTTCTTAGGAGATTTAACCGATGAGTTAGAATGTTACGGATCGGGTAGTTACATCACAGAATTTGTATCGGGTGGGCCGAAAAATTATGCCTATAAAGTATTCTGTACTAAAGATAAAATAATTAGGGAAATATGTAAAATTAAAGGATTCACATTAAATTATAGAAATTCAAAAATTCTCAATTTCAATACAATAAAAAATTTAATTATAGATACTCCTACAGCTGAACCATCGTTACTTACTTCAAAAAATATAAGAACTACATTAGATCATACAATTATTAGTAAAACAGAACGAAAGTGTTACAAAATTAATTTCATGAAACGCCGTAGGATAGAAAATTATGATTCCTTACCTTATGGATTTAAAAGGTGCAGAATATAAGTTTAGTTTAAATATATTTTAAAACTGTAAATATACATATATTTTAAATTATTATTAGGTGATATATTTCTAAGTTTAGTTTAAACATATTTTAAAACTGATATATTTTAAATTATTATTATTATTTTGTAAATAAACCTATATTCGGTAATAAAAATATGTTAGTTGGTATTTATGTTTTTATCTTTAAACTCTATTGAAATCAAATAGTTTGTCAGTTATATTACAGCGCTACCCCGTGCAACATGATAGAGTTTCGTCATCCTTTTTCCGCTATAGTCGCGGGGCCATCTGGTAGCGGAAAATCATACTTTGTTAATCATTTTATCAATAATATTCATGACACTACTGATACAAATTTTGAAAAAATATACTGGCACTACGGTAGCTATCAAAATCTGTTTGAAAATATTAAAAACGTAGAATTTATAGAAGGTTTACCCGACATAGAAAATATTGATGGGAAAAAACCACAATTAATGATAATTGATGATCTTATGAGGGAAGCAGATAAACGTATTGTAGATATATTTACTAAATGGTCCCACCATAAAAATTTGTCAGTGTTTTTTCTAACACAAAATTTATTTCACCAAGGAAAAGGACAAAGAGATATATCATTGAATGCTAATTATATAATTTGTTTTAAAAATCCTAGAGATAAAGCTCAAATTAATCATCTATCACGTCAGGTTTGTCCAGAAAATACTAGATATATTCAAGAAGCATTTAATGACGCTACATCGGAACCGCACGGGTATTTAATCTTTGATTTGAAACAAACAACTCCTGAATGGCTACGTTACCGAACATGTCGTGATGGTTTGACATATGTTTATATACAGCGTAAAAAGTATAAAAGAAACAGTAAGGATTTGCCAACAATTATTTCGTGACAATGTCTGAAGCAGTGATTAACAACGCCGATTTATTACATGCCCTTCGCAAGCTTAAACCAAGCTATCGAATGGCTTTGTTAAAATGTTCAGACCCTAGTTCTGTTCGTTGTATTTGTGAATGCGTTTATAATATAATACATGGTAAAATTCCGCTCAGTCGTAATGAAAAATCTATACTAGGACGTCATAAAAAAGTTTTGCGAAAACTTGTAAAACGCGGAGACAACTGGAAAAAGAAAAAACAAATATTAGTGCAGTCGGGCGGTGCATTTCTACCGGTTTTGTTAGCGCCGATAATTACGGGTATTTTAAGTAGTTTAATTAAAAAATAAATCATGGAGCATGCTAAAAAGATGATTTTAATATCGCCAGAAAATTTGACTCGTTTACGAAAAGAAAATGAAAGCAACAGTAGTGACAACACAAGTAATAACAAAATTCTCAATAATCTTGACAATGATATGCAAAAAATATTAAATTCCGAATTACCTGAGTATGAAAAGTGGCCATTGTATCAAGAAATATTGCAGCGCTATTTTTATTTTCAAAAACACGCCAGAGAACCCATTAAAATACCAATAATTAGCGAAAACAATTTGGAAATAGAAAATATAAAAACATCAAATAGTCTTGATGATAGCTCAGAACCAAAACAACAATCAGAAAAGTCGGGTGAAATTGAAGAAATTATAAAAATTGTCCCAAATAAATTTCAAACAAAAGCGCGTTTACTACTGGAAAAAATAAAATTAGATAATTCAATTACGTGGAGTGACAAAGGTATTGTAAAAATAAATAACATCGAGATACCACATTCGAATATTTCCGATTTAGTTGCGGATATTGTTAGACCCAGAAAATCCAGTAATCCATCTGGTTGGGAGGATTTCACTAAAGCATTAAAACATATTAATGTACCTATTGATTTGGTGGGTAATCCACGAAGAAAAAAGTATTTACAATCTATGTGCTCGCCCATTAGACATAAAAGAAAAAACTTCTTTGACTGTCGCGATTCGTATGTTGAAACTGATACTGATACTACAATATCCAAAATAAACAAGTGGAAAAGGTTTTCATTTTAAATTATGGATAAAAAATTAGCAACTATATATTATAACCCTGTACACCGTGCAGGATTTTCAAGTGCCGCTAATCTTATCAATGCTGTAAAAGGAGAATATGATGTTAAGAAAGTTCATAAATGGTTAAGTGCGCAAGATGCCTATACATTACACAAGCCAATACGAAAACGTTTTCCAAGAAATAAATTTAAGGTTTCCAACATTAACGACTTGTTTCAAGCTGATCTAAATGATATGACAAAGCTTAATAGATATAATGATGGGTACAAACATATTCTAACTGTAATTGACGTATTTAGCAGGTACGCCTGGGCTCGAGCATTAAAAGATAAGAAACCAGGTTCCGTAGTGAAAGCGTTTAACGAAATATTTCAGGAGCGCAAGCCGATATTTTTACAAACTGACAAAGGAAGTGAGTTCATTGCAAAATCGGTTAGAACATTCTTACGGAAAAACAATATTAAATATTATGTTACAAATAATAATGATATAAAAGCGTCGCTAGTTGAACGTTTAAATCGAAGTTTGAAATCTAGAATGTACCGATACCTCACTTATAAAAACACATACCGTTATATTGATGTATTGCAAGATCTTGTTTCGGCTTATAATAATTCCAAACATAGATCAATCAAAATGGCTCCCTCTGAAGTAGACGATACAAACATATTACGAGTATGGAAAAATCAATACGGAATACAAAATAAAATTGAAAAACCAGACTGTAAATTTAAAATAAACGATCTGGTTCGCATATCAAAATCAAAGAATATTTTCGAAAAGGGTTACGAGTCTAACTGGAGTGATGAATTATTTAAAATTCGGGCAATTGTTAAAAGAAAGCCTGTAGTTTATAAATTAACAGATTTAAACAATGAAAACATCGAAGGTAGCTTCTATGAACAGGAATTACAGCGAGTATTTGTGACTTCTAATACTACGTATAAGATAGATAAAATATTAGACACAAAAGGAACTGGTCACAGTAAGAAAGTTCTTGTCCGTTGGAGTGGATATAGCGATAAGTTTAATTCGTGGTTACCGGCAGCTAGTGTTCAGTTATTAAAACCATGATTGAAAACGAATTCTTCTTAACTCTACCAAGCAATAGTTCAATGCAATATTTCAGTAATAATAAAACTACGCGATTTACTACACAACTACCTCAGCAAATAAAATTAAATGGATCATGGGAGGTAGCATTATCTGAAATTAGTTATCCATGCTCCTTTTACAATGTAAATGATCGTGAAAATAAAATTAGAATTTTGTTGAAGACAGAAAATAAAGAAGACAAAAGTATTAAAATAGACATGGAAAAATGTTCTATCACCGCAAAAAATTATGAAAATATTGATGATTTGTTACATAACATAAATGAGAATTCTAGAATTAATCAACATGTTGCATTTACTTATATCAAGGCTGAAAACCGTGTTCAAGTGAAATTTAAAAATTCCCAAGTATGTTCTATGAAAATGTCTCCGAAATTAGCTCTTCAGTTAGGATTTTCCTCGTTCACTGATTTATATCTACAAAAATCTTCGATTAATCTGCCTAATTTGATGTTGGGTATTCCATCGCAGCTATATGTATATTGTGACATAATCGAACCTCAATTCGTAGGAGATGTTGTTACACAGCTCTTAAGAATTAGTCATGTGAATACAGAAAAATATGTTTTCGGTTCTAATAAAGCCATTTCATATACACAACCTCATTATATTCCTGTACTTAGAAGAGAATTTTCTAATATTGAAATTGATATAAGATGCATAGACGGAAATGCAGCTCCATTTCAGTTCGGAACGTTATGCGTGAAACTACACTTTAGACGTCGTGCATTATGAAAATCTGTCCTTATCAAGTATATTACAGCCAGCAAGCTGGTAGTGGAATTGGAACAGTGTATAGAGGAAATCAATTACAACGTGGCCATGGTCTAGGGAGTTTTTTCAGTGGTTTATTTAGAAGCATTATGCCTCTAATTAGGAAAGGTGCTGCATCTATTGGTAAAGAAGCACTGCATTCAGGAATACAGTTTTTGGGAGATCTTAGTGAAAACCAACCAATAAAAGAATCAATTAAGAATCGAATTTCCGAGGCTGGTGTTAATTTGAAGCGCAAAGCTGAGAATAAAATTAAAACTTTAATGAACGGTTCAGGGTATAAAAAGAAGAAATTATTAAACAAACGTATTCAGTCTCGATCATCACTTACTAGTGAAAAGAAGAACTAAAAAACGCGGCAGAGAAATAGATATATTCGATTAAAAAATGGCTTTTCTGCATGCTCAATCATGTGAATGTGTAAAAACAGAATTGGATTTATTTGCGATACCTCCGACACAAACTAGTATTGAATACGGACAATGGGTCAATTACAAACCATTATCGTCTATTACCGAAGACGGTCCCATTGAATTTGTTATACCTGGACATGGAGACGAGTATTTAGATTTGTCGCAAACTATGCTGTATGTAAATGCAAAGATTACCAAATCTGATAATACGGCAATAGCTGAAACAGATAATGTTGCACCTGTTAACAACTGGCTTCACTCGATATTTAGTCAAGTTGATATTTATTTAAATCAGAAACTTATTTCACCACCCAATAATACTTACGCTTACCGATCATATATTGAAACTTTGTTGAACTATGGAAAAGATGCGAAATCTTCGCATCTGACTTCGTCATTGTGGTATAAAGATGATGCCGGAAAAATGAATAACACGGATGCAGGAGCCAATTCTGGATACAATAGACGAAAAAAGTTCATTGAAAAAAATTAAAAATATAGATATGATTGGTCATCTTCATGCAGATATATTTAATCAAGAAAAATTTTTAATTAATGGGGTAGAAATGCGTGTAAGATTAGTACGATCTCGGGATAATTTCCATTTAATTTCTACATCCGATTATAAAATGCAAATAAATGAAGCAACGTTATTTGTTCGCCGAATGAAATTAAATCCAAGTGTACTTATTGCTCATAACAAGGCTTTAGAAATGACTACGGCTAAATACCCCATTACTAGAGCCGAATGTAAAGCTATTACAATTCCCATAGGCGTCCAGGGTAAATCCATAGATAATATCTTCTTAGGACAATTACCAAAAAGATGTATTGTTGGTTTCGTAACAAATAAAGCATTTAATGGAGATTATACAACAAATCCATTCAATTTTGAACACTTTCAAATGAACTATCTGTCACTCTATGTTAATGGTCAACAATTACCATCTAGACCCTTACAACCAAAATTCACCGATGATAAAACTTACATTCAGATGTATAACTCGCTATATACAGGAACAGGCATTCATTTTGGAAACAATGGAAATGAAATTGACCGAGAAAGTTATCCTAATGGATATTGCTTGGTTGCATTTGACCTAACACCTGACTTAGCCGCTAATTCTATGATGCATTGGAATTTAACACGTCATGGTTCTTTACGGTTAGAAGTTGGATTTGAACAAGCGCTTACTCAGACTGTAAACTGTGTGATTTACGCGGAGTTTGATAATATTGTAGAAATTGATAAAAATAGAAATGTTATTGTAGATTATGGAAGTTAATTATATTGTTATATGTGTATCGCAGTGTAACTTATATTTTAATGGTAATAAATACGTAAAAATAATATGATATATTCTCAGTTTATTTAAAACTTTCATTATGACATGTTATATAGTTGATGTTCAGGGGTTTTATGGAAATATTGGAGAATTTATATTAAAAGAACTTGCTATTATATCAACGACTGGTGAATATTTTCATCATTATGTATTTAAACCTCCTTATAATCAAAAAGAATTGTCAGTCGAAGCAGTGTCACGGGCGCAGTGGTTAAAACTCAATTATCACGGGTTCGGATGGAAATACGGTTATGTTCATTATAATCAAACATCAACCATTTTTAAAAATATTATACAGTCTTCAGATGAAATATATGTTAAAGGAGACGAAAAAAGAAAGATTATTGGAAAACTGATACAAAGAGAAGATATAACTGAATTATCAGAACGGGGATGTCCTTCATTAAAGAAATTAAATAATAATTATGTTGTAAGTGCTTGCATACTACCTAGATCGCATAAAGGTATGATATGTGCTGTGAAGAACGTAAATCTATTGCGACAGTGGTACATTTCAAATATTGAAAATGAATGCTGTTCAGATAGAGACAGTATTTCAACACAATTTCAAACACGTCTCTCATTACGGTGTCTATGCAGCTAATAGATTACCATATAAAGTAAATTATCCAAGTACAATAATCGTAAATACCGACCCCGACACAGAAGCTGGATCACATTGGATAGCGATTTACATTGATCGATATGGGCACGGATTTTACTTCGATAGTTACGGACGACCCCCTTATATTAAGCAGCATACGGAATTTCTAAGAAGAAATACTAAAACTTGGACTTTTAATACCATGGTTTTGCAAGACTTTAATTCAACAGTCTGCGGATACTATTGTCTGATTTATCTTCTATTTAGAATTAATAATTACACACATACAAACTTTCTGCAATTATTTAATAAAAGTAATAAGGCGGATAATGATGATTTGGTTGTATATATGTATAAGTATTATTTTAAATAAATAAAAATAATATAATTTTATAAACAAAGTTTTATTAAACTATATATTTTCCAGTATCTAACATAAATAATTTAACATGTTCAATATCCCTACCTAGCTTAAAGCTATAATTATTAAACAAATCCCAAAATACCCTACTGTCAACTCCATTATACAGTATTAAATAATTATACAATAAATCAGTAACTATAGTACTATCATCCTTAATACTATCTAAACTAACATTTTTTATTAAATTTAAGTAATTATTGAAAATATTTATACAATTAAACAATTTCTCTAGTTCTTCTTTCTTTTTCAAAACTAAACTCTTAACTTTAACAATATTATCTACCTCTTTATTACTTATCATTATGCAATTATGACAAGATGAATAATTTAAACAAAGCTTGCAAATTTTTATTTTAATATTACTATTATTTACCATCTTAGTAATTACGGCCTTATTGAACTTATAAGTTTTACTCTCTGATCGATTTTGTTTTGATATATTTACAATTTTGCTACAGAAATTATTTATGTTACTTATATCTATAAACTTGCCTTTCTTATTAACTAATCTTATTCTAATTTGATATTTTAAACACTGATCTATACCTACACTAACACATTTCGAATTCTGAGTATCATTTACTATATAAAAATCACTTTTATATAACAAACTCTCATGATTATCCCTAGAGTCGAATGTATGAGGTAACTCGAATCCATCAATCACGGGTGCTATACCAGCGATGAGTTCTATTTTCTTCAATTGGTCGTCGGTGAAAAATTCCTGATTATCAATAAACGACAGATCTTCAAAATTATTTTCCTGAGATTAAGTCTCAATCTCTTCACTATCACGCGGTACTCCTGCTTCAGCGGGTGTTGGATCCTCGTTGTTCACAATCATGTTAACACGGGTATCAGATTCGAACAAGTCCGTATCAATGCAATCCATATTAAAATTACTAATATCTGTAACTGAATCGCATAAATCTATAAGAGTCTTCACGAAATCAGGCTCCATGCTGGAAGACTCAATAACTTCATGCATGCTGCTGTTATCGAAAATTTCGGTAGCGTCTCCGTTATGTACAGATTTTAAAGCTGGTGTTTGCCGTGAATGTAACTCATTGCGTTGAGCAGTCTCTTGAATAATAATATTACTTTTCTTACATTCATCATTCTTTCTCACCTTAGGACAAAAGTCTGCTTCACTAACTGTTTCACGTACTAGATCTTGATAGGTAGCCATATCAACACAATAATAACTTCAAGTGTAAACTAGAAGTATTATCAGAAGTAATATATATGTATAAATTTAGTATTTGGAAAGTTACCCCGTAAACCGCCTTCAGCATTTTTGAAATTGAAAAATTAATTTCAAATATTTAAACAAAACAGTTCTAAATTTAAACTAATAATTACCAAAATTCCATACTCATTAACAAATTCCGCAACAACAACCTAATTACCTAAAAATCCCGTGGGTTACCATTCAAAGGTCATTAAGCCGATGTCTGGAATCAGTAACCCATTATCTACTCACGTTCTGTAGCAAGAAGTTTCGACAGTGGTTCATAGAGATGAACGGAGTCAATTATATAACTAAAATGCTCTGCAAACGAGATTGTGATTATCTAGATCACGCAATTACCTTTTGTAAATTAGCAATTTATCCCAGTTGACACAAACCCATATTGTATAACTAGGCTACTAGAGTGAACAAGAACTGTTTGTAACATGACAGAGACTAATTATTTGCATAATTTCTAAATAATTGCTATATTCGTATGATTAACACAGGCGTCACCTCCAGTCAGGATTGACCTATTTACGTTATCTTTGGAATTTTTTTTCTCCAAAACTTACACGCGTATAAGAAAACAAATTAGTACGTTAGAAAGATTTGTATTTCGGCTTCGTTTTATTATTATTAAATGACGGAGAAATAGCCATTTTCCAGGATCATCTCATAAATAAATAGTACGTGACCCGCTTATGTGACACAAAAAACAAGAAGGGATATTGAAAATACATTAAAAAAAACTTGCCCTTGAACGAAAGAAATTAAAATGTATTGATTCAAAATAAAATGGCGGCCATCTGAAAATAAAGGTTACTTCTTGGCTTCAAATTCTTAAATTCTTTCGTTCAAAGACACCAATATTTCATCGAAATCTGTTGAGAAGTTTGTCTGCACTCATATAAATACACTTAAACTGAGTCATCGACTTCGGGCCCATATTGGAGTCCTTCCGCATCCATTCATCGGCTTGACTTGAAACTTTGGAATTATATAGACAAAGGACAATAGCGACATTTTTGGAAAATCGATTTTTCTAAAATTTCTGATCGGGGCAACCCCTCAAAGTAGCATATTTTTTCAAATTTCTACCTTAAAGAAGATGCAGTTGAATTCAACCTAAAGTTATTCAAGATTTCATTTCGTGTTTCATTTGCCCTTCTTCTTTGTCCTGTCATTCCTCAGTGGAACATAGGGCCTTCACAAAAGTTTTCCATCCGTTTCTATCAGTAGCTTCCTGCTTGGCTTCATTCCATGTTTTTCCCATTTCCTTTAACTCTTTCTGGATCGTTCGTCTCCATGTCATCTTGCTTTCGCTTGCCTTGTGGATTCCAATCTAGCGCTTCTTTAGCTATATTAAATTCACTTCTCAAGTAATGGCCAATCCATTTCCATTTCCTGTTCTTGATTGTTAAATCAATTCTTGTTTGGTTGCACAAGTTCCATAGGTCCTCATTTGTTATAATGTTTGGCCATTTAATGTTCAGAATTCTTCTTAGGCATCGATTAATAAAGGTTTGAATTTTAATATTTACTTCTTTGGTGACTTTCCATGTCTCACAGCTATATAGCAGCACAGACATAACGTTACTGTTGAATAGTCTGAGCTTTGTAGGAGTATTTATCTTGCTTGTATTCCAGACATGATACATTTGCGCAAAAATTCCTTTCGCTTTATTTATTCTGGATTTCACGTCAGCTGTCGCTCCTCCATCCTCCGTTATAATACTTCCCAGATAGCAAAAATTATCTACTACATCTATAACCTCTTGGTTTACGTTCAAGGGAGTGTTGGCTCTATTTCTCAGTCTCATTTCTTTGGTCTTTTTTGAGTTAATTTTTAGGCCTACTTTAGAGGATTCTCTCTGTAGCTCTTCAAGTTTGTCTTTTATATCTTTTAAACTTTGTGATATTAGACATATGTCGTCTGCAAAAGCTAAATACTCCAGTCTATTGTTAAAAGTCCAATTGATACCTCTTTGTTTGTTTTCTGTTACTTTTTTCATTATATTATCTAAAACCATAATAAAGAGTAATGGGGATAGAAGGCAGCCTTGTTTAACTCCCCTTTGTACAGGGATCTTGTTGCTAAGTTTACCTGCATGTATAATCTGGCAAAAGTAGGCTTTATATCCGCTCATAATTATATTAATGATCTTTTTAGGTATCCCGAAACTATTCATTGTTGTCCAGATGCTTTTTTGGTCTAAATTATCAAAAGCCTTCTCGTAATCTATAAACATTAGGTAAAGCGTCTCTTGAAACTCCATCATTTGCTCAATAATTATTCTGACTGTGTGTATGTGTTCTGTGCAAGATCTCCCTTCTCTAAACCCTGCTTGTTCTCTGCTTAATTTATTCTCTACTTTAACTTTTATTCTATCAAGCAGAATTTTTGATAGTATTTTGCTGGAGCTACTAAGCAGAGTGATCCCTCTCCAGTTACTGCACTGGCTAAGGTCGCCCTTCTTTGGTACTTTAACTATTAAGCCTGTTTTCCAATCATTAGGTATTTCCTCTTTTTGCCATATATGTTTTATAAGAGGGTGTAGTATGTCGGCGCTTATTTCTGGGTCGACTTTCAATAGGTCTATAGGGATGTTATCACTCCCTGGGGCTTTCCTGGCTTTCAAATGTTTTATTGCTGAGATTATTTCTTCCTTACTCGGTATGCTAACGTCTTCATCGACGTCGTTTCCTTCAGATTCTTCTATCATTTCTTCGAGTTCAATGTCGTCTATTCGTCCAACTCTTTCCTCATTTGGTTTGCTCTTAAGTAACTCTGTGAAATGTTCTTCCCACCTATTTATTTGCTTTTGAGTGGATGTTAATAGCTCCCCTTCTTTATTCTTTATAGGCTTTACAATGTTTAAGGGCTTTCTAGAAATTGTTTTTGTTAATTTATATAGATCTCTGGAGTTTCTTTTCTTAGCCGCTTCTTCCGATTTCTCAGCTATATCTTCAATCCATTTTCTTTTATCTTTTCTAGCGCTTTTCTTAACTAGCTTATTTAGTGCATTGTAATGGGTAAGGCTTGTGGCTTTTTGATTTCGTGTCTTGGCTTGGTTAATTTTTTGTTTTACTTTTTCCCTCTTTTCAATTAGATCCCAATTGCCCTTAAGCAAAACAAAAGAACTTGTCATTTAACCCATATAAATTATTTTTAGTATTATTTATTAATCAACAGGTTTCAAGATATAGGTGCATCAGCAGCAACTCGAAAATCAATCTGTAATAAAATAGTAGATGATATCTACAAATGCGAATTTTCTATTAAATTTCATGACACGTGCTTTTTGGATTACCAAGCAATCGTTAAAAACGGTTTCTGCACGTACGTTGGCTACAAACCCAGGAATTTTCCCCCAGAGGAAGATACTGATGTGGAAAAGTTACCTTATACGTCTACTATGATCACAGTAAACTTCCACGGCAAGAAGCATGAGTTAATACCAACTGTTCCAGTACACGAATTCTCGATCACAGACACTAATACCTATTCTAGCTATGTGATACAATCATATGGTAAGGCAATACTGTTAGTTAAGCGGAATTTTTTTTTTTCGGGTACGGAATGATAATTGTAAATTTTCATTACAAAAATAAACACATAAATAAACAAATATATTATCACGCCATTTACTTATTTCGAGTGTGGCACTCTGCTTTCTGCTAGCAACTATCTTATTTGGCATGTGGCATAGCAGTACTACATCCATTCCTACATCTTATTTAAAACAGATTACTTAGCTAAATTTAACGAAATTAAGAAAAATAATTCCTAATTTGTTGCCTATAGTTTTTGTGCTAACATTGGCAATTGCTAATTCGTAGGTAGTTACATGATCCGAGTAATGTAGGTGTTATAGTTTTGTAAATCTGTTTCTCAGCATTTCTTACCACGTCTTTGCTCGGTAAAAGACTGTTCAGCATTCCTACGATTCTCAATTAAATATACGTGTATCATTTTTTTAGATTACACTGCAGATTTTAAAGAAGACGTGCCTATTTATAAATTGTTTGCACCTACACCTGATATAGATCCACATACTGATATATATCTCAAGATATATTTGAAAAAAGTACGAGATATAGTGTGAGTATATTTAAATACAATTTTAACTTAAGTGTCAACGATAATAATTGTATTTCAGTAAATCAGAAGATACACTAGTAGAGAAGATTACCGTTCTAGCAAAATTTGTAGTGGATTGTTTAAAAGGACACGAAGGAATACTACCAACAAAACATCTGTTTGAGGTTCACGTTATGGAACTGAAGGTATAAAAACACATTTTTTTTAAATAATGAAATTATAGTATATTATGGTTTTAATTTTTTTTAATTTAACATAAAAATAAAATAAATATATCATCACGCCTTTTACTCATTCTTGGTGTGGCACTCTGCTTACGCAGATCTCGGTAAGTGATATATTTTTGCGTATAAAGTGCGGTTACCAGCCGTCAAATCAGAGCCTCAAAAGATGTTAGTAGAGGGGGAATCACAGGGGTAAAATTTAATTGGCAACTGTCACCTGTGGGATTCGAACAGAGGATCTCACGATCCACAGTCCGACGCGTTACCTTTTCTTTTATTCAAATAGTGTATTATTTTATTATATATAATTCACGTTTAAATTTAATTATTATTTTTCAAACAAAGCTTCAAAGTAACTATATTACACTGGGTTACATCCGTATGGGAGGGATTGTGGAAAGAGCATTGTTATTTAAAGTGCTAGCCGATCGCCTAGGTATTCCATGTTCACTTCATCGAACTAGTGACTTCTGCATGTGGAATAAGTGACACTTAACGAAAATACTACCAAACTTCGCTGTAAATCCTTGCAACACTTTGTTGTTAACCTCATGGACGATGTCTGAGTGTTGTTACGTGTAGACCATCATGACGCCAAGAACTACTTCAAAAAAACTGAGATATATACTCGCTCACTTATGGAGGAGGATTATATTACTCCAACCAGCAGCAGCTTTGACCAATCATCTTTATCTGACTGCAGTAAAGACATTTCTTGTGATTCTATATTACAACAATAATTTATCACAATACACATGAAAATTTTTCATAAATTAAAACTAATTCAAAATTTTTGTATAATTTATACAATAAAATAATAACATAATAAAATGCATCTCCTTGTTTTATTATTATTATATGGGTTGAAACTCAAAGAAGAAAACATTTACGCGTATATTTTTTGTTAAATCTACAGGACTTAGCTTAGTATGTTGTTTCTTTGTTTGTTTTTAAAGTCTCCACAATATAAAAACATAATTCCCTTCTTTAATAACCTGCATTCACAAACATGTATACAAGCTGGAACACTAAAAGCGGGCCATAGGCGTTTAACATGGGAAAATAGTTTTTTCGTGCGCATTGCTTCCCAAATTATTTTAGACATAAATGCTTCAAATAAATGTTGTAGGGCGTAAAATTCTTCATGTAAATCAGTCAACAAACTTCATGTACTATGGTTTGTAACTGCAGAAAATAAATATGAAAAATTACAAAATTACTAATTAATGGGATAAAACAAAATGACAAACAAATGTGTCATTTTTTCCTGTCAATTAATAATGAGCGCGTTCAGCCGAACCTAGCGGCTAGCTAGTGTTTGCTGGTGATAGATTCTAGCAGATGAAGTGTTATGAACATGAGCGGTATTTTGCTGGTGCTGTCATCTTATGTCAGTCAATTAGGTGGAATTAACCTCAAATTCTGATCAAAGACAAATCCAAAACAGTCTTTTAAAACTGATAAGTAACATATGTCAAATACTTCATATATTTCACTAGATTTTAAGTAATTTTTATAGTCTTTTTCAAATATGGTTAATAATGATGGGATAACAAATGAATTTTTATACAATTGACAGTTCTAGAAGGTTCGCTAGCTCATCTAGCGCAAATTTATCTTTCTTACATTACAAATGTTGTTGTTTTACTTTGCACTTTCTTGAGGCACTTTTTCATGAAGAATTTACAGGGGTACTCAAAATTTTTTATCACTTTCGATTACGTGGTACCAATTTAGATTTTTTTATATGTGGGTTATAGTAGGCCATGACATTTTTAAATAGATTTTTTTTTTGCTATTCAAGCATGTAAAATTGTAGTACCCTACGTTAGTAAATAATACGAAAATTAATGAACATAACTTTTTTATTTGAATACAATAGAAAAATTCAAAATCTATGATGGCTATGTAAAACAAAATTAACTTAGATAATTACAAAATTATGAAACATTTAACAAAAAAATATAATTAATTTATTCAATAAAGTAGATGCATAATAATCTTGAACAAATATTATAATAAATTTTCTAATAAACCGTCATTTATTTCTGAACATAATTGTGCTGTGCTCTTCGTTCTATTTCTTGTATAACTTTTCTTAGTATTCTTGGCGTCATTCTATTAATTCTTAAAGTGGTTTGTCTCATTTCATTTTCATATTGCTTAATAAATAGTTTATTTGTTTAATAACCCCCTAGAAAACAACATAACAAAACTTATTTGTTATTATTCGCTGGGGATAAAATATAAAATTATGCATATCCATTATGTGGTGCATGTTTGTGTACGAAATTGTTTCGTATAATTTACGTGTGCGAAGTTCATTTGTTGTCGCAAGTAAACATTTAACAAATAAGTTTTGTTGTTAAATTATTAGTTAAAAGTAACTATAAAAATTTTATATTGTGTACTCTGTGTATAACTGATTCAAAGGCCGTTTGCAGTCGTTTCAATTTCAAATAGTATTTTCAGACTATCTTACATTCATACCGTGTACTGTCAAATAATTCAATAATAATTTTTTGAACTGGATTGTCAGCTATTTACTTTTCTTCTAAATCCAGTGTTGACAGCTTTGATATCTATTAATTTATAAGTTTTATTTATTTCTTATTCTGACAATTTTCGATGCAGTTTGATGTTAGTTAACTGTCCTTTCTCATTCAGCTAACAACAATCCATTTCTAAAACAAATGTTTATTTTAATAGGTAGATTATATTGATTGTGAAAAATCGTTTTACCTTTTACTTATTGTTGAACCTGACTTTACTGTTCGAGTGTTTAATCAGGGGTAATACATACAGGGTAACCCCGGAACATACGATACAGCCATTGGTGGTCAAGAGGCTAAGAGCGCTCAGGTTTACAGTCTGTAATCTGACGGTCGGGGTTCGCGTCCCGCACGATACATCTCGAATTATATAAAATAGTTATAATTCGTAGCTCTGACAAATGACCACAGATGGGTCTGAGTGATTCGGAGGTCACTATAAGCCGGCGGTCCCTTGCAGTTGTCTGTTGACTGACCATCAGCAACATCGTTAACGCAAGTAAAACATTCGGCCATTTGAAACCGGTGGAATTCCGGCCCTATGCTCCCATGAGGAGAAACAGGAACATATTATTAACCCCGGAACTATATTAGACAAAAAAGGTTCAAATAAAGTTGGGAGATCATAAAATTCTACATCAGAATCATTAAACGGAATTAAATTTACATGCCCTCTAACGCCAGAAATTAAATATGAAAATATTAAAAATTAGCTCAAACATCGGGTTAGCTTTGGAAATGAAACAAAATTGTAAACAATTGGAAATGAAAATTGTATTTATTATTAATTATTATGATAAATTGCATAATTGACTGTAATAATTTAACATTTCATTTATTATTTCCAAGACTAACCCGATTTTTGAGCAAATTTTTTATATTTTCAAATTTAATTTCTGCCGTTATAGGGCATGTAAATTTAATTCCGTTTATTGATTCTGATGCAGAACTTTATGATCTCTCAACTTAATTTGAACCTTTTTTGTCTAATATAATTTGTTAAGCAGGAAATTACGAAAATATGATTTTACATGTTAAAGTCCTATGTTCCGGGGTCGCGGTCAACATCCAGTATATGCATAAAATTAGAAAGTTAGCCCGTAACACCCCCTCCTCAGGTTTTTCAAATCCAAAAATTTTTCAAACATTTAAACAAAACAGTTCTAAATTTAAACAAATAATTACCAAAATTACATACTCATGAATCAAATTCGCAACAACAACCTAATTAATTAAATATCCCAAGGGTCACTATCCAAAGGTCATTAAAGCGCTGTCTGGGATAGCTAACCCATTATCTACTTGAAGTATAATCGATTGGTATATGACATATCACTTGGGCATCACAAGAGGTTGCTGGGCGTTGGGCGTGAAGCTGGCAGCCACTTTTAAAAGTTCAATAATTTCCGATTTATGAGGGTTGCTATATTTTGATATTAGGCAGAAATAGGCACTAACGAAGCACTAACGTTTTGTAATGAAATTAAAGTTTGCGCTTCATAATGACTGCGAACTTCACGCAAATGGATTCGTGTATGTACACAGTAAATACCTACCGTTACCATAACAGGGATTTCCCTAAAAATATTACAGTTTATTGGTTAGTGTATTTGCTTATTTTATAGTTCATTGCTTCTTCCGTTGTATTCTTATATTTATTGTAGTCTCCTCCAATATTTGGGGAATATCAATGTGCATTACCAGAAATTTCATATTGTTTACCACTAGACAAAGTCTAAAAATGTTGAAATATGCAATTATATGCAACTTTTGTAAAAATATGCATAAGAATGCCCTAATATGCTATACGTACAATTAGTAATTAGTATTAATTAACTCTAGTCAATGTAAGTCGTGCAGATAATTGATTTTATTTAAAGATATGCAAATTTGAATTTCGTTTTTAATTTAGAAATACTAATGAGTGGTCATAGATAAAGTATAGTACATAATTCAAGATGAAAAGCAATTACGCCCTCGTTGCCTCGTGAAAGATTGTTGATCACTCTCGATACAAACGGTCTTGCTATTTATAACCATTCTAAAGAGAACGAATTGATTTTTTGATAGCTACCTTGTAACGAAGTGATTCGTCACAAGTAGCTAAAAGTAATCTGATTTGTTGAAATCAGACCTTTTTGTCCGTATAACGCGAATAACTCACGCATAAAGCAACGCACGTGCATAAAAACTTTTATCCTACGGTTAAACAGCGCAGGCCACCGTATTTTGTTAATTGGAGCAAGATTCGCGTACCCGTGATCCCGATTCCATTTTGTACCATTGCTCCATATACTTTAGCATAGGAAGGACGATTTTATTCCTAACCAGACAGGATCAATTAACAAAACGCTATATAAACCGACGATTTTGGCGACAAAATCATCATTTGTTCCGAGAGTTCTTCCTGAACAAATAACCATCAGTGAGAGCTATCCGCTGATCTTCCGAAAACCACCGTACCGTTCTGCAATCAGCACCAAGTGAGCAAGTCATTCCGTTTAACCGCTAATAACTCCGTGAGCTTCTCCGAGAGTTCTTTCAATCAGTGTGAGTTATCATCTGATCCGCTTGCGACCGTACCTTCACCGTAGACTATACCGGGTGCTCAGTTAAACGAGGTTGTCGCTGACTGCTTCCGTGGCTTCTTGGTGTAGCGAATTCTTGTGGCACTGCGAGTTTCACAACGCTGTAGAAGTACCGTTGCTGAGAGCTCTCTCGTAACGTAACGAATACAGTCGGCGGTGAGTTTTCCTGGGCCACGAGGTGCGCGACACGGAGAAGTCATCCGTGAAACGAATTGGGGTGTGTAAACCGCGAGTTTTCCGGTTAGCTACCCCAATCCGGACGTCCCACTCTATCGAGACGCGTTGCCGAACCTAGCTTGTGAGTTCTCCATAGCTATTTACGGCCACGACGCTCGTAGACTGGGAC
The DNA here is from genome assembly GCA_963942605.1 of Poecilus cupreus. Lineage (NCBI taxonomy): Eukaryota > Metazoa > Arthropoda > Insecta > Coleoptera > Carabidae > Poecilus > Poecilus cupreus. Next base: position 23,729,110 of record OZ012713.1, on the reverse strand, counting down.
CCTCACGTCACCGACGCCGCGACGCTAGGCGTCGATCTTCCGAAAACCTGACAGGGTTATTATCCGTCAACCGTCCGTCAATTTCCGACAACCCGCGCACTGGCCTGAAGACGCCGCAACGCAAGGCGTCGTTTTTACCAAACCGGGCCAAATCATTCCCCGTCACCCGTCCGTCGAATACGAGCACCGCAGACACCGCTCCGACGTCACCGACGCCGCGACGCCCAGCGTCGATTTTACGATATCTACCCCAAACCGTTCTCCGTCATCTACCCGTCAATCTCCAATACCCCGCGCACCATCCCGACGTCACCGACGTCGCGACGCCTGACATCGAGTTATCAGAACGCTACCGCACCATTCTCCGTCGCCTGTCCGTCATCACCGTTCTAACGTAATTAGCGTCGCGACGCCAGGCGTCGTTTTGCCGAAAATCCCCAATTTAAGATCCTACCGTCCTACCTTTCCCTCCCACGTGTTATTACGATTTGTAGCAACACTCTGTCCATCAATTTCTACAACATTAATAAATTCATTCGTTGATTTCATCTCTACTGTTATTATTACTCATCAGCCCTGCCCCTTCTCCGAAACCAGTTATCCGACCGTTGGCGCCCGAGCACCGATACGCCAGCGTTCTACGACATACCACCAAAAGTACGTCGCAACCTTGTTCACTGAACACTGTCCACCTGATTACTTTCATAAGTCGAAATTCTTTGTTTCTTGGTAAGTTGAATATAATTTTATTTTTTCCATAAAATATTGGTTACATAAATACTCGTATATGTAAACATGCACTAATATTGACAAGATGAATTGTAATCGATAACATCCAGGTTCTATGAGTTTATCTTATCTGTCAGCTTTTAATTTTATTGGAAACTAAATAATATTGCGCGATATAATTTCTTTCTAAATGCAATAGATAATTTTTACTTTTTATTTGAAGTATTTTTCATTTTCCTTTCCCTAAATGTTCAGCAATCAAATCTATTTTTGAGAGGCGATGTCTGTCATACAGACTGTATGTATATCGTTTCTCAAAACTGGCTAACATTGACAATGTAATAATTTTATTAGAAAATTACACTAACTTTAAATAATAGCGCAAGTCAAAGATTTTTTAAATTTTATTTGTTTTCTACTTCCTACTGTTTAATATTAAAAAAAAATATTCTGAAATATGTTTTCAATATTTAGTAAAATAACAATGTGAGCTTAGTTTTTGTGTGATGTTATTAAAATAGGTTTTATTGTGTACACAAATAAATTATAAAATGTGAAAATAATAAATGTCATTTATAATGTTATATTTATATTTTTGTGCAATGATCAATGATTTTTTCATTTCAAGAAAGGTATGGTGATAATTAGAGTGCGGAGTATATGCAAAGTGCATATTTTTTTTTGCATATCTCTAAGTTTTCTGAACGAATTACATTGATTAGAGTTAATTAATGCTAATTAATTATTGCATATATTGCATATTTGGACATTCATATGCATATTTTTACAAATAAACCCTATTTCTAGGGACAATCCCTGTTACGATAACGGTAGCTATTCATTGTATACACGAATGCTGGTAAAACTTGGTACAATGAATATAAGACCGAGAATTCTCAGCTGGATATATCTTTTACTTATGTTTCACTTTCTTTTTCGAAAATTTTGATTGTAATTATGTAAATATGTCATAATCTCATAATATTACCTATGTTCAAGTTAGGTACTAGACTTAGTTTATACGTATATTAGTAGTATATTTGTTAATTGTGAATCAGGAATGAGGCTGTTTTGTGCAATAAAATTCATAATGCATTTATTTGTACTTTTAATCTAATAATTTAAGATTTTTTTTACATATTTTGCTGTATATATTGTCATAGTGAGTGCATATTTCCCAAAAATCTATGCATAATGCATATATATGCGCATATAATTCAGTTTTTGGTGCATATAATCCGCTTTCTAGTGATAATCTTCAGGTAGAACGATTATTTTATTAATTCAGAGCCGATAATCCTAATGCAAAAAATTATACGGCTCTTATTTAAGCTATACCAGCTACTTAAAAAAATTTAAATTTGGCAACACCAAATCAAACAGTTGGTTCCAATTCACAATGAGTATAAGCATATTATTATTATTTATTTATTTTACCAATCGATCTTAGTGAGAAATATGGTACGTCAGATTACATATAAAATACATATAAAACATACAGAGTGTTACAAAAATTACATATAATCATTCAAGTACTCTTCGACACTATAATAATTTATTTATCAGAAAACTTTTAATTGATTTTTGAAGAGTTTGTTAGACTTTATATCTTTTAAAATACTATGTAATTTATTATAAAGTTTAACACCAATTATTTTTGGGCTTTTTAGACTTAATGATAATTTATATTTAGGTAAAATTAAATCATTTTTATTCCTAGTATTATAATCATGTAAATGTTCATGACTAATTAAATTTTTCAAATTATTTCTTACAAATATTAAAATAGAAAGCATATACATACATGGCAATGTTAAATTTTTCTCGTGTTTAAGTATCTCTACGTGATGTGTTGTAGCCAAGTTTTAACAAATTTCTAATGGTAATTTTTTGCAATTTAAATATTCTTAGAGCTGCGGTAGAATATCCCCAAAATATTATACCATAATTTGCAATGGAGTTAAACTTAGCAAAATAAAACATTTTAGATGTTTTTGTGCCAGCTATGTGTGTTAATCTTTTAATTGCATAATACAAAGGTGCTATTTTTTTTTTCATTTAGTATTAATATTTAATAGTATTAAGCACACGGAACCGTTACTGACACACATCATCGGCATAAGCCTTATGTAAGGCCACTACTTAAACACACTTCAGTGCATCGGGAAAAATTCCGTCTGCTAATGAACTGTTTATACAATGTGTTAAAGGAGTAATGAAGAATTAATAACATTGTTTTAAAAGTTTTGTAGGTATTTCATCTAAACCAGCAGAGGATGAGCTATTTAATGACTTAATAACAGAACATACTTCACTTTCAGTAGTTGGAAATAAAAATATAGTTTTATTGTTTATGTTTGAAGAAGGATTTTTTATATTTTCAAAATTATTATTATCAACTGCTGTACTGCCAACTGTGTTTACTATGTTAATGAAGTAGTCATTGAATAGCAGTTTCAGTAACACACTTGAGCTCCTGTAATTTTTTTAAATTTTTTTAAATGTATTTTTGTCGTTTATAACATTCCATATATGTTATTTATAGATTTTTCTATACTATGAGCATTAAAATTTGTTTTGTTCTTAATTAAAGATTTCCTATAGTTTTGTTTACATATATTATAATATACTATAGTGTTCTTTAGTAATTAAACCATATTTGTATAGAATATTTCATATTTCTAGATTGCTTTATTACGTCATCTGTAACCCGATTTTCTTATCTGAAGGAAATTGATTTTGGGGAATCATGTACTAAAGTAATGTAAGAAAATGGTCATATTTTAGATTTGCATCTGCAGCGCTATAATTAATATTACTAGCACAGCATATACATTTACTCTCCGTAGTAACTACCGTGCACCTCTGGTTTGTTGTACAGATAATATTTTGGGGAAAGTGGTCTGATATATCCGATTTAACAACCTTTGCAGTATAATTGCTTTCATTAATATTGGTAAAAATATTATCTATACAGGATTTGCTAATACTTGTTACCCTTGTCGCATCATTTATAGAAGGGTAGAAACTGTAAGTCGCCATCAAATCCAAAAATAATTTAGTATCAGTACCTTCATTGTGAATATTGATGTTCTAATCTCCTGCTAGCAATAAATTTACATGTTTAGGGTGTTTATAAATTGATGTTAAACAGCAATTGAGTTGTTTCAGAAAACACTGAAAATTACCACTTGGTGACCTATAAATAAAAGACCAATGTTAATTACATTATTGACGGTTACGTATTTAATAATAATAATAATTTATTGACCCGTAAAACTGTTATATATAGATATCAAGATGTTACAGACAGATAGCAAAATGTTACATACAAATAACAAACAAGGTAAGTCAAAACATACAGAAATTAAGTGATCAAATAATCATTAACATTATAGTAGCATTTATCTACAAGGTAAGATTTTACTTGTATTTTGAAACAATTTAACGATGCTATTTCTTTTAGATGATCTGGTAACTTATTATACATTATAGCACACATATATAACGGATTATTACATGATAATGACAGGTTACATTTATTTACATGAATATGATTAGTTTGACGAGTAAAATGAGTATGAACATAGTTATTAACAAACAGATTTTTATAATAGTACAACATTAAATTTGTAGAGGCACTTTAGTTTTTCACAAATTATATTTGATTTATTAAAAATTACCACTCCACCATGAATATATAGTTGACAAAAAAAAACCCGTCGCATATAAAAAATTGTTTATGTTTAGTAGACACTTTTCTTCCTCCCTCAGCCAGTGTTCGGTTAGACATAATACATCACATGGATGTTCGCTGAGAAAAATTTCTAGTTCTTCTATTTTGTTCCTTATACATTTAATATTGAAGTGGATAATAGAGAAAGATATGAAATTACTTTCTCTTGATGTTATGTTGTTGACATCGTCTTTTTTTAAAATGAAAAAAACGATTAAAACCAACTCCCGCTGGCCACATCTCAGGATTCATGGCCTTTTGAAAATTGTTGGCATGAATCTGAATATTAAATGAAGCACACGCACACGCACGCGCACACGCAGACGCACGCGCACACGCACACACACACGCACACGCACGCACGCACACCCACACCCACATCCCACACACACACACGCACACGCACACGCACACACACACACACACACACACACACACACACACATCAAGATGTTCATGTGATCATCGAAAGTGCTCTTCAAAAATTAGTAAATATTACGGAAAAAAGCGGAAATTTAAGAAACGATTATAAACAGGATATTATTAAATCAGTAGCTAATCTGAGAAAAGTATTTAATCAGTTGCAATATGAATTAAAGGAAAAAATAATGACATTGACAGGTTACAAAATGATTTGATTGATAGATCTGTCATTCCATCCATTAATGAAAAAACTAGCACCATCCCAACCCCTCGATATAGTGATGTAGTTAAAAGTAATTTAAGTAAAGAAGAAAGTTGTAAAAAATTCAAGTTAATTGTCAATTCAAAGAAAAATGAATCAGCTGATGCTGTCAAAAATGTTTTAAAGCAAAAAAATAATCCTATTGATTTACAAATCGGAATTAAATCAGTTAAAACATTTAAAAACGGCAAGGTTTTGGTTGAATCGTCTAGTGCGAAAGAAATAGAAATATTAACAAATAAAATTAATGAATCTTGCACTGATTTGGAAGCTTCAGCGGTACAATATAGAAATCCAAAACTAATTATTTACAATGTTCCCGAAGAAACTAATATTGAAAATGCAAAAAATACCATTATAACACAAAATATAGAATTAAATTTGAAGCAAAGTGACATTATACCAAAATTTATCTTCAAAAATAAAAAGAAAATTACAAACTTAGTCATAGAAGTTAAAGCTGATATTCGACAGAAACTAAAAGGAAATAAATTAAAAATAGGCTGGAATATTTGTAATATTGAAGACTATATAAATGTAAATAGATGCTTTAATTGTAGTAAATTTAATCACAAAGCAAATGATTGTAAAGGAAAACAAACTTGTCCAATTTGCTCCGGTGAACATAAACTGAAGGAATGCAAAGCGAGTAAAGACAATTATAAGTGTATTAATTGTACAAATTGGAATAGGTATACAAAAGATGAAAAGGTTAACGTCAATCACTCTGCACTTGATAAAAACTGTCCCTGTTATCTCAACACTTTAAAAAAGTATATTAAAAATATTAACTTATAGTAGTTATTGAGGAATATAATCAAGAAACGGTACATGTAAACAATATAGTTCAAAACATATTTGAAGAAGAAGAGGACAGGAAGAATTTAACCCTAAAAATCATTCCAATTAATTTACAACATTCCAGAGTAGCTACACAAAATTTATTGCAAGTTATGGAGTAAAATAATATAGATTTAGCCTTTGTACAAGAACCTTATGAGACTGAAAACGTTTTAAAAGGAATTCATTATATTATTGAATCAACTCTCAAATGAAGACATGGTTGTTCTAGATATTACTTATAATGATTTTAAATTTTACGCTGTCTCTGCTTATTTTGATATAAGACAAGATATACAAATTACCTTTGGAGGAAGTTATAAAATTTGTTAAAAATAAAGCTTTCCTAGCGGCATTAGACAGTAATTCTAGATCAACAATATGGCACGACATGGTGACTAACAAAAGGGGGCGAATTTTGGAAGAGTTTACAATAACACAAGAACTATACATAATTAATGAAGAAAGCGAGCAGTTCACCTTTGACAATGGACGAGGTAAAAGCAACATTGACTTAACTATAACCAGTCACCATCTGACAAATAAATTTCTTAACTGGAAAATTGAACTGGAAGAAAGCTGTTCAGACCATCGATTTTTGACATACGATATTAAATTAGGGAAACAAAATAGAAAATTTTTATTGCACAATATAATATATATATATATATATATATATATATATATATATATATGTTTGTAGTTTGTAGGGATTGGCTACCTCTGGAATAATGCTAAGTTTGGCTACTCCGACGATTTCGTTGTAACGGTGTCGGTAATATAGCATGTGATGGTTGTAAAATTTGCTAACGGTTTGAGTCTATGAGCAGTGCGTAGTTTCTAAATTCAAATGATATTTGAATTGTTATCAATATTTATTTTCAAGAATCATTTTTAACATGTAAAATGAATATATATTATCCGAATGGACGTAAATTTTAGCATGTCATCACAAACCTTTTGAAATGATTTGTGAGAGCTAAATGAATTTAAAAAATAATAATTTAACTAATAATAATAACTATAAAAGTAATATGAGATCTGCACAATGTAATAAGATTTCCCAGCCCTCCCTATATTTTAAATTTCGTTTGTAGCCCCATTTTCAATACCGTTGGTGACGGTGACTCCGGATCTACTCGCAACACCCTCCTCCCCCACTTCACCCCGCACCCTGCACCCTGATTTCGTTGCGACGGCCAGCGTTCGCGGCCCGCCGCGACGTCCGGCAGTGACGGCCAGCCGTTACGATCGCATGGTTTGCTTAAAGCGTCTGGCGTTTGCGTTTCGACAGTCGTTTCTCAAGTTCTGAAGGGAAAAGTGCTTATTTAAAATGGATCCAGAAACATTAGCGCCATTAATTTTTATACTTGATGAAGCAGATGACGATGATATTATATTGCTATCAATGCGAGAAGAAATACACAAATTATATAGTTCAAGGAGCAAAGAAAGATATTATAAAATACTAATTAAAAGTCATCTCAATACCGATGATGAGAAATTTCGTTCCTTCGTTCAAAATACAGTTATACTAAACCAAATCACTGCCTTCACACAGTATTGGTGGTTGGCGGCTGCGTCTCGACTTGTTTTTGAGCAGTCGAGGCGTAGCCGTCGACTGCGGGCTGCAACGTCTTCCAGACGAGCCGCGTTAACGAAATCAGTGCCACAGCAAGGCATTATAGCAGTGCTCAACGGCTAGAGACGTTTCGGCGCGCCGCAAACGCTGGCCGTTGCAACGAAATCACACCTTAAAAGGGTTTTTTATTTTATATATATTTCTCGGCGGAAATATTATTGCGTTCACTGTAAATTATTTCTGATTTTTTAAGTCACTGGTTTTAACAATTAATTTGAAAACGTCAAAATTGTTTTAAAACGTCTGTAGAATTGTTGAATAAGTATTTTTACAGAAATTTGTTCATAAATATGACTGATAAAATAACACTTTATATGGAATATTATTGCGTTCACTGTAAATTATTTCTGATTTTTTAAGTCACTGGTTTTAACAATTAATTTGAAAACGTCAAAATTGTTTTAAAACGTCTGTAGAATTGTTGATTAAGTATTTTTACAGAAATTTGTTCATAACTATGACTGATAAAATAACACTTTATATGGATTTCTCGGCGGGAATATTATTGCGTGCACTGTAAATTATTTCTGATTTTTTAAGTCACTGGTTTTAACAATTAATTTGAAAACGTCAAAATTGTTTTAAAACGTCTGTAGAATTGTTGATTAAGTATTTTTACAGAAATTTGTTCATAACTATGACTGATAAAATAACACTTTATATGGAATATTATTGCGTTCACTGTAAATTATTTCTGATTTTTTAAGTCACTGGTTTTAACAATTAATTTGAAAACGTCAAAATTGTTTTAAAACGTCTGTAGAATTGTTGATTAAGTATTTTTACAGAAATTTGTTCATAAATATGACTGATAAAATAACACTTTATATGGAATATTATTGCGTTCACTGTAAATTATTTCTGATTTTTTAAGTCACTGGTTTTAACAATTAATTTGAAAACGTCAAAATTGTTTTAAAACGTCTGTAGAATTGTTGATTAAGTATTTTTACAGAAATTTGTTCATAACTATGACTGATAAAATAACACTTTATATGGATTTCTCGGCGGGAATATTATTGCGTGCACTGTAAATTATTTCTGATTTTTTAAGTCACTGGTTTTAACAATTAATTTGAAAACGTCAAAATTGTTTTAAAACGTCTGTAGAATTGTTGATTAAGTATTTTTACAGAAATTTGTTCATAAATATGACTGATAAAATAACACTTTATATGGAATATTATTGCGTTCACTGTAAATTATTTCTGATTTTTTAAGTCACTGGTTTTAACAATTAATTTGAAAACGTCAAAATTGTTTTAAAACGTCTGTAGAATTGTTGATTAAGTATTTTTACAGAAATTTGTTCATAAATATGACTGATAAAATAACACTTTATATGGAATATTATTGCGTTCACTGTAAATTATTTCTGATTTTTTAAGTCACTGGTTTTAACAATTAATTTGAAAACGTCAAAATTGTTTTAAAACGTCTGTAGAATTGTTGATTAAGTATTTTTACAGAAATTTGTTCATAAATATGACTGATAAAATAACACTTTATATGGAATATTATTGCGTTCACTGTAAATTATTTCTGATTTTTTAAGTCACTGGTTTTAACAATTAATTTGAAAACGTCAAAATTGTTTTAAAACGTCTGTAGAATTGTTGATTAAGTATTTTTACAGAAATTTGTTCATAACTATGACTGATAAAATAACACTTTATATGGATTTCTCGGCGGGAATATTATTGCGTGCACTGTAAATTATTTCTGATTTTTTAAGTCACTGGTTTTAACAATTAATTTGAAAACGTCAAAATTGTTTTAAAACGTCTGTAGAATTGTTGATTAAGTATTTTTACAGAAATTTGTTCATAAATATGACTGATAAAATAACACTTTATATGGAATATTATTGCGTTCACTGTAAATTATTTCTGATTTTTTAAGTCACTGGTTTTAACAATTAATTTGAAAACGTCAAAATTGTTTTAAAACGTCTGTAGAATTGTTGATTAAGTATTTTTACAGAAATTTGTTCATAACTATGACTGATAAAATAACACTTTATATGGATTTCTCGGCGGGAATATTATTGCGTGCACTGTAAATTATTTCTGATTTTTTAAGTCACTGGTTTTAACAATTAATTTGAAAACGTCAAAATTGTTTTAAAACGTCTGTAGAATTGTTGATTAAGTATTTTTACAGAAATTTGTTCATAAATATGACTGATAAAATAACACTTTATATGGAATATTATTGCGTTCACTGTAAATTATTTCTGATTTTTTAAGTCACTGGTTTTAACAATTAATTTGAAAACGTCAAAATTGTTTTAAAACGTCTGTAGAATTGTTGATTAAGTATTTTTACAGAAATTTGTTCATAAATATGACTGATAAAATAACACTTTATATGGAATATTATTGCGTTCACTGTAAATTATTTCTGATTTTTTAAGTCACTGGTTTTAACAATTAATTTGAAAACGTCAAAATTGTTTTAAAACGTCTGTAGAATTGTTGATTAAGTATTTTTACAGAAATTTGTTCATAAATATGACTGATAAAATAACACTTTATATGGAATATTATTGCGTTCACTGTAAATTATTTCTGATTTTTTAAGTCACTGGTTTTAACAATTAATTTGAAAACGTCAAAATTGTTTTAAAACGTCTGTAGAATTGTTGATTAAGTATTTTTACAGAAATTTGTTCATAACTATGACTGATAAAATAACACTTTATATGGATTTCTCGGCGGGAATATTATTGCGTGCACTGTAAATTATTTCTGATTTTTTAAGTCACTGGTTTTAACAATTAATTTGAAAACGTCAAAATTGTTTTAAAACGTCTGTAGAATTGTTGATTAAGTATTTTTACAGAAATTTGTTCATAAATATGACTGATAAAATAACACTTTATATGGAATATTATTGCGTTCACTGTAAATTATTTCTGATTTTTTAAGTCACTGGTTTTAACAATTAATTTGAAAACGTCAAAATTGTTTTAAAACGTCTGTAGAATTGTTGATTAAGTATTTTTACAGAAATTTGTTCATAACTATGACTGATAAAATAACACTTTATATGGATTTCTCGGCGGGAATATTATTGCGTGCACTGTAAATTATTTCTGATTTTTTAAGTCACTGGTTTTAACAATTAATTTGAAAACGTCAAAATTGTTTTAAAACGTCTGTAGAATTGTTGATTAAGTATTTTTACAGAAATTTGTTCATAACTATGACTGATAAAATAACACTTTATATGGAATATTATTGCGTTCACTGTAAATTATTTCTGATTTTTTAAGTCACTGGTTTTAACAATTAATTTGAAAACGTCAAAATTGTTTTAAAACGTCTGTAGAATTGTTGATTAAGTATTTTTACAGAAATTTGTTCATAACTATGACTGATAAAATAACACTTTATATGGATTTCTCGGCGGGAATATTATTGCGTGCACTGTAAATTATTTCTGATTTTTTAAGTCACTGGTTTTAACAATTAATTTGAAAACGTCAAAATTGTTTTAAAACGTCTGTAGAATTGTTGATTAAGTATTTTTACAGAAATTTGTTCATAAATATGACTGATAAAATAACACTTTATATGGAATATTATTGCGTTCACTGTAAATTATTTCTGATTTTTTAAGTCACTGGTTTTAACAATTAATTTGAAAACGTCAAAATTGTTTTAAAACGTCTGTAGAATTGTTGATTAAGTATTTTTACAGAAATTTGTTCATAACTATGACTGATAAAATAACACTTTATATGGATTTCTCGGCGGGAATATTATTGCGTGCACTGTAAATTATTTCTGATTTTTTAAGTCACTGGTTTTAACAATTAATTTGAAAACGTCAAAATTGTTTTAAAACGTCTGTAGAATTGTTGATTAAGTATTTTTACAGAAATTTGTTCATAACTATGACTGATAAAATAACACTTTATATGGAATATTATTGCGTTCACTGTAAATTATTTCTGATTTTTTAAGTCACTGGTTTTAACAATTAATTTGAAAACGTCAAAATTGTTTTAAAACGTCTGTAGAATTGTTGATTAAGTATTTTTACAGAAATTTGTTCATAACTATGACTGATAAAATAACACTTTATATGGATTTCTCGGCGGGAATATTATTGCGTGCACTGTAAATTATTTCTGATTTTTTAAGTCACTGGTTTTAACAATTAATTTGAAAACGTCAAAATTGTTTTAAAACGTCTGTAGAATTGTTGATTAAGTATTTTTACAGAAATTTGTTCATAAATATGACTGATAAAATAACACTTTATATGGAATATTATTGCGTTCACTGTAAATTATTTCTGATTTTTTAAGTCACTGGTTTTAACAATTAATTTGAAAACGTCAAAATTGTTTTAAAACGTCTGTAGAATTGTTGATTAAGTATTTTTACAGAAATTTGTTCATAACTATGACTGATAAAATAACACTTTATATGGATTTCTCGGCGGGAATATTATTGCGTGCACTGTAAATTATTTCTGATTTTTTAAGTCACTGGTTTTAACAATTAATTTGAAAACGTCAAAATTGTTTTAAAACGTCTGTAGAATTGTTGATTAAGTATTTTTACAGAAATTTGTTCATAAATATGACTGATAAAATAACACTTTATATGGAATATTATTGCGTTCACTGTAAATTATTTCTGATTTTTTAAGTCACTGGTTTTAACAATTAATTTGAAAACGTCAAAATTGTTTTAAAACGTCTGTAGAATTGTTGATTAAGTATTTTTACAGAAATTTGTTCATAACTATGACTGATAAAATAACACTTTATATGGATTTCTCGGCGGGAATATTATTGCGTGCACTGTAAATTATTTCTGATTTTTTAAGTCACTGGTTTTAACAATTAATTTGATAACGTCAAAATTGTTTTAAAACGTCTGTAGAATTGTTGATTAAGTATTTTTACAGAAATTTGTTCATAACTATGACTGATAAAATAACACTTTATATGGAATATTATTGCGTTCACTGTAAATTATTTCTGATTTTTTAAGTCACTGGTTTTAACAATTAATTTGAAAACGTCAAAATTGTTTTAAAACGTCTGTAGAATTGTTGATTAAGTATTTTTACAGAAATTTGTTCATAACTATGACTGATAAAATAACACTTTATATGGATTTCTCGGCGGGAATATTATTGCGTTCACTGTAAATTATTTCTGATTTTTTAAGTCACTGGTTTTAACAATTAATTTGAAAACGTCAAAATTGTTTTAAAACGTCTGTAGAATTGTTGATTAAGTATTTTTACAGAAATTTGTTCATAACTATGACTGATAAAATAACACTTTATATGGATTTCTCGGCGGGAATATTATTGCGTGCACTGTAAATTATTTCTGATTTTTTAAGTCACTGGTTTTAACAATTAATTTGAAAACGTCAAAATTGTTTTAAAACGTCTGTAGAATTGTTGATTAAGTATTTTTACAGAAATTTGTTCATAAATATGACTGATAAAATAACACTTTATATGGAATATTATTGCGTTCACTGTAAATTATTTCTGATTTTTTAAGTCACTGGTTTTAACAATTAATTTGAAAACGTCAAAATTGTTTTAAAACGTCTGTAGAATTGTTGATTAAGTATTTTTACAGAAATTTGTTCATAACTATGACTGATAAAATAACACTTTATATGGATTTCTCGGCGGGAATATTATTGCGTGCACTGTAAATTATTTCTGATTTTTTAAGTCACTGGTTTTAACAATTAATTTGAAAACGTCAAAATTGTTTTAAAACGTCTGTAGAATTGTTGATTAAGTATTTTTACAGAAATTTGTTCATAACTATGACTGATAAAATAACACTTTATATGGAATATTATTGCGTTCACTGTAAATTATTTCTGATTTTTTAAGTCACTGGTTTTAACAATTAATTTGAAAACGTCAAAATTGTTTTAAAACGTCTGTAGAATTGTTGATTAAGTATTTTTACAGAAATTTGTTCATAAATATGACTGATAAAATAACACTTTATATGGAATATTATTGCGTTCACTGTAAATTATTTCTGATTTTTTAAGTCACTGGTTTTAACAATTAATTTGAAAACGTCAAAATTGTTTTAAAACGTCTGTAGAATTGTTGATTAAGTATTTTTACAGAAATTTGTTCATAACTATGACTGATAAAATAACACTTTATATGGATTTCTCGGCGGGAATATTATTGCGTGCACTGTAAATTATTTCTGATTTTTTAAGTCACTGGTTTTAACAATTAATTTGAAAACGTCAAAATTGTTTTAAAACGTCTGTAGAATTGTTGATTAAGTATTTTTACAGAAATTTGTTCATAACTATGACTGATAAAATAACACTTTATATGGATTTCTCGGCGGGAATATTATTGCGTGCACTGTAAATTATTTCTGATTTTTTAAGTCACTGGTTTTAACAATTAATTTGAAAACGTCAAAATTGTTTTAAAACGTCTGTAGAATTGTTGATTAAGTATTTTTACAGAAATTTGTTCATAAATATGACTGATAAAATAACACTTTATATGGAATATTATTGCGTTCACTGTAAATTATTTCTGATTTTTTAAGTCACTGGTTTTAACAATTAATTTGAAAACGTCAAAATTGTTTTAAAACGTCTGTAGAATTGTTGATTAAGTATTTTTACAGAAATTTGTTCATAACTATGACTGATAAAATAACACTTTATATGGATTTCTCGGCGGGAATATTATTGCGTGCACTGTAAATTATTTCTGATTTTTTAAGTCACTGGTTTTAACAATTAATTTGAAAACGTCAAAATTGTTTTAAAACGTCTGTAGAATTGTTGATTAAGTATTTTTACAGAAATTTGTTCATAACTATGACTGATAAAATAACACTTTATATGGAATATTATTGCGTTCACTGTAAATTATTTCTGATTTTTTAAGTCACTGGTTTTAACAATTAATTTGAAAACGTCAAAATTGTTTTAAAACGTCTGTAGAATTGTTGATTAAGTATTTTTACAGAAATTTGTTCATAAATATGACTGATAAAATAACACTTTATATGGAATATTATTGCGTTCACTGTAAATTATTTCTGATTTTTTAAGTCACTGGTTTTAACAATTAATTTGAAAACGTCAAAATTGTTTTAAAACGTCTGTAGAATTGTTGATTAAGTATTTTTACAGAAATTTGTTCATAACTATGACTGATAAAATAACACTTTATATGGATTTCTCGGCGGGAATATTATTGCGTGCACTGTAAATTATTTCTGATTTTTTAAGTCACTGGTTTTAACAATTAATTTGAAAACGTCAAAATTGTTTTAAAACGTCTGTAGAATTGTTGATTAAGTATTTTTACAGAAATTTGTTCATAAATATGACTGATAAAATAACACTTTATATGGAATATTATTGCGTTAACTGTAAATTATTTCTGATTTTTTAAGTCACTGGTTTTAACAATTAATTTGAAAACGTCAAAATTGTTTTAAAACGTCTGTAGAATTGTTGATTAAGTATTTTTACAGAAATTTGTTCATAACTATGACTGATAAAATAACACTTTATATGGATTTCTCGGCGGGAATATTATTGCGTGCACTGTAAATTATTTCTGATTTTTTAAGTCACTGGTTTTAACAATTAATTTGATAACGTCAAAATTGTTTTAAAACGTCTGTAGAATTGTTGATTAAGTATTTTTACAGAAATTTGTTCATAACTATGACTGATAAAATAACACTTTATATGGAATATTATTGCGTTCACTGTAAATTATTTCTGATTTTTTAAGTCACTGGTTTTAACAATTAATTTGAAAACGTCAAAATTGTTTTAAAACGTCTGTAGAATTGTTGATTAAGTATTTTTACAGAAATTTGTTCATAACTATGACTGATAAAATAACACTTTATATGGATTTCTCGGCGGGAATATTATTGCGTTCACTGTAAATTATTTCTGATTTTTTAAGTCACTGGTTTTAACAATTAATTTGAAAACGTCAAAATTGTTTTAAAACGTCTGTAGAATTGTTGATTAAGTATTTTTACAGAAATTTGTTCATAACTATGACTGATAAAATAACACTTTATATGGATTTCTCGGCGGGAATATTATTGCGTGCACTGTAAATTATTTCTGATTTTTTAAGTCACTGGTTTTAACAATTAATTTGAAAACGTCAAAATTGTTTTAAAACGTCTGTAGAATTGTTGATTAAGTATTTTTACAGAAATTTGTTCATAAATATGACTGATAAAATAACACTTTATATGGAATATTATTGCGTTCACTGTAAATTATTTCTGATTTTTTAAGTCACTGGTTTTAACAATTAATTTGAAAACGTCAAAATTGTTTTAAAACGTCTGTAGAATTGTTGATTAAGTATTTTTACAGAAATTTGTTCATAACTATGACTGATAAAATAACACTTTATATGGATTTCTCGGCGGGAATATTATTGCGTGCACTGTAAATTATTTCTGATTTTTTAAGTCACTGGTTTTAACAATTAATTTGAAAACGTCAAAATTGTTTTAAAACGTCTGTAGAATTGTTGATTAAGTATTTTTACAGAAATTTGTTCATAACTATGACTGATAAAATAACACTTTATATGGAATATTATTGCGTTCACTGTAAATTATTTCTGATTTTTTAAGTCACTGGTTTTAACAATTAATTTGAAAACGTCAAAATTGTTTTAAAACGTCTGTAGAATTGTTGATTAAGTATTTTTACAGAAATTTGTTCATAAATATGACTGATAAAATAACACTTTATATGGAATATTATTGCGTTCACTGTAAATTATTTCTGATTTTTTAAGTCACTGGTTTTAACAATTAATTTGAAAACGTCAAAATTGTTTTAAAACGTCTGTAGAATTGTTGATTAAGTATTTTTACAGAAATTTGTTCATAACTATGACTGATAAAATAACACTTTATATGGATTTCTCGGCGGGAATATTATTGCGTGCACTGTAAATTATTTCTGATTTTTTAAGTCACTGGTTTTAACAATTAATTTGAAAACGTCAAAATTGTTTTAAAACGTCTGTAGAATTGTTGATTAAGTATTTTTACAGAAATTTGTTCATAAATATGACTGATAAAATAACACTTTATATGGAATATTATTGCGTTCACTGTAAATTATTTCTGATTTTTTAAGTCACTGGTTTTAACAATTAATTTGAAAACGTCAAAATTGTTTTAAAACGTCTGTAGAATTGTTGATTAAGTATTTTTACAGAAATTTGTTCATAACTATGACTGATAAAATAACACTTTATATGGATTTCTCGGCGGGAATATTATTGCGTGCACTGTAAATTATTTCTGATTTTTTAAGTCACTGGTTTTAACAATTAATTTGAAAACGTCAAAATTGTTTTAAAACGTCTGTAGAATTGTTGATTAAGTATTTTTACAGAAATTTGTTCATAACTATGACTGATAAAATAACACTTTATATGGAATATTATTGCGTTCACTGTAAATTATTTCTGATTTTTTAAGTCACTGGTTTTAACAATTAATTTGAAAACGTCAAAATTGTTTTAAAACGTCTGTAGAATTGTTGATTAAGTATTTTTACAGAAATTTGTTCATAACTATGACTGATAAAATAACACTTTATATGGATTTCTCGGCGGGAATATTATTGCGTGCACTGTAAATTATTTCTGATTTTTTAAGTCACTGGTTTTAACAATTAATTTGAAAACGTCAAAATTGTTTTAAAACGTCTGTAGAATTGTTGATTAAGTATTTTTACAGAAATTTGTTCATAAATATGACTGATAAAATAACACTTTATATGGAATATTATTGCGTTCACTGTAAATTATTTCTGATTTTTTAAGTCACTGGTTTTAACAATTAATTTGAAAACGTCAAAATTGTTTTAAAACGTCTGTAGAATTGTTGATTAAGTATTTTTACAGAAATTTGTTCATAACTATGACTGATAAAATAACACTTTATATGGATTTCTCGGCGGGAATATTATTGCGTGCACTGTAAATTATTTCTGATTTTTTAAGTCACTGGTTTTAACAATTAATTTGAAAACGTCAAAATTGTTTTAAAACGTCTGTAGAATTGTTGATTAAGTATTTTTACAGAAATTTGTTCATAAATATGACTGATAAAATAACACTTTATATGGAATATTATTGCGTTCACTGTAAATTATTTCTGATTTTTTAAGTCACTGGTTTTAACAATTAATTTGAAAACGTCAAAATTGTTTTAAAACGTCTGTAGAATTGTTGATTAAGTATTTTTACAGAAATTTGTTCATAACTATGACTGATAAAATAACACTTTATATGGATTTCTCGGCGGGAATATTATTGCGTGCACTGTAAATTATTTCTGATTTTTTAAGTCACTGGTTTTAACAATTAATTTGAAAACGTCAAAATTGTTTTAAAACGTCTGTAGAATTGTTGATTAAGTATTTTTACAGAAATTTGTTCATAACTATGACTGATAAAATAACACTTTATATGGAATATTATTGCGTTCACTGTAAATTATTTCTGATTTTTTAAGTCACTGGTTTTAACAATTAATTTGAAAACGTCAAAATTGTTTTAAAACGTCTGTAGAATTGTTGATTAAGTATTTTTACAGAAATTTGTTCATAACTATGACTGATAAAATAACACTTTATATGGATTTCTCGGCGGGAATATTATTGCGTTCACTGTAAATTATTTCTGATTTTTTAAGTCACTGGTTTTAACAATTAATTTGAAAACGTCAAAATTGTTTTAAAACGTCTGTAGAATTGTTGATTAAGTATTTTTACAGAAATTTGTTCATAACTATGACTGATAAAATAACACTTTATATGGATTTCTCGGCGGGAATATTATTGCGTGCACTGTAAATTATTTCTGATTTTTTAAGTCACTGGTTTTAACAATTAATTTGAAAACGTCAAAATTGTTTTAAAACGTCTGTAGAATTGTTGATTAAGTATTTTTACAGAAATTTGTTCATAAATATGACTGATAAAATAACACTTTATATGGAATATTATTGCGTTCACTGTAAATTATTTCTGATTTTTTAAGTCACTGGTTTTAACAATTAATTTGAAAACGTCAAAATTGTTTTAAAACGTCTGTAGAATTGTTGATTAAGTATTTTTACAGAAATTTGTTCATAACTATGACTGATAAAATAACACTTTATATGGATTTCTCGGCGGGAATATTATTGCGTGCACTGTAAATTATTTCTGATTTTTTAAGTCACTGGTTTTAACAATTAATTTGAAAACGTCAAAATTGTTTTAAAACGTCTGTAGAATTGTTGATTAAGTATTTTTACAGAAATTTGTTCATAAATATGACTGATAAAATAACACTTTATATGGAATATTATTGCGTTCACTGTAAATTATTTCTGATTTTTTAAGTCACTGGTTTTAACAATTAATTTGAAAACGTCAAAATTGTTTTAAAACGTCTGTAGAATTGTTGATTAAGTATTTTTACAGAAATTTGTTCATAAATATGACTGATAAAATAACACTTTATATGGAATATTATTGCGTTCACTGTAAATTATTTCTGATTTTTTAAGTCACTGGTTTTAACAATTAATTTGAAAACGTCAAAATTGTTTTAAAACGTCTGTAGAATTGTTGATTAAGTATTTTTACAGAAATTTGTTCATAACTATGACTGATAAAATAACACTTTATATGGATTTCTCGGCGGGAATATTATTGCGTGCACTGTAAATTATTTCTGATTTTTTAAGTCACTGGTTTTAACAATTAATTTGAAAACGTCAAAATTGTTTTAAAACGTCTGTAGAATTGTTGATTAAGTATTTTTACAGAAATTTGTTCATAAATATGACTGATAAAATAACACTTTATATGGAATATTATTGCGTTCACTGTAAATTATTTCTGATTTTTTAAGTCACTGGTTTTAACAATTAATTTGAAAACGTCAAAATTGTTTTAAAACGTCTGTAGAATTGTTGATTAAGTATTTTTACAGAAATTTGTTCATAACTATGACTGATAAAATAACACTTTATATGGATTTCTCGGCGGGAATATTATTGCGTGCACTGTAAATTATTTCTGATTTTTTAAGTCACTGGTTTTAACAATTAATTTGAAAACGTCAAAATTGTTTTAAAACGTCTGTAGAATTGTTGATTAAGTATTTTTACAGAAATTTGTTCATAACTATGACTGATAAAATAACACTTTATATGGAATATTATTGCGTTCACTGTAAATTATTTCTGATTTTTTAAGTCACTGGTTTTAACAATTAATTTGAAAACGTCAAAATTGTTTTAAAACGTCTGTAGAATTGTTGATTAAGTATTTTTACAGAAATTTGTTCATAACTATGACTGATAAAATAACACTTTATATGGATTTCTCGGCGGGAATATTATTGCGTGCACTGTAAATTATTTCTGATTTTTTAAGTCACTGGTTTTAACAATTAATTTGAAAACGTCAAAATTGTTTTAAAACGTCTGTAGAATTGTTGATTAAGTATTTTTACAGAAATTTGTTCATAAATATGACTGATAAAATAACACTTTATATGGAATATTATTGCGTTCACTGTAAATTATTTCTGATTTTTTAAGTCACTGGTTTTAACAATTAATTTGAAAACGTCAAAATTGTTTTAAAACGTCTGTAGAATTGTTGATTAAGTATTTTTACAGAAATTTGTTCATAACTATGACTGATAAAATAACACTTTATATGGATTTCTCGGCGGGAATATTATTGCGTGCACTGTAAATTATTTCTGATTTTTTAAGTCACTGGTTTTAACAATTAATTTGAAAACGTCAAAATTGTTTTAAAACGTCTGTAGAATTGTTGATTAAGTATTTTTACAGAAATTTGTTCATAAATATGACTGATAAAATAACACTTTATATGGAATATTATTGCGTTCACTGTAAATTATTTCTGATTTTTTAAGTCACTGGTTTTAACAATTAATTTGAAAACGTCAAAATTGTTTTAAAACGTCTGTAGAATTGTTGATTAAGTATTTTTACAGAAATTTGTTCATAACTATGACTGATAAAATAACACTTTATATGGATTTCTCGGCGGGAATATTATTGCGTGCACTGTAAATTATTTCTGATTTTTTAAGTCACTGGTTTTAACAATTAATTTGAAAACGTCAAAATTGTTTTAAAACGTCTGTAGAATTGTTGATTAAGTATTTTTACAGAAATTTGTTCATAACTATGACTGATAAAATAACACTTTATATGGAATATTATTGCGTTCACTGTAAATTATTTCTGATTTTTTAAGTCACTGGTTTTAACAATTAATTTGAAAACGTCAAAATTGTTTTAAAACGTCTGTAGAATTGTTGATTAAGTATTTTTACAGAAATTTGTTCATAACTATGACTGATAAAATAACACTTTATATGGATTTCTCGGCGGGAATATTATTGCGTTCACTGTAAATTATTTCTGATTTTTTAAGTCACTGGTTTTAACAATTAATTTGAAAACGTCAAAATTGTTTTAAAACGTCTGTAGAATTGTTGATTAAGTATTTTTACAGAAATTTGTTCATAACTATGACTGATAAAATAACACTTTATATGGATTTCTCGGCGGGAATATTATTGCGTGCACTGTAAATTATTTCTGATTTTTTAAGTCACTGGTTTTAACAATTAATTTGAAAACGTCAAAATTGTTTTAAAACGTCTGTAGAATTGTTGATTAAGTATTTTTACAGAAATTTGTTCATAAATATGACTGATAAAATAACACTTTATATGGAATATTATTGCGTTCACTGTAAATTATTTCTGATTTTTTAAGTCACTGGTTTTAACAATTAATTTGAAAACGTCAAAATTGTTTTAAAACGTCTGTAGAATTGTTGATTAAGTATTTTTACAGAAATTTGTTCATAACTATGACTGATAAAATAACACTTTATATGGATTTCTCGGCGGGAATATTATTGCGTGCACTGTAAATTATTTCTGATTTTTTAAGTCACTGGTTTTAACAATTAATTTGAAAACGTCAAAATTGTTTTAAAACGTCTGTAGAATTGTTGATTAAGTATTTTTACAGAAATTTGTTCATAACTATGACTGATAAAATAACACTTTATATGGAATATTATTGCGTTCACTGTAAATTATTTCTGATTTTTTAAGTCACTGGTTTTAACAATTAATTTGAAAACGTCAAAATTGTTTTAAAACGTCTGTAGAATTGTTGATTAAGTATTTTTACAGAAATTTGTTCATAAATATGACTGATAAAATAACACTTTATATGGAATATTATTGCGTTCACTGTAAATTATTTCTGATTTTTTAAGTCACTGGTTTTAACAATTAATTTGAAAACGTCAAAATTGTTTTAAAACGTCTGTAGAATTGTTGATTAAGTATTTTTACAGAAATTTGTTCATAACTATGACTGATAAAATAACACTTTATATGGATTTCTCGGCGGGAATATTATTGCGTGCACTGTAAATTATTTCTGATTTTTTAAGTCACTGGTTTTAACAATTAATTTGAAAACGTCAAAATTGTTTTAAAACGTCTGTAGAATTGTTGATTAAGTATTTTTACAGAAATTTGTTGATAAATATGACTGATAAAATAACACTTTATATGGAATATTATTGCGTTCACTGTAAATTATTTCTGATTTTTTAAGTCACTGGTTTTAACAATTAATTTGAAAACGTCAAAATTGTTTTAAAACGTCTGTAGAATTGTTGATTAAGTATTTTTACAGAAATTTGTTCATAAATATGACTGATAAAATAACACTTTATATGGAATATTATTGCGTTCACTGTAAATTATTTCTGATTTTTTAAGTCACTGGTTTTAACAATTAATTTGAAAACGTCAAAATTGTTTTAAAACGTCTGTAGAATTGTTGATTAAGTATTTTTACAGAAATTTGTTCATAAATATGACTGATAAAATAACACTTTATATGGAATATTATTGCGTTCACTGTAAATTATTTCTGATTTTTTAAGTCACTGGTTTTAACAATTAATTTGAAAACGTCAAAATTGTTTTAAAACGTCTGTAGAATTGTTGATTAAGTATTTTTACAGAAATTTGTTCATAACTATGACTGATAAAATAACACTTTATATGGATTTCTCGGCGGGAATATTATTGCGTGCACTGTAAATTATTTCTGATTTTTTAAGTCACTGGTTTTAACAATTAATTTGAAAACGTCAAAATTGTTTTAAAACGTCTGTAGAATTGTTGATTAAGTATTTTTACAGAAATTTGTTCATAAATATGACTGATAAAATAACACTTTATATGGAATATTATTGCGTTCACTGTAAATTATTTCTGATTTTTTAAGTCACTGGTTTTAACAATTAATTTGAAAACGTCAAAATTGTTTTAAAACGTCTGTAGAATTGTTGATTAAGTATTTTTACAGAAATTTGTTCATAACTATGACTGATAAAATAACACTTTATATGGATTTCTCGGCGGGAATATTATTGCGTGCACTGTAAATTATTTCTGATTTTTTAAGTCACTGGTTTTAACAATTAATTTGAAAACGTCAAAATTGTTTTAAAACGTCTGTAGAATTGTTGATTAAGTATTTTTACAGAAATTTGTTCATAACTATGACTGATAAAATAACACTTTATATGGATTTCTCGGCGGGAATATTATTGCGTTCACTGTAAATTATTTCTGATTTTTTAAGTCACTGGTTTTAACAATTAATTTGAAAACGTCAAAATTGTTTTAAAACGTCTGTAGAATTGTTGATTAAGTATTTTTACAGAAATTTGTTCATAACTATGACTGATAAAATAACACTTTATATGGATTTCTCGGCGGGAATATTATTGCGTGCACTGTAAATTATTTCTGATTTTTTAAGTCACTGGTTTTAACAATTAATTTGAAAACGTCAAAATTGTTTTAAAACGTCTGTAGAATTGTTGATTAAGTATTTTTACAGAAATTTGTTCATAACTATGACTGATAAAATAACACTTTATATGGATTTCTCGGCGGGAATATTATTGCGTTCACTGTAAATTATTTCTGATTTTTTAAGTCACTGGTTTTAACAATTAATTTGAAAACGTCAAAATTGTTTTAAAACGTCTGTAGAATTGTTGATTAAGTATTTTTACAGAAATTTGTTCATAACTATGACTGATAAAATAACACTTTATATGGATTTCTCGGCGGGAATATTATTGCGTTCACTGTAAATTATTTCTGATTTTTTAAGTCACTGGTTTTAACAATTAATTTGAAAACGTCAAAATTGTTTTAAAACGTCTGTAGAATTGTTGATTAAGTATTTTTACAGAAATTTGTTCATAACTATGACTGATAAAATAACACTTTATATGGAATATTATTGCGTTCACTGTAAATTATTTCTGATTTTTTAAGTCACTGGTTTTAACAATTAATTTGAAAACGTCAAAATTGTTTTAAAACGTCTGTAGAATTGTTGATTAAGTATTTTTACAGAAATTTGTTCATAACTATGACTGATAAAATAACACTTTATATGGATTTCTCGGCGGGAATATTATTGCGTGCACTGTAAATTATTTCTGATTTTTTAAGTCACTGGTTTTAACAATTAATTTGAAAACGTCAAAATTGTTTTAAAACGTCTGTAGAATTGTTGATTAAGTATTTTTACAGAAATTTGTTCATAACTATGACTGATAAAATAACACTTTATATGGATTTCTCGGCGGGAATATTATTGCGTGCACTGTAAATTATTTCTGATTTTTTAAGTCACTGGTTTTAACAATTAATTTGAAAACGTCAAAATTGTTTTAAAACGTCTGTAGAATTGTTGATTAAGTATTTTTACAGAAATTTGTTCATAACTATGACTGATAAAATAACACTTTATATCGGAATATTATTGCGTTCACTGTAAATTATTTCTGATTTTTTAAGTCACTGGTTTTAACAATTAATTTGAAAACGTCAAAATTGTTTTAAAACGTCTGTAGAATTGTTGATTAAGTATTTTTACAGAAATTTGTTCATAACTATGACTGATAAAATAACACTTTATATGGATTTCTCGGCGGGAATATTATTGCGTGCACTGTAAATTATTTCTGATTTTTTAAGTCACTGGTTTTAACAATTAATTTGAAAACGTCAAAATTGTTTTAAAACGTCTGTAGAATTGTTGATTAAGTATTTTTACAGAAATTTGTTCATAACTATGACTGATAAAATAACACTTTATATGGATTTCTCGGCGGGAATATTATTGCGTTCACTGTAAATTATTTCTGATTTTTTAAGTCACTGGTTTTAACAATTAATTTGAAAACGTCAAAATTGTTTTAAAACGTCTGTAGAATTGTTGATTAAGTATTTTTACAGAAATTTGTTCATAACTATGACTGATAAAATAACACTTTATATGGATTTCTCGGCGGGAATATTATTGCGTTCACTGTAAATTATTTCTGATTTTTTAAGTCACTGGTTTTAACAATTAATTTGAAAACGTCAAAATTGTTTTAAAACGTCTGTAGAATTGTTGATTAAGTATTTTTACAGAAATTTGTTCATAACTATGACTGATAAAATAACACTTTATATGGAATATTATTGCGTTCACTGTAAATTATTTCTGATTTTTTAAGTCACTGGTTTTAACAATTAATTTGAAAACGTCAAAATTGTTTTAAAACGTCTGTAGAATTGTTGATTAAGTATTTTTACAGAAATTTGTTCATAACTATGACTGATAAAATAACACTTTATATGGATTTCTCGGCGGGAATATTATTGCGTGCACTGTAAATTATTTCTGATTTTTTAAGTCACTGGTTTTACCAATTAATTTGAAAACGTCAAAATTGTTTTAAAACGTCTGTAGAATTGTTGATTAAGTATTTTTACAGAAATTTGTTCATAACTATGACTGATAAAATAACACTTTATATGGATTTCTCGGCGGGAATATTATTGCGTGCACTGTAAATTATTTCTGATTTTTTAAGTCACTGGTTTTAACAATTAATTTGAAAACGTCAAAATTGTTTTAAAACGTCTGTAGAATTGTTGATTAAGTATTTTTACAGAAATTTGTTCATAACTATGACTGATAAAATAACACTTTATATGGAATATTATTGCGTTCACTGTAAATTATTTCTGATTTTTTAAGTCACTGGTTTTAACAATTAATTTGAAAACGTCAAAATTGTTTTAAAACGTCTGTAGAATTGTTGATTAAGTATTTTTACAGAAATTTGTTCATAACTATGACTGATAAAATAACACTTTATGGATTTCGCGGGAATATTATTGCGTGCACTGTAAATTATTTCTGATTTTTTAAGTCACTGGTTTTAACAATTAATTTGAAAACGTCAAAATTGTTTTAAAACGTCTGTAGAATTGTTGATTAAGTATTTTTACAGAAATTTGTTCATAACTATGACTGATAAAATAACACTTTATATCGGAATATTATTGCGTTCACTGTAAATTATTTCTGATTTTTTAAGTCACTGGTTTTAACAATTAATTTGAAAACGTCAAAATTGTTTTAAAACGTCTGTAGAATTGTTGATTAAGTATTTTTACAGAAATTTGTTCATAACTATGACTGATAAAATAACACTTTATATGGAATATTATTGCGTTCACTGTAAATTATTTCTGATTTTTTAAGTCACTGGTTTTAACATTAATTTGAAAACGTCAAAATTGTTTTAAAACGTCTGTAGAATTGTTGATTAAGTATTTTTACAGAAATTTGTTCATAACTATGACTGATAAAATAACACTTTATATTGGAATATTATTGCGTTCACTGTAAATTATTTCTGATTTTTTAAGTCACTGGTTTTAACAATTAATTTGAAAACGTCAAAATTGTTTTAAAACGTCTGTAGAATTGTTGATTAAGTATTTTTACAGAAATTTGTTCATAACTATGACTGATAAAATAACACTTTATATGATTTCTCGGCGGAATATTATTGCGTGCACTGTAAATTATTTCTGATTTTTTAAGTCACTGGTTTTAACAATTAATTTGAAAACGTCAAAATTGTTTTAAAACGTCTGTAGAATTGTTGATTAAGTATTTTTACAGAAATTTGTTCATAACTATGACTGATAAAATAACACTTTATATGGATTTCGGCGGGAATATTATTGCGTGCACTGTAAATTATTTCTGATTTTTTAAGTCACTGGTTTTAACAATTAATTTGAAAACGTCAAAATTGTTTTAAAACGTCTGTAGAATTGTTGATTAAGTATTTTTACAGAAATTTGTTCATAACTATGACTGATAAAATAACACTTTATATGGATTCTCGCGGAATATTATTGCGTGCACTGTAAATTATTTCTGATTTTTTAAGTCACTGGTTTTAACAATTAATTTGAAAACGTCAAAATTGTTTTAAAACGTCTGTAGAATTGTTGATTAAGTATTTTTACAGAAATTTGTTCATAACTATGACTGATAAAATAACACTTTATATGGAATATTATTGCGTTCACTGTAAATTATTTCTGATTTTTTAAGTCACTGGTTTTAACAATTAATTTGAAAACGTCAAAATTGTTTTAAAACGTCTGTAGAATTGTTGATTAAGTATTTTTACAGAAATTTGTTCATAACTATGACTGATAAAATAACACTTTATATCGGAATATTATTGCGTTCACTGTAAATTATTTCTGATTTTTTAAGTCACTGGTTTTAACAATTAATTTGAAAACGTCAAAATTGTTTTAAAACGTCTGTAGAATTGTTGATTAAGTATTTTTACAGAAATTTGTTCATAACTATGACTGATAAAATAACACTTTATATGGATTCTCGGCGGGAATATTATTGCGTGCACTGTAAATTATTTCTGATTTTTTAAGTCACTGGTTTTAACAATTAATTTGAAAACGTCAAAATTGTTTTAAAACGTCTGTAGAATTGTTGATTAAGTATTTTTACAGAAATTTGTTCATAACTATGACTGATAAAATAACACTTTATATGGAATATTATTGCGTTCACTGTAAATTATTTCTGATTTTTTAAGTCACTGGTTTTAACAATTAATTTGAAAACGTCAAAATTGTTTTAAAACGTCTGTAGAATTGTTGATTAAGTATTTTTACAGAAATTTGTTCATAACTATGACTGATAAAATAACACTTTATATGGAATATTATTGCGTTCACTGTAAATTATTTCTGATTTTTTTAAGTCACTGGTTTTAACAATTAATTTGAAAACGTCAAAATTGTTTTAAAACGTCTGTAGAATTGTTGATTAAGTATTTTTACAGAAATTTGTTCATAACTATGACTGATAAAATAACACTTTATATGGATTCTCGGCGGAATATTATTGCGTGCACTGTAAATTATTTCTGATTTTTTAAGTCACTGGTTTTAACAATTAATTTGAAAACGTCAAATTGTTTTAAAACGTCTGTAGAATTGTTGATTAAGTATTTTTACAGAAATTTGTTCATAACTATGACTGATAAAATAACACTTTATATGGAAT